>CM030840.1:10512293-11184793 GCA_018105865.1 Metaphire vulgaris | reverse complement strand
GGCCCCGGATGTGTTGGATCCAGGGCTGTTTTAAGGCATAGGCAAGATAGGCGCGTGCCTAAGGCCAGCGATATATGAGGGGCCCCGCGGTGTGAAAAGTTTTTCCAACGCTCGAAAAAGCTGACGAACAAATGAGGTCATCACGTCTTTTGATGTTTGATCTTTCAATTATATTATCCTGCAGAAGTTGGTAAGCAAAAAATGTAAAAAATATAAACAGGCTGGAGCGCGCGGGACTCTAAGAAGCCCGGGACCCCAGGCACAGTACCCAATTTCCAACACATAAAGACGGGCCTGGACTGGCCTATAGAATATACAGTATTATGTGTTACTAACGATTTTTCTGTCTTATCTGCCCTATCACTGAATTCTAAGCGCTATAGTTACAAAAACTGTGGCATTTGACGACACAAAATGTTGCTGTTTGAAACTTTTCTCATCAATAACAAAAATAAAAAAAATCTTTACAAAACGCCAAATAGGAAATTGATTTTATAATCGTTAAGAAATTTCTCACCTACCCAAATAAACACTAAGTTTATAAGTTTTCAAATAATTAATTATGAGTGTTCGGAAGTTAGATTTTCGACGAACCATCGTAGATTAAAACGTCTATTGTAGCCTATTAAACGACGCAACATATTAGAAAATATATAAAGTGCAGCAATTTCTTGGTGTTATTTTTGGCATATTCTTCTTCGTGCTTCTTTTTCGCCTGTTTTATCTCTCACATTCACCATCACTGTTCGATGTTCTCAGACCCACGACGCTCTCCCAAATCTCCAAACGATTGTTTTGAGGGGAATGTGGTAAATACAAAAGAAGCTATCGAATTGCCTTCTTGCCTTTGTTCTTGCTGTTCTCTGTCTTCAACTAAGACATCCTTGTCCTTCTCGGATTCTGTGAAAAGAGGTAGATCGGTCGGCATGCTATCGAGCGGCTTCGATTTCTCAGCACCGATTGTCTCGTCCGAGCCACAAAGACCTGTCTCGTCTCTTTCTGCTCCAGTGTCGAGGTCTTCGCGTGATTGCTGTACGTCTTCGCAGCTGATTTCCTCCCTTACGTTCTCAGGCTCACGAAGCTCTTCCAAATCTCCAAACGATTCTTTTGTAGGGAAGGTGGTAAACAATGAAGAAACTACCGCGTTGTCTTCTTGTTCATATTGTGCTACGGTTTCTCCTAAGACATCCTCATCCTCATCCTTGTCGGGTTCTGAGGCAAGAGGTAGAGCCGCTCTCTGTTCAGAAACTAAATTCTCCTCCCCAGTTGCTTCGCATGTCAGGAAATAATCTCTACAGTATTCGCTATCTCGCCGACTAACATCTTGGAATGGCAAGCAGTAGTCCTTACTGTAATCCCGATCAGACTGGTCAAAACTGGAACTCCTCGGATATGTCTGGTGAGTCAGAAAATAATCCACAAAATTGTCGTCAGAAACGGAGAAAATCTTTTCCTCACTGGCTGCTTCGCATGTCAGGAAATAATTTCTGCAGTATTCGCTATCTCGCCGACTGACATCTTGGAATGGCAAGCAATACGCCTTACTGTAATCCCGATCAGACTGGTCAAAATTGGAAATACTAGGATCAGTTTCGTGCGTCAAGAAATAATCCACATAATTGCCGTCAGAAACGGAGAAAATCTTTTCCTCAGTGGCTGCTTCGCATGTCAGGAAGTAATTTCTGCAGTATTCGCTATCTCGCCGACTGACATCTTGGAATGGCAAGCAATACGCCTTACTGTAATCCCGATCAGACTGGTCAAAATTGGAAATACTCGGATCAGTTTCGAGCGTCAAGAAATAATCCACAAAATTGTCGCTGTCGTATTGAACAGGAACGAACACTTCCTGTGCGTGTTTTTCTGTGCGTGGTTTCCTCTTTATTGTTTCATGTGTCAAGAAATAATCAATGTAGTACTTGCTATCGCGCTTTACGCCGAGTTGATCTTCTCCGAAAGCGTGTCCCTCATGGTATTCAGCATCAGACTGGGCAGAGTCGAAAGATGTATCATCTGTTTCGTGAGTCAAGAAATAATTCATGTAGTACTCACTGTCATGCTCATCGCCAGACATCTCTTTCTTTTCCTTAGTCTTTGAAGTCTTTATAGTCTTTGGTTTTTTAAGTGGAATCTTCTTCTTAGGTTGTTTCATTGTCGGCGTAGCTGAAGGTTTTGTGGAGCTCTTGTCTGGGGACTTTCCGCGTTTCTTTTGTTCACTTATCTCCTGACCTAAAAGAAATGTTACGCTAATAAATGGATTAATACAGGCTGCCTAGCTAATACATACCAGAACATTTCGGCTTTTGCAATTAGACTATAAATTGAAATAAATTGCTTGTGGATATAGAGAGAGGCCGTAGCATTTCTCTCTCCCGTAACTTGTACCAAGGCCTGAACTACATTGGTAGTTGGATGAAAAGTATCAAAACACTTGAAAACAGTTGTGTGGCTCATGACGAAGATCAAAACTGACCATCTCATATCGAGAACAGTGGCGTACTGGGTCATAGCGCCCTGGAAGTAATTGATTTCAGAGGCCCAATGCTCACAATTGCAGCATTCCGCCTCAAGCTAATTAATTAGTTATTAAAATTGTGATAGGGCCTACTTTAGATTAAACTTGCTCGTTTAGTTTGACAAGTTACTATGAGATAATTACTGTATATAGTATGGTTTCGGTGCCAATTAAAGTTATTAAGTTTCGGGGTTTCGGGGCCAATTAAATTTATGAAATTCCCCAATAGGCTCGGACGCCCTTATTCTTCTTTAGGTGTCGCGTATTTCTGCAGGGTTCTCGTCAGGCCTTCTCACTTCGCGTAGCGCCAAAAGTAATACTTCGGCCGAAGTCTTCATCGCTAATGGTATAGCCCTAATGAGCAATCCCCTACCCAAGTGTCTATCTCTTACGCCGCGAAGAAGCCATATGTCGGATTTGGAGGGCTTCTTTGCTGGACCAAAATAAACATTCATGCGTCTCTCTGTTTGTTTTTTGTATGAGTTCTAATTCTGTAGTTAGGGGTCGTTCATAAATTACGTAACGCGATTTTGACACTTTTTGACCCCTCCCCTTAACGTAACGCGACGTAACAAAAAGTCAGACCCCTAAAATATGACGTAACAACGGGCCGACCCCCTTTTCATCTTCCGAAAAGTTTTAACAAGCAAAAAAGGTCATCCTTATATATTTTCCCTCTCCAAATATGCGACAAGCAAAAAAGGTCATCGTTGTGTTTTTTCCTTCTCCGAGCTTCAAACTTCTCCAAATACCCTGACGCAAAAAAGGTCGTCAACGTCGTCACTTAAAAATTTAGCATTGCGTTACGTCACATTTACGGAACCCCCTCCCCTCGTCAAAATTCTTAACAAATGTCCGGACCCCCTCCCCTAAGCGCGTTACGTAATTTATGGACGACCCCTTACCCCCTTTATATCAGACAGTAAACTACTGATATACGTTATTATTTGTCTTCCTCTTGATCTTTTTCCAGTAGTTACTAGGTTTTCCACACATTTCTTCTTCATTATATGTCTAAAAAATTGAAGTTTACTTTTACGTATTGTAGATAGCAATTTTCTTTGTGTGTCTACCATTTCGAGTACTAATTCCTTCGTTTTCTTTTCAGTCCAAGTTATTTTCAGCATTTTCTTAAGAACCACATTTCTGCAGCTTCAGGCATTTTCTTCATGATTTTAGAGATAGTCCAAGTTTCTGCACCATATAACATGACTGGCCTTTCCAGAACCCTAATCTTTGTTTTCATTGTTAAATGTCTGTTTGTCAGTATGAGTTTTAAATTCCCAATGGCTGCGTTGGCCATTCCTATTTTTGGTTTTATGTCTGATTCACTTTTAACATCACTTGTGAACCAGCTTCTCATATATTTGAATGTCGTGCCTTGTTCAATTTTCTCTCCATTTATTAAACTTGTTGGTTGAATAAAATGAGGGGCTTTGGGAGCCCAAAAATTCCGAACCAGCCTGACATCCTAAAATTTTACACCTCAACTACAGAATTCCCCGAATATTCGACGCATGAATGTTTATTTTGGTCCAGCAAAGAAGCCCTCCAAATGACTGAGCACTGTGTACTCCGCAGGCCCAGCGTCAGACGTTTTCTCACGAATAGTGGCGATAGTTTGGACATTGTTTCAGGACTCCTTTTGGGCAACGAAATGAAGACTGCTTTCTGTTCCAGTCATTTGGCCATTTTCTGTCCTCCACAAGGTCATGCATATTTTGTGCATTAGGCCCTATGTATAATTGCTTTTTCGTCTTCCATTTTCAACGGCTCAACTGGAATCATGTCTGGTCCAGTGGCGTTTTGACTTTTTGTGTTCTGAATGGCACGTTCCATTTCTGAATGCAGTGGTGATATCTCTCTTTCTGATGCTTGTATTCTGAATGGCTCCTCTACCCCCGTTGTGTATGTCCTGGCCATTGTAGAGTTCTTCGTAATATTCTATCCATCATGTAGCGTTTCCTTTCGCATTTGTGACGTTTTATCCCCTGGCTGATTGTATGAGGTTTAATGTGGGTTGACATCTCTTGATCAATGTTTTAATAACTTCAAATGATTTTCTTGTGTGACCTTTTAAAGTTGATTCTTCCACTTCTCTACACAAATTAAGGTTATTCTGTTTGTCTATTCTAATTCTGTTTTTGGTATCGTGTTTCAGCTTTTT
The DNA here is from genome assembly GCA_018105865.1 of Metaphire vulgaris. Taxonomy (NCBI): domain Eukaryota; kingdom Metazoa; phylum Annelida; class Clitellata; order Crassiclitellata; family Megascolecidae; genus Metaphire; species Metaphire vulgaris. The sequence goes on along the minus strand of CM030840.1, from coordinate 11,180,111 downwards.
TGTATTTTATAGGATCCTTACTTTCTGCTAATCGTTTCTCTGTTATCATCTCAAGAGTTTCTTCAGTTACCCATGGTTTGCTTTTTTCTCTTTTTTTCGTAGCCACGGATTTCTTTTGCTGTATCCATATTGTTCATCCTGTACCTTAAGCGGCCAGGCGCTAATCCCGCTGATGTCGCCAACTATCGTCCGGTCTCCAATCTTACATTCCTCTCTAAAGTGTTGGAGAGAATTGTGAATATGCAAATGGATGGGTATCTGTCGACGAACGGGATAATGCCGAAAAGACCAGTCAGCTTACAGGCGTGGCCCGACAAAGGGCGGACCAGTCGGCTTTAGAGGGGCGCAAATTTCAGGAACATTCATGATTTACTTTGCTTTCTGTCCGCGTTGAAACAAATTTGCGCCCTCTAAACTTACTGTAATTATCTTACAGTCTATATAATGTTCTAACAGACGATTGCAGTCTCTTAGAAGAAACAGGGTGCAGCTATAGTATCTAATCGCTGTATTCGGCCGCTTTTGGACCGTACGTCAATATTTAGTTTCATTTATCGTCATGATCGCCTCGCGCATCTTCCTCTCTCATCTTGGAACGAAACTCTACATATGGGTAGTAAGCACCCTGGATGGTGGTCACGGTCTCACAGAAGCTGACCCGGGGGGTTGATAGCTGCAGGTGGTTGAAGAATCTCCTATCAGTTCGTGTCTTCCAAAATACTTTCGTAGGAGGAGCGAAATTGCATCTGCAGGGCATCTCTCTGGTCGATGACAAAAGGTCAAATTCAGAATTTGACCTTTTCACCTAAGAGGTCGCCCTGCAGTCTTTAAACGTTCTTTGTACAATATATGTGTCACCAGAGCAGGCTCGGATAGTGATAGTAGGCAAAAAAGTAGACAACCTTTGTTACAGCTTGATAGAGATGTTGTTATAATATTTTTGCTAATAATAATCTTATTGATCTAAACAAAATGAGTTCTTCGAAAAAAACTATCCGGTGCAGCTTTCAAAAACTTGCGAATTGAGCGTGAAAAGAGTAACCGTCAAGCACAACATCAGTGGGAGAAATGGTTAACTCGGACTTCTACGTCACCTAATTCACATCCAAAATTTTTTGAAAGGTTAGACTTGGTGGTTCCAAAGGTAAGTGACAATGAAATCATTGAAAATGACATTCATATGCAACGAGGCGAACCAACTGTAGCTGCAACAGTCACGACTGAAGACATTGTGTTAGGGATGCCAGTGTCAAGTCACTCAAGTCACTCAAGTGATACTAGGCCGAACGAAATTCCTGCCCTATTTTCAGAATTCACAGCAGAAAAAATGGCTGAGCCCATGCTTCCAAAGTATACTTAAGGAAATTAAAGTAGTCAGCCTGGTCAAACTGCATGGCGTTCAAATTGAGGAAGTTGTAAAATGTTTAAATTGCAATTGAGGTAAGTAAGCAAGCGATTTTTACTGCTTATTAGCATTTCGTGACTTATTTATGAAGTGAGAAGAACCGTTAGGAAATACACATAAAATGTAAAATGGTGCTTATATTAATTATTAGTTATATCAATGTCTTGTATAGGTCTATAAGTCGCTAATTATTGCATGTCATATTGCAATTTATCTAGGTAACAAAATTTGTTGAGGGTGGGGGCGCCAGATTTATGCTTGGCACAGGGCGCAATTATGGCTTTGTACGGCTCTGGGCGTGGCCACTCCACGGAAACGGCCATCCTGCGTATTTTTAACGACATCGTTGACGCGATAACGAATGGACAGATGGCGCTCCTCTATGTGCTCGACCTGTCCGCCGCCTTCGACACAGTGGGCCATTAAATCATCCTCCGACGCCTATGGAATCAATGGCAAAGTCCCTTCCTGGATACATGACTATCTCAAAAACAGGTCGCAGTCAGTCCGTTGGAATGGCTCCGCGTCTGTCTTGCGCCCTGTCCTCAGTGGAGTACCGCAGGTGTCTGTTCCAGGCCCACTTCTGCCTGTCCTTTATGTGGCAGACATTGGCCAAATTATTGAATCGTGCGGGTTGGCGGCGCACGACAATGCTGATAACGTGCAGATATACGCCTCATGCCTCCCTAAGGATATGGACTTACTACGTGATCGTGTCACTGCCTGTATTACAAAGATCAAACATTGGACTGAAGTCAATCGTCTAGCATTAAATCCTAGCAAAACTGAAGTGCTGTGAATTGCTACGCCCAGGAGAAGGCTCTTGCTCAGCCGTGTACCATTTGTTATCGACGGGATTCAAATTGTACCGTCGGCTGAAGAACGCCTCCTCGGGGTCCTGTTAGACGATTCACTTTCGCCCAATGGCCACATCAGCAATGCCACTCGGAGTTCATTCTATCAGCTTCCGAGGATCAGGATCAGGGCGATTCGCCGGCACCTTCCAACGTCGGCAGCGATTCAACTCGTGCGCGTCGTCGTCATCACGAGGATCGACTACTGTAACAGCATCCTCCTCGGCCTACTAGATGCCCAACTGAGCCGTTTGCAGATGGTTCTCAATGCTTCTGCCCGCAGGATTTACGGTGCCAGACTGGGCGAGCACGTCACCCCCTTACTCAAAGACAAGCTGCACTGGCTGCGCATCCCCGAGCGCATCATCTACAAGAGATGCTGCCTGACATTCCGGGCCCTCAATGATCCTGCATGCCCAGTCTACTTAGCTGAACTTGTGCATAGGTCCCCGTTTACTGATTGTCGGTGGCAGCTTCGTTCCTGTAATCGGGTCCAATTGGTCGCACCCCCTCCGATTTAATTCCGTCTAAGACAGTGAAATTTTGGGAGAGTCTTTCACCCGGGGGAATCCCCTCCTTGGAATTCGCTGCCCGACATTGTGACCAACGCGACTAGTCTTGAAATGTTCGCTACCAGACTAAAGACGCATTTGTTTAGTATCTCATTTAAGTGCAATGTGTAAAGCGCTCTTGATCTTGGCCTGCTATGACTATAACGCTCTATAGCAGGGTGGAGTGAAAATATGAATGTTCGAATTATGAAATCTAATACCCTTCAAAAGTTGTCACTTTCCATGAGTACTCCACATCAAAATTTGCAGTCTCAAATATTGACATCTTCTGCCCCCTACAGGAGCCAAAAGTTTTTATTTTACGGAAAAGAAGAGTTAAAAATCCATACTTCAACGTTCCACATGATCTAATTTTGAATTCACTACTGATAATACGTCATTTTCTTACGCATGTGCTGGCTTAATGTAGATTTTGTAATTTTAAAATTTATTTCTAAATATTGTTACGAAATCCATCGAGATGTTCGATTTTAGGCAACCCTCTCCGGATGAATTTGAATATGTTACCAACAGTGTAGGACATGCTAATGGTTTAACAGTGGATAAGATCCGATCTGAAGACTATTAGTAATCCTAACAAAAAGCCAACTGTTTCTGAAATTTCCGATGTTTTGGCTATGAAAATTAACTTAAGGAAATATGGAGCAGAGTCTCCATTCCTACAGTGACTGTGACTCGAATTGTGCAGCTAATTAAGGGTCACCATAAAAAATAAAACAAACTACTATGGTATACTGCGTCAAGGAGAAATGAAAAGTACGAACAGAAAGTCTATGATTTCAGAGAACAGGTCAGAAAAATTCTTCTTGACATTGCAGCCTGCAAATGTGCTGATTATTCGTTATGCAGATGTAAAAAGTCGAGCAAGATTTCTGTTTTAGAGCAGAAGTTTCTTCAGGACCAAACAAGCGCACGCATGGTGATGATAGGTGGAGTTGATCGTGCAACTACCTTGATGTTGGAAGAATGAGGGAGAAGGATGTCGCAAGAGGAAGATAGACTTACCAAAAACCAGCTGAAATCAAGTTCAACGCAATCTACCAGATAGACGGAATCCTCTGTGAGCTGTGACTTCGGTTCTGACACAGAATGTAACTTCAGCTGCTCTACAAACGATGAAACTGAAGCCGACATTCTGTCTACCGGTATTGTTGCTGAGACAAGTACTACTGGCGAATTAAAACTGCAACAGAGGCGTCAGTTAAAGAATACTGCCAGGGCTTCTGAACGACATGCCATTTTCGACAGAGCAGTTGCAGAAATTGCATCAGCAGTCCTACAAGACTATGGTATTGTAGCTGCTGAAGACTGTAGTGAAGTAATTGACAGAAGTAAAACTAGAAGACAGTGTCGGAAGTATCGCGATATGGTTCGTTCCGAAGCATTAACTGACACAACAGCACTACTAGGTTTATATTGTGATGGAATAAAGGATAAAAATATCGCTAAAGAAATGGTTGACGGAACCACTCTCCGTAGGGTAATTGCTGAGGAACACGTGTCGATGGTACAGGAACCTGGTTCAAACTATATTGGTCACATTATGCCAGAAAGAGGCAGTGCTTCGAGCATACCGACAGCCAGTTGGCAGTTACCTTTCTGCGGAGAAATGACATTGATGCCCAGCATCTGCTGGTAGTTGGATATGATGGCACGGCAGTTAATGTTGGTAAGGACGGTGGTATTATAAGACTTCTTGAAGTACATGTTAAACGACCTTTGCAGTGGTTTGTTTGTCTTCTGCATACGAATGGACTGCCACTTCGACATTTGTTTAAGCACACAGATGGCAGAACAACAAGACCTAGAAGTTTCAATGGACCTATTGGATCATGGTTGCAGAAATGTGAAACAATGCCGATTGTTTCCTATGAGCCAATACCATGTGATTTTTCTCCTGTAAATGTTGATGACTTGAGTTCTGATCAGCAATATATACTTGACATTTGTCAAGCAGTAATCACTGGACAATGCTTTGTTTCACTACACAGTTCACAATGAAGATACTGGATTTGTTGATTTCTCCCCGATTTCTTTGTCACACACAAGCAATGGAACGGTGTGTGAAGGCAGTAACTGAAGCAACAACAGCTGTCATTGGTTAGGGAGCAAGAGCTAGCTTCATTAGAGCCAGGATCATTGCACGAACCATCATGCCAGCATTCGATACAAAAAGCGAATATCGCACAACCAGATAAATTTACATCTTTAATTAGACCTTTTGAAAAAATGCAGGTTGTTGGACATTTTTCAGGAGGATTATACTTTATGTAAATAAAAATGATTGTCACTGTCTTTAGTAAATATATACACCAGTATGAACTGTATGCACTATACAATGTACACTGTACATTGTACGTATGCGAGAAGACCCGTTTATTGTAATGGTTTACCAATCGCTGACCATGAAACCATTTGTAGGGGGCAGAAGATGTCAATAGATTTAAGTAAAATTTCATATGGCAAATGAGTAATACCAAAGACAAGTTTTGATGGGTATTACATAAGCATACTCGAGAAAAAATGTTATCCATTACGTTCACTCCACCCTACTTATAGCCTAAAGTGGCTTATTAACTAACATCGAACTATTGCCTTGGTATCTCATGTTAGCAAAATCACACTGCAAATAATTCTCGAAAGAATACGAATAAAACTGAAATGGAGCTAGCAGATGAACAGGCTGGATTCCGCAAGGGCATAGGCAGTCTTGTTAACTAGCACCTAAAGGCACAAGGCCAAGCACAAGCACCTAAGGCACAAGGCCAAGCACAAGGCCAAGTATACAATATTCAATACCAAATACAAGTCCAAGCACTCACAGTCCAAGGCCAAAGCCAAGCATGCACTTTAATTCAAACACAAGTACAAGCAAGCACAAGTATACATACTATACATGTTCAAATAAACCTTTTCGCTTAGGTTCAAAATTACCGCACCTTTCAACTAGCATTGTCAGCAACACAGACTGCAGTAATACTGGGTTCTAGGACTATTGACCACAGGAGATTGGCCATAGGACGATTGACCATAGGACGATTGACCACTGGACAATTGACCACAGTGGACTTTTGACCACTGGACGATTGACCATAGGGGTGGTGTTGGTTATCACCCAAACAGACATATGTTAAAAGTAGTATGAAGCTGCTGTGAAGGACACTGGTGATTATGATTCATTTGTTTCGTACTGCGTATTATATTTTCATATAAGGAAATTCAGTTTGCAGATGATACACTGTACAAAACCACTCAAAATCACATTATTATTATTATTATTTATAATATTAAAATCCTTATCTGTTTGTCCAGTTTGTCTGTTGCCTATAAGCGTTCTGATTGGTTGACTATTCAAAAGAAGAGGCCGTTTAGTCCTTACGTCGCGCTGCGTTGGTGGGCGAGCGTTGACTATTGGTAGACGGTTTAAATGATACGTCGCGCAAGCGTTGGTGGACGATGTTCGAAGACGACGTTGCTATTGGTAACAATTGTTCGTAGAACCGGTTTAGTCGAGTCATTGCAGCGTGGAGGGCTGGGCGTGCGACGACGTTGCTATTGAATAACAATTGTTCGCAGCCTGTGGTAGTTGAGCAATTTTAGCGTACATTTTAACGTACACAAAAAATACGTGTACAGCGTCACAAGACACAGTTGCGTGATTTTAACGTACATAGGCCTAATTATTACGTGGCGCAGAGCTTGGCTGATGTGGCGATCATTGAAATGTTGTTCAGCATGAATTAAATGATTGGGTATTAGGTATAGGTATTGGATTAGTATTATCCTGCACTGCGAGCAAAGCGGAGCGTTCAAGCGTCTTAATTGCAGCTCAAACCCCGTTCCTTTCCTTCTCCCCATCCCTCTCTCAAACAAACCCCCTCCCTCCCCACCCATTCTTCCCCTCCCCCACCCTCTTTCCACCCCTCCCTCCCTCCCAACCCCTTCCTCCCCTCTCCCCCCCTCCAACCCTCCAAACCCTCTCCCTCCTCCCAACCCCAAAAACCCTCCTCCCATCCCAACCCCCAAACCCTCTCCCAACCCCTTCCTCCACCCTCTTCCCAACCCCTTCCCTCCCAACCCTCTCCCAACCCCTTCCCTCCACCCCTCTTCCCATCCCTCTTCCACCCCTCTCCCCATCCATCTCCCAACCAACCATCCCTTTGGTTGAGCTTTGGTGTGTGCCTCCGGAATATACCTCCTTCCCCTCTCGAAATCTACCGCAATTTGACGCAAATGTGCAACGTCATGCCCTATAGATTAGCATTATGAGATTTTGATCTTGTCTACGGAAATCTACCGCAATTTGACGCAAATGTGCAACGTCATGCCCTATAGATTAGCATTTTTTGAGATTTTTGCATAGCTATGGAAATCTATGCAATCTGACGCAAATGTGCAACGCCATGCCCTATAGATTAGCATTATGAGATTTTTGCATAGCTACGGAAATCTACCGCAATTTGACGCAAATGTGCAACGCCATGCCCTATAGATTAGCATTATGAGATTTTTGCATAGCTACGGAAATCTACCGCAATTTGACGCAAATGTGCAACGTCATGCCCTATAGATTAGCATTTTGAGATTTTTGCATAGCTACGGAAATCTACCGCAATCTGACGCAAATGTGCAACGTCATGCCCTATGGATTAGCATTATGAGTTTCAAATGTTCCGTTTAGTACTTTAAACTTTAAAGGTCTCTTTTTATAATTCCTTACGTTTCTATCGATTCCTGAAATTTTTATCCCCGGGTTTCTTGCAAAGGAATTATTTATTCATCGATTATTAGTTAAATTAAATGCATGTTTGTGCAGCGCCGAATGGTGAATAGGAGCTTCGTATAGCACCTATATCTCAGCGGTTATAAACGTAGAAAGACGCGGTTACGCTTCGCTTAAGGCTAATTTTATAGAGCACATTCTTGCCCGATTTGTGTAAGCAGTTTATGTTTAATTTGTTTGTTGGAATATTCGTTGCCTCGAACGAAGCGAGCCTGCACTGCGAGCGAAGAGAGAAAGCGAGTGCGAGCGCAAGCGATCATTTGTTAGTATAATATTAAGATCCTTGCTCTGTATGTCTGTTACCTTCAAGCGTTCTCATTGGTTGGCTGTGTGAGCCCATCTTGGTTGGCTGTGTGACGTTCTCATTCGTTACCTTCAAGCGTTCTGATTGGTTAGCTGGGTGAGCATTCTGATTGGTCGTTCTGGAATCTTAGGCTTCGCGAAGCGAAATGCGACGCGAAGCGAACGGCGACGCGAAGCGAACAGCCACGCGAAGCGTTTGACGAAGCGTACGTTGCAGCGTCATAGTGTGTAAGGCCTACAACTCCCGAAGCGAACGGCGACGCGAAGCGAACGGCCACGCGAAGCGTTTGACGAAGCGTACGTTGCAGCGTCAGAGCTTGGCTACGTGGCGTATGTACGTCATTGAAACGTTGTTCAGCAGCATGAATTCAATGATTGGGTTTTAGTATTATCCTGCACTGCGAGCGAAGCGAAAATGAGCAAAGCGAGCATCTTTCTAGTTATTATTATTATTATTATTATTATTATTATTATTTATTATTATTATTATTATTATTATTATTATTATTATTATTATTATTATTAGGTGCTATAAGAGAATTTTTGGAGTTTATCAAAAGAAGAAAAGTGTCGTACTTCGGCCACATCATAAGGAAAACAGGCACCTTTTTGAAAAAGGAAATGATGCAAGGCACAACTGATGGAAAAAGAAAACAAGGCAAACTCAAGAGTAGATGGACTGATAACATCATGCAATGGACTGGAAGGACATGGGAAAAGGCGACCCGAATGACAGATAACAGAAAACAGTGGAGAAATCTCATTCATAATGCGGTCTACCTTCGTAGCGAGGATGGATGAAGACAAGACAAGACAAAAACAGAAGTCACATTCGCCCCCAATGGTTGATGTCGCGCTAGAGCCTTAAATGTCTAAATAATAATCACTGTTTTGAGTCTTATGACCACAATTCTGGACTACAAATAAACATGTGTTGCTTCCTCTTGTCTCTTACATTGGCGTTGCAGCAATTTTGGGGTAGGCCTACGCCCATTCCCGACGCCCCGTTATAAATTTTACTGCCATATATTAAACGCAAACGCAACAATTATGCCCCTATAAAGCGATAATATAATTTTTCTCCTTATCTCACACTGCTCTGAAATGTTTAGACTAAACAATATGTTTCCATTGCGCGACGCCTCTGATCACTTAACTACCAATTATCCCTTTAAACTGAGTAGGTGCAACAGGCAAACACGCATTGAGTAGTAGTAGTAGTAGGCCTAGTAGTAGTAGTAGTAGACTTCTTTAGCGCCATTGTAGTAGTACATCAGCACCAGTCGATGGTCGCTTCAGTAAATAACCGTGGTAGTGATCTTGTCCGTGGTGAATCGAGGTTGTAATCTAGAGGTCAGTCCGTATTTCCAGAGTCCAGGCTAAGGCAGATATGCAGTCAGGAATAGATTATAGATGTGTTTTAAGTCTAAACCTGAAGGTAGTAAGACATCCAGTTTGGCTGACCTGTGCCGGCAGAGAATTCCAAAGTCTGGGTCCGGCAACAGAAAGAGGACGTTTTCCACTAGTGATCTTGCTATAGGGTATGTAAAGAGTAGTAGCATCAGATGAACTCGTTTAGTGCTGGTTGTCTTGAACAGTCAGTAATGATCGGAGATACATTGGCTGATTTGTGTGAAGCGTCTTATGCACAATGATACTTATCTTGAGTATGATTTATTTACCGATTCTGATGAAGATATCACTGGACTGAAGATCGGTGAGCGTTCTGCGGTCGAGTTCTGCTTCGAAATACTCGGCGAAGAACCGATTCAGCTGAACGGGGCGACTAAGTAGCACTTCTCTGAGCATCTTGTTCAGATGCTGCTGTAGACCTTCTGGAACGGGGGTTTTGCACGGGTCTTCCGTGTTTCTTGCGACTTCCATCTTTACCGATGAGCGAAACGAATCAAGACTCGTCAAGGTGTCATTTTTACGACTTCTTCCTGCGACTTTCCGATGTTTGGCTGTTTCCTTTCAAGTTCTCAGCGATTGTGCACCGTTACCTTTCTCTCTTCGTTAGAAGAATTAAACAATGCCTGATGGTCCTACAGAACAATACAATTTTGAATAGAATCTTTATCTCGGAATTTTGTTAGTTGAGCACACGGTCTCACATACATTGGGCAAGAGGCCACTTGCCGCTGGAAAATGCGTAGGCCTATTTATTGTTGTAATTATGTTGGCTTTTAACCAATATTTTCACACTAAAGCACTGCTTAATTAAAATATTTAGTGTGGCCTATCTGATTTGTTTGCATTTTACAGGGCATTTTGTCAATCCTCAAAATTGCCAAATTTTCATCTGAAAAACTTGTAACAATATAAACCGCGACCCTTGTGTTTTGTCTCCATGGAAAAATTTCTGTGGGCGCCCATGGTTACCGTACAATACCATGTCAAAATGTTTAAGCAGGTGGCACACCTTCATAGGCTATCTGTGTAAGAAATGTCGTTTCTAGCCACATTCGTTATTTAAGCCTAAGGTTGTGAATAATACAGCAGGAGTTAGTCTCAAATTGATTGAGTTTATAACGTTAAGTGCGTAGCCTAACGAAATAAATTACCGAGCTGATCTAAGTAAAGAAATCTGTTTTAGAGACAGTCAATGTTTTATATTGATATAGGCCTACTACATTGCTGTTATATTTTACCTATTAGAATTAAACACACAACTGCAGCCTATGGAGAACCGGCTAATGAAGACTAATTCGAACGTCTCTACGGTTAAACGCCTAGATTCCTCCTCTTGCCATCGTTGCTTAAATCGGGGATGGGGGAGGCGCGTTGCGCGATATAAATCGCATGAGCAGGACAAAATCGGGTTTTGAGTCCGTTTGACTAAATTCACTTTATCGTTTTCATAGGTTTCGAGCGCATGTGAGCCATACGCATAGCCTACTAGTCAGAAGTAGCTTCAATTTCCAAGATGGTTACTAGACAATTTGTCTACACAGCGAATCGCCTACAGCCTTCTTGCCTATACACGTAGATTCGCCTATACACGGCTTCCCCTTGAGCAGTGGTTCTTAACCTTTTTATGATTACGGACTTCTGAAACAAATACAAGACCGTGGGGTACCCCCTATAAGCCTAAAGTACCTTATATGAAGACAAAAGTTTATGCACCGTAATATATTGGAAACATTATGAACTGCAACGTATTTCTGTCACAGAATATGCACAAGCCAGAAAGAATTTATATTTTACAATTTCTAAAAATTATTACAAACATTTCTAAAGTCTCCGCATAGTGTTTACATTGTAGTAAAAGTCTTTAAAACAGATTTTATTTCTCAATCATTCTGCGTACCCCACGATGCCTCCCAAATAACCCCAAGGGGTACAAGAAGCCCGGGTTAAGAACCACTGACCTAGAGAGAACTCGCCTACATGGCGATTGCATTCCGGCAATGTCTAGTCTTGTGTTGGTTATACGGCCATTCGCCTACACCAGTGTTTCCCAGACTGTTGGTCGCGACCCAAAAGTGGGTCGCAGGGCTCAGTCTAGTGGGTCGCGGTGTAGCGCGAAATTAGATTTAACAGTGTCATTTTCTAACTAATACCACAATGTCTCAAACCTTGAAAGTTGTAAGTAGGCTTAGGTCTTAAGAAATGTATATTCCGGCAATCCTCCACATATGACCTATATTAAAATGATTAATTTTTATGTTCTAGCCAGGTTTCAGGTCAGTGGAATTGGTGGTAGAGTTCTTTGCTGGATAAAAAAATTGGCTTCTGGACAGAAGACAGAAGGTAGGCATAAGAGGGAAGTACTCAGATTGGGCTGAGGTTATAAGCGGGGTGCCACAAAGTTCAGTGTTGGGACCTCTATTGTTTTAATATATATCAATGGCATTGATGAAGATATAATGTACAAAATTTCAAAATCTGCTGATGACACAAAACTGCGTGGACGGAGTGGTAGTGAAGCCGAAGCAAAAATTTTACAGGATCTAAACATACTATCTCAGTGGTCAGTGGACTGGCAAATGCTTTTTAATACAGACAAATGCTCTGTTATGCATATTGGGAACAAGAGAGCAGATCATGAGTTTAGGCTATGTGGGAAGGGTCTAGAAGTTGCAACTGAGAAGAAAGATCTAGGGGTCATCATGAATAACAGCTTAAAGCCATTTGGATAATGTGCAGAGGCAACTAAGAAGGCCAACAGAATTCTAGGTATGGTCAAAAGAACGGTAGTGAGCAGAGAGAAGGATGTAATAATAAGACTTTACAAGACGTTAGTACACCCACAATTAGAGTACTGTGTTCAAGCATGGTGTCCATTCCAGAAGAAAGACAGAAACTTTGGAAAGAGTACAGCACAGAGCAACAAAGACGATCAAAGGGTGTCAGAGACTGACCTATGAGGAAAGGCTAAAACAGTGTGGATTGACAACTTTGGAAAAAAGGAGAACGAGAGGAGATCTAATTGAGACATACAAAATACTAATAAAGTGGAACAGCCAAGAGAAAGGATTTTCTTTACAATGAAGCAGTATGATGGAACCAGAGGACACAAGTTTAAGAAACGGGTTGGGAGAAGCAAACAGCACTTTTTAGTGCAAGAGTGGTGGACAGATGGAATGAATTGGACGAGAATATTGTAATGGCTATGAGTGTGAACGACTTCAAAATGGGCCTCAGAACTGTAGGTTACTAAATTTGGATGAGTGCGACAGTGATTCTCACACAGGGCAGACCCTACTGAACCACTTTAAACCTTGTTGTTATTATTATTATTTTATAATTTTAGTTGACAATAAGTTTGCAGAGTTGCGGTATATTACAACGCTGCTGATGTAGGTCAAATTTGGCTCAGCGGTAGCTAGAACAGGCTGATTCCTGATTGAGTGAAACGGTTACACGTGGGAAGTGGCTGTTCAGTGAGGAATATCGTAATACCATTTTAAAACTGAATATTGACCAGTGCTCGAGAGAATTCTGGCCCACCCATAAAGACACATTGTAACTATAATTCTAAGGTGTCTTCAGCATGTCGCCAAAATGTTGAAGTTCATTAGGAATATATCTACAATGCAGGCCTGAAGTAATGTCGCAAATTCTATCGGCCTGACATTTCAAATCTCTGCATTTTGCAATTGTAATAATTATTCGTTTACAGTGTCTCAAAACCCCAGTAGATTTAAGATCTGTGAAATTATTCGATCTTATATTAAGGTACTTTTAGTCGACCAAGTGCACAGTAAGAGCCTTCTGACTCAAAATTTCTCAAACAAATTCTCTGAACGTGACACTGACTTCAGCCTTGAAAGTTAGAGTATGGCTTAATATCACTTTTTGAATCTCTCTTACCAACTGCACTGCACAGTAAACTAGCGGAGACGCAGATACATTGGTCACATCTTTCTAATGCCACCTTCAAGACCCACAGCTCAAGCCACTGGATCTTGACTGGAAACCAGAAGATGGGAGAAGAATCAGAGAAAGACCGAGGAAAATGGCAAGACTCCTTCGCAGAAGACATACTGTAGTAGCCGAAACAAGAGAAGTCGCCAGTGATCGGGGTGGCTGGAGAAGACTCGTCGCCCAATGTTCCAGGAGGACGGGAATTAAAGTAAAACACGAAATTTCTATAGCGTTGCCCGAAAGCTTGTCGCAGTTCACCAACTTCTTCACGAGCGCTCAATCTAGATAAATCCATAATCCGTAATCCGTAGTCCGTGGTGGTCAAGGTAGTAGATCCAGGTAGGCAGTCGCTGCAAAGTATTTTATGGAGGATTATAGGAAGATTTGCGGTAGATAGAATGCAGGCCTGTAGTAAGGATTTCACCATAGGATTTCTTGAAAAGAATGGGTTTTAGTTGTTTTCGGAAAGTTTGTGGAATGATGGCCAATGGTGACTGATTCATAGACTGAAGAGACTCGAGTTATTGATCTTTCGGATCTCTGGCGGAAGATCATTCCAGAGACGAGGCGCAGTGTATGAGATCGATCGATCTGAGAATTTCAGTCAGGAATATTTTTACACCCCCCTAAGACCTTCCCAACACCCCCAATTTGAGGTCGACACCACCACCCCAATTTGGTAATGCGGCAATGGTATGTATACAAATTGCATATTAATTTAATTAGGTCAGAACACCCCCTCCAAATGGAGAAGGACACTCCAAGTTTTATTGTCGGGTAACCTTTTTTGCTTGTCAGAGGTTTTTTGAGACTTCTTAAGGTTTTCCGGTTGGTTTTGGGACCTGATGAAGTTTTTTTGTTTTATGTTTTTTTTTTTGCTTGTCAGCCTTTTTGGGGAGAGACTTAAAATTTCCGACACCCTCAGATTTTCCTGACACTCCCCAAATTCAAAATCCTAGAAATAACACTGATTTCAGTGACGTGGCTGTTGGTCGAATGAGTGTCAAGCTGTCAGATGAGCGAGTTGACCGTTGCGCTTGAATGGTAAAGAGATTACGCAGGTACATGGGTTTTGAGAACTGGATGGCGTTGTAGGTCAGGCATAGAATCTTGAAAAGTATCCGTTCTGGAACCAGTGAAGCGATTTCAAGACCGGAGTGATGTGGCAAGCTTTTGGCGTTCGCGTGACAGATCTAGCCAAAGCGTTTTGTATTGCTTGAAGGCATGCTATTTGCTTTTTGTGAACATTAAGGTAGAGGGAGTTGCAGTAATCCATTTTTGAATGAACAATAAAGGTGGCAATCGTGCAGGCTATGCGGAAGTTTAGGAATGGACGTAAGCGTCGTAAGTCCCGTATGTATGTGAAACATGAGCTACCGAGATTAAATATGTGTTTTGAAAATGAGAGATCTGGATCAAATTTCACACCAAGATTTCTTCCTGGGGAATTAATTTTGAACGAGTGGTCAGGTGAGGGCCCCTTGTTGAATTTAATTATTGTGCCTGATAACTTGGCGAATTGTGTGGGCAGTCCAATAAATATGAACTCTGTCTTTGAAGAATTTAGGAAGAGTAAATTTGATGGCATCCAAGTTGAAACGGAAGTGAATGCATTGAGTAAGAGTTTGATGGATTCTTGGTATTGATTTGGAGAGAATGATATGAACAGCTGCGTGTCATCGGCGTAGAGATGGTGATCAATTGACGATGAGTTGAGAAGAGTGCTAAGGGTGTGGTATAAAGGATGAAGAACCAAGAACTGAGCCCTGAGGAACACCGTAGGGCGATGGAAGTGACTGAGACAAGTCACCAGCTGCCTTAACTGAGCAGGTTCGAGATGACAGATATGATCGGAACCAAGATAAAACTGTATTTGAAATGCCAAACCATGTCGATAGGCCAGAATATTACCAGAATATCGTGATCAATGGTATCGAATGTCTAAGTCTAAGTCTCTAGGTAATAGATAAGTATTTACTACATGGTCATGTAGGATAATGGACGTCTAGGCGAAGATGCTTGCTCCTTTCCAAGATGATATATCTATTAAAGACACTTCACTAAGCTAAATTGTAACAGAATTGGAAACCAACCGTCGACGTTTGGTCCTTGCAATGGATGAGAACAAAACCCGTTTTGTTGAGATCGGTTCCTAGACTGTATTACTGCAGATGTTAATTAGACAACATCGTTTGCAAGTGACGTCATACAACAAATAAACGTAGAACAACAAGTAGCCTAAACAGTTCTGTTAAATTTAAACAATTAAATAATTCTCCTGCGATCAAAATTAAATCATTATTAGCGAATAAAGCAATGAATCCAATGACATTGCCAAATAAGTAACTTATCGCTGCCTGTTGCGTCTACATTAAAACAAGAATCACTCAGAATCGCCCCGCTGTGATTACTGCATATTGACAGAGATGAGTTTTAAGTCGTTTCAAACAAAGGGTCATAGAATCAGCAATTGCTAAATTACGCAGGTCTACTGTATATTGAGGTAAAGAGCGGAGGTGGCAACTGGTCAGTGGGCCATGGGTCGAATGGGCATGGGTCAAAGAGTCTGGACCCATGACCCACCTCGTCACATCTTGCTAATGCCACCGTCACTCAGTGCATGAAATTTTAAGTTGGCTTTCATTGACAAATGCTGTCAGTGCACTATATTTGCATCTACTCTATGGCATGACGTTACTCTTGATTTACTTGCTGTGTTGGTCAAATGTTTAGTCTGTTCTCTGGTATTTTACTGTAAAGTATTTACAGAATGGCCCAAAAACCGCACATTGACAGTTTTCTTAATATAATGTCTAACAATTTAATCTTTAATGCCATTCTTACTTATGTGTACATTTTCTCCCTTTCTACTGACGTCATTAGTGGCTTCATCGTTGTTTATTCTAGTTTATTGCTAAAAAGTCGCTAATTTTTAACAAATAATAATGGAGTATCTGCGACGTGAGAACATTGCGTTCATTGAGCATGACTTGTGGCCCCCAAACAGCCCGAACCTGAATCCAGTCGACCACGATGTTTGGGGCACCCTTCAAACAGATGGTATACCGTCGTCGGCGTTTCACTATACAGTGGATCAGTTGAAACAAGCAATGTTCCTCTCGTCGCAGAGTGGAACAGGCTGTACCAGCGTTTCATTGACCGCGCAATTATTGGTCAATGACGTTGTCGGCTTGAATGCGTTATCTAGCAGCAAGGAGGACACACTGAACAGTTTATGTAAAAAATCCATATACACTGTATGTACTGTTACCGTAAAAATAACTGCTGTTTTTGTTTATTGTATTGGCTGCTAGAGGCAGATCGTAAGCCTGGTCTACCGCTTGGCAGTTGATGTTGGCCGAAGCAGATCGGTCAGGTAGGATGGGCAAAGACCATGCTGTGTGCAGAACATCAGAACGCACAATTTGTATTGTATCCGTGACTAGACCGGAAGCCAATGAAGTTCACGAAGCGGCGAGATGACGTGGTCTCTGGGTTTCAGGTCGAGCAATAGACTTGTAGCAGCATTTTGTATACGTGCTGCAGAATGGCAAATGTAGACTTTGGAGGGTCGGCAGAGAACGGAATTGCAATAGTCTAGTCTGGACAGGACAAACGCAGAGACCAGTGTGAGCAGACTTGGAGTCCTCGAGGCCGTGGCCTTGGCCTCGAGGCGCCTCGAGGTCAAGTGACGCTGTCCTCGGCCTTGGCCTTGGCCTCGGACCTGATGTCCTTGGCCTTGGCCTCGAGAGTAAAGTCCTTGGCCTTGTACTCGGGGCCAAGCCCTCACACCATGGAATTAAACAAGAAAATCGCGCATTCACACTGTTGGACTATCAGCTTGAAGTCTGCCTCAGACCTCTTGTCATTATAGAGGAGACGAATAATTCCTGAATAAGACGTCCTTTAATAAGAATCCCTGCTAACATGTAATTATGTTGCTTGCATTGACAAGACTTCTATTGTGTAAAGCGAAAATTGCCTCGGGGAGTGAAGAAGGCATTTTCCCCAGATAATTGAGTTTCTTGATAATAAAAGTATTAAAAGGCTTGGATCTAAATGGATATATGGCATCTATTTTAGAGCAGTAAATTATCAATTGGCAATGTCATTGGGTTCATTGCTTTGCATTCTTGACCGGCGACACTGTATTCTTCAATCGCCTCTGTTGAGATAGCTACAGTACTATACTATAATACTAGTAGCAGGCTAACAGCCTAAAAGGCGGCTTATTGTTGTCTCTAAAGTCTAAACAGAGACATCTGCGTCTGCTTAATGTCTTGTAGCTGTTTGTCACGGTCTCGTGGGGGCGGAAGATGGCAGAGTGGGTTACGTGCTGGAGCGTCAGGCTGACGGAGCGGGTTCAAGCCCCGTCAGAACCCCTAGTGGCTTTCACATAGGCAGTAATGCCTTCTAAGCCACTTTAAATCATGCTAAGTTTTTTTCTATCCAGATGCTTGTTAAATCCATTTGACGTTCCACGAGTTTCAGTTATTATTTCACTACAATGCTTACATTTAGCTGACCACTTTTATCACTAATAATTTTAAAATCTGTGAACGCAAACTTCAGAACGCCATGCTCATTTTTTGGCCATATTGTTTGCTTGCTTATTTTTACTAATATTTTTTACTAGCAATAGGAACAGCATACTGTAGGTTACTGTAACTGCGGCGCCGTTTCTTTTCCAAGCGCGGTCAGTCTACAACTCCCTAGCTTAAAAGGTATTTTCATTTTATTTTTAAAACATGGTTGGTAGTAGATATTGGGCCGTACTGCCATGGACGCCAATCCATAAGGAACCCGTCATCATTATCATCATTAGCATGCCCCTCCCTGGAGCGTAGCTGTTTTCACGAACTGGCGCCAACTGTCTTTGTTTTAAGCAAGTTTCCATCGCGAGAATAAGCCAGAGTTTCGCAATGTTAGCTCTGTGATGTCCGAAGGGCGCAAGCATGGTCTTGAGATGGATTGGTTCGAGCAGCATGACCGAAGAGTTTCAGACGACGGTTCCAGATCCTCGGCGTTTTTTGACACTCCCCCAGCGCGTCGGTAGACCATTCCGTTTGTGGTGTGTACAGTTCGTGGAAAACTCTTTGACACCTCGACTTTTTCTAGGGTTGAGTTGTCGGCCCAACGCCCAACCCGCCCCGTTGGCGGGGGAGCGGCACGTCTAGCGGATGCTGCTCGGATATTCATTCCTGCTCTTCGTCTCAAGGGCTGTGGACTCCACAGTTGCAGCATGAGGATGGCTTCCCGTAGATTCCGGTGTAGTGGACTCCAGTGGTTTCGTGAAGTCAGTTGTACCGTGTAGTAACTGCGCATTTCCCACAGCAACGACAGACAATGGCCATCCGCCATTTTATTTACTGACCGTACACGCGGAGGTCGCTTGTTCACTTCATTTGAGATCGAAACACCAGAATCCAGGGGTAAAGCACGCGTCGATTGATTCCGTGTGTCGTAATAATCCCAACACACAACCAGAACGCTAGTTTGTGCGGTGGAAACTGAGACGAACGCAAGAAATTGACCGAGCAGCTCCACTCCGATGCTACACGCCGAAGCGCCACCTAAGGAGCCTGGACTTCCAATAATTCGGGTAGGGGCCCAGCACTTGTTGGACCCCCAAAATTGGCCTCGACATCGGACCTGATGTCCTTAGCCTTGGCCTCGGACCTCTGCATGGTCCCCGGCCTTGGCCACGGCCTCGACCTCAGACCTGATGTCCTTGGCCTTGGCCTCGGACCACTGGTCTTCGGCCTTGGCCTCGGCCTTGGCCTCGGACCTGCTGGCCTTGGCCTCGTGTTACAAGTCCTTGGCCTCGCCTTGGCCTCGAAAGTTGTGGCCTTGACTCCAAGTTTGGTTGTGAGGCGACTTCTTTGCCAGCGATTCGACGGATCTGGAGGATGCGTCATAAGTGACAGAAGCACCTTTTGGCTAACTGTCCAACATGCTTCTTCATGGTCAGTTCATTGTCGAACATGACTGACTGTCTGTGACGACGGTTGGACGATGGTGCACTCGGTGTTGGACCCTCGCTGTTATTGCTGAATATTGATAAAGAGATGAGGTTTAAGAATTTTCAAAAAGATGGCCACATATTCAGCAATTGCTAAATTACGTATGCAGGGGGTCAGGATTGCAGAGGTGGCAGTGGATCAAATAGCCTATAGGTTGGACCACCACAGCCATCAATCAATCAATCAATCAATCAATCAATCAATCAATGGCCTACTCATTACATCACTACAGTGGATTTCACACATGTTTTCTTAGCCTCCTATACCACTTTAAGTCACATTATTATTATTGTTATTATTACTCAATCATTCATTCGATGAATTTCTGTTGCGCCTCTGTCATAATGCCCCGGATATCAGCGATGGCGTTCAAATATCTATACACTAGCCAAATTAGCCAATGTAGTCATCTTCCGGTTTAGCAACCGGTTCAGTAGGACACGGTAGAAGAAACGTCAGCTTAGAATATTCCGCTTGCTTTAAGGTCTAAAATTTCACAAAATTAAGTTAGAATATAGGTCAACTGGCTTTTTGACACCCCGGTCTATTCAGAAGCATTTGGAAAGCGATGAATATATTGATAGTAATCTACTAGGGACCTTCGAATCACAAATTCTTGCTCGAATCGAAACACGAATGGAAGTATCCGATAATCGACTATTGAATCGAATCAGTGAATGCGACACTTTCTCGTAGAGTAAGTAAAAGTAAAGTAACATCTCGTAAACTTCTACAGCGCCCCGGAAAGCAGCACGGCAGTAGCTGCTTATTCTTATGCGCTTAATCTTTCTTGAAATAGCTATAGCCAGGGTGGTTTGTCGGCCGGGCAAAGGTCAGTGTATCTATGAGGCGGCGGGTCAGGTTGTTGTTGCTATGGGGGAAATGACTTTTCGAATAGGAAGGTTTTAAGTTTAGACCTAAAGGTTTGAGGAGACAGTGAAGGAATTAAAGGAAATGAGGATTCGGAGCTTATTGTTTGACCATGTCGTAGGCTGCGGAGGGAGGCTGGAATTGAGTTCCAAAGTTCTGGTGCGGCGTATGAGAAAGCGCGGTTGCAGAGTTTGAGTGATGACTGATTTAACGGGCGTGAAAGTGTGAGATGAGATGATGATCGTGTAGGTCGGGGAGGCTGAGGCGTTAAGAGTTTACGAAGGTAAACCGGTTTTGACGAATGAAGTGAACTGTAAGTAATCGTTATTATCTTTTACTGTATTACGTTCGGATATTTTAAGCCAGTGTAGTGTCTTCAGTATGGGTGAAATATGGCAGAACTTTGGTGATTTGGTTACTGCTCGGGCTAGTGCATTTTGAATTGATTGTAATTTGTTGATGGAGGTTTTTGGGAGGTTATAGTAAAGGGAGTTGCAGTAATCCAGTTTGGAATGGACTATTGAAGTGGCGATTGTGGATGCAGTTTTGGTGTCATGGCAAGGACGGAGGCGACGTATAGATCACGAATATGGGCATAACAGGATTTCGATAGTTGGGAGATCTGTGATTCTAAATTTAGGGATGAATCAATTTTGAAACCAAGATTTTTTGCAGTTGGAGCAGGGGTTATTGTGGTATCTGGAGTCAGGACTAGCTTGGGACTGTCAATTTTTTTAACTTGTTGGGGTAGACCTATTAAGAGGAATTCAGTCTTGGATGGATTAAGAGCAAGGAGGTTAGATGACATCCATGACGAAATAGACGAGAATGCTGATTCAAGCAAAGTAATTGATGTGTCAAATGAGGATGGCGAAAAGGACAGGAATAACTGAGTGTCGTCGGCATAGAGTAGGGCAGGGTTGTCCAACTGGCGGCCCGCGGGCCGGATCCGGCCCTCCACCGAGTTTGGAAAAATAACAATTTTAGCTACAGGTCCGGTTATTACCTTTATTTTATAGGACTATACTAGGCAGGCCTTTTTTGTGCCGGAACGAGGCGGAACGGCGTTCCGGAAAATATGAACAGCGTTCCGGAAAACCGAAAAATCGGAAGACTGGTATTTAAAAAAATAGCTGTGGCGAGTAAAAAAGGTCATCACCCGGTAAATGGAGTGTTTTATAGAGATTTGAAAACTTCTGTGGCGACTAAAAAAGGTCATCACCGAAATTTAGAGGCGCAAAATAGAAATCTTGCCCCTTTTCGGAAAATATTTTTTTTACAAAAAGCCCTGATACTAGGACTAGGAGGTTACCAAATTGCTTACTTATTCACGCCCCACAGGTGACGGCGATTATTAAACTTACTTATTTACTACTTATGACTAACTTACTTACATTTTGTAATCTCGCTGCAAGTCTCGTTTTCGCTTAGTGAAAAATTGACGCCGTTTTGAACAGTCTGCTAAAGTAAATAAAATAAATTTGTGTAGGCTATATGGTTTTATAAGTTGCGTAGAACTGTGGATCGTACTTGCTAATAATGAGTTCGAAACGGCGAAAAGTTGATGGCGAAAATCGGTGTTTAAATAGTAAATGGGAAAATAGTTATTTTTGTACGGATAATTCTGGTTTACCACAGGGTTTAATTTGCCTGCAGGTGGTGTCTGTGTCGATAGAGTTTAACGTAAAACAACATTGCGAAACTCTACATAAGAACGAATACGATAAATGTATTGTCGAAGCTCACACAGCTGTATGCAATGATTTAAAAGCAAAATTAACACTTAGTCTTATATTTAGTCGTATATAATCTTATTTTATAACAGTTTTATATGGCATGCCATATATATATATATCATAATTATGCCATATTAAGTGCTACAACTTGCTTGGCCCGTCAAGGGTCTAAACATTTTTGTGCGGCCCGCAATAGCATGACGGTTGGACAACGCTGGGGTAGGGCATGAATAATTTTGTAATGCAAGTTCAGCTGACATTATTATTATTATTATTATTATTATTATTATTATTATTATTATTATTATTATTATTATTATTATTATTATTATTATTATTATTATTATTATTATTATTATTTGAAGACAAGATTTTGTAGGAGTGGATGGACAAGAACGATATTGTTGACTTTGATATCTATCGATAGCGTTAGGTTCATAGCCTACTTTTAACTGTTGACTGTCCTATAGAATATACAGTATTAGGCCCTATATGTGTTACTAACGATAATTCTGTCTTCTCTGCCCTATCACTGGATTCTAAGCGCTCTAGTTACAAAAACTGTGCATTTGACGACACAAAATGTTGCTGTTTGAAACTTTTCTCATCAATAACGAAAATAAAAAAATTCTTTACAAAACGCCAAATAGGAAATTGATTATTATAATCGTTAAGAAACTTCTCACATTCCCAAATAAACACTAAGTTTATAGGTTTTCAAATAATTAATTATGAGTGTTCAGAAGTTAGATTTTCGACGAACCGTCGTAGAAAACGTCTATTGTAGCCTATTAAACGACGCAACATATTAGAAAATATATAAAGTGCAGCAATTTCTTGGTGTTATTTTTGGCATATTCTTCTCCGTGCTTCTTTTTCGCCTGTTTTATCTCTCACATTCACCATCACTGCTCGATGCGTGCGATTAGTTCTCATACCCGCGACGCTCTCCCAAATCTCCAAACGATTCTTTTGGAGGGAAGGTGGTAAACAATGAAGAAACTACCGCGTTGTCTTCTTGTTCATGTTGTTTTCCGGCTTTTCCTAAGACGTTCTCGTTCTTGTCTGGTTCTGAGGAAAGAGGTAGAGCCGCTGTACTGTCAGAAACGATATTCTCCCCCTCAGTTCCTTCGCATGTCAGGAAATAATCTCTGCAGTATTCGCTATCGCGCCGACTAACATCTTTGAATGGCAAACAGTAGGCCTTACTGTAATCCCGATCAGACTGGTCAAAACTGGAAATCCTCGGATCTGTCTCGTGAGTCAGAAAATAATCCACATAATTGTCGTCAGAAACGGAGAAAATCTTTTCCTCAGTCTTCAAAGAAACGAAAGTCTCCTCCTCAGTTGCTTCGCATGTCAGGAAATAATTTCTGCAGTATTCGCTATCTCGCCGATTGACATCTTGGAATGGCAAGCAATACGCCTTACTGTAATCCCGATCAGACTGGTCAAAATTGGAAATACTCGGATCAGTTTCGTGCGTCAAGAAATAATCCACAAAATTGTCGCTGTCGTATTGAACAGGAACGAACACGTACTGTGCGTGTTTTTCTGTGCGTGGTTTCCTCTTTATTGTTTCATGTGTCAAGAAATAATCAATGTAGTACTTGCTATCGCGCTTTACGCCGAGTTGATCTTCTCCGAAAGCGTGTCCCTCATGGTATTCAGCATCAGACTGGGCAGAGTCGAAAGCTGTATCATCTGTTTCGTGAGTCAAGAAATAATTCACGTAGTATTCACTGTCAAAGTCGTCGCCAGACATCTGTTTCCTTTCCTCAGGTTTTGGAGTTTTTATAGTTTTAGGTTCTTTAAGTGAAATCTTCTCCTTCGGTTGTTTCATTGTCGGCGTAGCTGAAGGTTTTGTGGAGCTCCTGTCTGGGAACTTTCCACGCTTCTGTCGTTCACCTATCTCCTCATCTAAAGGAAATTTCACGCTAATAAATGGATTAATACATTAATAATAATTATTATTTATTAATTAATGGATTAATGGCTAACTAATGTTTGTCAGAACTTTCGTTTTTTGCAATTAGACCATATGTTGAAAGAAATTGCTTGTGGGCACAGAAAGAGACCGTGCCATTTTTCTCTCTCATATCTTGCACCAAGGTTTGAACTACATTGGTAGGTAGATGAGAAGTATCAAAACAGTTGTATGGCTGATGTCGAGAATGAAAAGTGTCCACCTCATATCAACAACAGTGGTGTACTAGGTCATTATTCTCCTTATCACACACTGTTATGAAATGTTTAGACGAAACAATATGTTTCCATTGCGCGACGCGTCTGGTCAGTGAACTACCCATTAGCCTACGTTAGCCCTTTAAACTGAGTAGGTGCAACAGGCAAGCACGCATTGAGTATGATTTATTTACCGATTCTAATGAAGACATCACTGGACTGAAGATCGGTAAGCGTTCTGCGGTCGAGTTCTGCTTCGAAATACTCGGCGAAGAACCGATTCAGCTGAACGGGGCGACTAAGTAGCACTGCTCTGAGCATGTTGTTCAGATGCTGCTGTAGACCTTCTGGAACGGGAGCTTTGCACGGGTCTTCCGTGTTTCTTGCGACTTCCATCTCTACCGATGAGCGAAACGAATCAAGACTCGTCAAGGTGTCATTTTTACGACTTCTTCCTGCGACTTTCCGATGTTTGGCTGTTTCCTTTCAAGTTCTCAGCGATTGTGCACCGTTACCTTTCTCTCTTCGTTAGAAGAATTAAACAATGCCTGATGGTCCTACAGAACAATACAATTTTGAATAGAATCTGTATCTTGGAATTTTATTAGTTGATCACACGGTCTCTCATACATTGGCCCAGGGGCCACTTGCCCCAGGAAAATGCGTATCTATTTTTGTAACTAAATACATGATGCTTTTAACAATAATTTCTCACTAAAACACTGTTTAGGTTCGGTCTATCTTATTGTGTTCGGATTTTACATGGCATTCTGGCAATCTTTCAAAATTGTCAAATTTTCATTTGAAAGTCTTGCTAAAATATTAACCATGACCATTGTATTCGGTCCCCATTGAAAATTTTCTGTGGGTGTCCATGGTTGCGCTATGGGCATATGTGTCAAAATGTTTAAGCAGATTGTGCCCGTGCCCAGGCTATCTGTGTAAGAAATATCGTTTCTAGCCACCACACTCAGTATTTAAGCCTAAGGTTGTGAATAATACAGCAGGAGTTAGTCTCAAATTGATTGAGTTTATAACGTTAAGTGCGTAGCCTGACGAAAGAAATTACCGAGCTGATCTAAGTAAAGAAATCTGTTTGTGAGACAATCATTGTTATCTCTTGTTATACTACAGTGGTGTTGTAGTTTACCTATTCGAATTGCGGGCGTAGAATTAAACACACAACTGCAGCCTGTGCAGAACCGGCTTATGCAGACTAATTTGAACGTCTCTACGGTTAAACGCCTAGATTCCTCCTATTGCCATCGTTACTTAAATCGGGGATGGGGGAGGAGCGTTGCGCGATGTAAATCGCATGAGCAGGACAAAATCGGGGTTTGAGTCCGTTTGACTAAATTCACTTTAATGTTTTCATAGGTTTCGAGCGCATGTGAACCATACGCATTCAAGTCAGAAGTAGCTTCAATTTCCAAGATGGCTACTAGACAATTCGCCTACACAGCGATTCGCCTACAGCCTTTTTGCCTACACGTAGATTCGCCTACACGGCCTTCCCTAGAGGGTACTCGCCTACATGGCGATTGAAAGTCCGGCAACAAGGCAATTAAATACCTATGATAGTATTAAACAGTCTTGGTCGAGTCTGGTGTTGGTTAAGCGGCCATTCGCCTACACCAGTGCTTCTCAAACTGTGGGTCGCGACCCAAAAGTGGGTCGCAGGGCTCAGCTTAATGGGTTGCGGTGTAGCGCGAAATTAGATTCAACACTCAACAGTGTCATTTTTTAACCAACACCACCATACGGCCATTCGCTTACACTACCCTGGAGAATATAGGCCTACCTATCAATAGGCACTTACTGCACCGGTTCATCTAAAAGTACCAAAATATGCGGATGCACTAATCGAGTTGATGTCAGGTAAATAAAATTGGCGACAATGCAATTATTGGCACGAATACCTAACTTTAAAAAGCCATTACGGTTTATGATGCAAACAAGCCCGCAGAGAGAAAATCCGGGCCCCTGTGCAGAAGGTTAGTCACGGGCCCCTAATTAGTGTGAAAAACTAGCGATGACCCCTTTTTGGTCTTTAGCCTTTTTCGGGACACCATGCAATACGTGACCGGCTCGGGGCTCTGTGTGTGCAAAATTGAAGATGATTTTTTGTCTTCTCAGCCCTTTTTAAGGTTTAGGGAGTGAATAGTACGTAATGTACATCACCTGCTTGTGCCCCATGGAAGTCACGTCGGGCCCCTTATAGGTCACCAGGCTCCTGTGCATTTGACCCTATGGGCGCAAACCTGGTCAGAAAAACGGTCGTATCCTAATTTTTTCAGGTGATGACTTTTTTGCTTTGTTGACTTAAAATTGCTTAAGAGTGATGATGACCTTTTTTGCTTTTTTGACTTTTGACAATAAAATAAACCATGGTTTTTGTTATTTCATAGCCAAAAAACCAGTGTCCACGCCCATAGGAACACGACTTTTCCAAAAACACCCGTGTCAGGACACGAGGGACAAAGCCATGTTTACGCCCCTGCCCGCTGCCCCCTCTCCGCGGCCCTGGGTGCATAATGTTTTCAAATTGTGTAGGCCTAATCACAGACAAATCAGTCATGTGAAGAGTTCGTCCAATTTGAAGGGAATTTGTTCGCATATTGCAAATGTCAACTGGTGAAGCTAGGTGATGTCAGAATTTGATCTGTCGTTTGAACAGTGCAATTATTTGGTCAGTAAAATTTGGGCTCAACGGCAGCCAGAACAGGTTGATTCCTGGTTGAGTGAAACGGTTACACATGGGAAGTGGCTGTTCAGTGAGGAATATCGTAATACCATTTTAAAATTGAATATTGACCAGTGCTCGAGAGAATTCTGGCCCACCCATAAAGACACATTGTAACTATAATTCTAAGGTGTCTTCAGCATGTCGCCAAAATGTCTAAGTTCATTAGGAATATATCTACAATGCAGGCCTGAAGTAATGTCGCAAATTCTATCGGCCTGACATTTCAAATCCCTGCATTTTGCAATTGTAATAATTATTCGTTTACAGTGTCTCAAAACCCCAGTAGATTTAAGATCTGTGAAATTATTCGATCTTATATTACGATACTTTTAGTCGACCAAGTGCACAGTAAGTGCCTTCTGACTCAAAATTTCTCAAACAAATTCTCTGAACGTGACACTGACTTCAGCCTTGGAAGTTAGAGTATGACTTAATATCACTTTTTGATGCTCTCTTACCAACTGCACTGCACAGTAAACTAGTGGAGACGCAGATACATTGGTCACATCTTGCTAATGCCACCTTCAAGACTCACTGCTCAAGCCAGTGGACTGGAAACCAGAAGATGGGAGAAGAGGCAGAGGAAGACCGAGGAAAAATGGTAAGACTCTCTCGCAGAAGACATACTGTAGCAGCCGAGGCAAGAGAAGTTTCCAGTGATCGGGATCATCGGGGCGGCTGGAGAAGACTCGTCGCCCAATGTTCCAGAGAGGACGGCAAGATATAAGTCTAGGACTCTCGGTAATAGATAAGTATTTACTACATGGTCGTGTAGGAGAATGGACGTGTTGGCAGGGGCGCCGAGAGAAATTCCGGGCCCCGGAACAAAAAATTTGCGGGTCCTTTAGAAAAATTGTTCAAGTGTCCGAAAAACCTGACAATCCAAAAAACGTTATCAACTGTCCAAAAACAGCCTGACAAGCAAAAAACACTATCGTCACCGGATCTGGGTCCCTGAAAACTCCATGGGCCCCGGTACAATGTACCGGCTGCACCCCCTCTCCTCAGGCCTGCGTGTTGGCGAATAGTCTTGCTCCCTTCCAAGATGATAGCTATTAAAGACACTTGACTAAGCTAAATTGTAAAAGAATTGGACACCAACCGTCGATGTTTGATTCTTGCAGTGAATGAGAACTAAAACCTTCTTGTTGATATCTGTTCCTAAACTGTATTACTGCAAAACTTAATTAGACAACATCGTTTGCAAGTGACGTCATACAACAAATAAACAGTTTTGTTACAATTAAATAAAACTGATTTATCAATTTTGAATATTTGGACTGATTAAATTGACGAAAATTTCAAATGTGATTAAATATTTCTTCAGCGAGCACAAATAAAATTTAATATTAGCGAATAAACAATGAACTTATCACTGCAAAACTAAAAGCCTGTTGCGTCTACATGAGGACAAACCGATATAATGTTTGTAATGTAGTAATGCAACAAAATATTTGTATAGCGCCTCTTCTGAAGAACCACGCAGAATCGCCCCTGTTATTGTTATTGTTCGTGACAATTTATATAGCGCCGTAACGTAGCAACGGCCAAAGTCAAGGCCGTTTTGCAAGGAACCTGAGAACAAGATGTTGAATAGATGCGTCTTTAATTTGCTGGCGAACTCTCCAAATGAGATGACGGACGCAGTAACATAGCTAGGTGACTAAAGCCAAAGGCGCTGTACAGGGAACGAAACATTAAACAAATGCTTCTTGAGATGTTGTAGGAACCGATCCGATTCTAATAATTATTCTGAGATGACGGACGACACGCTATCCGGCAGTGAATTCCAAAGGAGGGGATTTCCGCGAGAGAATGAACGTTCTCCGTACTTGACAGTCTTCAACGGGGATGGAACGTACAGTTGGATTTGCCTACTGCAACGAAGGTGGAGCCGTCGATCGCTCTGCGCCGATGTCATGCCATAAAGTGTCGCTGCAGTCATGCCATAAAGTGTCGCTGTCATAAAGTGTTCGGTCGGACGCTTCCTTGCAACCACAAAGTGTCCAACTCGCCGGCAAACTGTCCGGGACAATTTACTTGCAATATAATGCACTGGAAAAATTGAACATGAGATAGATATGTTCTAAGCATAGTCAAAAACACAAAAATCATAGTTAAAAGAAATAATTAAAACGTGTATATCAAATTGTTACAAGTTTCGCGCGCAAAATATGACTGTTCTGATAAAGTTCCATACATCATGAGATCAGAGATGACTTCAATGTATTAAAAAATGGATGTAAGCATACTACAAAACGTTTTACACGGTAATGTCTATCGAATTAGAATTAGAATTAGAATTAGAAGAACGTTTACCACTTGTACAGCGGTTCAAAATGGGAGTTGGATTTCAAAGCTGTGCAAGTTGACTTCTATATCGATTTAACACCATAAAGCTAACAACTAATGCGCACTAATAGTCCACTGCTTTGTCTACAATGTCTGTTTAACGTTGACATTTGTCACAGATTACGTTAGAATGAGCCGGTCACATTTTGGCAACCTGAACATTTTCTAGGCACATTTTATAGCGCTATGAACCGTCCGCGGGACATTTTGTGGTTGCAATTAAGTGTCCGCCCGGACATTTTTCGGCTAGGACACTTTACGGTATGACACCGGTCTAAGAACGAGCATCGCAATGTATTCCGGGCAGAAGAGATCACGTAGAGCCTGGAACGTAAACGCACAGCGCTTGAACACGATACGCTCTGCATGGGACCCGCAGCCAGTGCAGTTTGGCCCGAAGTAGGGAGGTCTCGTGGTCGTGCCAACGCACCCTGAAGATCAACCGAGCGGAGACGTTGAAGATCGACTCGAGCCGGGCGAGCTGACAGTCGGGTTGAAGATCGAGTCGATTCGTGAGCTATGGCGTGAACCAGTTGTAAGGCCGCCGCAGTCGGGAAAATACCGATCCAGAAGTAACCTCAATTCCCCTAAAAAACTGCTTGCTAATTTGCTCCTTGTGGACTTAGTATTATTTTCAGCTTTTTATCCTTTGTGTTAGACGATCATGTACCATTGATTACGTGA
The DNA here is from genome assembly GCA_018105865.1 of Metaphire vulgaris. NCBI lineage: Eukaryota > Metazoa > Annelida > Clitellata > Crassiclitellata > Megascolecidae > Metaphire > Metaphire vulgaris. Next base: position 11,150,229 of record CM030840.1, on the reverse strand, counting down.
GCGTCATTTCACGCTTTTCTTGGGGCGCGGGGCGCGATAATTTTTTCGCAAATTTTTGCGCAATATTTTTTGCAAATCTTACGCGTTTTTGCAATTTTTTTTAAATTTTTTTGGCAAATTTTAGGGCCAATGTTGGCAAATTGTTTGCAATTTGGCAATTTTTATATTTTTGGCAATTGTTTGCAATTTTTGCGCATTGCAGCCAAATGACGCCACTGATTACGTCACGATCGGTGTTATTTTGAATCAATATCGTTGGTTCAGTTTACCGGAAGAACGAAGCCCCTGCCGATGGACCTCTCTGATCGTTGGGAGTTACCGAAAGCACGCACGGGTCACGTAATTATCGACATGACCAGCGAACGACAGCATTTCATCGAAAAGTGACTGCTGTGATTATTGCATATTGACAAAGAGATGAGTTTTAGGTCGTTTCAAACAGAGGGTCATAGAATCAGCAATTGCTAAATTACGCAGGCCTATACGGTGTTGAGGAGTACCGCCGATTGGACCCCGGACAACTGGGCCCGGTATTTGGGTAACGGGACATTTGGGCAACGGGACATCTGTGTACTGAACACCTCGGCCCCGCACCATCGAACCTGGACAGTGGACTTAATAATAGCTGAGGGTTCGTTGTATAACTTTGGGCGGTCTTTTTTAAGCCCTGTCATCGGCTACTAAGGCGGGAAGTTAGAAGAGTGGTAACAACGCTGGACGATGGAGCAGAAGGTCGCGGGTTCAATTCCTGCAGGAGGCCCTAAGGTCGACTCAGCCTTGTTCGCTAGAGGGCGGTGGCAAAATGAGGAGCAGCGTTAAGCTGCGAGGTAAAACGTGGGTCTGGGGAAAGTAATGGCAACCTACCCCAGATTAATAGTCTATACCACCCACGTCGCTGATTGCCTAGACCGGAGTTAAGCGCCGGAACCCAACGCTCGGACTCGAGTACGGGACCTACCTTTACCTTTTACCATCGGCTACAAATTGAGTAGGCTGCAAATTCTTAATGAGAAGGGCTATATCTTTGATCGTAAATGCAAAGTATAGTTACTACGGGCTTATATCGACTTAAGAAGAACTGAGGCTCGCTGTATTCCTGTAGCAGTGAATAACTGCGGGAAGTCTTCTTCAAGCCCTGTCATCGGCTACAAAGTGAGTAAAATTCTTTGAACTCACACATTTATGTAGCCTACGTTATAGGCCTACGCGGTGTCCTTTATTCCATTTTTATTGTTGTTCTTGTATTTTTGTCGTTATTTTGCTATTGTTCATGTATCGTGGAATGGAAGGAGATAGACAAAGAACACTTTATATACTCCTACTGTTTTAATGCGCTTAATCTAATTCATATGTTTTTCTATTCTTGCATTTTTTGTCATTTTTGTTCATGTATTCATGTATCGTTGAATTGAAAGAGATTGGCGCAAATTCTATTATTATACGCTCATTATCATGTTTTCGAATTGCAAAGTAGGCCTATCAGGATTCAGGATATCAGGATATATATATATATATATATATATATATATATATATATATATATATATATATATATATATATATATATATATATATATGAAATGCATCAACACCATTCTCTCTTTCTCTATTGTACGGGGCCGAGATGTCCAGTACCCAGATGTCCCATTACCATCAATTCTTCGACTGCTTTAAATTCAATTGCCAGCCTCAGGCGTGTGTAGTTTGGCATTTATTATACAGACGATGCGTTTTCTCGTCTTGCCAAAACTTCTCTGAAGGCAATAATTAATTATTTATTTAATAGGAACTTGCTTCAATTTCATTTTATTGCGTAAATGAAATGATTAATTTATAAGTTTAAAATACAGCCCACCATGTATTTTGTTATTGACTGATCAGAAGATATTATAGTCTTTAAGAAGCGTCGGGCTTACAGCGCTTGTCCGCATTTGGCTTTGCATTTGATAGGGCGGCACCGGTCTGTTTCTCAACGGCCATTTTCAACATTTCTACCGCAGATAGAAATAATTATAAAATAATTCATTACGACTGCTGCAGATATTTGCACAGCAGTAGCAGGACGACCGTCTCGGCCATCGAGCTTAGATCCAGTGAAGTGAAACGACGAGCGACTTTCTGCTGACCGCTCTTGTATACAGATTCCTCTAAATAATATTATAACAATAAAAGGTACACTCCATAGGCTCAGCGCCCCTACGGAGAACAACAATTACAAGAGCAATGTTTAAAGCGTGCCTCAAACTCACCCTAAGCATTTTATTGCTGATTTTTCATCATTGTGAAAGCGAAATATTATACAGTATAAGTACGAATAATAATAATAATTATTATTATTATTATACACGTTTGTATTATTCATCTGAATAATATTAGAACAACAGCAAGGTTCAGGGCGTGCCTCAAATCCACCCTAAACCTTTTGATGGTGATTTTTCATCATGGCGAAAGCCGAACTATTATATAAGTAGGCCTACGAATAATAATCATTATTATACAGGTTTTGTGGAACCGCTTCTAATATTCAAGGATGGTACTTCAAATTCGTTCGTAAGAAACCATATCATTCCAGAGATCAGTCGGTGCGGAGAGCAAGACAGACTATGGGATAAATGCTAATTGGAATAGATGTTTTTAAGCCTAGATCGGAAAATACTTAATTTAATGGAAGATCTGCAGTGGGGTAGCGAGGGTATCCGACGCCCCGGGGCGAAACCACACCGATGGCGCCCTCCTGAAAATTCAACTTCTCAACTTCAGAAAATTCCTGACAAGCGCAAAGAAAGTCGTCGCCACTTACTCCCTTATTTCACCTGGTAATTATCCCTGTCAACCCCCTGCCCCTACCCGCTAGCTACGCCACTGAAGACCTGATAACCAAAGTAAGATAATTCCAGATTTTTGGGACAGAAATACAAAAAGCTCTCTTTCAAATTTCAGTGTTGGATCTAGGTATATTTAGTCACGAATCAGCAAATCTTGTTGAATGAAAATGTTTCTGGTGATTTAACATAGCCTATGTTTCAATTGGGGGCGGGAAGATAGAGTAGTTTTAAAATCAGGAGATCAGTCGACGATACGGGTTCAACAAATGAGTGAATGTCGTTTTTCCTTCCCTTTTATTTATTTTAGCGACATGCATAAATCAATATGGAAGGGTCGGGCAAGACAGAATGGGGAATGGAAACATTCCTCGATAGTGGCCGCCGAGGTTCGGTCCCGGAAGAACAGACTCAGGGCCACCGTCCGCCGATGTTTTTTTGTTTGTCAGTCCACAGTTAAAATGGGCTGAGCCTGGCTACTAAATGGACATGGGGGGATCAGCACCGGACCCATAAATTTAGGGGGGTTGAGCCTTGGGTTGCAAAACGCTGACTTTCACTTTACAGTGCACACACCTTATGTTTAAAAATGGTTATCGTTTTTGATTTTCTGTCCAGATTGCGAACTGTATTTTTAAAACCATTGGGGAGATCAGTCTTGAGCCCTGATTATATTTCAACAAATGAGTGAATGTCGTTTTTCCTTCCGTTTTTATTTATTTTAGCGACATGCATAAATCAATGATCCGTTGCCACGAGATATTTGCACGAGACCGGTGGTCAAGGCATTGGAATCAGAGTGGGGAATGGAACAAAGAAGTTCCTTTCTTTGAACCACACTTTGGAACCATCCAGAGAAATCCCGGGTCCCTGGGAAGAACATTTCTGAGGGCTCCTAAAGTGGTAGTAAAGCAAATGACGCCCTCTATTTTTATTTGTCAGTCTTTTCAGGAGGAATTTTAGTTAAAGTACAAATTATAAAGCCTGCGATAATTTGTGCCAGATATGAGAGGGGCTTTTTAAAACGCTCCTGCGTCTTGACCCTAACCTGCTTAGCCCTGAATAACTTGAAGCTTGCGGGTTGGATTGGGTTGGGTGAATACTTGCAATTGTGCACCCTACAGATCTCTAAAAAATGGGCATGTCCATCTCTGCCAAACGCCCTCTCGGCGGGCATGCCCCCTAACAATCTGAGATTCCGGGCCCCTGGGCATTGAATCCGCCCGGCGGGCATGCCCCCACAATCGTCTGCCATAGAAATTGATTATTTAATATCTACGGACCTTCATAGGCTCACGGAGTGGGTCGATACTCACCGCAGAGACAATTTTCTTTGTCTGCAACGTGAACGCAGTCGACAACCGTTTCACAGACGGGCTCCGTTTCTGTCGGAAAAGCACGACAGTATTAATTAATATTAAGAAGCCACAATGGTGATGGAAAAACCTTAGTTCGATACGAAGCTGTGTCACGCATAGGAATAAGGAGCTACTTCGGTGCATCTTTTGAAAGCGCTTTAGAAATTAACGAGATTTTACTTTTACTTACTTACGTAAGAAACGCTCTGCCAATAGGCCTGTATTTGCCAAAGACACTCGCAAGTATTATGATCTTCTAATACGCTTCAGGTTGTTTGCTGACCAGTTGTAATAGAAGGCTTAGGAAGCTGAACGTCATCGACTCATTGAAAGACGGATCGATAAAAGCAGAAATCAAAACGGAAATAGCCTAATATTAATTAACACACTGAAATAATCCAGTAGAAGCATTATACGTTCGTGGACACACAATGTGCTTTTGCTGGGTCAAGTGGCGTAGCCAGGGGGTTGGGGTTAAAATCCCCCTTGGCTGTTCGCAGTGTAGATAAGAGGGAGTTTTGGGGGTTAGCCTAACTCCCCTTGGCGACGAAAAAATTTTTTGCGATCACTATATAGTGTACTGTACACGCTCATATACCTATATATTTCAATTAATTAATGAAGCATAATAATAATAAATAATAATAATAATAAATTATTAAAATAATTAATTTTTAAAATAATTATTAAATAATTTAAATAATTTATTATATAACTTATATATTATTATATTATTATATATTATTAGGCCTATATATTATTATATAATATTATATATTATATATTATATTATTATATATTATTATTATTATATTATTTATTATTTATTATATTATTATATTATTATTATTATTATTCATGAAGGAGATAGAAGAAGAAAGAAGCCTGATAGATACAATCCGGAAAAGGCAGAGAAATTGGATGGGACATGTCCTCCGGCATGACTCTTTACTAAGAACAATAATCGAAGGGAAAATGGAGGGAAAGAGAGTGAGAGGTAGACCGAGAAAGATGATGTTGGAGTGGATGATGAATAAAGGATATCAGGAACTCAAAGAAGAAGCAAGCAATCGATCGGAGTGGGTTAACTGGATACCTGGACCTATCGAGAGACAGAAACACTGATTATTATTATTATTATTATTATTATTATTATTATTATTATTATTATTATTATTATTACTTAATTGTTATTATCCGTGGAACTTTCAAATAATATTAATAATAATAAAATAATAATTACTTAAATAATAATAATAATCCGTGGAACTTTCAAATAATAATAATAATAATAATAATAATAATAATAATAATAATAATAATAATGCGATTTAAAGTGGTTTAGGAGTTAAGCCTGTGTGAAAATCACTGTAGTAACTCTCCGCATTCAATAACCTAGTTTTTCGAGATAGCCTTTGAATCCGTTTACTGTTTCAACTGTCACTCCCACCTCGTCCAACCTGTTCCATTTGTCCAGAACCCTCGCACTAAAAAATGTTTCTTTCTTGGACCAACCCTCTGCTTAAACAATTTGCATTTGTGGCCTCTTGTGCTGTTATAGTATGCCAAAATATAAAGAATCGATCGTATGGCACAGTTACTTTAATGCAGTAAGATCTTTTTTGCTTGTCAGGGTGATTTTTCCGTGCTTCTGTTAATCAATTCGTGGAACGAATGATGATGATAAACTTTTTGCTTGTAAAAATTTTCCGAAGTTGAGAATCATGGGAACCTTGACCCCCTTTCGGAAAATCCTGGCCACGCCACTGGCTGGGTCAAACAAGTGTGTTGATATATTCCTTCCAATGACAGACATGCAGTGAATGTCTCTTAGGCCTATTTATACAGTATACATACTGTACATACATATGCATAAGTATGTATATATGCCCTACAGTGTGACGTGTAAACGTGTACCAATAAGACATAGTATAGCTTACGACAGAGTCCCATGACACAGCTAGAGAATCCAGAGGGACAATGCGAGCACGAGTCTCCGGACAGGTACGGCTGATTGTTGCGCATGACCATGTCATGTCTGCAAAGTTCGTTGGAAAAATACAGGATCTTATTCCGTCCACAGAAGTTAACCGATTTCTAAAGCTTCTTCAAGTGGCTACGCAGAAACTGGTACTTGACGGTTAATTCACCGCCAACATTGGGTAAATGTAAGGGCTTTTCGGTAAAATCACAGCCAACTTAACCCTAACCCTAACCCCAACACTAACCCTAACCCAAACCCTAACCCAAACCCTAAACCTAACCCTAACCCCTATTGAATAAACTATTGGCGGTGAATTAACCGACAAGAACCCAGAAACTTGCGCCAACAAATGACTCTCGTGTGAATTTTGCAGTTTGGACTTCGACCTGATTATTTACGAAAGCGCGCGTAGAAGACTAATCTAGATACAGACTCAATCAACAGTGGCGTCGAATCCAGGGTTCCGGAATGGGAGGGGCACATCGACATTTCCGGGGTAAAACGTCTCCGACGGGCAAATAAAAGAGCTCATCAAGAAGTTATTCGCATTATATTCACGTATTCCCTTCTATTGTGCTGCCTACCCCAACCCCATATAAAATTTCTCAAAGGTTTTGCGCAAATCCCACGACCTGTTCCGTCCATAACAGTGGTGGCCTCAACCCTCTTGCTCTCCGTAGCTACGCCAATGCAAAGTCGATGTATTGACAGAGTCGGATCTAGGGTATTCGGCGCCCGGAGACAAAGTGTACGTTGGCGCCTCTAACAACTGACAAGCAAAAAAGGTCCTCACATCGTTTTCGGCGCCCCTCAACTCTCTCTCTTCATATAGTGCTGACGAGCAAAAAAAGGTCCTCGCAAGTGTTTCTTCTACTTTATTGTCCATTTCACTTACCCAAATATCCAATTTTGGCGCCCCCTCACCTCGGCGCCCGGGGACATGTGTACCCCCCCCAGCCCTCCACTAGATCCGCCTCTGTGTATTGAAATACATAGCGAAAATATAAAAAGGTCTTGAAATGTATTGGACCACAGTCTATATATTTACTTCTTTACCATTGAAAGTGTATTTCTGCTAGCGCTATAGATTGATTGACCTACGTTATATAGATTGAATATTAGGATTCGAGTACCTATGCGGACAGATTCCTATATTTTTATCTTCATAAAGATATAGTTCACAATGAATCGCCAAAAGTGACAAAATGGATGATCTTATTTAGCGCTATTTTCATCTCAAATGCACTTTGAATGCACCGTAGTCGTACCCTCCACCGTAGATGCAGACGACGAACTGGCGGTCTTCTGCTATCTGGTCGCTGCTCAGTCGTCTAAACTTCGCGCATACTTTCAGCGAACAGCCGACGTGGCTCGCATCTCCCCAGATCACCTTTAGACGGAAAAAGCGACACAGGAACCAGTGCACGTTACTGAAGTTCTGACCGCTAGTTCGACGAGATGCACGGATATTTCTAACCCCCTAACACCACCAGACCCCCTAATTTGAGACCGACATCCCTCAACATCCCTCCCCCTATGGATGCCTTTTTTTGCCTGTCAGACCTTTTTAGCAGGGGACCCCCAGAATTTACCGACACCCCCCAAATTGATAATCCTAGAAATAACCCTGACGGGACGTCGCCTTGAAATACTCTTTTTGCAACTTACACATCTTGTTGTCGTAAAAATCGTAGTACAAAGACATGGTCAAGAACAGGAAGTCATCGAAATAGACACAGCAGAGAAGTGTTCTGAAAATGCATGATCATTCTTTCCGATACGATGAAGAGTGGTCAACTCGTTCATCTGCCAGCCTGACACTCATTCGACCAACAGCCACGGCTCTAAAATTCTCAGATCGGCCGATCCAGTGGCGTAGCTAGGCAAAGTGCCGCCTGGGGCGAAAAAAGTGCCGCCTACGAAAAGCACTTCCTTAAAGAATTCTTGATAAGCAGAAAAACCCTTATCGTCGCAACTTCCTGAAATTCCTGACAAACAAAAAAGTTATCCCAGTTCCGCCCCAGAGCAAGTGCCGCCTGGGGCGGTTCGCCGCCACTGCTTCCCCTCGCTACGCCACTGGGCCGATCTCATACACTGCGCCTCATCTCTGGAATGATCTTCCGTTAGAGATCCGAAAGATCAATACTCTGGCTCTCCTCAGTCAATAAATCATTCACCATTGGTCATCACTCCACAAAAACTCTCCGAAAACAAATTAAAACTATTCTTTTCAAGAAATCTTATGGCGAAATCTTTACAATAGGCCTGCATTCTATACCCGTCGCATACCTTGTTATCATCCTCCATAAAAATACTTTGCTGCGACTGCCTACCTGAATCTACAACCTTGACCACCACGGACTACGCATTACGGACTATGGATTTCACCCAGATTGAGCGCTCATGAATAGACTGCGCATTGCGCCAAGCTTTCGGACAGCGCTATAGAAATTTCGTTTTACTTACATTAATGCGATCTGCACACAGATTTCAAGGTCGATTCGATATTTTAGCAATCGAAAAATATTATTAATCGACATTTCAATAGGTCTGCATTTTTGCATTTACAATTATTGCAGATGCGTCCAATCTAACAAATATTACACATCACTTTCCAAAGATAGTTGGTCAGCTCATCTTCAAACCGCTTGATTAAGATTGTCGGCATCGTTTTATGCTTCATTTACTGTACAATCGCTAAGTAATATCTTGATTTCAGAGAACAGAACTGAAACTGGCTGTGATTTTGATCGGATTTAGTGCGCCATCGGCTCATACCATAGGCCAGTGGTTCACAAACTTTTTCGATATGCGGCTCCCTTTCAAAGTCCAGATTTTCCCAAGGTTTCCCGTGTCAAATTTGAACAAGTGCACTTTGTAACTTAATGCGAATGATTTTAGCAGGAAATGTTGTGTAAAATAAATTTTAAAAATGTTCGATCAGAGAAAACATTAATGTCGCTAACGGCTGACAGCGAAATGTCACAGCGTTTAGCTAAATGAAAATGTTTAATTAATATAGATTATAGAATAAAGACAGCAGAGAATTGAAATAAAATTTTGATTGATTCGTTGATTCGTAATAATTCGCAGCTGCCCTGGATGGAAGCCCTGGCTGGCTCCCCAGGTATAGTCGGGGCTCGCATTTTGGGAACCACTGCTCTAGGCACACGATAGTGGCGACATAGAAGTTTATTGATTGCTTGATTGATCGATTGAATAAAGCGTGTCATAATTAATTAATCGATCGATGGATTTGCCATTGACCGAATAAACAGCTGTTTCCTCTTACAGCAGCAGCAGCAGCAGCCTACCTTAAGAAACCTGTTGCATGTTTTACCCAGTTTGCAGCTGTTCCAGTCGAAGTTGTAGTGCGCAGCCTCTTGCATCCATGTGCGCACAGCACGCACACCCACTGTGACTGGCAGTTTACGTGCTGAAACAAATTAAGAGTCTTCGGATTACACTCTATTTCAACATGTAACATCAATCAATCAATCAAAATCAAATTTTAACATAACCAACAAGAGGCAAGCACATATTGGACCTGGTTCTAACAACAGAAGAGAATATACACCGTGTTTCATTAAATCGGGACCCGTTTGTATTTTGGTTATAACTTTTCCATAAATAGGGAGATTTCAAAAAAATTATGTCTTTATGTTACCTAGAAAATTTTCATTTTATGGGACATGACTATCATTTGCTTATTTTATGAATATTCTTTGTACAACGTAATGGAGTTGGGAGGATGGGGTTGGGAGGGGTGGACGGGAAAGGAAGGAGAGGGGATGGAGGAAGACTCAGGAAGTGGATGGGAATAAGGAATGAAGAGAATGGGAAGAGAAATAGAGGAATGAGATGTGAGTGGGTAAGGGTAATGAGAGGGAGTACAGGAGAGGGAAAGGCAGATGGAGAGGGAAAGGGAGATGGAGAGGGAAGAGGTGATAAGAGACGAGAAAGGGGAAGGGAGGAGAAAGGGATGGAGAGAGGGGCGGGAAAGATAAGATACGATGATAAGAGACGAGAAAGGGGAAGGGAGGAGAAAGGGATGGAGAGAGGGGCGGGAAAGAATGGGAAAGGGAAGTAGTGGGTTAGGAGATGGGAGGATGAGAGGGGAGGAGGTGAACAGATAGAGGGAGGGAATATGAAGAGAGGACAGGGGAGGAAAAGGAATGGAGAATGGAGTGATTGAAAAGGTGAGTGGACAAACGCACACAAAGTTGTAGCCTAAAACCGTATATAAGATATAGAGAGCAGTGTACAGCCAAATAATTAATAAAATTACGACGTCGCTCTCCCTAAGCTCCGCCCATTACGAATTGGGTTGCCTATGGCAACGGTTATAAAGCGACAGCAGGTGTACGTCCATTCGACAGCGTTAGTAAAAAAATCTGAAACTATATATTATGTATAAAGGTTACGCAAATGAAACTCATCGCTTCAAAGCAAATTTTCTAGCGAGCACAGTGATGGGATTTTCATTTAAATATGTCTATATCTGGGAAATGTTATAACCAAAATAAAAAGGTGTCCAGATATAATGAAATACCGTGTAATTTCTTCTAACTTGAAGTTTGGGCAGAACTTTGCAAAAGCGATTAAAAATGGCAAGGTTTTTTTTATTAATTTCGGAAAACGGGTTAGCAAAGACAATTTCTAAACAGACAAGACTCCTTCAGAAGAGATTTTAGCATTGCAAGGAAGATAATTACAGAACTCGATTTAGAGAGTAAGATAGCAGGAAAGGGCGCAAAAGAAAAGTTGGAGTATTTTGCCAAGTGTATGTCCAAAGTCATAGAATGGACCCAAACAGAATACCGTCAGCAATAAGCTTTCATGGATAGCAAAAGAAGCACAACGAAAAAGAAGGGCTAAAACACAAACTAAAGTAGAACAATTAACTAAAATGAAAACTAAGAAAACTCCTCGATAGGTGATGGAAATAAGCTGAAACAACGTAAACTCAAAAAACTGGAGGGGCAGTATATCAGAAAAAGAAAAGCGTCAGAAGCTACTAGCAGGGTGGCTATTGTAAAGTTTGACGCTGCTGCAAGTCAGCAAAACATATTATAAAGACAAGACAACAGAAGTCTTTGCAAATATTGGAGACCTAAAGGAAAGTTGAAACGAAAAAATCGTTCTGATCTTTGTTAGAAAACTCAGAATGCTCAACACCGGAGGATGTATATTGTACAAGTAAAGACTGCAAAGCTCTCTTTGTATAGCGTTTACAGAATGAAATGCAAGTACGTAATAGAGACAAGCGATAATAATATCAGTGCCATTCAAATCAGAGCATTGCTTCTTATCTTTTGACAATAAGGGGTCATCCATAAACGACGTCACGCGATTTTGGCAGTTTTTTGACTCCCACCTCCCTGTCGTCACACGTCGTCACAGAAAGTAAGACCCCTCAAATATGACGTCACAACGCGTTAACCCCCACCCGTCATCTTGTCGTCTTTCCAATGTCAAAATTAATGTTGCGTTTGAAAATATTCATTATAATTAATTTTATAGGTGAAACAATTTTCAGAAACTTTTCCAAATTCTTTTTTGAAAAAGAAGTATGATAATTTTAAGTGTAAAATACTTGCAACTTTACGGTAGCATAACATTGCGGTATTAATAACAATATCTAGTATCACGTGACGTCACATTGCTGGAAAACCCTCCCTCCGTCATCACACATCGTCACAAATGTTTGAACCCCCTCCCTCCTAAGTGCGCGACGTCAGTTATGGACAGCCCCAAAGGGCGCACGGTACATCGTTTACTGTGCATTGCATGTAGCTGGTCGTCGTGGACCCATCTCTGACTAGATGATGTTAAATCAGTGGCGGCTCCACAGGAGGGCCCGGGGGCGTGCCCCTATTGAGTGCCTGACCCCCCCAGTGACCCTCTAGTTGGGACCCTATACTTAATACTACATATACCTAACAACAAATGGTTGGCCCCTATGATTAGAATTTGCCACCCCAACTGCCCCCCACTTACCAAATCCTGGAGCCGCCACTGTGTTGAATCTAGAAAGAGCGCAAAGAATCTGGAGCCAGATCTTGATTTAAGCAAAATTATATTAAAACAGGAATTCAACTGCATTCTAAAAGAGATTACTATCACTGACTCTTCTGCTGGAAGACGTTGATTCCGGTAAAAGAGAAGAATCTAAACAAATATCTCTTTCTCCCAAACGGAATATTTTCAACCTCCCTACACCCGCGAGTTATCTCCGTTGCTGATTTCTCAAGCTCTAAGCTCCACACCTAAAAAGCGAATATGCGTATACAATACATTTATTATTATTATTATTATTATTATTATTATTATTATTATTACCAGCTGTTTTCCCGTCAAATATGACCGAGGAGCTTGGCTATTTCTTATCCCGATGTTTTGTAAGTGTTCTAGCATTTCGTCGAATAATAATAATAATAATAATAATAATAATAATAATAATAATAATAATAATAATAATAATAATGTGATTTGAAGTGGTTTATGAGGCTTAGTAAGCCTGTGTGACCGGAACATGACTTGATGAGCAACTTGTCTGCCTGGTTTCCTGTTCGCGATAACGTCATATAATAGTTGGCCATGGGAATGTATTGGCTCGCTTAAATATACTGCATATACAAGTTAAAATGTTTGCTCGTTTAAATATATTCCTCCTCATCTTCTTCTTCCTCGTCGTCATCATCATCATTATCGTCGTCGTCATCATGTGCTGAATAATATATTCCGACATATTAAAGTGATAGTCATTGCGATTTATTGATGTTCATTGCAAATGCTGGGAGCGTTGGAAATTGGCGGAGATTCAAAAAAAGAGGAGGGGAAATATTCGGATATATAAATGAGGGAGTATAATGATATCCTGTTTGTGTGGAGGGGATTGCAATGCTGGAAAGGGACTGGCTAAGCTTGCCTATATTCCTACACTTTCAATTGTTTGCATTTGAGACTTGTTGATGGTCATTGCAAATAGAAGAAGGGAGCACTGGGAATTAGCGACACTTCTCAAATGGGAAGGCGGAAAAGCGAGGATGAGCGGATGGGAATATGGAAGGGAGAGAGTGGAAGAGGGAGATAGAGAACTGAGAGAGGAGCTGGTGGGAAAAGGAGAGGGAGGAAGGGGACGGGTGAGAAGAGCGGTGGATAAGGGATTGTGAAGGAAAGGGGAGAAGAAGATGACATGTTTGTGTGCATGGGCGCCCACAGGAGTTTTTCCAGGAGGGGCAACACATTTTAGCACAATGGTCACGGTTGATATTTTAGCAAGGTTTCCAAATTTCAATGTGAAATATTGGTATTTGCATTTTCCAGGGAGAGGAAAATTCCCCTCTTGCCCTAATGTGCGGGCGCCGATGTTTGTGTGACGAAGCTGTGGGGAAGTGAGGGGAAAGAAATCAGTGTATAAATTACAAATAGGCGTCGCATTTAAGTGCCAAACATACCATTTGGACCATGTTGGCCGCTGGAGGCGTTAGGTTTCTTCGCTGACGATTGTGTTCTTTCAGGATTTCTCTCCTGTCGTCCATGTCCAGAGCCAGTTTTATAGCGCCTCTGTCTAACTTCTCCTGGCGACTGTTGGCATGCTCAAGAGCATGACTCCTGTTCATGCCTGATTTGTAAGGCATCAGGTAGTCTTCACGTAGCATTTCGTCGTCGTCTTCGTCATCTTCTTCGTCTTCTTCATCGTCCTGTTCGTAGTTGCTCAAACTGAGCTCCTGATGTTCTGCGTTCAGACCACTGGGATAAATGACCAACAGACAGACAGAGACGACAGCCGCTAGGGCGACGAACCGTTGACACGTCAGGCCAATTAGGCTGCTAATGAGACTTCGGGCCTTCTTCTTCTTCTTAAGCCCATACATCACAGCTCTCTCTGTCTCTCTCTGTCTCTCTGTCTTTCTGTCTTTCTGTCTCTCTGTCTCTGTCTCTTTCTCTGTCTCTGTTTCTGTCTGTCTCTCTGTTTCTGTCTCTGTCTCTCTGTCTCTCTGTATCTCTCTGTCTCTGTCTCTCTCTCTCTCTCTCTCTCTCTCTCTCTCTCTCTCTCTCTCCTTTAAAGTTCTGCCCCGTAAACCAGTGATCGCAATAGACGCCGTAATATTCTCCTCCGCATACTTTCTTTCTAGATTCGGGAATAAATGCAAAACAGAAAACAAGAAATCGATAGTGAAATAATTAATCGAAGCGTCACAGCTATCTATCTCTTAAGCAGAGTTCACGGAATTTTGGTTATAAACGAAAATGAAGTGACGTCAACAGAATGTCTTATTTTAGTCTTTCTGTGTGATTAATATTAATATTATCATTGATATGCACTGCTATCGTGAAACTCTATCAAATTTGCAACATTTCGTCATATATTTCAAACAAATAAATAGTTCTATGACATTGAATTTCATAACAGCGAAGTGCAACGATAGTGCTACATAAAATGCTAGATCAGTCATGCACTCGAGACTTTAAACAATTTGGTTGCTATAATCAGACTTCGTCGACGTAATTTTTCTTATTAAGTATTACAGTATTAGGTCTTCGCTTCGAATGAATTAATTGCATTTTCCTTACCTCAGTCGGCGTTTCCTAAAGTTCCATTGACTTTGGCCTTTCCCTTCCTTTATTGCTATAAAATAATTATCTCAATAATAATAAATACAATAATAATAAAAATTAAGAAATACGGTATTAATCGAAGGTACTCTCTGCACTTAGTAGCTCTACTTATATTTTCAGCTATGAATTAACTGTGTTACTCTTTATTTCTGCCAGGGTTATTTCTAGGATTGTGAATTTGGGGGTGTCGGGAAAATCTGGGGGTGTCGGAATTTGGAAGTCTCTGCCGAAAAAGGCTGACAAGCAAAAAAATGTCATCCGAGAATAAAAGTTGGGGGTGTACTTCTCCATTTGGGGGTGTTCAGGGTTAATTAGTATGCATTTTGTATGCGTATCATTGTTACATTACCGAATTTTAGGGGTGTCGGGTGTCGACCTCAAATTTGTGGGTGTTTGGGGTGTTAGCGGGGGGCAAAAATATCCCTGATTTCTGCGTTGCTTCGTTGCGGAACTTTTGAAGACCTTATTTGAAATCCTTCCAAAAGCTTAAAGGCATCGTTTTTTGAAACCTTGTTGAGTTTTTCAAGAACAAAGCAGAAATTTCATCAATAAATTGTGGCTTAAAAAAGCTTTAATTAACGTTTTAATCCGTCAATTTTAAGTTAAATACACGGTTAAGGGGTTAAAGCAGCGGTTCGCAAACATCTCCCACGAAGGGCTCCATTTTGTAACAAGTCATTTTTTCAACGGACCAAAGTTCCAAAACTTCTGATTACAAATGCGGTTGAGTAAGTATTAAATTTTATGTAGCCTACAGAGCATTTTCATAGCTAATATGCACTTATGTGCAATATTTCACAAATTAACGTGTCACAGTTAAAAGATATGTAATATCGGCTTCTATTGTTCATGGTTTCATTATTACAATATAATTTGGACTATAAAGTTTGACCATGGCGTAGCCAGGACTCTAAACGGGGGGGCATCATCAAGGACGACGCTCAAAGAGGGGAACGTCGCCAATTCGCATAAAGTTGATCGAACTCTTTGCGTGCGAAATTATTCTGTTCAGCAGGTCAGGTCAGGTCAGGTTTTCTTCCTCCAGCTGTGTCCATCTATCGACTTTTCCATGACATCTCTCCAAAGTTCTCTGTCCTTTGCTATTTCTTATAAAGTCATTCGGTGTCTTCCGTCAGCTTTTCCTTTGTAATTCGGCCCTGCCATGTGCAGATCCTCTTCCAATCCGTCCACCAATCATTTATTTCGGTCTTCCTTTAGATCTTTTCCCTCTGGTTTGTAGGGTTGAAAATTCGTTTTGGGTTTCTTATTTCTTCTATTCTGTGTATGTGTCTGGTCCATTTCATTCTTCTCTTTCTGATTAATTACATCCATGATGTTCAGTTGCAGTGTTCTCTATCTCTCTCTAACTTCTTCATTTATTATTATTTTATTATTATTATTATTATTATTATTATTATTATTATTATTATTATTATTAGGCTATTATTATTATTGAAGCCGACTTATATAGTGCAGTACACATGAAGAAATTTAAAATCAAGAGCGCTTTACAGTCCAAACGATTTCTGAAAGAAGAATGTTCTGAGTTTCCGCAGGAATCGTTCAGAGTCAGTCTCTGTCGTAATATGACTCGGTTGCATGTTTCACAGAACAGGGTTCCCGTGTGTCATTGATCTCTCACCGAATACGGCAGCACGTGACGGTGGAGGTACAGCCAGCCTGAGTTCCCGAGTTGATCTGAGTTGCATTCGCGAATAAGGGAGCTGCCGTCTGCTAACCAGGGCTGCGAGGTGGGCAGGGAACCCTAGGTCGTGTAGAGCGCAAAACGTCAGGACACATCTCTTAAAGCCTTCAAAACACGCTCAGGTATTTGCAGCCATTAGTTATACAGGTTGGCCCAGAAACCGCACAATGATAAATTGATAATACTTTAGTCATTCCAATTCAAACATAAATGTTAAACATTCACAAAAGCACGGCAATTATTTATACTGTAATAGTACATAGATGGATTTCTTTACGTAAAATGTTCACTGTGTCCTCATTGCTTCTGGACAGCGCATTCAATATAGTATTAATATCCGAATTAAGTGGCGGTTCCAGGAATTCTTGGTGGGGGGATGAAAAATTTTTATAGGAAGTTGGTGTTGGAGATGCAAAGTGAAGAAGAAAAAAACAAAAGGAAAAGAGATTTTATTGTTTGCCCATTTTTTATTGTTTGCCCAAATTTTATTGTTTGCCCACTAAATGTTAACAAACCTTGCAAAAAAGGTCGACAAGCTAAAAAAAGAAGGTAATTTGCAGTATTTTTCACTAAATTAAAAAACTCACCGGAAAATAGGTTGACAAGCAAAAAAGGTCATCCGGAAGCCCGGTGGGGGATGCATCCCCAGTCATCAACATGGTGGAACCGCTACTGTCCGAATTGGATACCTAATTATTGTTCGTTTCGTTAGAATAGGCTGGGCTATGTTTAGAATTACCTTAATATCCTAAGCAATTAGCAGAATTATATAGTTAGCTTATAAATCAGTCAAATAATTAATTGGAACTAAAATTGCCCATCGTCAATCAGTAACTTTATTTACGAAGTTTCAACTGCCATGAAATATAATTAGGTTTTTGCGCCTCGTCAATTACTTCCGCCGAATGTGTCTGCTGGCCTACACCTGACACTCGACAATCCACTGGTATTGGCATCCACCTGCACGTCTATCAGTGTCATCCCTGAACGGCTGAGTCCAGACGGCCCCCGCGTCACTCCACCCGGAACACGAATTCCGATTTAACTGGCATTGACTTGATCCTTCGATTTCCCGAAAGCAAATGCGACAGCGTCGCAGGGAGCGCGACGCGACGGCGTCGATGCCCGCAGTCAGCTCCGACCTGGCCGACTGGACGGCGGCTCCGAGCTGTTGGATCTGACCGTTAACAGTCGAAGTTCTTTGAGCGACAGTTGTCGACAGCTGGTGCACTGTTCCGCTCATCGATGTGAGTCTGGAGCCAAGATCAGTCGTCTTCTTCGTCAATTCGTCTCTCGTCTGCGACAAACGGTCAAGAGCACAACAATAGAAATAAGCTTCAGCACTGCTTTGCACGGTTACTAAAATATTTAAAAATGTTACTAAAATATTCAAGAAGGTTACTAAAATATTCAATAAGGTTGCTAAACTATTTAAGAAAGTTACTAAAATATTCAAGAAGGTTACTAAAATATTCAAGAAGGTTGTTAAAATATTTAAGAAGGTTACTAAAATATTTAAGAAGGTTACTAAAATATTCAAGAAGGTTGCTAAAATATTTATAGAATGAATGAGCTAACCGTTATTGAACTAGAAAAGAAACTGCTCAGAATAAGAACTATTTATTTTATTTCACAATATAAGCAGCTAGGGGCAGAAGATGGCAGAGTGGGATAGGCGCTGGAGCGGTAGGTTGACGGGGCGGGTTCATGCCCCGTTAGCGCCCCTAGTGGCTTTCACATCGGCAGTAATGGCTCCTAAGCCACTTTAAATCATGCTAAGATGTTGGGTGAATATACACAGTTTAAAGATATCATGAACTCTGTGGTGCCTATTAGACAACCTGTTGAGTGACGTTCTGAAGATTTACGACTCGTTCTGTAAGCTGCTCGAGAAAAGACGCTGAAATCGTTGATCGAAGTGTGTAGACGGCAAAACTTCTCTGAAAAGGAGCATTAAAACTCTGAATTCGAATTCTGCTGAAGGTCAGAGTCTTCGACATTCTCGACCTTGTAAGTCGCGCGACGTTCAGGCTCTTGGGACGAACGACGTTGCCCTGTACGTCCCACTGGGCCTCCTCCTGTGACGCCGAGTTCAGTTCTCTCAGCTGGTCGCTTAACGATCTGTCGTCGGAAACGCTGGCTTTGGAATTGGCGTTCGCCCAGTTGGCAGAGGCAGACAGTCTGAAGAACCCGGCTTTTCCTCCGCCAGAACGAGACTGATTGTCGACGAACTGACGATAGCTGGTCTCGTTCAGAATGATTCTAGTCTTGGAACCGACGGTCTGTATTTCTAGAACCTTCCCGATGTCCCTCTTGATGACGTCCGGCTGGATGTCGGCGCCGATGTCGAAGCCGTACTTAGACAGAGACGCCAACGCAACGTCCACAGAGACCTGAGCAAATGCGCTGGACGACACCTGAACATTCAAACAAGTGCTTATACAGAGCCAGTTTTAACAATAGAACAGTGATTTATTTCAAAAAGAATTTAAAATTCTGGATCTGACTATCCTGCAGTTTGTTACGACAATAGCAATTTGACAATCAATAGGCAACAACAAACCTGTACTACCGAAGATCTCGCGGAGTAAGAAACGCTAAATGAGAAATCAAGCAGTTGATTAGCCAGCCCAGAGTCTAATCTAGACTCCTGGACTCCGGGGAACTGACAAAGCCGGGGGAAGTCAGCTAGGGGGCTGCTGTTAGTTGATCTAGTATGCCAACATTTCTTAGAGGAAATTGAAATTTTCGGAGGGGGAAAGGGCAATTTCCCCCCGGAAACGGCCTAGATTAAACCCTGAGCCGGCCTACAATATAACTACACGAAATAATAATACGTCAAAATAAACGTGGACTTGCCTGAGCGACAAGTCCTTCCACGAATGCCTCTCTGAACTGAACCTCCGGCATCTGGTAATCTTCCACGATGTTCAGCGTTGCATACATCTCAGTCGCCAATCCGGTCATCTGATCTCTCGTCACGTACACCTCGTTCGCTCCTCCGGGTCCTGTCGGTCCAAACAGCTTCTCCTCGAGTCCGATCTGCAGTTGTTGGTCGGCGCTGATCATCAGAGTGTTCGTCCTCATCAGCTTTCCGCTCGATTCCATTTTGCAGTCGAATTGCAAATCCGCCGTCGATTCGCCTCCTTCCATCGATTCGGTGAAAGTTGTCTTTCGTGACTTCTCCTTGGCGCAACAAAATCCATTCTCAGCGGAAAATTTCTGAAGTCCGAGACCTTGCCATTCAGTATGTACTTGCCGCCGACGTCATCGTACAGCAAGAAAGTGCACTGGAACCGTGAGAGGATCAGGTTTACGACCTGGTTTTCGGAGATTTCCACGCGGTATTTGGTTCTCGCCGTCGTCGCCAACGCCTTTCTCTGCGACGCCGTCATCATTTCTACGTAGGTGTTGAACCCGTTGTTGGAGAAGTGAAAGAGTCTTTTGATCGTCTGATTTCTTGGGTCCGGAGTCTTGACGAAGTTCGGAAGACCAACGCTGACCCAGAACAGTTCGGACGTCCTCTTGCCAGTCGTATCGCGAAGAATCTGATCGTTGTTGATCGACTTGAAGGCCTCCAGCTGAGACGTTCCAGTTGGAGTTTCGAGAGTTGCCGTCAGGTCTGGAAGATCGAACGCGATGTTCATCGTCGTCTGATCGGAACTGCCATTGTGTCCCTGTCCATGGCCGTCAACTCTAAGTGGGATTCCCATTAGGAGCTCAACGAGAGCTATTGCCAGCAACGCTTGTCCTTTCATCTTCAACCTTATTACAAAGACAAAAGCGACTGAAATCGAAACTCGATCGTCTGTGTACTTACCAGAGGCGTAACGACGGGGAGTATATCGGTATATATACCCCCAAAATCAGTACACACATATATATAATACAGTATACATAACATATATGTATGAGCCTGTCTCCTCACTTTTTCCAATCAATCCCTTCTCCGTCCCTTCTCCTTCCCTCCCTCCCTAACAACTCTACCTTCCCTCTCATTCCTGTATTTTTTCATCACTACCTTCTTTCCCCATTTACTTAACTCTCAACCTCTTTTCTTTCCTCCCTCTGCTACTATAACACACAAACACTATCTCTTCTCAAAGTCTCTCTCTCTTCATTATCCCATCTCTCCCTATTGCTCTCCCTTTCCCTTTCCCGCCTTCCTCTCGTTCCTTCATACAGTGTGAACTACTCCACACAAACCGAATATCATTGGCCAACATAATTCATATATCCGGTTATCCCCCTCCTCCCCATCACATTTCTCTGCTTTTGCAATGACCATCAACAAGTCGCAAGGACAAACATTTTGAAACGGGTCGATTTCCTATATAAAAGCACAAATCGTTCTACCAATTATATTATTTTAAATTAAGAGCTACTGTTTAGCTGCTTTTTGAAATTTCCATTCGGTTAGATAACTAAAAATTATACTGAGATCCTGGAAATGTAATAGGATATAAAAGATTTTGCTGATGAAAAATATCAGAATACGAAGTAGCAGACGATTACCAGACGATGTTAGTCGATGAAAGCGACGTCAGCTTTTCTTTCTCTGTAACTTTTCTTCTTCCGTCTTTCTAACGGAAACTTCGCAGTGCTTTGATTGCTGGTCTACAGACGATCAATTTATATCGCCTGGATCAACATCCGCGTAATATCTTCGGTTGAGGAACTTCTAAGAAAAACTTATCTGGAAAATTCCTGAAGCTAGACAGAAGCTGAAATTCCTTGAATCGAGCTCCCTGCGTGCTTAGTTACTCTGCTAATTATATGTCGCAGCTAAGTTCCTGGTAAATAACATTGGCTTATGGGGTCATGACCAGAGCCGTACAAAGGGGATGCCTACTGTGCCTAGGCACAGGGCGCAAGGTTAGAAGGGGCGCAAATTTCAGAATCATTCATGGAAAATTTATGATTTACTTTGCTTTCTGCCCGCATTGAGCAAATAAAGTCAAATTTGGGAAATTATGGTATAGCCTAACTTTCTTTGGTTTTGGCTCACTTTTACATTCCTCTGTAAATCTGTGTATACACACTACATACTATCTATATAGGATTTTAACAGAGATTGAAGTCTCTAATCGTTGTATTCAGCTGGTCTATGAACCGCCCGTCCACATTAAGGAATTTCAGGTATGTCAGGCATCGCCTCGGTATGGAAACTGCAATTCATCTCTCTTTCCTCTGACTGTCTCACAGACGCTGAAGATCTATCACCCTGGGGGTTGATAGCTGCAGCCAGCAGGTGGCTGAAACATCTCATACCCGTTCGTGCTAGTCTGCTTAGATGTCGTTCGGGATGTCTTCCGAAAGTATTTCGCAAGAGGAGCGAAGTTTCATCTGCAGGACGACCTCACAGGTCAATGACAAGACAAAAGGTCAAATTCAGAAATTGACCTTTTGAACTGAGAAGTCGCCCTGCAGTCTATAAACGTTGTTTGTATAAAGCCATCAGAGCAGACTCTAATAGTAGGCGAAAGAAGTACCGTAGACAAAATTTGTTACATCTTGATAGTGTTCATCTAGGTATTTTGTTAAATACTTTATTGATGTATACAAAATGAGTTCTTCGAAAAAACTATCCGGCGCAGCTTTCAGAAATTGTGAATCGACGGCGAAAGAGCAGTGTTAGGAATGATCTTAGATCAAAAGATCAAAGATCACGATCTAAGATCACAATTCATGATCTTTGATCTTTGATCTAGATCACTTTTTACTAGTGATCTTTGACTCTGATTTTAAATCACTTTTTCGGTGATCTTGATCTTTATTATCAACAGAAGATCAAAGATCAAATTATACGATTTCTCCCAACTAAGTCAATCAATCAACGAACTTCTATTGATTGTAAAATGGCGGACAAATCAAGCATTCGGACCTCAATGATCATGTTTGCAGCCGGTGCAGATGATGAGGATTATGGGTATGGCCTGACATTAGTACTGGCACTGCCACTGGGGACTCAGTGGGAGGCTTGCTTAATTGCAACTGGTCGTGAAAATGCAGTCAAGATAGAGGTTATGCACTACCTGAATAACCCAAATAAGGAACTTTCTAGCCTGTTGGCATACCCACATGTCAAGGCAGCACTTGTGAAATATAACACAACCCTGCCATCTTCTGCGCCTGTCGAAAGACTTTTTAGTATTGGAGGTTTGATAGCTACACCGCGAAGAAACAGGTTGTCTGACGCAACGTTTGAGCGTCTGCTCATGCTGAAAATGAACTGCCGTGTTCAACAGTTGACTGAGAACTGACAGTTAGTTACTAAAAATGAACTGTTTTCAGTTGATTTAGTAACTTAGTATTACAAAAGTTTACATGCATCGTACAGTGGACATTTGTATCGTTATCATACGTGACACGTCATACATGATATAATAACTATATTTGTATGATCTTTGATCTTAGATCACTTTTAAAGTGATCTTGATCTTAGATCATTTATACTCTAGTGATCTTTGATCTTGATCTTAGATCAATTTCTCTCTAGTGATCTTGATCTTTGATCAAGATCATTTTACAAGTGATCTTTCCTAACACTGCGAAAGAGTAATCGTAAAGAACATCAATGGAAGAAATGGTTTCCTCGGACTTCTACGTCACATGACTCACATCCAAAATTTCTCGAAAGATTAGATTTGGAGGCTCCAAAGGTAAGCGACAATGAAATAACTGAAAATGACATTTATATGCAACGAGGCGAGCTAACTTTAGCTGCAACAGTCATGACTAAAGACATTGTGTTAGGGATGCCAGTGTCCAGTGATATTAGACCTAACGAAATTTCTGCCCAATTTTCAGAACTCACAGCAGAAAAAAAACTGATGAGTCCATGCTTCCTATTTTCCAGCATGCAAATCCAGATCAAGCTGAAATGCCGAACAGTTTTCGATTTCACGATCTCCTAACGTGGCCGCCAATGTGCGACAAGGTTAGGTGCCATTTAAAAGGACATGACCCAGAACAGAAGCGAGAAGATCCGGAAGGAAATACACATAAAATGCCGAAAGTGGTGCTTAGGTCTATCAGAGATGGGTAATTAATCAATTAGGAAGTAATTGATTAGCTAATCAATTAGATGACCAGCTAATTCTAATTGTAATCAATTGGCAAATTTTATCAGCTAATCGTAATTCTAATCAATTAGAATTTACCTGCTAATTCTAATTATGTTTTAATTACATGACAATTAGCCATCCGAGGCAGCCTGAGAATAATGTTGAAACGCATGCTCATAGTATAACGCTGAGATGATCATGGTAGCATTAGCAAGGAAAAACTTACAGCTGATAGATTAAGTGTTTTGTGTGATTGCTGTTGACAACTGGAAATGCCAGCCATTTCCAACCATTTGCAGCTGCATGCAATTACTGCAGATATTAAATTAGTATTTTAAAACTGTTTTGCGTGGTGTGTCAACTGTATCGCGAACATCGAGAATCTAATTGTAATTCTAATTGATTAGACAGCAGCTAATGCTAATTCTAATTAATTGAACAAAGTGTAGAACTAATTCTAATGCTAATCAATTAGGTGCTAGAAGCAACTAATTCTAATTCTAATTGATTAGATTTTTGTCTAATTGTGCCCATCTCTGAGGTCTATATGAATTAATAGTTATTTCAATGTCTTGTATAGGCCTATTAATATTGCGTGTCATATTACAATTTATCTAGGTCACAAAATTTGAGGGTGGGGCGCCAGATTCATGCTGGGCACAGGGCGCAATTATGGCTTTGTACGGCTCTGTAACTAACACTTTATCATCTTTCAGATCCGGTCTTAAAACACACCTGTTTGACTTGACTTATCCCCCTTAGATTGCTTCTCCGCTCTTCTGACTGATTTTCCGGATTGACCTATGCTCTAATTCTGTTTGGCTCTCCTGCGCTATCGGCTGATGCTCTTGGTTTTGTGATATTGGCGCCATAGAAGTTTTTTAATTGATTGGTTGATTGATTAATATTAGTTATTATTATTAGTTGCCTAACGAAACTGTAAAATATGTCAACGTCGAAGGCAGTTTCCAGGGCCCACCACCGAAACTCTGTGCAAGGGTCTCCAAAACCTTGCTGTGCCACTCGGAGGTTGGTACGCAAAACGGGTAACGCCTATTGCCTTCTGTTCTGAACTGCGCATAAGTGAAAAGGTCGATTGTTAACCCCTTAACTGGAGATCCCGATATATCCGTCCATTTTACATTGAGTTACAGTTAAATACACGGTTAAGGGGTTAAGCAAGGACGCTCACGTAGTGATGTTATGTTGCCAAAATACTTCTTTATGTCAGCCGCATTTCCTTGTGCCTTCTGCTAGTCCTGCCATCACAGATCCTGCTATGTTTTTTAAAATTATTTCTCATTACGTGGTCGGAGTATCGCCATTTAATATGGCTCAATAATTCACAATTTGGTATTGGCCATCATGTAGACCTCTCCCTCTTCCTCCCTCACTCTCTTTCCCATTCCCAATCTCTTCTCAACCACTCCCTTTCCGGCCTTCCGTTCCCCCTCCACACTTTTTAGTAATCGCCATGCAGAAGGTCTTTTTATTTTACTCTTTAAGCCTTTTCTTTAGCTTACTATCGCTAATTTATTTAGAAGGTCCTGTAGTCATATATTGTATTTGGTCATATTAGCAAGCTTGCCCATGAGACAGGTTTTTCTGTCCCATTCCCATCCAGTGTTGTTTCAGTTAACTTTAACTGTAACTAAAATATCAGTTAACTGAAAAATAACAAATCAGTTAACTGTAACTGAAACTGTAACTGAAATATGTCAATAAATGTAACTGTAACTGAAAAATAAATAACTGAAATAGCTAAAATAACTGAAAAATAATTGTAGGGTTTTATATAGTTGCATACTATTACTGTCTGCCAACTTGGAGCATCGTGGGTTTCTTACGCTAAATGAATCTATGATGTTTTAATATCATATTGTAAATACATGACATGCTTACAATATTTTTATGTCATGATTTGATGGACGTTTTGATGGACATGCATATGAAAATATTTACATATCAGTAGATTTTTCAAACAATTAGAGAGAACAGGGTGATTGTGTATTAAGAAAAACGTCGAAATTTCATTAATGTGTTCAATGGCGATTAACTGAAAATAACTGAAAAATAAACAACTGTAACTGAAACTGTAACTGAAAAATGATAATAACTTTAACTGCAACTATAACTTAAAAATAATTTCAAAAACTCTAACTGTAACTGAAAAATAATCAATAACTGAAACAACGCTGTTCCCATCCCATTCCATGGCAATTCATGCATGTCCCATCCCATCCCATCGTTCCATGGGATTCCCATTATAATATTAATATGAAATATTAATCATGTGTAATACAGTTCATATGAAATTATGAATTATGAAATTTATGAAAGTTTAGGTTTAATGTCTACTAAATAGGACTACATGTACAAAGAGACACGTAAAACGACAGAATTTATTAACTTTATTAACTTTTATGTCTCACCACAAAAATAATATAGATGCAAACATTATGGACGGCTGGCGCTGCTATAGGCCTTCTGGATCTGTCGTCCGCTTTTGATACGGTCAACCATGAAATCCTGATACGGCGATTCCAGTGTTCTTACGGATTAGGTGGTTCTGTTCTGGCTTGGTTGGCTGACTATCTGAACGGAATGACACAATCGGTCTCTTGGAAAGGACAACAGACCATCTCCCGCCCTGTATACACAGTGGGGTGCCGCAAGGTTCAGTGCTTTGTTGTTCATACTGTTTGTAGCCGATGTGGTCGAGGTCATTCGAGAGGCGGGGTTGACGCCTCATGCCTTTGCCGATGTCATCCAGATCTACGCCGATTGTCTGCTGAGCGAGATGGATTGTCTTCGAGCCAAGATGGTCGATGCTATACTCAAGGTCGACAAGTGGATGGAAGCAAATCGGTTGATGTTGAATCCGAGTAAGACTGAGTTTCTGTGGGTGTCGACCCTCCCCAAGGAGGAGGCATCACATCACGCGGGATCCGATCCGAGTGACCGGTATACCGCGGTTCACCCGGTCGTCGAACTTCGCCTCCTCGGAGTCCGGCTTGACGAGACACTCTCGTTTGCCGGACATATCGGCCAGCTGACCGCGTCCTGTTATTACCAACTGCGACGACAAATCAAGGAGGTACTGAGATATCTTCCGACAAGCACGACGACAATGCTTGTTCGGGCAATGGCGTTGCAGAGAATCGATTATTGCATCAGTGTACTCATTGGTCTACCTGAAACACAGCTCGGGCGGTTGCAGAGGGCGATGAACGCGTCGGTCAGGCTGATATACAGACTCAGAACGACGGAACATGTTACTCCGCTACTGAAAAACGAACTACAATTGGCTGAAAGTACCACGAGAGGATTACGTATACAGGCGGTGCATGCTGTCGTTCCGCGCGCTTCACCACCCAACGTGTCCAGAATACCTTTCCACACTTCTTCACAGACAATCGCTGACGGAAAGACGTCGTCAATTACGTTCGAGCAGCCGTGTTCTTCTGGCGGTTCCACCTCCTGCGAAGACGTCAAAGTTTGGCGAGCATTCGGTTGTAAGGGGGAAATCCGCGGCTGTGGAACGCTCTACACCGGACACTGTAACCTCGTCGAACTCCTACGATCAATTCACGAAGAACTTCAAGACACATTTATTTGCGACTTCTTATGAATGTTAAATATGTACAGCGCCCTTGACTTTGGTAGACGCCATGCGTACGACGCTATATAAATTGTCTAAATAATAATAATAATAATAATAATAATAATAATAATAATAATAATAATAATAATAATAATAATAATAATAATAAATATATGAAGAAACGCAGAATAAAAAGCTTCAAAAAGGTAAAAAATAAATTAAAAATTAAGAGTAGCTCTGTCCCATGAGTCCCATTGCTGTTCCATCCCATCCCATGGGACGAATCCGATGAGATTCTCATGGGACGCCTCGTCCCACGGACACGCCTGCATATTGAAATCGTCAATATCAATGGCCGTTCCACTCCGGATGACATGACAGCGAGCCAGAAGCAGCAGCAGCAGCAGCAGGTAGAGATGTCTTCAGTCTTTTGATTTCCTGAGTATAAAGTACGGACTTAAGTCTAATTTTTAAAATAGATTCTAAATTGACGCTGGAATAGACGCATCAGTGTGTCAGTGTGTCAGTGTGTGTGTGTGTGTGTGTGTGTGTGTGTGTTCATCGAAACGCTGGTCGCGTCTTCGGAGCATCGGTGGGGGTCGGCAGAAAGGAGGATCGGTTCCTGAAACTGGACTGAGTGACTTTGAGTCGCAGCATTCGACGGAACACGGCCGAGAACTTCGAATTGGAGTAGGCGTAGAGCACGGGATTGACGGCGGAGTTGACGTGACTCATCAGGGCGGCGAACGTGACGCAGTCGGCGCACAGCATCCGACCGCTGAACACCGTGATGCAGTTCATGATGTGCAGCGGCAACCAGCAAACGGTGAAGATGGTTAGGACGACGGCGAACCATTTGGCCGCCCTGATCTCCTTCTTCCAGGTGAAGGCGGCGTTCTTCCTCGTCATCGTCCGATCGCAGAATTCGATGGAACAGGATTCTCTCTCTGCAGACGACCGCAGCTCACATCGCTGCTTGTCGCTCTCATTCGACTGAGAATTGCATCCACGAAGTCTTACTTCTTCTCCTTCTTCTTCTTCCTCTGTGACTACATTCAATCAGACCAATACGATCATTACCCAGTGCACGACAATAGTGTCTACTCCAGGAATATTTTACACCCTTTAAACTCCCCCAATCTGAGACCGACACCCCAACACTCCCCCCAATCTGAGCTTGGGATTATTTTTTTTGCTTGTCAGACTTTTTCGGCAAGGACCCCCAAAATATACCGACACCCCCCTCAAATTGAAAATCCTAGAAATAACCCTGGTCTACTCTTTAATTTGGTAGGTCCCGTACTCGAGTTCGAGTGTTGGAGTCTGGCGCTTATCTCCGATCTAGGCAATCAGCAACGTAGGTTGTTATAGGCCTACAACCGTTGTGTTATGCCATTAATCTGGGACAGGCTGTAATGACTGGTAACTAGTCTACTGTACTTGAAAAGTAAAATGCCATTGGACCAGAATTTGCTAATTGTCACGAAATTTTCGGCTACAAATTCTTCGTTTTCAAAATTAATTTCTCGTGTAGTCTAGAACAGTGTTTCCCAAACTGCGGGTCGCGACCCAAAAATGGGTCGCATGGCTCAGTCTAATGGGTCGCGGGGTAGCGCGAAATTAGATTTAAAAGTGTCATTTTCTAACCAACACCACAATGTCACGAGCCTTGAAAGTTGCATGTAGGCTTAGGTTTTAAGAAATTCATATGCCTGCAATCCTTCATACACGGCTTATATTAAAATGATTAGTGTTTATCCTAGTCGCTGAAGTGGGTCCCAGTTCCAAAAAGTTTGGGAAACTATAGGCCTAGGCCTATAGTAGTTTATTAGTTCATTATTAGTTTTTATTTTATTTTGTTTTGTTCAGTTGATTTGTGTTATCTTTGGTTGTGTACTACTCTTTTGATGCTGTGCTTGTCACGAATTATTATTATAGTACTTCTTAAAATTAATCTTATTTTGCAATAACGCAAGGAAAGCGTATTCGACCATTTTGCTCTGAAACTCCACTAAGAATAGGGAATCTCTAGCCAACAATTGCGATGTGATAACCTGGCGGTTAAGCGATTTCGCCATACTCATAGGATTATTAAGGCGCGTAACAAAGGCATGCCTCTGGCTAAATTATAAAAAAAGATATTTTTACAAAAAATTTCAATAGCTATTTCTCTCATTTTGTCTTATTTGACAAAAAAATAAATAATGCTACCTAATATAGTTGCCATATTTACATTCAAATTGAATCAGGGCTTCTATTTTGCGATTTAATCAAAAGTCAGAATATTCTTTTCAACTAACGTTCGCCGGATGGCGTAAAGCATTTTAAAAAATATTGCATGCTATGATTTAGGTTCGCAGTGTTTATTCTAGGCCTTCTCTGGGGTAATTTCCCTCTCCCAACGTTAGAAATCCCAATTTTTTAATATTTTGGCTTGGGGTGAAATTTCCAAAAAAATTGACGACGGGGGCTGCCCTTGGAGAGGGAAAGAATATAAGGATGACCTTTTTATTTGTTCGTCAGGTATTTAGAAAGGGAAAAATACAATAATAATTTTTTCTGCTTGTCAGGTATTTTAAGAAGGAAAAAATAAATAAAGATGACCTTTTTGTATTTTGAGAAGAGAAACATAAATAAGGATGACCATTTTTTCTTGTCAAACATGAGAAACTTTGCCCCCCCCATGTCTAGGTGGCTAGAATAAACACTGAGGTCGCGGCACGTTACAAAACCGCTGAAGTAGACCGCGGTTCCAAAATGTTTAGGAAACCCTGGTCTAGAAATCACCGGATATCTGATAGGTTTTCCGATTTTGTGGCAGCTTTGAATTTGATATTAGCCGTTTCATAAACTGCGCGCCGTAAAAATAAAATAAGATTTAAAAAATCTTTCGATATTCCGGGTGGTTGAGTTTTTAACCCCCCCCCGCCTCACTGTTCGTGGTCGATCCTCAGTGTGGATAGAAATGTTTGGTTTTATCAATCTGATCTCATCACTGAAGGTCGGAAAATTGGAGGTAGAAATACAGGGTGGCGCAAAAACTCACTATATTAAATGCAAACATAACTGTGACTAGACCGGCTTTTTGCGCGACCCTGTAGTTAGACAGCCACTGCTTTCTCGATCACTGAGCAAAACTGATAACGAAAATCATTCTCAGACTGTAAGGAACAGTTAATCGCCGTATTCTTACGATTATTCATATGGTTATTCCTATGATTATTCTTACGATTATTCCTATATTCATTCTTACGATTATTCCTATAATTATTCTTACGATTATTACTATGAATATTCTTACGATTATGAATATTCTTACGATTATTACTATGAATATTCTTACGATTATTCGATTTTTGACCGGATCCATCGCCATTTGTGACGAACGTCAGTTGCCCCGCCTTCATCTCTTTGATCTCTTTGATGTCTTCCGAATTCATGTTGTCGGATTCTCTGATCGTCCGACAGTCGTCTGCGCTATGACGATTCGATGACGTCACGGCGACGGCGCATGACGCACTTCTGTTCCGTTGGAATCCGTTTTCGTGGACGGAGAATTCGCCGGGTTGTATGTCGGCCGATGCGGTCCTGCGACCTCCGCCGCCGCTGGAGACGGTCTTCGGAGGCTGAGACGACGACGATGCACCTCCGCTGCCTGCTGCTGCTGCTGGTACTGCTGCTGCTGACAACCGTTGAAGAGCGCAGATCTTCTGCATCTGACTACGAACGACGGTGTAGATGTATCCGTAGATGGCGAACATGGCGACCAGAGGAGGGAGAACGAACCCGAAGAAGTTCACGTAGACCATGTACTGCATCTCAATGACCCTGGTGAAGCTACACGGGGACCCCGGCTCGTACGGGATCCTTTTACCTGTCAAACAGAAGAAATCAACCAGGCAATAGAACAGTGGCGTAGCTAGTCAGGGTTTCGGAATAGTGATGAAGGAAGGGGGCACATCGACATTTTCTGGTTAGAAAAGTATCCGACGAGCCAAAAAAGATCGTCGTTAGTTCTTCACACATTCACGTATTCGCTTCAATCATGCTAACCTACCACCATCCTCACCCCCAAAATAAATCAACATTTTTACGCAAATCCCAGGGCCGGTTCCCAGCCAGAACGTGAGCCCGGCCTGCGGCGGCCTCCCGTACCCATCCCCGTGATCACGCCGTGACCACCCTGTGACCACCCCATCCCCGTGATCACGGCTCCGCCTTGAGAGCCTGGACCAGTGGTCCCCAGTTGGGACCTTAATGCCATTAAACAAATGGTTGGTCCCCATGATTTGAAGTTGCCACCTGTGGTTACAAATCTAGAGCCGCCACTGGTTACATCAATGTAATGGAGCCTATTATCGAGGCTTAGATTAACCTGTAGACTGCAGTTGTCAACGACAACGACTTCTCTGCATGATTAATTATCAATGGTCTATTATTAGTGATGGTCTATTAGTTAAACTATAACTAAATTTCAACTAAAAATAAGTAGTTAAAACTAACTTTCTAAAATAGTTAACTAAACTAAAAATATAGTTAAACTTTTTGCAACTAATTTTGTTTATTTTTATATATCAAGTATGTGTTCATGAAAACAATTCAAAACATAGACGACTCTTCAGTCAATGAACCATTGAATTAATTAATCATTGCATTTGCTTACCAACGAGATCAAAGATCGTAAGCACTTGTCTCTGACCAAGATAGTTATCGTTGTCATGAAAGACAGAAAGGAATAGATGGTGCTGTGATTTGATCAGCAACTAAAATTTTTTAGTTAAACTATTTAAGCTAAATTTTTAGTTAAACTATCATTTTGACTAAACTATTTATATTTAATTAAAAAGGTTAAAAGTTAGTATTAGTTAACTAGTTGCCCATCACTGATTAGTTAACTTCGTGTTCATTCTGTTTATCTAAGGACTCTTCCGAAATTAACAGCTGTGCTCTAAGAGTCTAGCACATAACGTGACGATGGCATTGTAGCCTATGTTAAAAGCTGTTAAAGGAAAAGTATACGGTAAAAGTGTTCACATGGTGACTGAAGTCTAGCTGCGAAGTATATAGGCCTACGTCTAATGAGGGCGTGAGAAAAAGTGGCCAAAAAGCTGCGAGAAATGTCGGCTGCATTTGGCAATCTATCTATTCTAGTCCGATAGAGCTGCAATTTCACAAATTGTCAGCTCATCTAAGTGTAACGTCTTAAAATTCCAACTTTATCTCAAAGCTTCGACTGCCTTTCTGCATGCGTTATTTATTTATGAGTTATTTAAACAAGCTGGGTTTTCATACTTTGTACTTTCACAAACTTTATAGGCATCTATCTAAACTTAAAAGAATGCTTACCTTTGTGTAATGTGTAAATGTTATATCTGTGGTATGTGTGTGTTAAATAAATCTCAAATCTCAATTGTGTTTTGTCGTAATGAGCGTCTCAAGGCTTGTATCGAGTGTCATTGAATTCTTTTATCAGAATTATGCCTGTTTCTTTCAGGCATGCTACTGAAATTTGTAATCATTTGATTTGTTGCAACTTTCTAACCCAGAAGTGGGGCGAACTTTTTCCTTAAGGGACCTCATGAAACCTTAGACGGACCGCACATTAAACGGACCGCACATGCAAAAAGCCAAAATGTTTATAATTACGATCTGACACATCATCATCATCATCATCATCATCATCATCATCATCATCATCACCATAGGTAACTTATAGTGTCATTTATTTAGTCTATCATAGACATAAGATATTTAATAACATTTCTAAGATTTTTAAATAAAGTGCCATGTTTCCCCTCCCCCTATTCCGCAATCCTGGCCACGCCTCTGTGAGGCACATTAAGAAAAAACGGTAATTATGGAGGAACTCTGTGAGGACACTCTCTATTGGATTTGTGAAAGAATATCCGACAAACAGATAAAGTGCTTGACGTGGGTTCGAAAGTACGCAGTGAACTTGGTGGTCAAATACTCCGGACAGAAGAAGTCAAGACAATAAATTCAGGCATTTACCAGCAAAGCACGAAGACTGGAATGGAAGCAATTGGGATGTTCTCAAATGCAGAACGCTGGCGCCTGAGTGGTTGGTTGTTGGTCTTCACAATGCGAATCCATTATCCTTGCAAATGCAATAGAAATACCAACCTACCGTGTCCATAATGACATCGTAAACACAAACGAACGTACTCCAGTTAAAATGCATTGAGACAATTTTCCACCAATATATATATATATATATATATATATATATATATATATATATATATTATATATACAAAATTTTAGTTATACAAACGGAAATCGATGATCCATATTATATATCGAAAACAGATATTTATATATCATATTTCTAGCAACTTTGTTAAGAATGCAAGTCAATTTTGCCAAATGTTTATGCCATTTTAGTCTGACATTAAAGTATAGTTGCATTACACCATTACACCATGGTTATTATATATATATATAATATGAAATTAGCAGGGGTAGGAAGTTAGCAGAATGATGCGATGTCTGGCAGGAGTATTGCCTTCTTTCTTCAGATGGCGATAAATGAGTAGCGGATTAATTCAGTCGCGTTTCATGAGAACAAACTTGCACCATGGCTGAGGGCCTTGGTAACGGAGATCATATGAGCCCTGAAGTTATCCATGAGTGATCGGGAAGGATTTTCTTATACTTTTGCACCATTCTAACTTATATGCTATGAGCCAAGCAGCATATCATGAACAAAATGGAACAAAAATGCTACAGCTGTTCAGTAAATATTTCCGTCTGATCTTATCGATCCATTTGAATTATAACTATGAATCATGTCCGTAAACTTTGAGATAATCCACATCTTGTTATTGATAATAGGCATACTTAAATTTTTGATGATCACGTTCCCAATCAATGTTGAAGTAGGAGTCTGAAGAAGTGAAGTTGATTGATCTTGGATAAAATCTGTGTTTTGAACCGGCATCACCAACAGCAGCTAGTGAACTGCTAGAACAGCACTGATTGTCACTATCATTATTGCAAAGGTCATTTGGACTGAAGAACTGTAATTCATTTCAAACTCTTCTAAAGTGTACTACTTTCTCCCATTTCTCTTTTTTGTTTTGCCTTCAACCTTTGTTAATTTTCATTTTCTGTGTGTTGTGTGTGTCCAGTAGTGATCATTCCATTTCTCAAATAGCCTTTTCACTTTTTCACTATGCTGACAAATGCAATAGTAGGCATGTGTCAGATGTTTTTACAACATCAACAGTCTTATGTCTCTCTTTTTGTGTTAAAAATAACACGCTCTTAGAACATCTTCACACGTTCTTTTGGCTTTTTACTGAATGTCAACTGTTACTTCGTGTTCTGCAGTGGTTCTCAAATTGTCTTTTGAAGTTCAAAAATATCTTTTTGTAGAATAAGAGACAACGATAAGCTGATGACCTTGTTTTGATCGTCTCACTTTTCAACAGTCTAATTTTTATTTAGTTTTTTCAAGACCAGAGGCCAAGGGTTCTGAGACAATGGTTGCTATGGGCATGAGAAGAAAGCAGAGCGTGGGTTTCAATAGTAAACACCCAAGTTTACCAAATTTAATCAAAACTATCAATAGATTCAACAAAACAGTTTATAAATCAACCAGTTATTGTTAAGCCATTGCTTTGCAATGAAATATGCATACATATTATTCATAAATCAGTTTTTTCAAAGTTGGGACCCCTAGACATAAAAATAATATATTGCTAGGGTTTTTCTTGATCAGTTCAAAGAGCATCTTTTTACTGAATATATAGTTTATTATTATTATATTATAAAATTATTATATATTATTATATAGGGGCCTATATTATTATTATGCTTTTATTTATATATAAGGGTCTGTATTGGGAAGTTCGTGCTTTAAAACGCAGCATGGAATGGTATATTCCGTCAACGTTGAACGATAAAAGTAACCAGCAGCAAAGAGAGTGCTCTTTTGACTTTGTCTATTGCAAATTGTCCTTTCTTTTTTGTAGAATAAGAGACGACAACTGAGCGGACCAGAAGTTAGAGGTCTGAGAGGGACCCAGCAGGAGAAATCCCCACTAAGCCATTTAAAATCTCCTTCTACTGCTACTTTATTATTATTATTATTATTATTATTATTATTATTATTATTATTATTATTATTATAAGGGGCGGGAAGTTAGCAGAGTGGTAACAACGTTGAACGATAGAGCAGAAGATCTCGGTTTCGAGGCCCGCAGGAGCCCTAAGGTCGACCCAGCCTTACTCGCTAGAGGGCGGTGGTAAACTGAGGAGCAGTGGTAAAAATCTGCGATAAGTCAAATAGGTACGCTATGCAATGCACTAGCGCCGTATCCGTGGTATTGCACGCCTGGCTCGAGGGCTATAGCAACGAAGGTCAGCGCCGCCCTATGAGACCGTGAGGCTCGGGAAGGACTTTGACTTTTTAGATTATTATAAGCTGAAAAACGATATCAGATCAGGTTATGAGAGGGAAGGGTAGGTGGAGTAAATGCTGAGTAAATGGAGTAGACGCATTTAATAAAGTACCGTATGGTGGATGACAGGAACCCGTCAAGAACTACAAAACACAATGATTTATCGAGACAATAGCACACATAGGCACAGAGCAAAACACGCAGAATGGAACGACGATTGCTAACGAGGTTGCCTCCTGCCCTAGCGTCTACTACTGCAGACAAATACATCAATTCGATTAATGCGATTAACGTTTACATTGCCGTGAAACCAAATGGAGGCATAATCGCTGGCGTCTATGCGCTTTCAGCAATTTTCCAATCTGCGAAATGACTGTCGTGCAAAAAACGCGGCTGCAATTTCCTATCGCAGTGACGTCACTTTTGCATAGAAAGATCGGAGATATTTTTGACAATAATCGGCTCTGGTAATCAGCAGTGTGGTTTCAGTTAACTGTAACTGTAACTGAAATACCAGTTAAATGAAAAATAACAAATCAGTTAACTGTAACTCTAACTATAACTGAAAAATACCTATAACTGTAACTGTAACTGAAATATCAGTTAACTGAAAAATAACAAATCAGCTAGCTGAAACTATAACTATAACTGAAAAATAAGTAACTAAAATAGTTAAAATAACTGAAAAAATGACAAATTTAAAAAGTCAAACACCACATACAGCGATCTTCGATTAAACACAATGAAACTCTCGATCTCCCGAAATTATTTATGTCATGTTTTGATGGACATGCCAAAGTTGTCCATGGTTAGTTGGGTTAACCCATGGAATAACCATGCAAATATAGGTTTTCTGTTTACTGTTTTGACAGATTCTTGTATTATGTCATATGACTGCATGCCCTATTGGAGCCATGTAGGGTTGGCCTAGATTCGATCGTAAACAACCGCATTCAATAGTCTGTACAAACTGGACCATAATTATTCAGATCGAGCAAGTCATGTGGACCTTTGTTATTGACTCTGAAAACATTCCGTGAACCGGTCACGGCTGGTGCCAATTAAAACTTATCTCTTTGTCAGCATGCAGAAATTGCAGCGGAAGAGCTTCTGAGTGATTCTTCAGAAGACTCGCTATACTAGTATTTTGTTACATTATATTACAGCAAACCGATGTCTGATAAATACCCAACGCTCAATTTTCTGGTAACCAAAAGTTTTCAAACATGAACTTCATTCAAGCATATAAAGAAAGTATTTATTTAGACACTACTGCAGCAATCCTGTACGTTCAACACCAAGAATCAACAAATTCCACGAAAAGATCTTACTATTATGCCTATTAAGTTAGTTGAATATATGCATGGTTTTAAAACGGCGATTGTACTTTCACGTTTTCGTCGGGTCGGGTCGGGTCGGGTCGGGTCGCAATGGGTTGGGTTGGGTCCGCAGATAGGAATTTTAGGTGGGTCTGGTTGGGTTGGGAATTTGGTGGGTTGGGTTGGGATGGTTCAAAAAACCGACCCATGGACAACTCTGGGATATGCATGTGAAAATATGGACATATAAGTCGATTTTCCAATAAATTAGAGAGAATATAATTATTGCTTATTAAGAAAAAGTATCAAAATTTCGTTAACGTGTTCAATGGTGATTAACTGAAAATAACTGAAAAATAATTAACTGTAACTGAAACTGTAACTGAAAAATAACAATAACTTTAACTGCAACTATAACTGAAAAATAATCAATAACTGAAACCACACTGGTAATCAGTGACGTCGTTTGTCTACCATGGGCGTCCGCAAAAATTTTTCCAGGGGGTGCAAAACAGGGTCTTGTGACGAAAGAAACAAGTAATTTTACTTTTGCATAACTCCACAAGTTTTCCAGGGGGTGCAATTGCACCCCTTGCACCTCTTCGGACGCCCATGTTGTCTACCTCTTCATCCGCGCAAAAATCGAAGGGAATCGAACCGGAACCGTTTCTGGGAGTTTTTAACTGGTGACAGAAAAATCAATGTTGAAATCTATGTTGAAATTTATGCTTAGACAGAAACTGAGATATTTTGGACACATAATGAGATCAATTGACACCACATAAAAGGAGATTATGACAGGGATAATGGAAGGATGTAGACTTGTAGAGGGATAGGAAGACAGATGGAATCTGTGAAACAACGCACATGACATTGGAAGAACTAAATAAAATGACAAAGAGTAGAGAAGAATGGAGGAAACTTATCCATGATGATGATCCAGGAGCAGGATGTAATCTAGGCCGTTTCTGGGGGAGAAATTGCCCTTTTTCCTCCGGAAATTTCAAATTCTTTCGGAAATGTTGGCATACTACATCAACTAACAGCAGCCCCCTAGCTGATTCCCCCCTCCGGCTCTGTCAATTTCCCTTCCCCGGAGTCCAGAGTCTAGATTAAACACTGTCCAGGAGTCGATGTCGACTTGATGGAACCAGGATGACGATAAGCGATTGATGTTGAGCTGGTCAGCCGATCGGATTCCATGTTGAATATAGTTAAGCCACGAGTGGTGGTGTGGAGTCTGTGCTATCTTCCGTCTGTTATTATAGCCTACTGTACACGGGAGGAATAATAGATATCTAATCGCGTGACAGAAGCGACATCGTTCAATGGGCCCCGATGTCAACTGATCGACTGGGCTGATTTCTATAGCGACACTGATTGACTCTTCTCTCTCTCTCTCTCTCTCTCTCTCTCTCTCTCCGTCTGCCAATCGACTGAGTGAGAATTTTCCATCACGCCCACTCAATCGCATTTCGAAATGGTGGGAGGGAAAAGCCTACATTAGCTAGATTAGGTTAATCCTGCATGGCTTTCATTCAAATGCAGCTCCCAATTAGGCGAACATTTGACACATGTTCGCGTCATGTTGCTAGGGTTGCCAGATATCCAAAGTCGACTTACGGGAGATTGTTTTCACGATCAATGCGCCCATTCCACGGTCCAGTTCGTTGTGAATTATTATGGCTAGAGTGATACTATACTACGTATTACTACAGCACTATAGAGAGTGTAGACTAGGCGAAAGCAGTAAACAACACTGTTCAATGCACTGCATCATCTGCACGCAGTGAATCAGTATTACAAACAAGTTATAAGTAGGCGGGAGACTGGTCTGAA
Source organism: Metaphire vulgaris (assembly GCA_018105865.1). Taxonomy (NCBI): domain Eukaryota; kingdom Metazoa; phylum Annelida; class Clitellata; order Crassiclitellata; family Megascolecidae; genus Metaphire; species Metaphire vulgaris. The sequence goes on along the minus strand of CM030840.1, from coordinate 11,111,480 downwards.
ATACGGGAGCTCCCATAAAATACGGGAGGTCTGGCAGTCCTACGTGTTGCATGCTTCCTCTCTGTCTCTCAGTCCCTGTCTCTGTGTCTCTGCCTCTGTCTGTCTCTGTCTGTCTGTCTGTCTGTCTGTCTGTCTGTCTGTCTGTCTCTCTCTCTCTCTCTCTCTCTCTGTCATTCTGTCTGCCATTCTGTCTGTCTGTCTGTCATTCTGTCATTCTGTCTGTCATTCTGTCTGTCTGTCTGTCATTCTGTCATTCTGTCTGTCATTCTGCCTGTCTGTCTGTCTGTCTGTCTGTCTGTCTGTCTGTCGTCTTCTATCGCTGCCCATGTGAGAGTAATTATACATGTAGTTGTCCGAATACTAAAGTGAACTGGTTACCATCGTTCCAATCGAATATTGAGACCATTCCGACGACGATGCCAGAAGTCCAGGTGATGAAGATGGCGATAGCCGTTCTCTTTACCGTGAACAGTCTGTAGTAATAGTAGGGATATCGGATGGCGAAGAAGCGCTCGAGGGCGACGACCAGAAGACCGAATATGGAGATCTGAGTGAGAACAATGACCAGCGAATTGACGAACAAACATCCGGGGAAATTGGTCGGAAATCCGTTGAACGCGGCGATCACAAAAGGAACGCCTGCAGAATGTCCAATGAACAGTCGACGTCTTAGTTAAAAACAACTCAGAAAAACAGACGAAACGCAATGAAATAATTCTTATTATTATTATCAACCACATTTTTAATACTCAAATTTACGTACTGGCATTTCTCAAGCGATGAGTCTCAGGGGGTAGCCGAGGATTCCAGGACTTTTCATCTCCGTAATATTCATCTCCGTAGCCTACTTTTCTTCGCGCAGAGGCGTCATTTGGGGGGGCTGGGGGGGAGGCCGTGGCCCCCCAAGGAAATGAAAATATTAATTTATAATGTATTAAAAAACAAAAACAGGGACGTCATTTGCGTTTGGGGGGGGCAAAAAAAAGGTCAGCAAGTGCTTGACGTCGAGAGTAACCTGAAGTAACTAATCGTAAAAAGGGGCCGACAAGCAAAAAAATAGGTCGTGAACTTTTTGGGAAACTCGTCAAGTCGAAAAATTTAAAAAAATTTAAAAATTTAAAAAATGTAAAAAATTGAAAAGAAAAATTTTACAAAATTTCTCGCCCCCCCCAAGAAAAGTGTGAAATGACGCCACTGTCTTCGCGTACTATTCATGTCAAGGACTATTCTCCTCAGAACCTTTCACTAACAGGACTTTTTTATCTCCGGACTAATCATATCCGGACTATTCATCTAAAGACTAATAAAAGTGTGGAATAGGGCAGGGTTTCCCAAACATTTTGGAACCGCGGCCCACTTCAGCGGTTTCGTAACGTGCCGCGACCTAAAAATGCATTAGGCCATCTGGCGAACGTTGGTTGAAAGGAATCTTCTGAGTTTTCAATAAAAGGCAAAACAAAATCTCTGATTCAATTCGAATGAAAAATATGGCAAATATATTCTGTAGAATTATTTATACTTTTGCCAAATAAGACAGAGGAAGAAAAAGGTTTCTATTGAGGTTTCTTGAAAATTATATTTTTAAAATTCCTTATGAACATACCTTTATTACGCGTCTTAATAATCTTATGAGTATGGCAAAATCACTTAAACTCAAGGTTGACTTATTGAAATTGTTGGCTAGAGATTCCCTATTCTTAGTGAAGTTTCAGAGCAAAATGGTCGGAATACGCTTTCCTTGCGTTATTGCGAAATAAGATTAATTTTTAAAACTACTATAGGCCAAGGTTTCCCAAACTTTATGTAACTGTGCGACTCACGTCAGCGGCTTTGCAACATGCCGTGACCCTGCAAACTTATTGTCGACAAAAATTGGATAAAACTTTCACAAAACACCAATCATTTTATTATTAGCTGTGTATGGGGAATTGCAGGCATATGAATTTCTTAAAACCTAAGTCTACATGCAACTTTCAAGGCTTGTAACATTGTGGTGTTGGTTAGAAAGTGGCACTTTCGAATCTAATTTAGCGCTACCTCGCGACCCACTAGACTGAGCCCTGCGACCCACTTTTGGGTCGCAACCCACAGTTTGGGAAACGCTGGAATAGGGGGTCATTGTTGGACCATACATCTATTATGTTTTCCAAAAAAAATCATATTTTCCAACTCCCTCACGTGAGAAAATAATTGTGTTCTAATCTAATTGTGCAATTTCGACCAGTCTTCTTCAATAAATTATTGCTGGCTCGAATTCTGTCTGTCTCACTGTCGTACGGCCTCGTTCGTATCTATTCAGATTCAAAATATATGAAGTAGTAATTATTGTGCGCAACCTCACCCCCACCGATGCTCTTTCATCCTAACTCCCTAGCAACCTGAGCCAGTGGAGGCTCCAGGATTTGGGAAGTGGGGGGCCCGTTGGGGTGGCAACTTCTAATCATGGGGGCCAACCATTTGTTGTTATGTATATTATGTAGCATTAAGTATAGTGTCCCAACAGTGGGCCACTGGGGGCAGGCACTCAATAGGGGGCACGGGCCCCCCATGCTCGCCCTGTGAAGCCGCCACTGACCTGAGCCTCTTGAAATCTAATCTTTAAGCTTGGTTTCACCCACGGCGATCAAAGGAAAGCACTGAGAGAATATATTCTCAAATTTCTGAAAAGGTGCCTCTATATAGAGATTTTACGTTCTATATAACAAATGGTGGTTCTCACACAGTTCTCACACTGAACCACTTTAAACCTTGTTATATTATTATTATATTATATTATAAATATTTTTATTAAATGCTTCTCGTATTTTACGTTTCTTATATTTAATACTTCGTCCGAAATGAATAGTCCGGAGATGATTAGTCTTGAGATGAAAAATCCTGCTATTAAAAGGCCTGGACGTAAGTAGTCGTTGAAATGGATAGTCCGCGATGAATAGCCCGGAGGTGTATAGTCTTGAGATGAAAAGTCCGTAGGCCTATAGCATAGCCGAGGTACGGAGTGCAGTGGGTGTGCGTGCATTCCAGATGTTTCAATCGTATAATAATTAATAATTATTTGATACATAGCAAATATCGAAGATGGGAGTAACGCATTATTGCAAAATAATGCAGCATTCTTTGTTAACTATAGTAGCAAATTTCGACCACCGAGCTAGGAATCGTTATGCCGCTAATCTCTAGAGGATCTTGTGACTATAAAAAAACTCTATTAAAACAGAATAAAATAGCCTTTCGGGAAATAGAAAATTAGTCGTTAATGGCAGTCGTATAACAAAATTGGTCTGTAGCCAACAGTGTTTATGGAAATGAATAAAATTTGCTTCCGACGCGTTCAATTTTCATTTCTGATTCGAACCGTTTCGTTATCTGAAAAATAATCCGGCTTCCGTATCATCAGTTTAGTCGCTGTCTCTTGTTTCATCGCGTTTTCTCAGTAGGGAGCGTCAAAAGAACCCGTGGAATCCCAGTAGGCGGTCATTGTAGGTTCGACGTATATTACGCTTGAATAAACCTAGCGCTATATAGAGTCATCAGCGCAATTGATTGCAGTCCTATGCACAAGTTAAAGGCATCTGTGGTCGGAATTCCCTCGCCACCCCGGAAAGTAATTACTCTAACGAAACGATTGAGTAAGCCGTAATCCACGGAGAATATTTGGGGCATTTTTCAAGGATATTGCTTCAGAGGGAATCGTCCGAAAGCTTGTTTTTCTGCACTTTCGTAAAAAGCTATTTATGTGCACTAAAACTATTAAAACAGTCCTGCTTCTCTGAAGGTAGAATTTAAATTGAGTTATTTTCGAAATCAAACGTGTGAGATGATGGTGATGAAGACAAGGATAATAATAATAATAATAATAATAATAATAATAATAATAATAATAATAATAATAATAATGCTTGCTTCTACAGGGCCAGAGGGGGGACAGAGAGTACATTATTACCCGGGCCCGGCGATAAACAAAGGGTCCGCGCTAACCATCAAAATTATTAACTGATACTGTATATCTACACAACTACAGTGGTTCTCACACAGGGCAGTCCCTACTGAACCACTTTAAACCTTGTTAGGCCTATATTATATTATATTAGGCTATATTATATTATATTAACTTCATAGAAAATTGTTTACAGTTTCAAAAAGTGTAAAGGTCATTCATGGAGCCTAGAGGTGATTTAAATTAGTAATCATGATTTAATCCAATTCAAATCCGGGCAAAACGTTTCGACCTAAAAGTTTGAAATTTTCGAAGTGAATAGCTGTACGACCGAGTGCTGAAAATTTTGAAAATTTATAAACATTTCTAAAAGCTATAAAAACATGTTTAACTCTTCAGTGCTGTTAATAACTTAATGATGAACTATGAACGAGGATCAAATTTAATCATGATTTCAATACAAAACGACAAAGTTTGATTTAAAATAAACTGTTAATTTAATGATGAACCGTTAACACTAATCCGCGACACGATTTACAGATAATGTTGATTCAGATAATGTTGGTTGTTGTATAAGTATATTAAGTAGGCCTACCTACTGTGCCTAAAACTCGTATTAAAAATTTGAAGACGGAGGCTACAGTAAATGTAACAAATTATGCAGCACAATTTTTATATCCTTGAAATTTTTTGCAGAGCGTAGCTAGGGGACGGGGGAAAAGCCGCTTCTGTGGGGGGGGGCGCAATCTGCACACTAACTCCGTGAAATTCTGAGCATTAAAAAAGGTAATCGCCTACTTTTAGAGGTAAGGTTAACAATTTGTATGTCGTACGTTGTAATGAGAATTCGGATAAACAAAAAAGGTCATCACAGGAATTTAGGGAAGCAAAATTTATACTGTGCCCCGGGCGCCGAATACTCTAGCTACGGTTCTGATTTTATGTTCATATCATGTGGAGAGTGAAACATGAGGTCCTGAATCAATATTTGTCCTCCGGCGGTCCGGATTTTCTCTCGGCGGCCCTGCGCTTCTAATGAGTTAGTTGCTCTGAATAAAAGATATATTTTCGTTGTTTTAGAGTTTTGAAGGTCATAAGACTCTCTTTCTTTCTCTCTCTCTCTCTCTCTCTCTCTCTCTCTCTCTCTCTCTCTTTCTCTCTTTCTCTCTCTCTCTCTGTCTCTCTCTCTCTTTGTCTGTCTCTCTTTCTGTCTCTCTTTTTTCTCTCTCTCTTTTTCTCTCTCTCTCTGGTTCCTCCTCTCTCTTTCTCTTTCTTTCTCTCTCTTTCTCTCTCTTTCTGTCTGTCTGTCTCTCTCTGTCTGTCTCTCTCTGTCTCTCTTTCTGTATCTCTCTTTTTTCTCTCTCTTTCTCTCTCTCTCTCTCTCTCTCTCTCTCTGGTTCCCCTCTCTCTTTCTCTTTCTTTCTTTCTTTCTTTCTTTTTTTCTCTCTCTCTCTCTCTCTCTCTCTCTCTGTTTCATCGTAATCGTCTGCTAACCTAGTAGACCGACGAGCAGATCGGCTGCGGCGAGACTGGAGACGAAGTAGTTGGTGATCGTCTGAAGAGATTGCGCCGATGCGATGGCGAACAGCACGAGTCCGTTGCCGACGACTATCATCACTGCGATCAGCGCCTCACACGTCAAGTAGACGAGGTCCAGAACGCCTACATACGACGCCAACAAGCATTTGCTACATCGGTTGTTGACACGGTCTGCTGTTAATGAATAATTATGTAATCTAATGTAGCATTTGTGTAGCGCCTCTTGTATTTCTACTCAGAGGCGCTCCTGGTATTGGAGTCGCAGGGTAAAGTAGTGAGACTTTAGCTTTCGCATTGAACAGAGCGATGAAGTAAGAAGTTATGCCCGAATGGATGGGTTCAAGACATTCCAGATGGGAGGGTCCAGTCACTGCGAATGCTCGACGCTGAGTAAAGGCAGTGCATGATCTGGGAACAACGAAAATATATTTTTTATTATAAATTTTCAGTGAAACCCACAATTTGGTTTTTAGTAACCCGGATGCGAGAAATAGAATGAATAAAGAGGAAGTAGCTACACTGTATAGGTCACTCTGGTCATTTTTTATGGCCAGTCGTTGTTCGGTTGCTGCTGATGAAATGCAAACATTAAGCAATTGGGCAAAAAAGCATGGGCTGACGAGCCTGACGTGCGTTCTTAATTGGCTGTGCAATTGTAAATACGTGAATCAGCATCCGCCGTCATTAATAATTGTTAATTTGTGTACATTTTGTTCCCAGCAATCGTCTTCCTTAACATGTGTCTGATTCGTCATATGCGGCTCAGATGACGTTTTCTGGAAGCGCAACGATAAAAATCGCCACAATATCTTCACTTCATCGCGAGATGTCAGTCGTCAGTGGCGGTTCCACGTGGGGGGATGAGTGGGGATCCAACTCCCCACCGGACTTCCGGACTTTTTACGCTTGTGAAACCTATATTTTTGGGTATAAGTCTAGTAAAACTGCCGATGTGGCAGGCATGACGGACTCTAGGTACATCATACCCACGTATGATGTACAATTTATACATCATACTCCAGGTATGATGTACATCATACATCATACCCAGGTATGATGTATGATGTACATCATACCCAGGTATGATGTACTCTAGAGTAGATCGTGCCTAGGTAAAATGTACTCTAGAGTACCCGATAACTGGCGGTAGCATGCACTCTAGAGTACGAACTGCCTAGGCATGGTGGACTCCAGTCACAACGTACTGCAGAGTACATTATACCTAGGTAAAACGTACTCTAGGTACTTCATACCTAGGCACAACGTACTCTATAGAGTACATGATACCTAGGCATTATGCCTACTCTAGAGTATATCATACATAGGTATTGTGTACTCTAGAGTCCAAAAAGTGCCTACAGTAGAGTCCGTCCTGCCTCCTGCACCGGGACAAACTGCGGATGACTTTTTTGCTTGCCAACCTATTTTTCTGTAAAAGTGTAATAAAATTAGGGAACCCCCCCCCCAACTCCTCAATCTGAGCCGGGGATGACTTATTTTGTTGCTTGTCAGACTTTTTAGCAGAGACCGACCCCCAGAATATACCGACCTCCCCCCCCCCAATTGATAATTATAATTATCTGGTCTACGTCAATTTTGCTGGCTTGAAGATAACATATGCACTTTATGCAGTTTGGTGTGCTGAATCCAAAAATCACACCCGTTTCCTCCAGTCACGTCCAGTTTTTCCGCAAAACACTATTTACTGATGCACACCTTTACAGTAATAGCTTAGCATTATGTATAATAATTATTTAGCTTTTTTGAATATGCAAAGAGATAAGGATGTGCAATAAGATATGCTGAATATGCCTTGGTATAAGTGTTTAATAGTACAACAGCATAATAGGCAGTTTTAAACTGTAGACGTCAGCATTTTATGGCTATAGACCTATATAAGCAAGTGAAACTGACAGTAGCATTCAGTCGTTCGTGAGGCTTACAAGACGCAACAAATTTAACTCTTTTAACAAGTTTTCCGTGGAATATGTCATCCAGCACTCGAGTAAAGTGTGCAGGACATGTGTTGAAAACCTCAGCCAGTGGACTAAAGGTCAGAGAAAACGTCGTAGCTTTGGAGTTCCAATGGTGTGGAGAGAGCCCGGAAACCGTGTTGATGACAGCTACTTCTGCCAGGTAAATATTGCAGGTCATGTTCACAATGATAAACTCTTCCATCCGGTACCCAAATCTCCCATCTGCCCTGTTGCTACTACCGGTTGCTCACTGTGTCTTTGGGATAGTCGACCAAAGGCAGAACATTATACAACATCATACAAGGAAAGAGTGGCCAGTTAGAGAGAAATTCAAGGACGGTGAAAAGAATATGAAGAATGAACCTTTTGTTAATCCTTCTGAAGTGCTACTTCCACCCTTGCACATAAAATTGGGACTTATGAAACAGTTCGTTAGGGCTTTGGATTGAGATGGTATATGCTTCAATACATCTGTGCAAAATATTTCCTACTCTTCAAGCGAGAAGTCGAAGGCTGGCATATTTGATGGCCCGAAAATTAGGCTTCTAACCAGAGACCAAGAATTCTTTAATACCATGAAAACCATAGAAAAAGATGCTTGGTCTGCTTTTTCCGACCTGATTACTGACTTTCAGAGCCGAGAATTATGACCTTTCAGTTCGAAATTTGTTGATTGCTTTTCAAAGGCTGGGAGCAAACATGAGTGTCAAGTTGCACTTCCTTCATAGCTACCTGCACTACTATACTTCCCCTCCTTCAAATCTTGGAGCTATGAGTGAAGAACAAGGAGAACAAGACATATCAAGACCATGGAACATAGATATCAAGGCAGATGAAACTCAAACATGATGGCAGACAACTGCTGGTGTTTGCAGCGTGACAACTGTGATCATAACTATACCAGAGCATCCAAAAAGAGAAGATTTCTGCCTAAAAATTAAAATTTAAACAACTAGCTATTGCTCTTATTGCTCTCTGTTAGACGACAGACTCGTTTATTTGCTTGCATAATATCAGGTGTTATCGGTTCTTCAGAATTTCCTATTTTCCCTGATATTTGACTTTAATACTTTCAATAGAGCATTCCTCATTTGCGTAAAAATTTGACGTATTACATATTTTTTACTTCATATCTGGAATCAGCACCTTTCATTTGGGTAAAATCAACCAAAATACTTAAGTCAGCAGAAATTTTTTAAAATGTAGACCATTATAATCCTAGAAATAACTCTGGCCTTCTGTTTCTTGCTGAATTTGCATTCCTTGCAAATGAAACGCCCGGCTGGAAGTGTGGAAGGAACGGCTGGAAATGGTTTGTGGACGGAAGGAAGGATTACGATCCAATGAGAGGAAAAGACGCATCGATGCATTCTTAGCGCTTCGTTTATCTTACTGCATAGAGATATTGCCTCGTTATAGAAGCAATTTCAGGTAATTGTGTGCATAAATAATAAAAACAGATTGTGCTGGCCTGTAATAATAGAAGCCCGTAGACACTAGAGTAATTCATTGAAATCCTAATACAATCTTCTTAATATCAACGTGGACATAAAATGCTTATTGTTATGTCAGGTTGTCTTAGTTGGTGCCGATACGCACATGTTTCACGAATTGTAGACGAAAGAAAATACTTAACAGGCTGTGAAGAGACGAATACGGAACGAATGACATACACAGGATTAGGTTCTACTGTTATCAATTCGGTCAGAATTACAGCCTTTTTAACAGCATCACGACAATTCGTCTACAGACTTTTCGTCTACGACAATTCGTCTACAGACTTTTGGTCGACCGACAATAGGTCTACTACGACAATTGGTCGACCGACACTTGGTCTACTGATATCGAGCGCCTTTACAGTAGAAAACGAAATTTGATTATTTGTGAAAATGAAATCATAATAACACTTAAATCTAGTTCCTTTTAATCACGCCTTAACAGTTTTCCCAGTCTCTGTGCAGTTTAAATTGAAATTATTTCTTTTCCGTAACATTCAATGATCATTTGGGACATTCGATGTCCAATTCGAACATTCATTGTCGTAGTAGATCGATTGTCGGTCTACCAAAAGTCTGGAGGCGAATTGTCGCGGAAACCCTTTTAACATTCTCGATTCCAACGCCACGTTAACTCGACCAGCCAATTTACAGAACACAGTCTTATTTTTATGAATTTATTCACTACCTGGCTATCACTTTATTAATGCCGAACTCAACATGAGAGTTTCTTGGACAGCAAAGAAAACGAATGAAAGGGTATTGGATAAAACAGGGGTGCAAAGAACCCTACTGGGATCAGGAAAGAAAACTGATTTACTGGGGACATATTTTGCGAACAAAACAGGAATGTCTGGAGAAAGAAATAATACAAGGCACAATGCCAGGATCACGAAAAAGAGGCAGACCAAGAAAAAAGCGGGAAGATAACATAAAAGAATGGACTGGACTCACTATAGAACAGGCGACAAGAACAGCAGAAGACCGTAACACTTGAAGGAAGGCAGTCCACAATGCAGCCAATATTTGGAGTGAAGACGGTTACAGACAAAACAAGACAAGAAGAAATCTCTCACTCAGACCCTCTCTGTCTCCCCTCCCTCCCTCTCTGTCTGTCTCTGTTTCTGTCTCTGTTTCTGTCTCTGTCTCTGCCTGTCTCTCTGTCTCTCTCTCTCTGTCTGTTTCTTTGTCTGTCTCTCTGTCTGTCTCTTTGTCTGTCTCTCTGTCTCTCTGTCTCTGTCTGTCTGTCTGTCTGTCTCTCTCTGTCTGTCTGTCTGTCTGTCTGTCTCTCTGTCTCTCTGGGGGATGCTTCTTGGGATTCTACGCCTTTAGTTGTGATTTATTACTGAGTGGCTACCGTGTTAGTAGGCTATATCGATTCTGTCGACAATCACCTCACAAGCCCCCTCCGAAAAATTTCTCGCTGGCTTTGCGCAATTCCCACGACTGGTTCCAACCCTGCCTTGCTACCTCCTGGCTAACGCTAATGACTACTGCTACCACTTCTATCGCTGCTACTGCTGCTACCACAACTGCCACTACTACTACTGCTGCTGCTGCTACTACTACTACTACTACTACTACTACTACTACTACTACTACTACTACTACTACTACTACTACTACTACTACTACTACTACAAGGACACAAATTAATTACAGTATAAGAAGCAAAAGCCAAAATATAAATATTAACGCGGTAAAGTGTCAGCCATGAATTAGATGAACCCGAACTAGTAACTTCAATCGCTGCTTTTACCTACACGACCGTGGGGAGTGGTTCTTTGGTTCTTTGATAACGGGAGGAACTGTTTTGTTTTGTCAGACCGGTGGTCCGTCAGGCACTGTGCAAGATTCTGAAGCAAGATAATTATAATCGAATCGCAGCATTTAGATAAAAGAAAAACGTATAAAGAAAAGTATAGAGCCAATTAGAGAGTCGTTTTTTCCAAGTTTCTTGGATTTCAGGTTAACAGTTGAAACAGCATAAGTTAATGAATCGTATATGTCTACCTTAGAAAACGCAGTCGATTTATACATTGAGGATTTTTAGAGGCTCGGAAGTGTTCGCAGTTATTTATCTTTTCTACGTTCTTTCTATACTGAATAATAATAATTATACAGGTTGTCTACAAAAAAACAGGAAAAGTTTGGAAAACTATGATTTATTAATAATGCCTAAATATATTTCTATCAAATTTTCCTCACTTGGACAGCACATATTTGACCACCTTTAGGCTTATTTTCATCTCATTTGCTTGTAAGATGGCCATATTGTGAGATATCAAAGTCAAACTTCGATTTTTACTACTCATTCGCAGCATGACAGGCCTAAATATCTAGCTTCACACAAATTTGGTTTCATGTCAATGTTGGTAGTAGTAGTGGTGGTGGTGGTATTATTATTATTATTATTATTATTATTATTATTATTATTATTATTATTATTAGTAGTAGTAGTAGTAGTAGTAGTAGTAGTAGTAGTAGTAGTAGTAGTAGTAGTAGTAGTAGTAGTAGTAGTAAAGTTTAAATCGAACGCAAATTTTTAAAAATGTTTTTAAATTCATAAAATTCGACATAACAAGAAAATCGATTAGTTGCATTGACCCATTTCAAATATCTTTAACGCAAAAAGGTTCCATCCGTTTTCATGATATCTTGCAAAAATTGCTCGATGTCCAAAGCCAAGCTCCCAAAATGTCTGAATTCGCCTCTTATCCTCATTCGATATTTTACCCATTTTGAAAGTTTAAATCGAACTTTTCTTGCTGTCGAATTCCATGAATTTAAAATTAAAAAAAATTGCATTCGATTTAAACTTTACAACAACAACAACAACAACTACTACTACTACTACTACTACTACTACTACTACTACTACTACTACTACTACTACTACTACCACCAGCATCCACCAACATTGGCATAATGCCAAATTTGTGTGAAGCTAGATATTTAGACCTGTCAAGCTGCGGCTGAGTAATAAAAATCAAAGTTTGAATTTGATATCTCACAAAATGGCCAAATTATAAGCAAATGGGATGAAAATATACAGAAAGGTGGGGAATTATGTGCTGTACACGTTTGGCAATTTTGATAGAAATATATTTAGGAATTTTTAAGAAATCATAGTTTTTCTGCTGGGTTTTTTCGTAGACACCCTGTATTTCCAAGTATGTGCGCGTGTTATCTCTCTGTGTGCATTATCTGCTGAGTTTGAGTGATCATTTGACGGGGCTTGGTCGTAGAGAGCCGTTTAAGAGTCGCTCGAGTGACTTAGAAGTGAAGGTTTTCAATTTCGACGGCTATTAAGCCTAACATCCGGCAAAGGCTGGTTCCCCGCTATACAGTAGGAGGAGAGGAGGAGGAGGAGGAGGAGGAATGTATGATTTGTGCTTAGCGTCATTTATCTGTGTGCTATTAGGGGGTTGTCCTTTAATTACGTCAACAAAATAGGGGAGAGAGCTTGAAAAAGTTTGACAGTTGTTGACAGAGGGTGGGAGGTGAAGAGAAGTTGACGTCAACAATTTCACTTTAGGTCAGAGGTTCCAAAACTTTTTTGATCGCGGACCCGTATTTTGTTCCCAGCTTAGCTCGCGGACCACATTATTTAACAAGTGAACAAGTGACAAGAAAAAGATTATCATCAATATCATCATCCTTCCTAAATGTAGTGACAAGCAAAAAAGGTCATAAGATTATCATCAATATAGGCCTAAAATGTAACCTAAATATTTTGGGATCTCTCGTTAGGGTTAGGCCATATCCTCCGCGGACCCCCTCCGGTCCGCGGACCACAGTTTGGGAACCGCTGCTTTAGGTCATCACCGCAAGAAAAAATAACCTTCTAAACTTTTAGGGGACCCGTCACTGATCTTAGGAGGATCAAAAATTTTCGACATAATTATAGGGGCTCACTGAAAGTTGATAGTTTTTTACCAGTGGCGGCTCCTCAGGGGAGTCCGGGGGCCGTGTCCCCTATTGAGTTTGTGGCCCCCAGTAGCCCCCTGTTGGGACCCTATACTTAATACTACATACATAAAAACAAATGGTTGTCCCCATGATTAGAAATTGCCACGCCAACGGCCCCCCACTTGCCAAATTCTAGAGCCGCCACTGTTGTTGACAAGGGGTTGGGGTCAAAAATTGCCCAAAAATTGTTGACATAGTTAATGGACAGCCCCTAATAAGCACTTTAGCATCACATGAAGGCAAATATTCACAAATTCTTTAAAGTCATTCAAATATTCGATCAAAAGTTATAACCCTCATACATGGCCTCCGGTCTATAATTATATCATTATTATTCGTTGCGCAATCAGTGAAATATTAGTTACGAAATATATAAAACTAGAATTATGCTTTTTCGTTAACTAAATCTATGACTAAAACCGGAATTATTCACAAACCTAAAACTAAATAAAACCCAAAATATCATCTCTAAAACGAAAAAAATGAAACCTAAAATTATTTGCAAAACTAAAATTACCACAATGTTATTTAGACGGGTATTTTATGATTTATTTTTTGCATTTAAACACTGAAACATTAATGCATGATGTGTAGAGGGCTCTTTCATTGTAGTGTCTTTGCTCGGTTTTGTTTTATTTAGTCTGCATAGCCCATACAGGGTTTAATCCAGGGACGTAGCGACGGGGGGGCTATATCGGTATATATACCCCCAAAATCAGTCTACCTTAGAGTTTTTTATGTGATTTACATGTGGTTACATGTGGTTTATATGGTTTATGTGGGTTATAGTTCAGATTTATACTCACCCAAAATATTTATACCCTCCCAAATCAAATTCCTGGCTACGCCCCTGGTTTAATCTAGACCGTTTCCGGGGGGAAATTGCCCTCTCCGAAAATTTCAATTTCCCAGGAAATGTTGGCATACTATATCAACTAACAGCAGCCCCTAGCTGAGCTGAGTTTCCCCAGAGTCTTTGATTCATGATTGAATACTATGATTAAATGACTATGTACTATGATTAAACACTGATCCCATAGACCTAAGAAGTGTAATTATAATTAAAGTTTAACACAAGTCACTCACAGGTCGCAAACGTGACAACAAAATACATTTTTAAAAGTAAAATAAAAATGCGGATTAGAGCGTGTGCCATACTTAGCCATCATGCAGATGGGATAGTATGTGACATTGCACCTGGCTGGAAAAAGTCCTACTTACCTAGAGTGTAACTTGTTTCCAATCAAACACTTACAGTTAAATTACCCTATAAGAGTCGGTGTTCATATTGTCAACAGATTGCAAGTTTATCGTGGTTGCATATTGAGCAAAATTGTTTATTTATTTGTACTATGCTATTGTACTAAATCTGTACTCGGGAAACAGTACTCAACTGCCATTATTTGACGCCTTGTACAGTAGTTTAGCCTATAGAAAGTTTGAATTTTTCCAAACATCCTGTTAATTACCGCGAACGTCGCATGTGCATGGATCATAATGAATGCGATTAATTAATATTAAACCTCAGCATCGCATTGCAGTCAATAAAACATTCATTTGGGTCTTAGTCGTAGTTAGACTAATACAAACTAAAAAGTGAACAACACATACACAAAAGATATACGCCATGAATGGTCGAAGACTCGCAGTTAACAAGCAAAACGTTATACGGCGTGTGAAAAGTTATAACTGCTCTGCAGCCTGGTTCTATAACTAGAAATCAAGATAATGATCCAAATTCATATAGCCACGATAAGCACTGCATTTAACTTCTGATGAGGTCATACCAGCTAAAGCATTTCAATCGACTGCACTTTGTTCGTCCTTCCTCCTCTCTTTCTCTTTCACCGCCTCCTCCTCCTCCTCCTCCTCCTCCTCCTCCTCCTCCTCCTCCTTATGGTTGCATGACTAATCAATTGTCTGTTAAGCCGCGTGTATTTTGTTACTCAGCCAGCCAAGTTACAAGGCGCATAATTATTTTAATAAAATGTAGTCACTAGGGTAATTGTCTAGAACTTAGTTAATGCCGAACTCAACAAGTCAGCGCTGAATCTCTCTCTCCCTCTCTCTCTCTCTCTCTCTCTCTCTCTCTCTCTCTCTCTCTCTCTCTCTCTCTCTCTCTCTCTCTCTGCTCTGTTATTCTTTTAAGTATCTTTATCAGTTGTGGGGGAACCAGAAATTTTTAATTTTACGCATTTCCGTCTTTCCTGGAAATCTAAGAATCTAGGAAACGCTTTCCTGATATCTGTCAAGCAGATTCAACTTTGCAACTTCTTCCTCTTAATGACGTGCAAACTGGCAGTCGATAAATTCTGCCGAAGATCAAATTATTATTTTGTGCCCCTGTGTATCCACTGAAAATGTCCGTCGACATATTAATCTCCCTTTGAATGAATCTGATGGCGACTGATGTCCCGTTACTCCCGTTAGGCGCCATACTGGAGAGTAAACAAGACCTCGTAAGAAGAAGCGGGGAGGGGGCGTTGGTATCACGTGCACACACAGCGATTGAAAAGACTTCGAACGTCTGAATTTTTATTAACATCAGTAACACTGCGGTAAAAACGTGTTTTTCTCTCCTTCGTAATTTCTTGTGTGTCGTGCGTGCAGACACGAATGCTCAACTTTGGCGGTTTGGGTGGCGGCCATCTTGGGTCAAAACTTTTATTTATACGGCTGCGACAAAATCGATTGATTGGCGTAAATTTAAATAAAAAATCAAGAACAATAAAAGGTTACAATATTCATAAAATAATAGCAGAAACATAAGGGGCTGTCCATTAATTATGTCAACAATTTGTGGGCAATTTTTTACCCCCTACCCCTTGTCAACAACTGTCAACTTTCACTTATCCCCCCCATAATTACGTCAAAAACTTTTAACTCTCCCCCTCCAAGATCAATGACAAGTCCCAATAACGAGGTTATTATTTTTGGTGGTGATGACAATTTTTCCCAGTTTTGCTCATCGAATGTCAAAATGTGGTGGTGATGACCTTTTGCCGTGCTTTTTTCCATTGTAGTAAGTAGTATTCCATGACATTTCCTATTTTTTGATTATACACGGTGATCACGAAAATCGGGACCCCCTAGATTAATGAATATAACTCAACGAAAAGTCAACTAATATTCAACAAAGTTGTAGTACGTGTACTTTAGATAGTTCTAATGATATTCCACTCATAGTTTGTGTTCAAACGGTCCGCCATTTGCTGCAATACACGCACGAAGACGCCTACGCAATTGCTTGAATGACGCATCAATGATGCTTTGATCAATCTCGTCCCACACTTGCTTGATGCGTTGTCACAGGTCCTCAATATCAAGGACTTTCGTTCGGTGAACGCGTTCCTGCATAACACTCCAAATTTTTTAATCCACCGGATTCAAATCCGGGCTGTTGGGTGGCCAGAGAGTAGGCGGAATGAAATCCGGCGTTTCGTTACCTAACAGTTCAACTGTCTCTCGAGCTCTGTGTGCCGGTGCGCCGTCCTGTTGGAATGTGTAATAATCTGAGAAAGTTCGGGTGTCCGGCAGCAGTCTCTGCATCAGTAGAACGTCTCTGTAATACTGTCCGTTAACTTTCACCCCTGGCTCGACGAAGTGAATAGCTGTACGACCGAGTGCTGAAACACCAACTGATACCATTAAGGACTTGGTGAAAGTCGGACGAGTACGCAGAAGACGAGCGCTAGTGATGTCCTTCTTTCTTGTACCAGCTGCAGCGTAGAGGCGAAATATTTTTTGAGGATCGAGACTGCCTCCTAGGCCTAATATAATTAAAATTTCAGCATGATTGGTCAAAAGGTTGTTAAGTTATACTCATTAATCTAGGGGGTCCCGATTTTCGTGATCACGGTGTATTTGTAAAAAGTGAAATTGTTGACGTCAACTTCTCTTGACCCCCCCTCCCCCGGTCAACAACTGTCAAACTTTTTCAAACTCCTCCTCTAAATTGTTGACGTAATTAATGGACAGCCCCTAAGTGACTGAGTGTGCACATAGAAATCAATATTAGCCTAGCAGAGAAAGAGAAACAGACAGACAGATACTAAATGTAAAGGCAGTGGAGGAGAATTAATTACCAGTTATAAATCTGATTTTCATTACAATAATAACATTGAGAATAGCACAGTGTAACTGCGTGATTTTCAATATTGCAATGATTTATAAATCTGAAAATAACATTTGAGTGAATGGTGATATAGATGAGTAGACTGGCGAAGACAGAATAACTACAGTGAAAACCTAATAGTCAGTGTAAAAATTAGATGTCCTCTCAATGCTCTTGCCCATCGATTAGTTTACAATAATTGTGCTAAATGCAATATTTTAGGAAAACGATTATCATGACCGATCACGACTAATTAATTTACAGCTGGTAAATTGGAACGCGAGCGCCTAGTGCTAATGGAATGTCGAATTCATAATTTGATTAATATTATGATTATTGCATGCATTTGTATGGTGGCTGACCCTTATGCTGAGGTTATTAGACGAGAGACAGATGATCCAACTCTAGATAATTATATGATTTAACGGATTTGTCACGCGATGACCTGCGGCTTATGTTTATGCATAAGTTTTTTTTCTTATTTTACTGTGAGCATTGTGGCAACGTGTATTTGAACAGTGGCTAAAATGTCCGTGAAAATTGATTGGCAGAGTCGTATTTCTTATTCTGACCATGAGAATGGATGTTTGCGTAATGTGGATATCACAAACTTTCTAATGGTTTAGATGTTTGTAAAGGAGATGAGCGTGTGCGAGGAATGGGGATGGGGTAGGATTCTAAATACCATTTTTGAAGCAGGAAGAGCCTGTTAATATTAGATATTGAACTGTTTCCTCAGCACAGATTGAAATATTCCTCAGCACAGATTGAAATAAGTTAAGTACCGTAGTATAAGAGATGTATATAATGGGATCAGATAAAGAGATGGAAGTAATGCTTTCAATGTAGA
The DNA here is from genome assembly GCA_018105865.1 of Metaphire vulgaris. Lineage (NCBI taxonomy): Eukaryota > Metazoa > Annelida > Clitellata > Crassiclitellata > Megascolecidae > Metaphire > Metaphire vulgaris. Next base: position 11,093,596 of record CM030840.1, on the reverse strand, counting down.
TGGAAGTCATATTTTTGTAATTTTACGATAAATTTCATGGACATGGTGAACCCAATTTGAATACTGCTGTATTATTATTATTATTATTATTATTATTATTATTATTATTATTATTATTATTATTATTATTATTATTATTATTATTATTATTATTATTATTATACCGAGAAATTTGATGCTCCCTTGCGAGTAATAGGCTTATTAGGTTTCCAGCAATGATAGGATCAGGATATATGGGTTACAGCTGAGCATAACTCAAGTATAACATTGCAAGGAAATCCGTATCATGTCAGACATGTCCAAGTGCGTCTTCCAGAGCGTCAGTATTTTTGTCCATCGCGAATTGACAACGCACCCCATAGTTAATTATACACCAGACTGCATTTGCAAAGACCGAATTTGATAATCGTCGCAAAAACTGAAGCGATGCTTGAAAACGAAATAATTAATTTCCGACTTCAATGCGAGAAGATGAGCGTTTAAAGGTTCCCACGAAAAGAAATTAACTTAACAGTTCAAAGCAGACTATTTCGACCGATGCTTACGAGAGCGTTGGCCTCAAACTGACATCCTAAACTTCTTCCTCTGTGTAGTCTGGCTAAATGACGGAACGCCTACAACGTATATTCAGAAACCTTTAGTAGCCATTATGGTGAAAGCATTATCCTGCTTGAAATTGTGCTGCAGAAAAACGATCATTCCGATGGTAATCTGTTCTCCGGTTGCAGAAGATACTCAATACGTTTCTCTCAGTCTATAACTCACACCTACACACACACACAAACACACTCTTTTTTTCTTTCTGTTTCTGTTTCTGTTTCTTCTGTTTCTGTTTCTCTGTCTCTCTGTCTCTCTGTCTCTGTCTCTCTGTCTCTATCTATCTATCTATCTATCTATCTATCTATCTATCTATCTATCTATCTATCTATCTATCTATCTATCTATCTATCTATCTATCTATCTATCTATCTATCTATCTATCTATCTATCTATCTATCTATCTATCTATCTATCTATCTATCTATCTATCTATCTATCTATCTATCTATCTATCTATCTATCTATCTATCTATCTATCTATCTATCTATCTATCTATCTATCTATCTATCTATCTATCTATCTATCTATCTATCTATCTATCTATCTATCTATCTATCTATCTATCTATCTATCTATCTATCTATCTATCTATCTATCTATCTATCTATCTATCTATCTATCTATCTATCTATCTATCTATCTATCTATCTATCTATCTATCTATCTATCTATCTATCTATCTATCTATCTATCTATCTATCTATCTATCTATCTATCTATCTATCTATCTATCTATCTATCTATCTATCTATCTATATCTATCTATCTATCTATCTATCTATCTATCTATCTATCTATCTATCTATCTATCTATCTATCTATCTATCTATCTATCTATCTATCTATCTATCTATCTATCTATCTATCTATCTATCTATCTATCTATCTATCTATCTATCTATCTATCTATCTATCTATCTATCTATCTATCTATCTATCTATCTATCTATCTATCTATCTATCTATCTATCTATCTATCTATCTATCTATCTATCATCTATCTATCTATCTATCTATCTATCTATCTATCTATCTATCTATCTATCTATCTATCATCTATCTATCATCTATCTATTCATCTCTACCGCTCCTTTCTTTTTTCTCTCTCTGTCTACCTCTGTCTTTCTGTCTTTCCGTATGTCTGTCTGTCTATCTCTGTCTGTCTGTCTGTCTCTAATTCTCTCTCTCTCTTCTTTGTCAATTCACTTTGAGCGTTCCAGAGGCTTCTTCAGATTCCGTTGATAAACTGTTCAGTGGATTGGTCGTAAAGAGTTACACAAGACATAGATTGCGAAAATTCTCTGATTTGTATTGGCTGTTTGCTGTCTAAAGGACCGTCCATAAAGTACGCCGCGCTCCGACGGGAGAGGGTCTAAGACAGTGCGGCAGTTTGAAGTAACTGGTTTTAGCTTGTTGTTTATTTGTTAAGAAAATTGGTTTGAAATTGCGGCGTACTTTAAGGGGGAGTGGGAGATGTGCTACGGATTGTGACAAGGGGAGGGGTTAAAACTGTCAAACATTTCGTGACGTGGCCTAATTTATGGATGACGCTTTAAGGGAAAAGTAGATGGTGACAAAAGGAGGGGTAAAAACTGAAAAAAATAGCGTGATGTACTTTATGGACGGTCCCTACTCAAAGTTCAGCGGTTAAACCTTTGTTTGTTTAAGTTTACGTAAGAATGCGCACTTTTCTCTCTGAAATTATCTCGTTTGACAAGCACCACTTCAATGTTGGTGAAGATGAGCAAACATCTCTTCGTTAGCGCTCTCCCTTCAGCTCCCAGTTTACCCTCTTCGTCACCCAACCCACTCATGTACAGAAGCATTCTACGGTCGATGACAGAAACGCTACGCTGAAGTCTTGCTATTAATAATATTCATTTTAAATAGTTAATTAGGCCTAATCGCGGATTACACAGTGTGGGCCTCAGTGGCGTAGCCAGGATTTCTGAATAGAGGGGGGAACATCGACAGTTTCAGGTGAAATTCTGACGACCGAAAAACGTCGACGTTTCAAGCTCCAAAGTTTTAACTTCCGTTCGTTCAATCACATCATACTACCTACCCTCCCCCCAAATACTCAGCGGTTTTGCACAAATTCCACGACCGATTCCAGCCCAAATAGGGGGTCGAGCCCAGGGGTAAAGTAAGTAAGTAAGAGAACGACAAGATTAGAGTGGTAACTCGTCAAAAAGACTGCGCGAACACTTTAAACAGAATTAGCCAAGTAGCTAGTCTTAAAAAGCCAGGACTTCAGTCGATTCCCGAAAATATCCAACGACGGTGACTTGTTGTCGGCAGGGAGCTCTACGCGCGGTGGCGGGAAGGCACGATCTCCGACGGTGACAAGACGCGTTCTCGGAACGATGAGCAACGATGTTGTTGACGATCTGAGTCGTTTGCGGCCCGCGAGGTCGGAAACGCTGCGAAACCAGATCTGGATGGCAGCGATATACAAGGGTTGATAGCGTAATGCGCTCAGGCGCCGACAGCCAATGAAGAATTTGAGCATTGGGCAGAAGGGTATCAAAGAAAAATAGTTTGGGTGGGTACAACCAATCTTAACTATAAACCTAATCAAACGAAGCGAAGAGAAAACAGTCTTGGATATAAACTACCTTTAGGTTAACCACTAGCCGGGTAAATCGTGGACATAAAAACTTTAGCCAGAGAACCTCAGACTGGTAGCCAGGAGTTTGATTTTGGAGGGTATAGATAGTGTGGGTGGGTATAAATCTTAACTATAAACCACATAAACCATATAAACCACATGTAAATCACATAAAAACTTTAAGGTAGACTGGTTTTGGGGGTGTATATACCGACATACTCCCCGTCGCTACGTCATTTCCGGGGCCCCAGTGCCCCATGGCCAAGCCAATGGTACTGTAGGCCTCTACGTGTAGAAATACGCCGTATTTTGCACTTTGTTAATTATTAGCAATTCAGAAATAGAGAGTCGATTGTGCTTCGGTTCTTCAGGTAAATACGAATTGTACTAAGATTTCCTTTAGGTTGTATTAAGAAAATCACTAAAGACAATCAATCGCTGGCGGAGAGCAGCTGCCGCACAGAAGCAGAATATAAAAAGACGATTGCAGATATAATTAATATCGATTGGATTTACTTTAATCAAAAAGCAACGGTGACCCTCTATGTTGCCAAATAGGGTCCAAGTGCAGCACTAAAATGGATGGAAATGGTGGTCTACAGTCTACACAACGAGTAAACCTTAAATAGGCCCTACCTCTGTACAGGGGCCACTACAGCAGGGTAATAGCTGGGCAAAGCAGAGTTCTACTATAGCAGCGGTTATTTAGTCCTCTAGCAATACACCGCAAAACACACTGCAACCCTTAGACTAGGCCTATAGGCGCTGACCGCCAAACTGGAACAAAGCAAAGGGACGAGACCGTTGTCTAGACCAGTGTTTCCCAAACTGCGGGTCGCGACCCGAAAATTGGTCGCAGGGCTCAGCCTAGTGGGTCGCGGGGTAGCGCAAACTTAGATTCAAAAGTGTCATTTTCTAACCAATACCACACTGTCACAAGCCTTGAAAGTTGCAAGCAGGCTTAGGTTTTAAGAAAGCTGTATGCCAGCAATCCTAAAATGATTAGTGTTTTATCCAGTTTCAGTTAACAAAGAATTTGCAGGGTCGCGGCATGTTACAAAGCCGCTGAAGTGAGTCGCGCAGTTCCAAAAAGTTTGGAAAATCCTGACCTATAATTATAGTACTTTTTAAAATTTACCCGTATTTCTAAATAACGCAAGAAAAGCGTATTCCTGCCATTTTGCTCTGAAACTCCACTAAGAATAGGGAATTTTTCAGTTCAAACACGCCCGATCCGCCGCGGTTAATCGATTTTGCCATACTCATAGGATTTTTATGACGCGTAACAAAGGTATGTTTCTGCAAAAATTTTAAAAAGATAATCTTCAAGAAATTTCAATACAGTATCATTTGGCAAAATATGTACAATTCTGCCTAATATATTTGCCATACTTTCGTTCAAATTGGAGTTGAATCAGAGCTTTTATTTTGCCATTTATTCAAAATTCAGATTCTTTTCAACTGACGTTCACCAGATGGCCTAATGCATTTTTAAAAATATTGTATTCTATGAATAGGGTCGCGGCACGTTATAAAACCGCTGAAGTGGACCGCCGTTCCAAAATGTTTGGGAAACCGTGGTCTAGATGAGGCAATGAAATAACAGGTGTGCAAGTGACTGGACCAGATATTTCTGCATATTAGGCAGACATGGATATGGGTGGGTTATTCATAGGTTGTGTTGGATTGGATTGTGTTGGATTGGATTGTGACGCAACCCAATCCAACCAAACCCAATCCTCGGGTGGACCCAACCCATATCCATGTCCGTTCTGGTTATAGCAGATAGGCAAATAGAGAACAGATTAGGTTTGAATCTTGCTCAAAGATAGGCCCAGTTACATTTTTGTTGGGCACTGAAACAAATTTTGTATTTCTATTTCTGAAATTTTCTATTTCTGAATCTTTTTCTGTCCGGACTATAAGCTGTGCGATTTAACATCAGTCGGATCAATAGAAAACCTGTCATAATATACAGTCTACTGTCTACAGTGTTTCTTTCAGGCATTCTACCGGGGCGAAGCTCCCCCCAGGAAAAGTCGGCGTACAATTTTTTTAAGTAGTATTGCACATCCTGACTTTGGCCTTCATGTGCAATTTAATCCGACCCTTCCCAGATCCCATCTTGCCCCCCCCCCGGGGCCAACCCTTGAATGAAACCCTGACTGTCTACGTGCACATATCCTGTTCACACGGAACAACAACACAACAACAACACAACGAAGTTAGTCGTTTCTACAGATTCAGAGGCACAGCTTCGTCACACGCTTAACAAACAAACCGCTATACTATACTATACTATACTATACTATACTATACTATACTATACTATACTATACTATACTATACTATACTATACTATACTATACTATACTATACTATACTATACTATACTATACTATACTATACTATACTATACTATACTATACTATACTATACTATACTATACTATACTATACTATACTATACTATACTATACTATACTATACTATACTATACTATACTATACTATACTAAATTCTATTAGGCCTACTCATAATAAACGCGCTATCCATTACACCGTATACACTGTACAGGCAACACTTTTAACGTGCAAAATGCAGTCACAGCACTAGGCCTAAAGGCCTAAGCCTACGACAGAGCCAATAACCCCATCTCCATCTCTACTCACAGAAACAGACGCCCAGATGGCTCTGTATATATATATATATATATATATATATATATATATATATATATATATATATATATATAATTAAATTGATTACATACACTAAGTGACCGTTGTTATTTAGCCGGAAGAAAACTCTGGCGACTAGCAATTAATGATAGAATGCTGCCGAAGAGAGGCTGGAATCTCCAGCATCCCCCACCATCGTCTTCATACGCTGTCTACTACAATGCTGCCTTCTTTTAGGTATACGATGTATACAGTAACTGTACATAATGCACCGTTGGCACGTATTAATAAGATGCGGCGTGGCCGGACAAAATGTCCGAGGACAAAATGTCACGGACAAAATGTCACGGACAAAATGTCACGGACAAAATGTCACGGACAAAATGTCACTGACAAAATGTCGCGGGTTGGAGTTAGGGTTAGGGTTAGGCTTAGGGTTACATTTTATCCCCATTACATCTTGTTCGTGAATTTTGTCCCCATGACATTTTGTCCTAGGACATTTTGTCCTAGCACCAGATGCAGGTTAGAGTCAAGTAAAGAGGTCTGTTTGCGTCTATCTGGAACGTTAAAAACGTCGGATAATGCTGTATTTATTATCTAACAAGGCCCCGCTACAGTATAAGGGAACCAGTCGACAATTGGCCTTTAACAGGGCAACTGGAAACCTTCGGGAAATTAACAGTTAATTAAATCGCAACTGCGATTGATATACAGATTAAACTAAATTGGCTTTCCAGTTAATTTCTCCACGAGGCATCAGCAAAAAAACGAAGATAAAGAATTCAATAGGTTCTTTACATTTACGTTCTTAGCTTTATATAATTAAAATGCCCTGCATTATTGTTACTTTAGGCCAGTGGTGGGAAGGGGCAAGACCACCCAGTGAGCACATAGGAGAATTTTAAATGATAATTATCTACGCATTCACATTACATTTTCAGATTTTAAAAAATTGTTATACGAGTATGTACTGTAAAAATACGAACTTTTTCAAAAAATCTGGGAAGGAGATAGCCACTGTCCCCCGCAGTGTTTTATTCAGGCATGTTAGAAGGGGAGATTCTCCCCCCCCCCCAACCTCAAAATCCCCCCCCCCAAATTCCAGCACTTACACACATTTTGCATTGAACTGTGTCTTTTCCCCTCCAACAAAGTCGATTCCTCCCGAAAGCCTCAATTTCTCCCCAAAGGCCTGGAGTCTGGATAAAACACTGGTCCCCCGTCATTTTTGACGGGTTAACGGCTAGTAATATAAGAATATCGCAATTTTAGGTATTTAACGTAAGTTCAGAGCGACATTATCAGAATCGCACTCGCAAAATCGTGAAACATTTTTAATGGAAAATGTCAGTCCAAAAATGCCGCCCCCGAAAAAGTGCCGCCGTAGACAGCCGCCTACTTCGCTTACGCCTATGGGTATGAATCAGACATGATCTTTAAAGCATTTCAAGAATGTCAAACGGGCTAAAAAAATTGTGAAGGCTGAAAAGTTTTGGGGAAAGACAATTCAACAATTGGAATGTAAATGAAAAACAACAATAAACAACACAAAAGTAGTACCTCAAAGACTGTAGCATACTGTTCAGAGACATGGGCACTGTTTGAGGTACTGAAATTCTGGTGAAGAAGACGTGGTGCTAGAAATTGCTGGTTGAGACAGACACTAGATGGTGTGTGTGTGTGTGAACAGATTACAGAGGGTAAGATAGGAAGATATCAGACAACGAATGGGGCTAAACGATAACTTTGTAGAAAGGAGCAGAAGAAGAAGAAGAAGAAGAAGAAGAAGAAGAAGAAGAAGAAGAAGAAGAAGAAGAAGAAGAAGAAGAAGAAGAAGAAGAAGAAGAAGAAGAAGAAGAAGAAGAAGAACTTAGTTATGGCAAATGGGCAGAATGGAAAACAACCGGTGATCATAAAAAAAACTCTATACGGGCAAAAAGATAAGAAAAGAAAAACCAATTAAACGGTCGACTGACAACATCCTAGGAAGACCTAGAACTCAGACAAATCAGCATCGCAGAAAGAAAAGCTAAAGAAAGAAAAGCTAAAGAAAGGAAAGCTAAAGAAAGGAAAGCTTGGAAACATTTCCTATTTAGCTATTGACACAATTAGCAGGCAGAGAGCCGAGATGATGATGATGACGAACGACGGCGATGACGACGGACGACGGCGATGATGATGATGATGATGATTACGATGATGAAGTGACGATTATGCTGATGATTAATTAAAATCTTTCCCGTTGGACAGATTAGAACGATCGCAAAAGGACAAGGAGGATGGATCAGACTGTCGTATATATACGTAATTTTTTAATTCACGGTCGTCAGAGGGTGTTCTAGTGCATTTTCGTCTTAGAAGCGCGTCCTTTGAATAACTGGTTTAATCACGCTAGTATAAACTTTGTAATTCGCCGGCGTCAGCTATAGACATATAACGTGTGCTTTTACGTCGGTATAGGCCATAATAGGCCTACAATAGTCAATAGGGCCTACATCAGCGGAAAGACTGGTAAACGATTTCACATAAAATATTCAAATTTATTTGTAGACGTTTTTCTTAGCAGAATTTGACACCCATCTTGACTTAGCCTAAGGCGGACCGGACTACACGGTGCTACAGCTTACAGACTACAGAGTGATTTATTTCAGGTTTTAAATTTTTAGAAGTTTAAATTAAATATTTAAAAAATTCAGCAACACCGGTTGGCTAGTGCTGACAGCTACTGGACAATCCCCTCCCCCCACACACACCCACACACGCAGACGCTGCAATATTAGCATTTACGAAGAGTTGCGTCAAGTTTTGCTGTCCCATCTTTGCTGACTTCCTGAACGTTGGACATGTGCGAAGTATTCTCTCATCGGTGATGTCACGTTTCTTGACTGCAATCGGGGCGTGAATTCTGTCATTTTGTAAGCTACCCCAGGTGGTGCCACGGTGCAGAGGCGTAGCGAGGGGCAGATGGGGTCATATGCCCCGGGCGCCGAGGTGAGGGGGCGCCAAAATCGGGTATTTGTGTAAGTGAAATGCACAATAAATAAGAAGAAACATGTGCGGCGACCTTTTTTTGCTCGTCAGGAGTATAACGAGAGAGGGGCACCGTAGAGAGTTGAGGGGCGCCGAGAACTAACTGCGTGACGACCTTTTTTGCAGCAGTGCTGGGGACGTCAACGGTACACTTTGCCCCCCCCCCGGGCGCCGGATACCCTCGCTACGCCACTGCCACTGTGAAGAATTTCTCTTCAGTGAAAAGAAGATAAATTCAATCGCTGCTGACGCGAACACTGTTGTCCGACGACCGCTGTGATCGCGTGAAGCGAACTAGTCTAATTGGTTTTGCAGTCGGGACTCTCTCCGGCGCACGACGCTTCTTCGGGCATTTCAATGCAGGTCGTCGTGAATACAGCGCGCCCGAGGGTTTCCGTCTCTCTGCAGGTCTAGTGGGGGTAGCGTGATGGGTGGTGCCAGTGTTTAATCTGGACTCCAGGGGACTCCAGGGGGAACTGAAAAAGCCGGGGGGGAGGGGAACTGACAAAGCCGGGGGGGAATTCTGCTAGGGGCCGCTGTTAGTCCATGTAGTATTCCAAAATTTCCGGGAGGGAATTTGAAATTTCCGGGGGGAAAGGGCAAGTCCCCCCACACGGAATCGGACCTAGATTAAACACTGGGTGGTGCACCTTCGTGACTGAGTACCAACACGCCGACAGCGATGATGACATTTTGCTATCGATACGCACACTAGCTGCGTCGTCAATCGCTCTCTAGTCGCCGGTCGGCCGTGGCGGTTTCTCTTCTGACTTTCTCTCAATTTGTTGATAAGTCCCTCAAGGATATCGCTGTCGAGTTTTATCAAGTGTGGTCAATATTTGACAAAGTTATTGCCAAAATAAAAAGGGTTTGGTTTTTTATGGGCCACAGTGTATAATTATAATTATATACGCGGAGAAAACGCGATAAATTATTATTTTTTAAACATAAGATAAATATGCAAATATTGGGTTTCTGTGCTTTCAGATATGCTGTTGAAGTTCCTGGTAGACCTAGCTGTGATAACTCAAATGACAATTCCGGAAACAATGCTCATATTTGAAAGTTTACAACAGATCCAGTTGACAGCTCTGATCGAGAGAAGTTTCTGAGATAGCAAAATATATTTTGACTGCAGTCAAGATCTTATCGATATTTCGTAAGCATATTTGGGCAATCAGTGGCGGCAAATTTTGGAAGCGACCTTTTTTGCTTGTCGGGTTGCCGAGGAGTTTTGGCGTAGGGGCGGCAAGTTTTGCGGCGACGACCTTTTTTGCTTGTCAGGTATAATAAGAGCAAATTGGGGCAGCATTTTTGCCAGGAGCCATAGGCGGCACGAGTGCACGCTACCCCACTGGGGCAAGGTATCCTATAGTTTTTCGCCCCAATATAGTTTATGGTTTGAAAACTGGACAACTGGTGATGACCTTTTTGGCTTTTCATACTTTTAACCACCTTGAGGAGTAAAAGAATGTAAGTAAAGTTAGCAGTGATGACATTTTTTGCTTGTCAGACACACTGACAATGCCTTCGGCGAGTGTTTTTAACTTCTTAACAGTACAATTCCCGTCGTGAATAAAATCAGGGCATGTATTTTGGCGTCCCCCTCCCAAGACGGCGCCCGAGGCAGCCTGACCCTCACCTAGTTACGACTCTGTTTGCATGACTAGCAATGGAGACTGTGATAAATCCATTTGATTCTCTGCTACTAACTTATATATGACAGATCCTCTTTTGCTTCACGAGCAGAATTCGACGAAATTTAACTGCTACTCGTTATATAAATGGAGTTTGTAAGCAAAGATACGGCTTGCCTCCAGAATCGCCACTTCAATAGTCCATTCCAAACAAGACTACTGCAACTCCCTCTACTGTAACCTTACAAAAACCTTCATTAACAAATATCAATCAATTCAAACGCCCTAGCCCGTCCAGTTACTAAATCGCCAAAGTTCTGCCATATCTCACCTATACCTTTAAGCACCTATGGATAAGGAGATACTTCGGTGTTGCTTTTAACAGCGCTATAGAAATTAACGAGATTTTACTTACTTGCTTGCTTCGGTTTGTTTGTCTGCTTGTCTGTCACATTCTGTCTATGTGTAATTAGCTCCATGAAACTGAATTAGAATAATATGATCTAAATACTAATGGAGTCAGTCAAAAAAGCCACTGCTATCTATATATACTGTGACCCGATGGCCTTGTGTTCGTCCATTAGGTAGGAGGGGCTGATGACCAGCATGGCCTTCCCATTCCCATCGACAGCGCTGGAATCCACATCGGAAACAATATATGGCTTACTGCGTCGAGAACATGTAAGACCTGTATACAGGCAACAGATGCGGAAGGCGCTGACGACGCCCTTCGTCTTCTGACGGACGCATCTATAAATAGGCCTAAAACAGACTGACAGACAGACAGACAGACAGAGAGACAGACAGGTAGACAGGTGCGTCGATTCGTCTGTGAAATAAGACGCACACTATACTGTAGTTCCTCTTACATGTATATTCACCGTGCTCAAATGAGGTTAAATAGGACAACACCCATGATCACACTTAACCTCCTCCTCCACAACAACATCAGTCGTCCCAAAAAAAAATGTGCGTGTACTGTGTATGTGTGTGTCTGTGTGTGTGTGTGTGTGTGTGTGTGTACAAACATACACGCCCTATCTATCGTCATCATTGCGGAAGAGTCTCTAAGTAAATATTAGAAAACGCTCCTGAAACGTCATTGTTTTTCATACTGATCTTCGAAAAGTAACTTCGAAATTGTGAGCCAACAAATACTCCTTTCACTTTTTCATAGCTACAGTGTAGCTGCTGAAAATTTGTTGCAGGTGTATTTGAAGTGGAAACAGAAAGGATCGTTGTGTATGACTTATTGGTCATTTATAAACTGCTTAAACAGATCGAATTTGATGTGCAGACGTGTGGGTCAATTGAAATCGTAGGCAACAATGTTTTCAGATCCAGGCTTCAAATCGAGTCGAGATGGCCAGTTTTGTTTTTGCCGGTGTTCGGACTTCTTGCTCTGCTGTCCCACTCACACAAAAAGCATGGACTTTTTGTATGGCAGTGTCTATTATGCGGGCTGGCCGCATTCTAACTAAACCGCTGATTGGTCGAATGAGTCTAACCCTAACTCTAACCCGAACCACGTGATTCATTCGACCAATCAGCGGTTTAATTAGAATGCGGGCAGCCAGCATAATAGACATTTCCTTTTTGTATTGCCATTTTGCTGGCCAAACTTCATACAGATCAGCGGTTCCCAAACTGTGGTCCGCGGACCGGAGGGGGTCCGCGGAGGATATATGGCGGGGGTCCGCGAGAGCCTCCCAATATCTATGGTTAGGATTAGGGTTAGGCCTAACCCAGGTAACCTTTTTTTGCTTGTCACTACATTTATGAGGGATGTGGTCCGCGAGCTAAGCTGGGAACAAAATAGGGGTCCGCGATCAAAAAAGTTTGGGAACCTCTGATACAGATAACTTTAAAGTCTTCACATACCGTTCAGTTATAGTTAGGGTTACCAGACGTCCGGCAAAAGAAGGACGTGTCCTCATTTTGGGCCTCGTGTTCTCCGTCCGGCAGGCATTGGGCTGAATGAGAAAATGTCCGGCTTTTTGCTATAATCATCTGCTGACTTGAATGTCAGTCTAATTGGCCATGTAATTGGTAATTACGCATTACCACTGACGCTCAATGGACAAAGAAGAGAAACCCATTGATTCTGTAAGAAGATTATTCTTATCACGTGCAGAGAACGTCCTGCATGTTGTTTTACATCCAGGCCTACGCTGATAAGCTGCTGCAAAGAATTTTGTCCTTATGTAAACAGCAAAGTGCTTATTACTGCCGTGGGCGTCAGGAGGATGTGCAAGGGGTGCAACTGCGCCCCTCGAAATTATAAATTTACAAAAATTACTAATAAAGTAGGCCTATTATTTAATCGTAATAATATAATACCAGGCTAAAATAAACAATGATCAATTACAATGAAAATTTTTAAGGCTGCTTTTAGTCTATGTCTTTCTTATAATTTAAATTTAAAACCAATAATTATTTGATTGTGCTTTCAGGTAAGTAGGCCTAAAATGTTACACCCGATTTTTTGTGGTTTCAAAGTCTTCGATACATTTCAGTGCACGGTGCTTTGTGAATTTTATGGGATTTTTTTCTTTGTCCGGCTTTGTCCTCCTTTATGACCTCTGGTGTCCTCCATTAGGCATGGAAGGTATCTGGCTACCCCAGTTATAGTCTGTGTATCTGATCTTGGTCCAACCACATCGAAGGTTTTCATAGGCTTTTTCCTTTAGCCGTGTTGAGTATGCTACTGGAATGGATCCATATTCATTTCCATTGTGAAGTAAAACAGCTTTAAGACTAGTTTTAGCTGAATTAATAAACAATCTCCAATCGCCGGCATTGCAGTTGATTTCAGTGTCTCTTGAACGGCACACAAGTTCAGGAACGTTAAAACAAAGAATCAAGCCATCATCCAGTGGCGGTTCCACCATGTTGATGACTGGGGATGCATCCCCCACCGGGGTTCCGGATGACCTTTTTTGCTTGTCAACCTATTTTCCGGTGAGCTTTTTTAATTTAGTGAAAAATACTGCGAATTACCTTCTTTTTTAGCTTGCCGACCATTTTTGCAAGGTTTATTAACATTAGTGGGCAAACAATGACCTTTCTCTTTTCTTTGTTTTTTCTTCTTAACTTTGCATCCCCAACACCAACTTCCTATAATTTTTTCATCCCCCCACCAAGAATTCCTGGAACCGCCATTGTCATCATCTGCTGCAAAACAGGGTAAAAATTCTTCTTTCCGATGTCGTTACCATGAGTATGTTGTGCCTGGAGCAGTGTTTATTCTAGCCACCTTGACATTGGGGGAGTTTGAAATGTTTGGGGGAGAAGGTTTGCCTGCCCAAAAACCTTGACTAGCAAAAAAAGGTCATCCTGATATAATTTTTTTTCTCGAATATGGTGACGAGCAAAAAAAGGTCATCACATCCTTCCTTTTCTTTCAAATACTCTTCTATATGGTCATATCCTTCTCTTTTTCCCTTCTCCAAAATAGAAAACCTTCTCGTCACACTTTGGGGGATTTCCATCCCCAATGCATCATATAGAAATTTGGGGTGGGGTGAATTTTCAAACTTTGGAGGGAAATCCCCCCCCCCAAAAAAGGGGGCCTAGAATAAACACTGGCCTGGAGCAAGATTGATTCCAAAATGCGTTCCATACGCCTGCTTAACGAAGCAGGTAATGTTCTGTCGCTGCTTTTTAACAACGTAACTGACACATATATACAGTAGGAGATGTCAGCACTATTTTTACAACCTCTCGACGCCATTCAATTTAAATATTCTACAGTACTTGTACATTTACCACAAGACCATCACTAGATAAATGAATGCATATGTCTATAATCCAAACCGCTAAGTGTTAAAATTCACCTGACGTCAGCATACTTACTTCAGTAATTTACGCCCCCGAAATTATAAAATCTAGGTGTAAAAAAATAACGCACAGCCGTAAAAAAGTCATCTATATATATAATTCTCGATGTCCGTCCGTCCGTCGCGTCTGTCCGACGGCAACACGGCGGGTATTGCAAGACGCTCTTGTCATTGACAACCAAATATTGTTTAATCAAAAATGCATTGAAATCAACGGAGCGTTTAACGAAGCGTCTTAATTGCAGCTTAATCCCCCGTTCCCTTTCCCTCACCCCATCCCTCTCCCAATCGCCCAGGCCCCAACCCTTTCCCGCCCCGGCCCCAAACCCCTTTCCCTTCCTTTCCCCCATTCCCCTTCCCTCTCCCTATCCCTCTCCCAATCGCCCCGACCCCAACCCATTCCGGTCCCGGCCCCAAATCCCCGTTCCCTTCCCTGCCCCCATCCCCTTTCATCTCCCCATCTCTCTCCCAATCGCCCTGGCCTCAACCCATTCCGGCCCCGACCCCAAACCACCGTTTCCCTTCCCTCCCCATCTCTTTTTTCTCTCCCCATCTCTCTCCAATCGCTCCTGGCCCCAACCCATTTGCCCCTGGCCCCAACCCATTCCGGCCCCGGCCCCAAACCCCCGTTCCCCTTCCCTCTCCCCATCCCCTTCCCTCTCCCCATTCCTCTCCCAATCGCCCAGGCCCCAACCCATACCCGCCCCACCCTGCCCGACAGGCCCCAAACCCCCATTCCCTGCTCTCTCCTCACCCCTCTCCCAATCACCGTATCTCTCTCCATCCCTCTCCCAATCGCCCCGGCCCCAACTCATCACCGCTCCGCCACACCCCACCGGCCCCAAATCCCGTTCCCAAACCTACACAACGCTGCTCCGAAAACCCGTATAACCCACCTTCCTCCTCCCAAACCTCCCTTCCCTCTCCCAATGCCCTGCCCCCCATTATATATATATATATATATATATATATATATATATTCCTTCCTAACCTCAATACCTATTTTTTATATTTAACCCCTCAAGTGGGGATTAAATTTTCAGACGCCGTCACCGTACTGGGATTTAATTTTTGGAAAAGCGTTCTTCAGAAATGATTGCTGTAAGGTTTTAAATTTGCAATATCTCAGGCTATATAGAAGCTAAAAAGATGAGGTTTGCACCATTGTTTAGATTGTTTATTCCTCTTTCTAACCGTCCGTGCAAAACAAAAAAATTTGGGGGTAGAGTCCACTTTACGGCCTAAAATATCACCCTCTCCCCTCAAAATATTTTGAAGCCCCCTAGCAAACTATTTTCAGCGGTAACCCCACTTTTGTCAGCGGCAAAGTTATAAAGGGATGTCAGAGGAACAAAATAAACCAAAAAGTTTGAAAATCGGTTGACATTTGGCAAAGATCTATCAATTCTAACCCCATGACCCCAATGTTTGAACACAAGTATTATCGGTGAATTTCGCGAAAGTTTTGAATTCTGATAGTTTCCAATTTTTTGAATTTGCTATATCTCAGGCTATATAAGAGCTAAGAAGATGAGGTTTGCACCATTGTTTAGCTTTTTTATTCCTCTTTCTAACCGTCCGTGCAAAACAAAAAAGACAGCCTGCTCCTCATTCTCACTTGATTGTCTCCCGACAATCAAGTGAGAATGAGGAGCAGGCTGTTGCTCGGCGTGTAAAATCAGCACAGCAAACAAGAGAATCAAGCACTGCATGACAGTGCATGTCGTTCGACACTGCCAAATCAGTACACTTAGTTGACTATCAAGTTTCAGAAAATTCATGCGAATGGGCGTTAACTCGGTTGAAGGAAAAGGCGGCGAGTTAAGGACAATTAATTGGGCAAAATGCTATTGCATTTGCGCAAAATCGGGTGGTAAACAGCCAATCTGCCCCGTCATTTTTGACGGGTAAACACCTAGTTTTGTCATAATTTGCTATTTCGTGTGAAACCCGTACGTGATAAGCAACAACTATTGTCGTTTTCGGAATTGGCAAATGTGAAAACATAAAGAAAAGTTACAGTTCTTCAGACATCGATAAGTTTGCAGCATAGAGTTATATTCGACTGGCTGAAGACATAAACCTATAATAAACCAACTTGCTGTCTTACTTACACGCTTTTTACACGCTCAATAGCCTACCGTAGCAGGCTGTGATGGTATCTTAAGGAGTATAAAAAGTAAGAGCAATGATTATGGTCAGTGCTTTTGTCTAGGAAAAAGGTATGGGAACTCATTTCCAGGGCCGTCATCGAGAGAAATTCTGGGTCCCTGGGCAGAGCAGTGACGGACCCCTAAAAAGTTTTGACACCTTTTTTAGTGGTGATGACCTTTTTTAGTGATCAAGTGTCAAAAATGGTGTGATGACCTTTTTGCTCATCAGAGTCATCAACAAAAACAGGTGTGGGAACGCCGTACCTGTAGGCTGTATCAAAAGTAAGAGCAATGGTTATGGTTGATCTAAGAGTTATATCTGTTTTGCTGAGCGTTCTACGGCGAACGTAATTCCAGCAAAGCATGATTAGATAGTAAAACCTAAATCAGTGGTTCTCAAACTGGGGTCCGCGGTCCCATAGAGGACCGCCAAGGAGTTTCAGGGGGACCGCAAGGGCCCAATGGGATTACTTTCTCAAGGTATCTCACCAACAACTCAGAATTCAAAACACACTGATGGCTCTAAGAGTGCTGATTCCATTTGAATTTAAATTTGATGACTACGTATTGCAATTTTCTGATTAAATATATAATTGATTGACAAAACAAGTAACCTATGTATTAGTCACAGTTAAGTGAAAATTCAAACTTTATAAGGTCCGCGAGTCATCACAAAAATTTCTAAGAGACCACCATGCACGCAAGAAATCCTAAAAAGTTCGAGAACCGCAGACATAAATGACGACGACGACCAGCGAATGATTACGACGACGACGACGACAACAACAACAACAACAACGACGACGACGACGACGAAGATGATTACGCTTTAACGTAGTGACTGATTTCGACTTACCGAAGGCTTTAGTTTCAGGTGCATTCGACGATATGTTGGGCGAAACGTTGTCTGTCTGCATTTGAAGTAAAGCGTCCGTCGACGCATTGACTAGCGTAGCAACGGTAGTAGTAAACTTCATCTTCAGACTCTCTCTCCTCCAGAAAGAAGCCACAGCAAAAACTGACAGAGATATTCTTTGAGTCGCGTATGCTCAGCCCGCTGCGCGTCTAAGCGTCTACATGTGAGAAATTAACGGGTCCGCCGTTTCAGGCACACGTGGCGAGCAAATGCAGGATCCCAACGCGATTAATCAAACAGGACTTGACGAAGAAAGGCACCAATTTGCTCAACATGCCGTCGACAGCACCTGATGGGTCGCGTATGCTGCGTACAACGTACGGTGTCTGTTGGCCAGAAAGAGCCGTTCTCAGAGATTTATCAACGTCAATCGAAGTCTGCTGTCTCGAATTGGGGCTTGACTAGAACACAGGATGTATCATAGATAGGCTACCTTATATTGGCTTGCTTATATTGGTTTTCTATTGGTCAGAGTAACTGCACAAAGCGCTTGTTTATCAGGCAAATAACAGAATAATCAAGAGAGAGAGAGAGAGAGAGAGAGAGAGAGAGAGAGAGAGAGAGAGAGAGAGACGGAGAGACGAGCCACGGTAGTGTTACCGTCAGAGCGGCGTGGTTTCGTTCTTCGTAACTCCTGCCTTACAACAACGCCGTCAACATCAGAAGCTGCTTCTCAGGATAATTCGCGTTTGATATTACTAGAGGCCTATGACCGTTGGTTGATAAGGCGGCGCCAGGCACAATGGCACAGCTACAGCTCAACGCCAGGCTATTACGCGACAGATCCCGGTCGGTGAAAGTGCCTGGCAGGCACGCACTTTAGCCGCTGTCAACAAAGTAAAAACTGTCAAGACTCGGTAATATTGGCAGACAACAGCGCACGTTAATTGCTGCGTCATCCAATGTCGCTGCGTGCCTGACCGGTACATCGTACCCCGTGTACCCCGACGCACTTAGACTTGTGGTAGACCTGTAATGTCTGCTAAGTACCGGTAGTCTATAGTGGCTAGGGTTTGAGAGTGAGAAATAGGCCTGGGCAGTTAAGTTTAGGCTTACTCATAATGGAAAGTTCAAATAAGATTAATCAGTTAATTAAAAATTATAAACTTTCCATCCTGACTAAGCCTAGACTCATCTTCCTAGCTCTCACTCAAACCCTAACCACTATACCAGTGATGGGCACACCTTTTTTATCCGAGGGCCGCAAAAGTGTCTGCGATGAAAGCCGAGGGCCGCACACATTTTTTCGGCATTTAGAATTAAATTTTTAAGTAGTTTCCAAAACGACTTTAATTAACATAGCGCATTAATACTGTACAGTGTAAGTAATTAGGCCTATTAATAAGCCAAAACTGTCAAGTCGAAGAAAAATTAATAAAATTATCAAAAGCATTATTTCTAGTCAACGCTTCTCTGTCCATGAATATATTTCTGTTTCTTCCATTTCCTTCCTCTGTGCTCTAACCGTCTAACCGTCTAACCGTCTAACGCTTCGTTGACTTTTATCCGTTCGTCTTTTTCTTGGTCGTCCTTTTGGTCGGGTAGTCGTTGGCAGTGGCGTAGTCATGGGATTGTTTGGGTTTGCTCAAACAACCCCATTTCAGAAAATACGACCAACACAATTGATGCAAATCCGTTGACTGTTTGTTGAAGGAGGGGTGTAGTAGGGGTCGACCGTGGCCCCCGCTGGTGTTAAGGTGCCTAGTGCCTCCCGTTAACAACCCCGCTTTGCGTAAGCTGTCCACGCCACTGGTCGTTGGGTCCCATAGCAGCATTTGTAATGACATTCGCTCCTTGCCCATCCTCTTGACGTGGCCATAACAACTCATTTAATTAAATAGGAATAAGCAGCTATGCTACTCGGTACTAGTACGAAAGCACTATATAAATTCAGGAGATTTTACTTATCTTTTGTAGTCCTATAGTAAAAGTCAATTATTTGTACGGGTCGAAGCTCAGTAGTTATCCTCGGACTGCGCTAACTTAATACCGATCTTCAATTACCATGGATGGCATTTTGGTTTTCAGAAACCGGTGCTTGACTGTATACACGATAATTGATCGCAACATTTACACTGTATTTGCCTGTGTTTCAAGGTTAGGAGATTGTGAAACACACGAGGCTGCTTTCGTTTTCATGCGCAAATGCTGCAGAAGGCTTTCATTATAAAGTCTATGGATGGGCCTGGAATAGGATCAGTTCCTATGGAACACCGTCACAGCTGTAGGCTACAACAGAATACTACCACAATAAACTACAACAACGCCTAGACGTACGAAGTTGTTTATCTCTGTAAAAACTCCAAGGTGCGTTCTAACTTTCTCCGATTTAGGTAAAATCCATCATGCAGTGGAGGAATACTAATGTAGGCCTCTATCGCATTCACTTGTTCGTCTAACAGTCCCAGTATAGAAAATGTAACACGATTTGAGTTGTGTAGACGGCATTAAACACCGCGAAAACCACTATAGGGACCTAATACTCTTAACATTCAATAACCCAGTTTTCCTAGATAACTTTTTATTCCGTTTATTATTTCAACCGTTAACTTGTTGCTCTCTCTCTCTCTCTCTCTCTCTCTCTTAAACTGCTCCATATTAGATACCCAAGGGTTATAAGGCCCGGCGAGAAATAAAGCCCGCCCTGCGTATATAGGGTCTTATTTCACTTACTTATTGTCGAGTTCACTATAGTTGTTCGCATTGTTATTTTGGCATTTCTATGACCAGTGACCGACTTTCATAGTTCGTGCGAAGTAAAGTTGGATGCGTATAGTCTTTTGTCGTAAAAAACAACACCGTTACTACCGCAACTTCTAATTTGAGCCTAACTTGTTGAGTAGATGATACCGCAAATGTTGCACAGCACTGTACTTGGATGTACGTTACAGCACGCTTTCGAACGCCTACGCAGTAGCGTGCAGAGGGCGAGGGCAGTGCCAGTGAGGCGGTGGCTCCCGGGCGCCGACAAGATGAGGGGCACCAAAATTGACACAACGACCTTTTTTGCTCGTCACACTCTTACCGACTTGGCCCCGGGCGCCCACCACTCTTTGTACGTCACTGCACCGACGAAACTAGACTGATCACGGTCAGCGCAAATGTTCTCAGCCCTAGCCATGAACGCCATTGTCTGCTGCGGGAGGGAGGCAAGGGTAATAAGGCCCACCGTCATTCGGCAAACAGGGTCCATGAGTCTTATACTACCCTTAAGAAATTCAGTGATATGAGCTTTATTATCAGTTAGCAACAGGTGATTTTTTACAACACTACGTTTGTTGTTGCATGTGAATATCGCAGGCATGAAAGAATGGGACAGAAGAACCAAGGCAAGAGAGGATTGTAGACAACAGAGTCCGTGACAGTGGCGTAGCGTGATTTTCTGGGGGCGGGCGTGCCCAGAGGGCATCCTTGATATGGGGACCCTATAGGCTAACATAGATCACACCGTTCTAAAACTAAGGTTTACTCCCTAATTCAATAATTACTCACTTTGTAGCAGTAATATTGAAATAGTAGTAAAATGTAAAAATAAATCATTGTTTAGTAAGTTGCAACCACTCTTCGGGGCCCCTTCTTCCTGGGCCCGGGGGACTTTCTGCAAATTGCCCTCTCACCCACCCACGTTACGCCACGTCGCCACTGATCCATGAAGCAAGTCATATAACTTGGTGATAGTGTGGCGAAATCAGAAAATAGCAGTAGAAAGAATTAATAATCAATAATTAATAAGCGTGAGGTCCTATAGGAATAATACATAAATAATAATTTCCCAAATATTGTAGAGAGGCTAAGGAGTAAGTATTCGGTAGATGGCGCAAGACGTTAAGGAGAGGGAGCAATATTAAGATAGTTAGCTTAGCACACCTTTCTTTGGCCGGTTAGGAACTCCTAAAATAACGGTCCCTTCAATCGATCAGGGCCGATAGCTGAGGTCAGCGTGTGTGTCCGGAAGGAAGGAAAGGTGAGTATAGAGTTTTAATAAGGATAGGGCACCTTAAGTGGAAGGTACCCCGGATAGGGAAAGCGCCTTAAGTGGAAAGCACACCGGATAGGGAAAGCACCGTAGGTGGAAAGCACCGGGAGATAGGAAAGCACCTTATGTGGAGAGCACCCTGAGATAAGGAAGCACCCTGAAGTTAAGCACCTTGAGATCGGAGCCGCGAAGGATTAAGCACTCTGAGAGCAGAGCACCCTAAGTAGAAGCACCTTAGGTGCGGTGCGTTGAGAGCTAGGTGAAGTGCGGTACGTTGAGATAAGTGCGTCGCGAGATAAGTGCGGTGCGTAGATACATTGAGCCATAAGAAGGGTGCGGTGCGCCAAGGAAACGGTCGATAGATAGAGTGCATAGTGTGAGAGCCTAGTATTCTTAGCCAAAACGCTAAGACGAACGGACACGTGCCTTAATGCTGAGTCCTACCCTGTGTAGCAGACCGGGCAGAGCCATATTGAGTCTTAGAGGTCTAGGAACATCGAGCACCGGTTCGCAACAATAGAAGCTAGCACAAAGATGGCCGATCGATAAGAGCGTCGCGCCATCAGAAACCACGTACAATCTGGCACCTCAGACAAAGAAATGGGAAGGCACGGTGTGCTAACTCTCAAGTATAGGAACATGACCTCGCAAATGTATCTACAAACCTCTCATTTAAAATGTTTCTTCATTGCTCCCGTCCTCTACTTGAAGAGTTTGCATTTATGACTCTTTGTTGCCGGAGCAGATCGGTTCGACGCCTGTTTATATGAAGTAGGTCCTACATTATAGTGCGTGCAAAAAACCTACATTATAATGCGTGCAAAAACTGAAGAATGTAATGCGATAAAATTTATATGATAGAATCTATAAAATTACAGTTTAATCGGCGTTTATATGTTGCATTAAATATCATATTGGCACAGAATAAATAGATGATACACTTACCTATGTTGCTATGGGCCAAGTCTTAAATTAAATTGTTGTGGTCCACTAGTGGCGTGGCTAGGTTTCCGGAATAGGGGAGCACAGCGACATTTTCGGGTAAAAAGTCGCCGACGAGCAAAAATGGTCTCAAGTATAGGCCTACACAAATCTAACGAGACTTATCTCAAAATGATGAAAAATAGGGGGCCCGTCCTCCATAGGCCGCGCCAATAAATAAAGCTACTAAACTAACAAATTGCGGGAAAGCACTCCTGCTTTGAAACTTCAGCGCGGCCCACAAAAGACTCCCTCTCGCGGCTCACCAATGGACCGCGGCCAACCGGTTGAGAATGGGAACCACTATGCTAAGGTTGATACATAATCATCATCATCATCATCATCATCATCATCATTAACCGTGGGCTCATCGCCCGTTGGTGTATAATGCCATCTACGCAGTTATCTGCCATTCTTTTCTGTCCGTTGCTCTGTGACTATGATCCTGTAAACTGCTTCCACGCCATTCTTCAGTATCATTACACCATTCCTTGTGTGGTCTTCCTTTCTTATTGGTACCCTCCATTGTTCCAAACATTAGAGCTTTGATCTTTCTGTCCTCTTTCATTCTGCATATGTGTCCAAAAAGATGGAGTTTCCTGTATTTTACTCTTTGCAGCATGGCTTGTTTTAGCTGAATTCTAATGTATAGTTCTTCATTTGTGATTTTTTCGACCTATCCGATTCTTAGTATTTTTCTATAACATCTCCTTTAAAAGGTTTGAATTTTTCTTTCAAAATCTTTGGTGATGGTCTATGTTTCGCATCCATATAAAAAGTGCTGAAGATACAGGCTTCGAGTATTTTCTTTCTTGTTTCAGTTTCCTTTTCCAGATCTTGACCAATGCCGTCAGTTGATCTAGAGCCTTTGCTGCTCTTCTAACGACCTCTTCAGTTTAACCTCTGCAGTTTAAGTCATACTGCTTATTGTAATCGAAATCCTCTTATCATTTTGTATATTTAGGCCTACCAGCAGTGTTTAATCTAGACTCCTGGACTCCGGGGGGAACTGAAAAAGCCGGGGGAGAAAACTGACAAAGCCGGGAGAATTCTGCCATAGGAGCCGCTGTTAGTCCATGTAGTATTCCAGAATTTCCGGAGGGAATTTGAAATTTTCGGGGGGAGCAGGGCAATTCCCCCCGGAAACGGCCTAGATTAAACACTGCCTACCAGCCGCCTGAAATAGTATTGTTATTAAGATTTCATTTGATCTTAAGGGTTCTTCGAAACTGAAGAAATATATTATTCGCCGACGAAATGATTGCATAATTAATGGAGACTCATACAGTAGGTGACGTGTCATCTTTTATTCTTTCTTCCTTTTTAAAAGTACATGTGATTCGGATTATATCAGTGCCTGTCTAAATTGTCAACATACGAACGCCAAATGTAATACGAAAGAGAATTGACGCTAAGCTGTGGAAACTGTAGCGCTTTAATACAGTAAATACAAGCCAACGTGCTTATCTATACAGCCGTGAATCGTGATTCGTAGTTGTTTGATATCGATATTATGATGTGTTTTGCAGCCTCTCTTATCAAAGCCTGTTTGAAGTGTTTATGCAGTTCGAGATGTGTATTCTGCAGTCAGCTTCAAAGTTTCCGATCGAAGATTTCACGAACCGCCATTTTACCCCTTTACTGGCCATTTATTTGTAACATAATGTAAAATGGGCGCATATGTGCGTCACGGCCGGTAAAGGGGTTAAAATTAAAGCGCGTTCGATGGATTCTCTGTATTATGCCTAAGCGTTGTCAAACGTCATCCGAAACGCCAAGCGAAAATCGCGGATGTCATTCGCCGATTTCGAGTTGACAACATAGGCGGCGGAAGACAATAAAAAGTACCCCGGCCCGTTTACTATATAGCGGCAGCGGAGCGCTGAGGGTCGAGGTGCCTAACTTACTCAGTGGCGTAGCCAGGATTTTCGAAAGGGGGGTTTGGTTTTCGGTTTTGACCGTGACCAACTTTGGAAAAATCCTGAGCAGAAAAAAACGTTATCACCTCTACTTTTTTTAGCTGACAAGCGGAAAAGGTCCTCGCCTCTTACTTAAACATTTACCATCTATAGCCAAGGGGGGGGGGTTGACCCCAACGACGCGTCAAAAAATACATGGAAACTCATAAACAAAATTTCGGCGGCCAAGGGGAACTTTAACCCCAACCCCCTTGGCTACGCCACTGAACTTACTAATGAACTTTTTCCCATCTTCACGGTACGTCTTGGATGGTGGGGGAACGAAGAAATAAATAAAGGGAATACAAAATCCGTGAATATTACAATGATGGACATAAAACTGGAAAGTCAGGTCATTCAGAAGTGTTGGAGGTGTGATTTAAAACGACGGCAGTCAGCAAGAAGATACTGTATAAAATCAAGAATTTCAAAAGGGCTCAATACAATGGGATTGGAAAGGATGGAAAACTATGGAGAAAAACAACTCGGGGTATCCCTGTCAAGTGTTGAGTCTTAGACGGTTAGTTTCTCGTAGTATAGTCCTTGTCCTACACCCATCACTATGGAATAATTTGCGCAGATGTTGTATTATCTGAAGTACTTACAGTTTGTTCAGGGTCTTCGATATATTCAGCTTACGACATTTAACAACAAACTCGTCCATTGTATGGATGGTGAAGCGCTGTTGACCGATTGAATCGCTGTAGCCGTGAGATTGTTTCCGCGATTTATGCGAACACAGTGGGAGTCTAACTGATCCGTTTCGATCGAGACCCAATTCCGACTGCCCTCTCTCGATGAAACACTCTCTATAGCGCCCTCTACTGCTTCCCTGGTGCCCCCGCTCTCTTTCTGTCACCCTTTGCTGTCCTTCGGCCCGTCTCCCCATTTCGTTCGTCTAACTTAAGTGCCTTCCTCCGTTTTAATCTGATGTCAAATGATACACCTACGTTGCTACGGTGTTTGACGTACTTATCTGATCTTGCTACTATAAAGCCTTATTTAATCGGCAGTGCATTCACCCTCCCGCGGCAGCAGCTGCCTCATTCGTCTCAGTGCCTTCTTCCATCTTTTAATCTAATCTAATCTCCATCTTCTAATGTAATCTAGTAAGCCTATGACTACCGTGTTTGACACCTTCGGGTTAAATGAGTATATGACATGCCTATCTCAGATCTGATCTTACCCGATCTTGTTAAACTATAAAGCCTTATTCAGCAGTGCATTCGCCCTCCCTTCTAAATTCGAGATGAAAGTTAAATCAAACAGTTTAAAGAATTACAATTCTTCAGTTTTCACTTCGGAAAAAGTACCCCGGCCCGGCCTATGGCGGGCCGGGGTACTTTTAAAAGTACCCCGGCCTGGGCCGACGGGGCCGATAGGAGTGCGCCGCCTATGGTTGACAACATTTGTTCTATAATTCTATTTTAATAGAACCTTCATACAAAGTGCAACGATGACTCACTTATACACTGTGGTCCAATGAATCCCGCACCCTTTTTAATGTTGACTATAACTTTGTCAAATGTCTGATCTCTGGAATGACCTGGATCTTTTGCGGATTGATTTTGAAGTACCATCGATTGATACCTTGGGTATTAGAACTGGTGCTATAGAAGTGCATAATTATTATTATTATTAAATGTTGGCCAATCTTGATGAAATTCGGTAGAAATGTACACCAAGACCCACTCAACACATCTATGTTCAGGTTGTACGCAGCATGTTTTATTTGTGGCAACTGTATCATGTCACGAAACAAAGCACAGCGTAACTATTCGTTTACATTGCATAAATTTGGCAGCAGTGACCGGTGAATAATATATTTCTTCAGTTCTTTCTTAGGCCTAGATACTTATGTAGCCGTGATTCGCAGTTGTCCGATATCATTTGGTGTGTTTAATTAGAGGCAAATGTGAACAGACGGGAAAGCGTAGTGAGCGGATGGCAGGAAGCATCTCTCACAGTAGCAGACGTCGTTCACACATTGATATCCTCCGGCTCAATGAAGATGAGACTGACGCAGCTCAGTTTCGATACAACAATGGAAGCCATTGCTGACTTCATGAACGACGCACGTGTGTGAAGCAGTCTCTCATACGCAAAGTCACTAGAGAACGACTTCCGAGATTTAAAGCTTAACCTGATTCAAGCCACAAGAACAACAGAATGCAGACAGAATAGAAGACATCGCCCGGCTGCCACTGTCTGCGAAAGCTTCGTTACGACAATAAACAAGAATTCTTGATTTTTAATCTCAGATGAAAAAGCACATACAAATTGAACAGCTTACTACTACTGCTGCTGCTGCTGCTACTACTACTATTAGCCTACAACAACAACAACTACTACTACTACTACTACTACTACTACTACTACTACTACTACTACTACTACTGCTACTGCTACTGCTATTGCTACTACTACTACTGCTACTACTACTACTACTACTACTACTACTACTACTACTACTACTACTACTACTACTGACTACTACTACTACTACTACTACTACTTCTACTACTACTACTAGTACAACTACTACAACAACAACTACTACTACTACGACTCCTCCTACTACTGCTGCTACAACAACAACTACTACTATTACTACTGCTACTACTACTACTACTACTACTACTACTACTACTACTAATAATAATAATAATAGTAATAATAATAATAATTAATAAGTAAGTTTATTAGTTTATTAGTTTATTATTAATTTATTGTATTGAGTTTTGTTCAGTTGATTTGTGTTATCATTGGTTGTGTTCTAATACTTTGATGATGTGCTTGTCACGAATAAAGATTATTATTAATAATAATAATTTGTGTTTTATCCAGGCTACAGGTCTTGGGGGGGGATTGACTTGGCTGGAGGGGAAGAGACACAGTAAAATGCAAACATTTGTGTCTTTGCTGGGATTTTTTGGGTAATTTTGTGGTGTTGGAGGGAAGTTTCTTCCTTTGATGCTTGTATAAAACACGAATAATAGTAATAATAATGATAATAGTAATCTTGATAATAAAAATTATAGAAGTCGTATACTTTAAGTGCTTTAGAACAGGGGTCTCCAACTCAAATCAGATGGCGGGCCGCATTTGACCGCAAACCCAACGTCGGGAGCTGCACATGATTACAAGTACCGGTAATACCTTGGTCTAAGACTAAGACTCTAAGTAAATAACAGTGCAAGGTGTAAATGTGGGTAAAGAACACAATGAAACATTGCATTGGACATTGTTATTTATTCTCGTTCTATGTTCTTGTGGATAAGTAAGCAATTTGGTAACCTCATAGACCTAAAAATAACAGTAATAAAACTAATAACCGGTCATATAGATAAAATTGTTATTTTCCCAAACTCGGTGGCGGGCGCATGAAACTGGTCCTTCGGGCCGGGTCCGGCCCGCAGGCCGCCAGTTGGACAACCCTGGTTTAGAACGATCGCTCCTTTGTAAAAGCCACTGCGGAACTTAAGCTTTTCCTTGAATTACAAAGGAGAATGGAACTGATTTAAATTCCAGCAATATCAATGATCGCAGTGATCAAATCAGCAGGGCGATGTTAGTAGAATTAAAAACTCTACACTACAGGTTTGTATATTAATGCATACTATGATAATGTCATAAATCGGTCTGCTTGCCGAGTCTCTCTTTTATTTGTCGTGTAAATATCAGTTTCATTTTCGTTGTTTTTCTATCTGCTCATGTCTGACAGTTGGCAAACGGTCATCTGTCCGGGTGATCTCCGCCACAGCCAACCAAATACTCGGCGTCGATCGTTAGATTGCACGCAATTAATAGATAGCATAAGCCTATGTTAGCACGATAGATAGCATAGATAGCAATTGATAGCATAAGCCTATATAGCACGACGTCCTATATTATGCACTGAGATTATTTATTTTATTACTTTGAAATAATAATAATAATAATAATAATAATAATAATAATAATAATAATAATAATAATGCACTTCTATAGCACCAGTTCTAATACCCAAGGGTATCAATAGATGGTACTTCAAATCAGTGGCGGCTCCACCACTTGGGGCCAGGGGCCCGTGCCCCTATTGACTGCCTGGCCCCCAGTGCCCCCAGTTGGGACGCTATACTTAATGCTACATACATTAAACAACACATGGTTGGCCCCATGATTAGAAAGTTGCCCCCAACGGCCCCACTTGCCAAATCCTAGAGCCGCCACTGCTTCAAATCCATCCTCAAAAGACCGGGCCATTCCAGAGGTTAGTCAGTGGGAAACAGCAATACAGACTATGAAGGAAATGTTAATAATTTTAATAATTGATATGTGTTTTATAAGCCTAGGTCTGAAAGATTTAAGACCTATAGGCAGTGTTTTGATCAGACCTGATAGAGGAATTTCCCCTCAAAAAACCCCATAACAATGATGAATAATCCCCACAAATCCCAGCACGGACACAAATTTTTGCATTGAACTGTGTCTCTTCCTCTCCAGCCAAGTCAATTCTCCCTCACAGGCCTGGAGTCTGAATAAGACACTGTCCATATGCCTCGAAGTTTCTGAAAATCAGCTTAACGAGAGTTTTAAAACACTGCTGCCACCTGGCGAATAAGAAAGATAAAATATTGAAGAAATATTGGAATAAGAGCAGATTACTTATCAGTGATTCATTTTTCATCAAACTACGCACAACTAATCCTTGAGACGCTATTCTTTATGGAAACTCTTCTAGAACTTAAATAAAACCTCTTTAGGCATTCTGTATCGTCTTAGGACTTAGATAGTAATTTTTGAATTTATGCTCATAATGCGTAGCTACCTTGATTAGGACTTTTGACCTGCTCCCGACCTTGGTCACGTGGGTTGTCCAGTAGCCCCATGATCGCCCTATGTGGCCATGCGCTCTATCTGCAGCAATAAGGCAGCCACCATGCACGTCGGAACGAATTTTTAGCAGAGGATGCAGATTTACCGAGGCGAGGTGTTTGGTTGTCACATTTTTTCGGTGGACAAGCCAAGAAGAGGTCATTTCCTATATATTGTTGAGTCGAAAATTCAAAGGAGTGCAGATCTGCACATTTTCCCTATGGCAATCTCTCCAAAAAGTAAGGAAGGGTTGGGGATTGAGCACAGAGGCCTTATGCATAGGGAAGTTTGCGCCTATGCAGAGTGGTAGAATTTGAAGGAATAGTAATTACAGGATATTAATTAAGATTTAAGAGCGGTCCCTCGGACTCCCTCCACTGCAACCCCCTAGCCACACGGTCGCCCACACCACTGAGATCAAAGGCGCCTGTGTAAAATCATACTCAGTAATTGGGCGCATCGTAGCAGTGACTGTTTTGTATGTTACTCTTGCAAAGTAAATAGTTACTGTTACTTGTTACTGAGTTTAAAAAAATTTCAAATGTAACATGTTACTGTTACTGTTACAGCCACATAATTAACACAATTATTACTCTGTTGTTACAATCGACTATAACCGTTTTTAATTGACAATGATATTAATAAAATTAATTGAAATTATCATATTCCAATGTCAATATGAAATAGGCTAATGACAACAGTTTTAGTTTATATAGATAAAGGCCACACCAGCAGTCCACTCCAAATTAGATTATTGTAATTAACTCCCTCTACTATAACCTTCCCAAAGCCTCTCTCAACAAATTGCAATCAATACAAAATGCACTTGCTCGTGCTGTTACTAAGTCACCTAAATTCTCCCATATTTCACCCATACTAAATTCATTACATTGGCTTAAAATAACTGAACGTATCCAATATAAGATAATAACACTTACATATAGCTCACTTCAGTCATCAAAACCTGTCTACCTTAGATCACTATTAACCCCTCAGCCTCCTCGACCCACACGTTCATCATCTTACCTCACTCTGTCACGCCCACTCAATCAGTCATCCCTGAAAATTTGCAACCGTGCCTTCTCATACGCCTCACCTGAACTTTGGAACTCGATCCTAGCTTCCCTCTGCAGACTTGAACACTTTCAAACAATAAAATCTGAATCCTCATTTTCTATAATTCCTGCATTATCTCCTCAAGTCTTCAGGTCTAAGCTTAAATTATTCCTTTTTCTAAAATCATTTCCTCCATAGCTGTAACAACCGAGCCTCACTGCCCTTTGGATGTTGACCATTGCCTGGCTGATAATATACCTTCCCCATAGCTATTTTAAGAGAGGCTGAGCGCCTAAGAATAAGCAGCTACTGTTGTGCTGTTTTCCAAGGCGCTATAGAAATCCACGAGATTTTACTCTACTTTCGAGATTTCTTAGATTTGTTGCTTGTCAGAGACTTTTTTGGAGAGTTGATAACGTTTTTTGCTTGTCAGTCAGAGACTTTTTGGAGAGTTGATAACGTTTTTTTGCTTGTCAGTCAGAGACTTTTTGGAGAGTTGATAACGTTTTTTGCTTGTCAGGCTTTTTCAGAGAAGAGAACGTTTTTGCTTGGCACTTTTTTCTCGAGAATAGGGCGGCACTTTTTTTGCCTCACTACGCACTACGCCACTGCATATGAACCCCCAAACCATGAAAAACGACACGATAATTGGAACTAAATACTTCACAACTGTCTAAAATAATCATAGATATGTCATAATAGACTCATTTTGCTTGTATTACACTATGTAACACGATTTTTGTTCCTGGCTTCTAAGTGTTATATTTCAGTTGCCTATGTATAAAGGATCTGCAAACATGGCTATATTCATCATTATATTTGCTTTCATGAGCACAGCTTACAAAAGTTGTTTATTTATAAAATGGAAAAGGTGCATTTTTTCTTCTCGAGGATGAACATTATGTACTAATTGCAAATGAGCAACAACAGTCAAAATTACTTTAAAACATTCAGAAATGAGTTGTTTTTCAAGATTTGTGTCTGTACTGTCAATAGCTTTCTCAATGAAGACTTCAGACATAGTCCCCATCACGTGTTTGTTATGGCGTCCCTGGTAACGACATGGCCGAGTCCAGCATATCCTGATGAAAGCATTCATCTTGGTTACCTGGGTAGGCTCAAAAGTTTTGGCTTGAATTTGTATGGGTGGGCATGAAGAATATGTACTTTCAAGGACATTTTGCATCTAATTTTGGCATGGTTCTTTATGAGAGACTGGTTCAGTCCTCATAGTTTTCAGACCTTGTGGTTGCCAAGAAAGCTTTACAATACTGCAACGAAACTGTTTCAAAACTCTTTCTCCATGCTATTCAGCTTCTTGGCGAATACGTCATGCTATGTGATCTTCTTTATCTGTGGTCCTGTCGAAGATGCCAGCTGCGACTTCATCCCCCGAAAGCTATGGAAAAAGCTATAGGGGGTATTTGAAAACTGCGGATTCCTTGCATTGACAAATTACTTGATGAGACCTAACTTGATGTATGAGATCTTTAGACTGTCTATCAGCAGCTCCCACTTGATGTTGTTCTTACCTGGGTGAACATGGTGTTTTGATAATCAATCCCTCAACGTAGTGGGCCTCAGACCTCGGTGTCCTGGTTGTTCTAGAGGCAAAGAAAACCCAAAGAAATTTTGTGAAACCGCCTTGCAGACCCATCAGGAATGTCACCATTTTGACCATATTGAAGTCTCCAATGACTTATTTGCAGCCATAGTTGTCATACTTCAAGGCACTCAGCAACATCTTGACACTGGTGTAGCCTCTGAGGTGCAGGTGCACAAAGTGAGCCATGGGAGAGACAAGTTACTTGTTACCACTATGAAGTAGCATGGCTTTGAGGTTTTGGATGGATGAATTGGCACCATCAATCAGGTTAAAGATGATTGCTATGGTAACGAAAAAGACCAGTGACATTGGTGCCGAAGCACAGCCCATCTAGCTGACTGAAGAATTTGGAAAAACGTTCGTGACACTTTCTCTGTTCTGTCACCTGCACACTTTCATCCAACAAGTTCCAGTCCTTGAGTCTAGACATCAGAAGCTCAGCATTGCACTTGGCGAGACTAAGGTCTATGATCGGGTCGTTGAGATCTTTCTGATTGAGGAAGTACGGCTTTCTCACCTCAGCTATTTCTGAGCAATTGCATCCTGGATCTGCAACATCTTCCTCGCTGTCTGCCTTGACGCGCTCCCCTGAAGACAGTTGATCCCTCTCTGTAGGGATGGGAATGGGGAGCTCAGAGCCATAGGGTACCGGTGCGATGCAAACGTAACAGAATGCATTTGCTGGCTGCAAGCAGCCTCTTTATGCCATCTAAATCAATTTTTTCTGGTCACTATTTGCTTACTCAGCAACAAGATACACTAGTACGTTGGCTTAAGAAATCTGCACTCTTAAAAGTCTATGGATGCAACTGAAAGCTCCCAGAAAGTGCAACAGGGTTCTAGAAGATTCCAGAAGGTTATAGAAAATTCTGTTCAGATCTAAAATCTTATGGACATTGCAATATTCCAGAATAATAAGTATGTCTGCTCATTTTGAATGTGAACTTGAGAATGTGTTCTATAATACACGAATTTCAAAATATCATTGCCCTGACCCCAAAAGCAAATTCAGTTTGGAACAAAAACTGTTTTCTAGTTAGTTTAGGCATAAGGGACTAGGAAAACAAGCTATCAACCCAGGAACAAACAAAAATATTTTTTTTGTTACGTAGTGTTATCATTGGGCCGTTCCATAAAGCCAGTAGCGTGCAGAGGGAGGCGGTGACCCCGGGCGCCGACCACATGGGGTGCCAAAATTGACTTGGCGGCCTTAATTTTTTTGCTTGTAAAACGTTTTTAGGCTTGGCCCTGGGCACCCACCAGTCCCTGCACGCCACTGCATAAAATGGCATTCGTAAAGGTGCAGCTACTCTTGTGGAAAAACATTGGATATTTTTATATCGCTTGCCGGCGTCATGTCCTTAAATTGGCATTTTGAGCTGTCTGAAAGATGCTGTTCGATAAAGTAGGCCTACTAGGACCATACAGTAAACTGTTAGCCACATTCAAATCAGCATGGAAGAGGCTGCTTTGGGCAAACAGATGCAAATCAACACAATCAAAACGGAACATCCCTGACTGAGACGTTAACCCCTTAACTGGGGATCCCGGATATATCTGTCCATTTTACATTGAGTTACAGTTAAATACGCGGTTAAGGGGTTAATAGACCTGTCTCCAACTCAAACTCCAACTCAAACTCAGTCTTCCTCAGGGAAGACTGAGTTTCTCTGGCTAAGCTCTCCGAGAAGGAAATCCCAAATAAACAGGTCACCGTTCGAAATAGAGGACGCCGTCATTGCTCTGTCTACCACTGTTCGACTGCTCGGCGTTATTCTTGATGAGACACTGTCGTTCACGGATCATATAAGCAACGTGACACGTGTCTGCTATTATAATTGCGCAGAATCAGAAGTATCAGACGATATATACCAACGGGTGCTGCGATACAACTGATTCGGACGCTTGTGTTATCCAGGGTCGACCAATGCAATGGAGTCCACCTCGGCCTTCCCGAAAGCCAGCTAAGTCGCCTCCAGTCGGTGCTCAATGCATCTTCTCGCCTGATCTTTGGAGCCCGCTGGAACGACCACCTGACACTGTTGCTTAGAGACAAGCTTCACTGGCTCGGGGTTCGAGAACGTATCACCTACAAGCGATGCCTGATTACATATCGGGTCCTGAACGACACCACCTGTCCTGATTAGGCCTACATATCAACACTCGTATGCAGGGCAACGACGAATGACAGACGCGCGGAACTTCGATCCAGTAATCGTACTAATCGGACAATGGCAACGTTGATCGTCTCTCCGCCTTCAAAGACTGCTGTGTTCTGTGACAGATCAATCAATCACGCGGGAAATCCAGCCCTGTAGAACTCGCTGCCGACCGATGTGATTAATGCGAAATCCGTTGGCTGTTTTGAGAAGATCCTAAAGACACACTTATTTAACATATCTTATAAGTGACTCCTTTTGTAAAGCGCTCTTGATTTTAGCTCAGTTATGTTACTGCGCTATATAAATTGTCATAGATAATAATAATAATAATAATAATAATAATAATAATAATAATAATAATAATAATAATAATAATAATAATAATAATAATAATAATAATAAGCCGCATTGTCCAGGAGCTAAGAAATATATTGAAACAAAAAGTAACATTAAAGTAATTAGCACAAAATCTGTTACTGTTACTTCAAAAAGTAACTATTACTGTTACTTTGTTACAAGATTTAATATGTAACAATTCCCGTTTCTTGTTACTCAATAAAGTAATTGCTACAGTAATTTTGTTACTTGTAATTTGTAACTACACAACACTGGGCGTTAATATTATTGTTACTACTATGACCTTAACATGAAATCACTATTATGAAATCACTATTATGATGTTATTATGCACTTATTTGGAAAATAATAAACTGTTATTGGATTGGATTGGATTGGATTGAACTCTGCGCTGGGATGGGCAGGCTGTATGCGTTCAATTCTCAGGCTGAGCCAATAACATTAGGCCTACCTCATTCGAAATTTTGCACGATCAGGCTATTGGGGCCTGCAGGCCTAGACGTCCGGATCGTCAGTGAACTCCCTTATTTTAAGAATTGATGGGATTGCCCGTTGAAGGCTTGAGGCCATAAATAGGTCTGTAGCCTGCGGTCGAAACTGTTAGGCCTACTCGACTGCAAACATTTACTTGAGTCTTTGGCCTTTGAACGTCAAAACCTAAAAGTATGCTTCGAAAAAAAACTCGCCAGAAGGACGCCAACTAAGGGATAGGCAGGCCACACGTGTTTGATTTTTTGGATTTAATGCGTCTATTTTTAGACGCATCCGTTACAAAGACGATGAAACAGGGTTTATAATAATAATCTTTATTCGTGACAAGCACAGCATCAAAAAATAGCACACAAACAAGGAAAAACACAAATAACTAGCCACCTTGACATTGGGGGGATTTGAAATGTTTGGGGGACAAGGTCTGAGTCTCCACACTTTTTTTGGGGATTTCCACTCTTCAAGCCAACATAAAAAAAATGTTGGTGGGGAATTTTAAAACTTGGGGGGATTCCCTCCCAGAGAAGGCCTAGAATAAACACTGGACGATGAACATCTGCTAAACTATAGGTCTATAGCCTACAAATCCGCAAGACCCGGATCAACTAGGCTTATAATGTTCATCTATACAATATTCGTATTTATAATAATTGTCCGAAGGTTGGGAAGCGTTACAGGTGATTGTTAGGTCTACTTTAAAAGCAGAAATGGTAATTAGCAATATATTACCATTTTAGACAGCAACATATTATTGTAATCAGATTAATTTTTCACAAGGTAACTAGTAATCATTAATCAGTAATCATATCCTACATTACTTTTGACATGCAACTATCCCATCACTGGAATTTGCATATTGAAAACCATCTAATCTCACAGTAGTGTTTTAAAATTAGAACATCAGTCTTGAATGTGATTCTATGGGTTTGAACATAGATAGGGGCCTACTACAATAGATTCGATTACTTAATTAATTTAGGATTGGTATAAACGCCACAGCGAGTTGTGATCGATTCTTCCAAAAGGCAGTGGGTGTTGGACTACTTTCAGGCCCAAAGTTTCTACTTCCAGAAGGGTGGAGCAAATCAAAGTAAAAATTTAGATCCCTATCCAGGCATCGGACTCCATCGCACGCATTCAGTTAAAGTAAGCGCTAAAGAAATTGTCGAGTTATTTATTACATTGATCTTGAATGAACGAATGATTGAATGAATGTCCTGGTTCGTGGAAGTTTTCAACAACGTTCACCAGATGGCTTAAATATATATCTGGGAAATGCACTATTAGAAGTTTACAGATACTGTACTAAAATTTATTGATCAATGAATCAATATTGGAAGCCACAATTGGAGATGTTTTCAGATAATCAAACTGCAAAATTTAAACGAAAAACAGTCGAAAGTGATATTTGTGCTCAGAACGTAGTTTAGGTTGCATTTATAAGTATTCTTACGCATCGTGTTCATTCATAAACCCGGAGTGAAAAATAGTTTAGAAGCAGATCATGATTTAATCTGGCTAATTTTACACATTTCTGCAAACTTCATAAATACTAGAAGAATTATTGACAAAACTAGACTAATATTCGACAGACAGTCGGAAAATCCAGAAGTTGAATTGCGGATTGTTACACCATGTATAGGCGTGATGCGGCAACTCCCACGCACTGGCTGAAATAATTGTGATGGAGACATACGCACCTGGTCCGTGCTGTAGACCTTAAATACTATAAATAATGCAATCTGGTCAACCAAAAACGACATCTGGTCACAAGATTCGGCATCGAAATAGAATCGAAGGCTGCGGACTGTTGCAGCTATCGTGACGGTGGACACAGTGCGTCGTACGGGACCCGGTGTGATTGGGCGTCGGTCGAGGTATTCGTCGATCTACGCTGCGGCAATGGCCGATTGAGCGCCGATCCTTTTAATTGAAAGTGCTTCGATCTTCCGCTTTGCGCTGATTTTTCCTCGTTTATCTAGCGCCGGTCGTTGTATACGAACGTGCAGAAATGAAGAAGGTATCTGTAAAATCCGTTCCCGCTTGTCGTAGAACTTTGCGGTGGAGCCGTCCAAAGTGATCCTATGTGTTAATGATAAGCTTCATCAGCATCATCATCATCGTAGTAGTAGTCTTCGTCGTCTCCCGGCTTATGGAGCTGGGATTCACTCATTATTTTGGAGTTTTCGTGGTTCATTGTTTAGAGTGGAATCTGTAGGGGCAGGGCATTGAGGGCAATGCTGGATTTGGGATTGATGGGTTGCTGGGTTGACTCTCCACCCCTCACCCGACCTGTTAGGGACGACCCCTGTTGGTGGCGGAAAAATTATGTATTTGAGCTGTCTGACCCTTCCCCACTGGCGTTTGCAGATTGTTTGGATTGGGCGTAGTCTGTGCCCTTATTGCTCTTGAGAAGTGCAGACATTGTTTAGAAGTTAGGAAGCTCTTGGTGTGTTTGTGGTTGATCTGAGATCAGCTGAATCAGCAGAAGATGCTATGCAATATTGAGTCCTTTTTCTGTAGCTACTAATGTATTTAATAGATTTAAATTGATAGAAGGGTAGAGTTTGCATTTTGGAGGAAGCAGTGTGCCTGTCATTTGAGGTCATAACCTTAAGGATTCTGATTAGAGTCCTTCAATGTTTATGATGAAAACTTTTTAGCTTCTTTGAAGATGGTAAAGATGCACAGTAAAGTTTAACCACATAATTTCATGTTGATTTTGTATTGATACTAAGAACAGCTTATATTAGGTATGCCATAGCATATATGCTCAAAATTAATGGCTGATTTGACCTATGCGAAATGATCAACATTTTTGTCATTTCAAAAGTCAACCATGGTTACAAACTCCAGAATTTATCCATTGAACTTATCATATAAATAGAATATGTGATTTTAAGAAGTTGGTCAAAATTCATGTATTCCATCTGTAAACATCCCTTGTTTAGTAGCTTAGCATTCTCAAATTAAGCTGGATCATTATTTTCAGCATTGTTTGTGGCCTTCAAAAGTTGCTTAGTCATTATGAATGCAGTGCTGAACTTTGTACCAAACATTCTACAGTCATGTGAGCCATGTTTAGTGTACTTGTTGTGGCTTCATCTGCGTTTAAATATTCATTATGCCACTGTTGAGGTTTTGAGGTTATGCCATAAATGTCAGCTTGCAGTCACTGCAGGACAGTTTTATCTGCTAACCTTCTGTGTATGTAGTGACTTTGAAAAGTTATGTCTCTAAGGTATCCTTTAGCTCTCACCAATTTGTCCTTGTCTTGTATAGAATTTATGACTGAACTAACAGTTGTTTTATTATCAAGGTTTCCAGTTATGCTTAATATTTATATAATTATTTAGGTGTTTCTTCAGACATTATTGTCTGCAGTGGTGTAGTGAAAGGGATAGGGAGGGGCAAATACCCCAATGTGCCAAGGATGAGTGGTGCCAAAGATGCCAGTTATGTCTTAGTAAATAAGCAAGGACCTTTATTTGCTCACCAGACATTGTCAGAGGTCAGTGACACACTACTGCGGTTGGGACACTGCCTCGACCCCTCCCCCACTCCGTTGATAAAATTGAAGCAAGTGACTTTCTATGTCTCATTAAACTGGCAAGGACTTTATGCTTGTCAGACTTTTTCAGGAGTTAAGGGTGCAATATGTCTACTCTGCCCCTGGGCGTTGCCAACCCACCCTGTGACACTGATTATCTGCCCGCTATTTCTTTTCTTCATTTATAGACATTATGTAATCGTGTTACATTATTTAATTTGAGAATCTAACATTGAGAATTTGATGTCAGCTTTGAATAAGATCCCACTCAGTTGCAACTGTGCATTTTGTGTTGGGTTTTATGTGAGTGAATGTCTCCATATGTGTTAGGTTCTGATCTTCATTGCATTTACTCTTTATCTCAGGTATAATACTCTATTACTCAGCCATGTATTATATGCACCATGTGTTTCGAGAGTTATAATGTAAAAATCTTGAAACCTATATATAATGTGCACGCAAAATTTTGCCAGATAATATAACCTTAATGATGTATCAAAGAACTTAGAACTTCCTAGTTACACAAAGTTATCGAGAGCAAATTGCTAGCAATAACGATCAACTGATTATCTACCATATATCAAGAATAACTATATTGGTGATTGAATCATTTTAGAGTTAGGTTCTATGCTAATTGTAGGCCAATACAGTCGACACCACTTATAAGACCTCTGGATTAAGAATAGGGAATGACTGGATGGGTATTTTGCACTGGATCTAGATATTTTGAGGCTACATTTTCTGGATCCGGATCCAAAGAGAATATTACCACACAGGATTAGAATGACCCTAGTCCCTAACTTACTTCTACTAAAGTTACCAGTTAACAGTAGCCAC
Source organism: Metaphire vulgaris (assembly GCA_018105865.1). Classification (NCBI taxonomy): domain Eukaryota; kingdom Metazoa; phylum Annelida; class Clitellata; order Crassiclitellata; family Megascolecidae; genus Metaphire; species Metaphire vulgaris. Next base: position 11,054,297 of record CM030840.1, on the reverse strand, counting down.
TTAATAGTCACTACTCAGTTACTGTATGCAGCGCCAACTAATTCCTAATGTGACAAAGTTCCGGTTAAATTTAAATTTTGTGGGGAGGTTAGTCGGCTTAAATTGGTGGTCGCGTTGGTTAATTTAAGTTAAGTTGCCCTTCATTAAAATATGAAATGTGACAATAATTTTCGAATTCAGTAGTTTCATGACACAATTATTTGGTAAATCTGGATATTGTCGACTGCCTCACTATCCGGCCGGAGCAAATGTCCCGAGCGGTTTCCAGTCATTTTGCAATTTTACTCCACATAAAAGAGCCAGTGGCCAACTTAGATTATAAAATTTTTACATTTTTGTGCAGCATCTATCTATGGAATGAAATGGACAGTCTTACATGTTTTCGTTTAGTTTATAAATGGTCACAATTAATGCTACATAAAATTTTGCATATATTTTAAAGTTTATATTATAGAATTAACTAATGAAATTCAAGTTACAGAAGTTAAAATAATGAACACCAAGTTTATTAAATGAACTTAAACTCATTCCAGCCTGTGTGTCAATGATCCAGTGGTACATTCAAGTGAATAGTATTTGCCTGAAAAGTTCAGTGTCATTTATTCCTACGCACAACATGCACCCAGACTTTGCACCGATTTTTTTCATTACAAAACTGGGTATTGTACCAAAGATAATACTATATCTTGTCTCTTCACAATATTGGCAAAGTCGAACTTATTGGACCCGAGTTTTGATACATTGAGTGTGTGCTATTTTTAATGCAGTGAGCAAAGAGTAAAGAAGAAGCATTATGATTTGATTGAAACATGCAAAGCAATTTACTGTGATCTGAATCAGTAGTGCATGGCTTCCCTGCAGCAACTGGTCTTAACACTATATGGACATTTTTACCCAGTGCATTTCCATCTGTTAACTTTAGGCACTGATACTGACTTGGCTGTTGTTTTTATTAAACTAGTTTTGTTGCTGTAAATTATATTTTTTAGTCAGCATGATGAATAGTTTAAAAATTAAAGCTGTTTTGTACAGCTCAGTTCAGTTCCATTGCATTATGTTACTTCTGTTGTTTGCGTATTGTTTTGATGTTTAAAGTCGTTTGCCTTAAAATTCATAGTTTAAAAAGACAGTGTGTCTACTGTTGCATTTTACATAGGCACTTAAAATATTTGGTTCAAGAACTGATAACAGTGCTGAGATTAAACTATGTAAATGATATTTCTATGTTGTTTTCCTCAATTTCTTTCATGTTAGTTGGATTGCATAGGTCAGGCAAAGTTTCATTGTTTAGTAGACTGTTTTTAAGAAAATATGATGAATTATTCTGCTGTCTAAAAACTTTAAACGATTAGCCTCTCAAGTAGTAATGACACTGGTATTTGATACACAGATTGAAAATTGAGGAAAATGACAAAAAGCTGATTAATGTATATCTGACAGGCATATCATAACTGGTTTCCAGTGCATTGTGTGATCATGCATTTAAGGCACTTTGTTTTCCAGCATTTTAGGCTATATATTGGTAAATCTTTTTTAAACAGGCTCAGACAGTTTCATTCAGTTACAGATTTATTCCCCAGTTAAGGGGTTAAACAGAACATCTGTAGTAGCTATTTCTTGTCTTCGTGAATAGGCTTCTCGTTGCTCTCCTGGCTGTAAGCAAACTATGTCTGTTATTTCATTTACTTGCTAATGCATTGTGGCCATGTATATGGGTTCGACAGGTCTCTTTGTTTTGAAGCCATATTTGAAAACTCCGACATTAATAGAAAATCCTGTGCATTAGTTCTGAGCTCAACCACAGTCACTGATGTGCATCAATTGATGTTAATGGAAACTGTAATTTTTATAGGAACTTAACTAATATGGCTAAAATTGCAGTTTTCATTCTACTGGTAATGCATGCAGCATGTGAACTCCTAACACACTCCCACATGCATGTGCATGCATGCACACACACACGCACAGCATGCCCTCAAAGGCACTTGGTGTGGTTCAAAAAAAAAGTTTGAATTTGCAAAAATTAGCAGTTCTCTTTCTCCTGTTTATTCTTCTCTTGTTGCCGACTGAAACATAAACTAAATGCTGTAACTACATTCACACTGCACATTGCAGGTTTAACAAATGGATAGAGTAAAAACATAAAGCACTATGTTATTACCGTATATTCTCGCACATTGTTCACAACTACAGATAGTCTGCACACGCCTGTGGCCTGCAAAAAATATATATTCTGTAAAATTTGAATTGCAAAGCCCACACCCTCCATTTATGGTGACTGGTGGGGAATGGAGACAAAAGCATCGGGGTGGAGACAGGATCAGTCTTCATGGGGGCGGGGTATGATTCTTAACCCCATTCAGACTACCAACCATGATTGCTTTAAGCGACCCTGTCATTTCTATATACTGCCCAGGGATGGTCATCTGCTCAGGCTACGTGTTGACTACCTGGTAGTTATGCCACTGCTTGTCCGTGGTGCTGGAGATGTTACCCCATTACAGCTAGAGTCTGAGCATGGGTCATGCCAGTGGTGTAGGAAGGAGAGGGGTGTGGCAGTCCTCCCCGGGAGGCACGTTCCTAAGGGTGCTGCATTCGAGGGGTACAAATTTGTAGGCTAGGAGCAGACAATTATAAGTGGAAGAAAGAGAAATAGCCTCCTCCCATAGTGTTGACAAAGCAAAGGTATGCAGGAGAAATGCCAATGACCTTTTGTTTTGCTCCTCATGTGGCTCTTCCACCCGGCGGCACCAACCCATGCTATGCCACTGGGTCATGCTGGTACAAGGCTGTGGACAGCTGCTTACATTCCTGGCAACCAACATAATTTGATACAGTTGGCAGTAGATACACTGATACTTTTGTGGCATTCTCTGAGAACACTGGCCTAAATCTGTGTGTCTTATCTTTTACATGGAAACTTCACATAAAGAAAGTCTTAAAATAAACAAATCAGGTTAGTTAGTGACAGGTGAACAAGACCACCTGTTGCAACCCATCTGCCCTTACCCGGGCCATGTTGGGGCTTGGTTCCACTACAGAGAATCAGCCATGCACCAACTGCTGCATCAGGTGATACAACAATGCCTTCTTTAGTGCATTTGCTCATTAAGCAACTGGGGTAGGGGTAATTGGGGAAGGAGTAGTAGAAAGGAAATGGGTTGGAAGGGTATGAGGAGTTGCTGTCTGTTGACACAATTTCTGCAGAATTCAATCCAGATTGCACATACCTTCACATCTTGGCATTGCCTGCACCTGGTGTTCTTTGTTTGTAATAGATCCTATAGCCCTCGGGCAATGTGCTTGAAAATATGGTATTATATTGACTTATTATTGCTGTAAAGAAGTTCCAGTGATGCAGTCATTGGATTACTTTACAAGTCCTCAATTGACCGTCACAGAAGTGTGAGGTTAAGACCCTGATAATGGAAATGTGGATTTTGAGACAGACTTTAGTTTCCAAAGGGCAAAGACTATGAGTTGCATGTAACATTTTATTATTTTTGTAATATATTTACTTTTAGCAGCTTCCTCTGTGGATGTGAGACATACACCATTATAGAAAATCTAAGGAAAAGGATACTTGCTTATAAAAGGAGATGCTGCAGGATAATACATAGGATTGAAAGGGTTGAAATGGCCAGCAGTGAGCAACGATTGAACAGAATCCAGCCTAAGTAATCTCTGATGTAATAGGTGACACTTTTTTACCTGTATTATAGTCCCAATAAAAGTAAAAGACTATTATTATAACTTAATTATGAACTTAATTATATATATATATATATATATACATTGGGAATATATATATATATATATATATATATATATATATACTTTTATAACAATGCAAAGACTAGTGATACAGTAGGCTGATATGCAAAATTCAGAAGAGTGATGAAACAAATTAAAACAATGCATTTTCGTGTGTCCCCAGCTTAGCTGAGTCAAACTGTACTAGAATTGTCAATATATTCTGCCTCACTTTTATTCTAGAGCATCCAAAATGCCACGAAAAATGGTGAGCCATTTGAAATGACGCTAAACAAAGTCTTTCAGAAATCTACTCTCTGTCAAATGTCTACAAAATCGATCGAGAGATAAGAAGAGTCTAGATATAGCTGGTTTCTTGTTTCTTGTATCTCAAGTTTTATAGACTGCAAAAATACTATATAATTAGTACCCTGTTTGACATATATATATATATATATATATATATATATATATATATATATATATATATATATATATATATATATATATATATATATAGCCACACAGGAGTTTCTTTTCTTATGTAGTAAAATTGCCCAAAAGTTAGTCAATTGGGAAATTGTTGCCCAAGAGAAATTTCTTGTGCACATGGACCCTCAAGAATTAGAGGGAACATTGCTCAGGATATATATATATATATGTATATATATATATATATATATATATATATATATATATATATATATATTAGGGTGCTCCATAGGTCAATGGTCAACATTTTTCTCTCTCTCAAAAATCAGACTCTCCTGCCCTTTTCCCCATTCATTGATGATGCATGTAAATAAAGTATGTAAGTTTTTGGGTGAATTTAAATTGTGTAAGCCTTGCCACCAGCATGCCAAAGATGTGACAATGTATTTAAACAAACGCTGAAAAACTTAAACATTAGAAAATTTCATGTCCTACCTTAATTTATCACAAGAAGACGAGTTTGCATGTCACAAAAGAGAAGAATGTGACAAGCGTGAATTATTAACACTTGGGGCTTTCAAAAAACTATTAAGGAGTGCAGAAATATCGATGATGGCCAATAAGTTAAAATTTGTAAGTTGGTCAGAGAACGACATTGATGGCTGCATTTATCTCTGAGGATGGAGCTGATGTTAAAACTGTGACACTGTCAAAATCTAGTCATACCAGGAAAAGTAGAGGGAAATAGCAAGAGGGAGACAAAGAATAAAGTATACAGACAGCCTAAGAGAAGCAACAAGAGCTAAAGACAACTTCTTCAACTGATAATGTTGAAAGCCAGAAACAGAGAAGAGTGGAAAACTGAAATCCATGGTCGCCAACATTGCAAAGTCAAGACGTCAAGAAAGAACAGAAGAAAAACACTATCAAAGTCAAGTACCAGAACAGCAGGTAAGGCAATTCAGAACAGAAGCGGCTCTTCTTGTTAAAACATCGTTTACTGCCAGAAGTGAACAATGGGATGGAAAATTGTGCCAGGAGACAGTGAGAGACTAGCCGTCTCATAGCAGGACTGCCAGCTCCCAGAGAAGGGAAGGAAAACTGTTTGATGTTCGGCCTTATCTGATGGCACTGGAGCATTCCAGGCAACTGTTGCCCAGGATGTGATGAAAATTGGCTGGAAGGGTGAAAGCACAATAATTATTGTGGAGCCTGTGTCAAAAGCTGGAGACATTACTAGGTAGAAAATTATTCTACTTTGCTTGCCATTGACACAATGTAATGGAAAGAATGTTGTGAGAAGTTTGGCAGGAATTATTCAGGGTGAAACATCCAACCCATATACACTTGAATATAATGGATTTTCAACAATCTTGGGCGCACTTGCTCAACGATTTACATTCAAAACGATTTTGACATTCACTTTCGTGTGACAGAAATATCAGCATAGAAATAATTTTTTTTATGCAATTTTTGTGAGGAGCTGTCTTTACCGGAGGATTCTGGCGATGCCTCAGAAAATGCTATGCCAGGTATTGACTATCGGGAAAGTGCCGAGCTGATGCTGATATTTATGGGAAAAGAACCACCAGTGGTGTGCACTGGCTAAAGTCAAGCATTTCATCATGCCCAGTGGATGGCAACCATCCTATACACTTATACAGTGTTAAGATACATGCATTGGCGGGAGGGGAACAGCTGAATTACAACCAAGATAAAATGGACATTATGATTATCCAGCGTTTGCCTGTTTGATGCACTTTTTATGTGATAGCTTAGTTGTCAGCACGTTCAGCTGCAGATACATCAGTAAATGATTTTCAGTTCTTGAATGATCTTATGTGGCATAAAAGATATGATCCAGAAGTGGCACAGGCTGCTATATGACAGCGCTTAACAGGCATTTGTGGTAGCTCACTGAAGAGATCGCACTGTTTGCGCTTTTCTTAACGCTTTTGTCAGATTCCAACAAGAAGCGAGTTATTCGTCAATTCCTGAGACATGAAGAAGACGATAATTTCAATGTCTTTGAAAGGTCATCCCAATTTTTCCACAATTGTCAACCTCTTCACTAACTTTGATAGGCATTAAATCTTGGCTGCTTTTCAGGCTTTTGCATTTAGACAGCAGTTGGATGCACTTGCCGCCGAACCAATGGGTGACTGATGCAGCGCATAATGAAGCTGCCATGTTTGTTCACAAATTGCAAGGTCGTTAATGACATGGCTGAGAGGGCAGTCAGGCTGATCACAAACTTTGCTGGAACAATAATTGCAAAGGGCAAACAAAACAATACTTGTTGCAGACTGTAGAAAATCACAGACGTGAAACATCAAATTTCAAGAAGAGCACTTTGCGTGATGCTCTGAACTGATCTTAGCTTACTATGGCGCTGTCTGTTGTTCATAATGGGTGTAAGCAACTTTATTCTACAAACTGTAGACACTCATTAGCTAGTTTAGACCTGTTATATAATATTCACAATTGGTTACAATTATGATTTGGATAATGGCAAAATTTCTACATTTTCCAACTTTTAATTTGCCTGGTGGCAAGGCTTTACCACATTATAAACACAAAATATTTTGTTATTCTGTTTGATAGTCTTCAAAATAATGGGAAAAACGCCGGGGAGCGAAACTTTTTTTACTTTTATTTTTTTGGAGCATCCTAATATATATAATATAGATATGTACAGGGTGACGCAAAAAACTGAACTAGTCACATTTAGGTTTGCATTTAATATACCGGTAGTCCTGTTTTTGGGCAACCCTGTATATTTACAGACTCTCCTGCAAACTCGGACCAGGTCACCTTGCACGTCATTCCATGGTTAATGATGCATTCTACCGGACCCTGATACGAGCTGGCATACCATCGGTCAAGGAGCCGTCCGGTCTTCTCAGATCCGATGGAGAGAGAAGACCGAACAGCATGACCATGATTCCGTGGAAAGCCGGCTGCTGCCTGGTATGGGGCCTCACTAGGACAGACACAGGAGCTGCTGCTGAAGCAGCATCAGTCAGAAAAAATCTCCCAAGTACACTGGCTTGTCGGCCGATTGTTTATTCTTGTCACTGGTCTTCGAGACTCTTGGCCCGATCAGTCACAACGCATTTATTTTCATAAAAAGTTGGGTCGTCATCTTTCCGTTCTTTCCGGAGACACAAGAGAGAGAAGTTTTTTTTGCTGTTTTTTGCTCCAGCGCATTTCAATGACTTTGCAACGTTTCAATGCAATTGCCTTCCAAGGGACTTTCCCTGATTGTGATTCGGATCTAGACGAGAGCTGAAAAGCATACAGTATATTTATCTCTCTCCAGACACTTGTTTGTAATCAGTCCTTTGAGAACTAAGTACCGAGGGCAAAAAAAATATATACTTTGTATGTATGTACCCTTTAAAATAAAAGTTTGCATCTTTTGAATGGACTTGTCTTCTTCAGATAGAATAATGTTGGAAGTAATTATGATGAACTTTGAGTTTTCTTTGTACAAAGTGTTTGAATTGCTGTTTTACCTTTCTGTTGATTCTGAAAGTCTGGAGACGCCTAATAGACCAAACAGAAACAGAAATGGAAGATGAAGTAGCAACAAATGATGTTAACTATGAAGTGCTCATTTTTTCCAGTTGTGGATTTCTTTATATACCCAGGCCCTGCTTGAGTACTGCCAGAATATATGGCATTTGATTAAACAGTCAATGAGAAGAATGCAGATGCAGTGGTGAAAAATATTCTCTTTATTGAAAGAAAAAGATTTATGAATGATAACTCACATCTAAGTATCTTATGTTCATTGTAAGCAAGTCTTATCTAGCAGTTGGTCACATATCATCATTCATGTAGCTCCATATGCATTGAAGTGTCCTTGTAGAATGAAAATTGTATGAATGTGTAAAGTATCATCATTTAGATACCAATTTTTCAAAAGAAGTGCAGATTGACCTACTTTAATCCCGAGATATTTTGCTCTTACCAGGGGCTTACCTCTGCCATTGCAGGTTTAACTTCCAAACTCCCAACATATTGAAGTTGTTCAATACTGTTTCTCAGGAATAGAGTTGAGAGTCCAGAACTTAACTGTGAACCAAATGGCTTTCATAGGCAGAGGAAGAAAAGGCAACTCTGCTACCGTACTATCTCACGTATCATATAAGACGCACTTTTTTCCCCTTAAAAATTCGGTTTAAAGTGTGGGTGCATATTATACATAGAAATAAATTTTTTTTCATGCAATTTTATGTGCATAACATACATAATTTTAATTTAGCCGTATTTTTATGCATATAACACGCGCGTTATACAGGTTTTTACCTACACAGTCAGTGGTGGAGAAAAACTTTGTTTGCACATCAATTTTCAAAAAGAATTTGCCAGAAAATTGTGATTATCTAGGCTACTCAATAGACATTCCATCATTGATAGCTAAAAATGATGTGGGCTTATTGTTTTATGGCACAATGACGGCTGCCGGCGGGGGGGGGGGAATCTGTCTACTCTTACAATTTTAAGCAGAATTTGAAAGACAATTATGATTATCCAGGTTAATTAATAGAGATTCTCATAGGAAATTTTGGGTGTGTATTATACATAGGTATTAACAATTTTACATTATGATAACTCTAGAAACTAAGGGTGCGTATTATACATAGGTGCGTATTATACCCGAGATAATACGGTAATTCAACAAAGTTTTGGATGTTATGCATCAAATGGCGGTAGCAATGACGACAGCGATGATATGGGTTATTCAGGAGATACAGGTGATATGTTGTATGATACAGATGAGAATGATGATTTACTTTTTAAGAATAATTGGGAGGAGTCTGCGAGGAAAGAAAGAACTATGATGATGAGACCATTTGAGTATTGTTTAGATTTGAGCTTAATTTTACCATGATGCCATTTGAAGTGAAATGGTCACTGAATCAGATGATGAAGTCAACAAAGTAAATTGATATTAGATGGAAGAATTAATTCTGTTGCCAAAATTTGTATTTTGCTTGGTATAGTTGAGGATTTAATGGAATAGTTGTTGCCAAATAATAGCCTTGGAGAGTTTACTCATTCTTAAATTATCTACAGTGTCGAAACATAACACAAATGTAAAATTGATCTGCTACAGAGTAAAGAAAATAACTATTGAATTGTGCTGCTTTCAGTCTTGTATAACTAACTGAACTTCAAATAATATTTGCACTGTAGACTTTTTCATGTCTTTTTCCAAATATTAATTTTGCTAATCTTGTGTTAAAGGTATGAAGTATAACCAAAACAATACTTCAGAAATGTATGAAGTTGATTTCAGGTATATACACATTAGCATTTGAAAGCCTTCCTCGTGTTTATGTTTGCATTTTAAGCGTATGAGCTCATATTATTTTCTGCAGATTATACTGCACAAAAAAAGAAGAGACGAGGTAAATGCTGCATCCGGTGGCTTCCGAGAAATTCCCTTCGGTGGTCACTCGCAAGAAGTTTGTCTAGAAGAAAACAGGAACAGTCTAAAGCCATTGGATGAATGTTTTCAAAATGAAATGCCATCTAGTGAAGAGCCAGGAACTCGTACACCACCTATTGAACAATCCAAACCAGGAATGTCATGGATTGGATCGCCATCTAGTGACCAAAGTAGGACTGAGACTCAATCAAGATCCGAAATTTTGAAGGTATCTTCACTTATGTCAGGGACTACATTACTGCTGCCAGCTGATCCAGTTACGATGGTAGCACCCAGGAGGGAAAGAGAATTGGGTGTGGGTCGTGACAGATATTATCTTGACGACACTGGTTCGGAAGCCAGTGGCTTACCGTCTTATTTGTTTCCTCGATATTACCCATTTGGGGCAAGTCAGCTTCAAAATGTCAATCCTGCCACGGTGCTGCAACATGGTAGACTGATAGATGAAGCTTATCTTACGGGTGTCAGCGTTGCTGCATCTTCTGCGAGCACTCCAGCTAGATATTGCGACGAAAGAGCTATTTTGCCTTTTCATTCTAAACCTGAGCACAAAGGATACATGGAACAATATGGTTTTAATCAGACAAATTTCTCATTAAGAAGACCTAGTGGAAACCTATTAGGTGAGGCAGCTTTAGTGTCGTCCAGTGACGTCGTGGATAAGAGAACTAGTCATTACGTGAATACTGTTGACGATGACATTGATGATGAAAATATGAGCGTCAGAAAATCAAGATCCAATGTACTGGATGATGCTCTGAGCTATGATTTGCCAAAGATGATTGACAGGGGAAGTAACCGTATGAGTGCGTCACCCTTAAGTCTATCAGGTATTTATTTAAATCTATCTCACATTGTAGCTGTTGTTTAATGCAGTGTTTAATGCACAGTTTAAGAATGTTTTATTGGGTATTAATGTGAAATAATTTCAAAGTGTTTTGTTGGCCAATGTATTTTTAAACTGTCATATACTGAGATGCAAGTTTAAATGAATAGTATAATAGGTAAAGGTAGTCCCATATTTGAACGCTGATCTCCTGGTACTGGGCAAGCAGCCACTCAGGTGGCTTGCGCCATTAATCTAAAGTAGGTTGCAATTACTTTCTCTAGACCCGCGTTTTACCTTCGCAGCTTAATGCTGCTAGTATAATGCAATTTAACAAAAATGTCATAGTCATATAGTGAACAACTGCACTAATTCTAATCTTTGTAGGCTTAATGGCTTGGATGTGGCTTAGATATTGAAACATAATATTATATCAATGATACTTGTTTCCATTTCGAGTGGGATTGTCTGTAGTTGAACCAAAATTTGATAAATTGGTGAATCAGAAAGAAGCTCACTGTTCACATTGAATGTTAATTGGTATTTATACACATTGACTGAAGTGATGCTTATTTTTCCCATAATCTATAATCTATATAACTAAATAAATTTTATTTCTTATTTAAGCACTGGTTTAGAGAATTCTACTCTATTGAAAATATATGATTAGGTATTTGTGCTTAACCTTTTAAAGGTGGAATTAAATTTTTAAAGTCATCCCCCCACGGGGGAATTAATTTTGGGAAAAGGTGTTCATATGAAAACGTGAATATATACGTTATAAACTTACTATATTTCAGGCTATATAGAAGCTAGAAAATGCGGTTTGCACCATTGTTGAGCATTTTTATTGCTCTTTCTATCCATCTGTGTCAAAAGAAAAAAGTTGGGGGTAGGACCACTCTACACCCTAAAATCGGACCCATCCTCAACATTTTGTTCAAATTTTGTTCAAAGGTCAATAGCAAAACGTCTTCAGCGGTAACCCCCAAAATGTGAGCGAGAAAGTAGTAGGGAGGTGTAATTGGAACAGAATAGTGCAAACATTTTGAAGATCCCAGCCAATTTGGGGTGGTTATGAATTTTCCTACCCTAGTACCCATTGCTCGCTGAAAATAATTACACGTACGGATTTTCAATGTGAAAAACCGAACAACTCAGTATATTTCAGGCTATATAGAAGCTAGAAAGATGCGGTGTGCACCATTGTTGAGCATTTTTATTGGTCTTTCGAACCATATGTGCAAAAAAAATTTGGGGGTAGGGTCCACTCTACACCCCAAAATCGGACTCTCCTTGACAAAAAATTTTCAAAGCTCCATAAAAAAAATTTTCAGCGGTGACCCCCCAAATGTGGGTGAGAGAGTTTTAGAGGAGTGTGATTGGAACAGAATAGTGCAAAAATTTTGAAGATCGGACCATATTTGGCGTAGTTATGATTTTTCTAGCCTCCGGCTGAAGATTTTTCATATACATTTACCAGCCTTGGTCGTTACACAGCCATTATCCTTTGCTTATATAGGCAACAATATCGAAAATGATGCTGCCGCCTATCGAATGGATGGTAACTAAATCAATTGGCGCATTGGATAGATGTAAAAATCTTATGTCCGCGGTACACTCATGCTTATCTAGCGTGCCGTTTTAAAACGGCGTTTCCCTGTAAGCTATGATTTTCTGCTGCCGTTTTAAAACGGCGAACCCCTGAAAGAGGTTAAATACAGCTTTGAATAGATTTTGTTTTTTTTAGTTTAGTTACTTCAGTGCATGTTTTCTTTAAAATACATAAGTATCAGTGATCAGTAACCCGGTAACCATTATAGCAACTTGAAAAGTTGTCGGGCCGCAGTAATTTTGCCAAAACATTTAACCGGTCCGCAACATCAAAAGTTTGAAAAGCACTGTTTTATGGTTTCAGCTGAACTTTTAAAGATTTCTTTTAGGCCCAAAGAATTGACTTTTCCAGCACAGATTGAATTGGCCCTTGTACCACTGTGACTTGAGGGGGGAAAGATGGCTGCCATCCCCTAGGTTTTTTCCAAATTTTTAGAGACCTGATGAGATATTTTAATTAATTAATGTATGTAAAATTAATCATAACTCTAGCACTGTATTAGTATCCAATAGGAATTTCAGTTTTGGGCAATCTAAGCGTAGAAACAGAACCACAAACCCACTTTGAACCAAGAACTTCAACTTTGAGATGCAATATCTGAATGTAAATATGTAAAGCAGGCATACAAAAAGGTCAAATACAATATGGTTTAAAGCAAGGTAAAACTAGGATGTAAATGATGTGAAAGAGTCTGCAACAAACGTTCAAAGCATACGTTATGTGAATGAATTGCACTGTACAGTAATCAATGTTGAACAAGATATGATTGAGCAGTGTGATGAAGGTTAAGTGAATGAATGTTTACTTTCATTATGTTACTGACTTTTTGTGTATATTCTACTTACAGATAGCTATAATTACCCAAAACAGGATAATGTCAGAACCAGTTCAGATGATACCTTCAAGTCACCTTCTGTGGAGGCCCATAAGACTGTGGGTAGGCCCAAAGGTCGTCCCGCAAAGACAGCATTGACCGTCGGAGACGCTGGCCCTGGTGGTGGCCGGTCCATTATTCGCTGTCCAGTCTGTGGCAAGCTCTTCAACAACTCGAGTGCCCTGGCCAAACACAAACTGACCCACAGCGATGAGCGCAAATACGTGTGCACTCTGTGTTCAAAGGCGTTCAAGCGACAAGATCACTTGTAAGAAACATCACTTATAATGCATCTCCTTAAGATAATTTAGTTTAATGAATCTCAGGTTTCGCTTTCGCTGCTGTGATTCTTGGCTTGTAGGTTTCGATTAACAAAGAGATTATTATTTGCCCTTTGCAGACAGTACGAGCTGATAGATTGTGGTGGAATTGCTTTGCCTGATGCTCTTTGCAGTGTATGCATCAAGCCACTTGCTGTGACACACGATGCCAATACTCTGTTGGTTTCTGGTTTCAGATTTGAAATTTCTTTACAAATGCACTTAAAATATAAATGACAATATCAGTAGGAACAATCGGCAAAATGTAGTTATAACTTGAATATAGAGGTTTTTGCTATTAGAGGTATTCATCAATTGATGTGTTTCACGTATAAATTTTTAGCTCCCAGTGTTATGTATGGGGAAAAGGATGTTAAATGAAATACATTGAACTGCTTTATACAATGTAATCTTTCTGTATTGATTCAGAAGATAAGTATTGTAGCTATGCAATTGTACATGTGTTAGGTGACTTTATGAAGATATTATCAGTGTAATTTATTGCACATTGCTGCAGTCACAAAACATACTGGTTGTTATTGCTTAAAATAACATAGAATTAAATGACTTTATGTAAACTGTTCTTTTTACAAATAAGAAAGTAAGATTTGGGATTATTTTATGTTATTTGTGTGTTCTAATTTCTTATTCATATGAAAGTTCATAGAATCTAATTCTGCAAGTAGTGGATTCTGTGAAATAGAATCTCTGTGCATAAGAATGTTTTACATCAGTGATTCTTAACCTTTTTGTGATTACGTGCCCTTGAAAACAAGTATAAGAGTGCAAAGTCACCTACATTACCTTATATGAGGCTAACAGTTTATTATCTTTAATATATTGAATAATTATAAGCTGCAACATACTTCTGTCACAGATTGTGCATATGCCAGAAAGTGGGATTTTTCTTTTACAATTTCTAATTTATTACAAACATTTCTACAGTATATGTACAGTGCACAGAATTCTGTTCTGTTCTTCAGCCATCCTCTTCTGTTTTTCATGTTTGAATCATGTTTTGAAACAAGAGTCCAGTCCATGTTATGTTATCTAGCCAAGCTGTTCTTGGTCTTTTTCGTGATCTTCAACCAGATAGTGTTCCTTGAATTAGTTCCTTTTCTAGACAAGAGCCTTGTTTTCTCATGCCGTGTCCAAAACCAACAAAGTTTGCCTTTTTAAATGTTGTTCAGCAAACTACTTGTCACATCTGCCTGCTCTAGTACCCACTCATTAGTTCTTTTTGCTGACCATGAAATTCTTAAAATTTGTCAAAATCCTTTCATTTCAAGCCTCAATATTCTTTGCTCATCGTCTTTATTCAGTGTCCAGCTTTCCGAGCAGTATGCTACAACTGGCCAAACAGTGTACAGAGTACATTGTAGTAAAAGTTTTTAAAACAGACTTTATTTCTGGGTCGTTCTGCGTACCCCACAATGTCCTTCAAGTATCCCTAAGGGTTAAGAGCCACTGTTTTACATACAGTCAAATATGAATGTAATTTTTCTGTATAGTGATGATCATGTTCTGGAAGTTGCATCTTCCATGACTCATTCCTTCTGTGCATTGATTAATAAATCTTGTAATGATTGTTTGAGTCTTCTACCTAAGATCTTCGACATGACATATGTGTAATTTAAACTGAGAATTGATTGATTAATTTTATAGAAATGGACACTTGATGACTCACAGTAGCACAAAACCTTTTGGTTGCAAGTTTATCGGATGTAACAAGAGCTACTGCGACGCACGTTCCTTACGTCGCCACATGGAAAATCATCACCTGGAGTGTACCACTGTGGCGACCGCATCTGGATCTTCCTCTGGCAGTTGTTTCAATTTTGACTCTTCAGTTTCACAACACTATGGAGCGGACATCAGTGCAGACAAGTCAGGGTCTTATCTTCGACAAGCTAGTCCAGTCAATCTGATTATTAAAGATGGGCCTCAACTGTCGCGGCCATTTGCAAGTTTTTCCTCCGATAATCCTCAGAATGCCATGTGGATTACAGGATACAATCCACTTGAGTAAGCCGTTTTTTGGCATTCTTGACACTGTGTTCAATTGAAATAGTTGTTTCAGTGAATGTCTATTTATTTCATTGTAGCTGAATGAAAATCAAATTAATTTTAGAAAGTAATTTAAGTGAATAGAGTGAGATCAGGTTTATGTGATGTTTTGCTCGAATGATGTCCATTTGCCTGCATGTGATGTTTACAGAATGTATGGCAAATCGGCTTGACTTGGCTTATGACATTTTGTACAGTTGAATGCTCTCTTGAACTTACTTGAATGAATTCTCAGAACAGTGTTTGGGCTGAATAATGGAGTTGGAGTTGAGAAGCAGAAGAATTGCAGTTCCAAAAACGTTTTTGCTTAATATTTGAAATCTGTCAGATCACATTTTCAGAACTTTTCTTAGGATTTTTAAATATCACATCATTTCCAGCATCTGTCTAATACATTTTTGTTTTAGAACTTTAGAACTTCAATATATTGAATAGCCAGTATATACACTAGTCATATAAGTTTGGTTTAAAAAAGAAATGATATTCTATGGGGGTCTTTTTATCCAATCACAGGATGGAGTGAGTCAAAAGTCATTTTGATGATGCTTTCATCTTCATCATCATCATCGTCTTCACAATTATCAATGACCGTTGGATCAACCCTTATTGGTGTCTGATGCCTTCTTTTGAGTTTGTTTCATTCTTGTCTGTTTAGAGCTCTATGGCCAATCGCTTACATTGTTGCTCCATTCTCTGTGAGATCTTCTCTTCTTGTTGGTGCCATAGATCTGTTATTTCCAACATTATAGACTTTAATCTTTCATTCTTCTTTCATTCATTGTATATTTCCAAAGAGTCTGAGTTTCCTCTGTATAATCTCTTTTTATATAATAGATTCCTTAGGCTGAACTTATGGTTACTCACTGCTGACCTTTTCAACCCATCCAGTCTAAAATATTGTTCTACAGCATTTCATTTCAAAAGTGTGTGTTCTTTTCTAGGTCTTTTCTAATGGTTTATGATTTTCACATCTACATAGGCTAAAAATACATATAGCTGTTGAATATTTATGTTTCAGCGACCGTTTTTATTTTTAAGAAAGTGAAGCAATGCAATTCAATTTGAACTTGTTTTACTGGGTTATAAGGTTCATGCCATTCACTACCCTGCTGCTTTGTAATTGACATTGTGTGTTGCATTTGCCATTGTCCACATTCTTATGTAAAGTTGATGATAGTGTTTAGGTAGTTCAAAGGTATATACTTTGTTTAGGAGCTACTTGTGCCAGTTCATTTTATTATTCTTTGTCCGGTTGCATTTATATTCATCTTCTTCATTAATGCAGTGTCCTTGATGTTCTATATTTGGCTCAGCAGTAAGCTTAAATGAAGGTATTAATTGTCATTTGCATTTGTCATTTCAGTATTTTGTTAACTTGTAAGCACTGCGTTTATGTGACAGGTGTTGTATAATGAAGAAACTGATTTCTGTATTTCAGTGAACCAAAGCCCATTAAGTGCGACGTCTGTGGAAGGGGATTCAAAAATATTCCCGCTCTTAATGGTCATATGCGATTGCATGGAGGCTACGTACGCAAGGTTTGTAATTCGCCGAATGTTGGTTTCTCCCGTTATTCTTTTGTGTGAATATATTCCTCTCTGTGTGTCAGTTGACATTTTATCCCATATATGTTCCTAATGTGTTTAACAGAACATAATAATGCTTTTTTGTAAGATGTGTAACTGGTGATGATATTTCTAATCTGCATGTTGTAGTTTTTCTGTTTCTTGGATTCAGGACTTGGATGAAGTACAGGACATGTCCCGCGGAAGCGATGCTCGTTGTGAATCAAGGTTTTCTTTGCAGAGCGAGAGCAGTCAGTCTTCGAGTGGTTTCAGTGCTAAACCAAGCTTAAGTGCTTCAGAACCCAGCAGAAGATGCTTTCTTTCAAGACCTTCTAGTTCAGAAGGAGAGAATTTGTATGATAGACGACTGAATGTGTCCAACAGTGAACCAACCAGTGGCTCATTTTATGAGGAGTTGGGATATTTTCCTGCAGTGCGGGGTGATTACAGTAATGCCTCTGAATTACAGAATAGGAATGAACCAGGCATTTGTAAGATTTTTGAATTGGACCGTATAAAACGAAACAGTGTATTTGATGACCATCATAAAGGCAAGGCAGGGTTTTTGAGACTTTCGGCTCAAAATGCTGATCTGGAAATGAGAAATACAGTGGAAAAGAGAAATTATTCCCATGTGGTAACAGCTATTAATTCGGTTAATGACATACTAAATATTTCTGCAGACTGTCCTTCATCTACCATGAAGGATCCTCCAAATGAAACAAAGCGTGAAATTCAGAGACAGAAATCATTTGAAGATCCCAGTTGCTTAGATTTTCAGGGACAGTCTAAGCATTGCAAGAAGCAGAAAAAATCAACCGATGCTAATGATATTTCAAGCGTGGTCACAAGGCCAGACTCAGTCACCAACTGGCATTCAAATGGGGCTGGTTGTCAAATTGGTTCGAGGCAGTCTGACCAAGCAAAGACCAGTAGCAGTTGTGGAAGGTGGGCGGTTGGCTCTCAGGTGTCTCAACAGAGGACTATAAACAGTGACGAAGAGAAACTTCAAATGTCAGGCAATGATTGTCTCCCAGACAGCACCGATGGAAAAGAGGAAATTGACATTTGCAGATTGGACAGCAAGGTAACTTACTCAGATGGTCAGCCTAGACTTCAGTCTACTGATTATAAATCTGGTTTGCCACAGCGTGAGATTATCCAAGGCGTAGAAACAGATTCTGCATTGAGAGCAAGTGATGCCTGTAAAGCGTTTAATTTGACTTCAGATCAAGACTTTGCCGGTGAGGTTCCATCAGCACATAGTGAGCAGGTCGGATGTCTTTATCGTAAACGTTGGATGAACCTGCATTTGAAACAAGCTGAACTATGTTGCGATGAACTGCCGAGAATGTCCGCCACCTCTGTAGGAAAACAGTGCAGTGATATCCAAAGAGGTGACAGAGGAGGAAATACAGGTTGTGGCAAACCGTCTTCTCCCAAAGAATCTTCTAAATTTGTGGAAAATGTTCTTTATCAGCCTGGGATAAAGAGAGGTGGAAATGTGGATACCAGTCGTGACATCAGTTCCAGGTGCCTTCCTGGCAGCCATGGGACTGATTTTGTTGCAGTTCGAAGCGATCCAGTCTTGCCAGTTCCGCTTGCAGATCGAGCTGCTTCTCCGCCAAGTAAGCGAGGAATTTTAGGATTGTCCAGCCAACCAGATGGGCTGCATCGCGATGTGACTATTCAAGCGAGTGTGCCCTCTTCACCCTATGATTTGCATCCTCCTATGCCATGTGCTGCACATACACCATATACACCGTTCACTCCGGTGAATCATCCTGGAACTCCGAAACTCGCATCGCATTTTGAATTTCCTCCTCAAGATTGTTTGCAGGAAAGTTCCATGTGCGATTCTCCATCAGCTGCGCACGGTAGCCAGGTGTGGCGCTGTCATCGGCAACTTGACGTCTGTCTTGTAGTTGAACCCGAAGGTGGTCGTTATCCAACTCAGCAAAGACCAAAGAGGACAAACACAGAGACCGAATCAAAGAGTCTTTACGAGATTCACCAGGTAAAATCATTGAATAATTAAGTAAAATTTCAGCTTTCGTTTACAATTCAATGACCATGCAAATACAGTGCAGTGATTACCTGCATAAAAGTAATGAGACTTGCAGCTTTGTTGACATAGGGAATACATTTGTTGTGAGTGTAAGAGTTAGCTAAGAAAATTGCATAGTTATTGCTTGTTTTGGCTACATTTTAACAGTTTTCCTAAATTATTCGTAGCATAGCTGCTTATGTGAGGCTATCTATACTTGTTTTTTTATAAACAGGGCGAGCCTTTCTACAGAAAAGCTACGGAAACTAGAGATTTTGACAGTGAACGCCTTGTGCGAATTGCTTCATCATCTGATGGTAGTAATCGTTCAAATGTGTCAACACAAAGGAACTTAGAGATGCGTAGACTTAATTCAGGCAGCCAAGGACAGCCGCTGAACCCGCGTCACTCTTCGATTCAAACTGACTCTTGGATCCCTGATGATGGAATGATGATGGCCGCGCTTCCAACCGGTGCCGGGCGTGACTGTCATCCAGAAGCATCCGTGGCAGGCGAAAGTGATTCGATTGATTACAGGAAACAAAACAAACAGCTGGAGAGAAAAAGAAAACCTCTGGGTAAAATCAAGACAGAGTCTGAGTGTAAAAGACCAGCTTATGGATGCGTAACATTTGATGCAGAGATGTCGCCTGATGCAGGTCTCCAGTCTAGACAAGAGAACATGAAAGGAGCAAAAGAAGATGATGGAAATCTTCAGAAGAAATTTGCTGATCACAAGAGCGGGACCATATTCCGGAACTCTCCTAGTTCTTTGAAGGTGATGAAGGTTAAACCGCGCCCTGAGCCGCTGTCGATCCCAGCAAATGTGAGCCACTTTGGATTCCCTAGCCAGATGCGTTCGTCTCATCTCTGGAATAGTTTGACAAAGCCGACGCCCACTCCATACACTCCGCCACCGATGCTCAGCCCTGCACGAAGTGGCCCAGGACTCTTCTGGACTTTGCAGACTGGATATACATCGCCGTTTGCTGTACCATCTGCTTTGGCTAAGTGTGAGTGTTATTTTACAATTATGACTTTCAAGCAAAATAGAAACAATAGCTGATGTTTGGCTTAAGCTTGTACGTCTTTCCTGAAATTATAACTCATAAACATGTTGACAGAATATGCGGTGTGGTTCTGGATCATATTTTACTTGCTCCATAAATTAGTAATACAAGCCCTTAATAGAAGCTTGCCACAAGTTTCAGATCAGGAGATAGTTAAATGGGGGAGTTTGGATAAGAAAGAATTAAATTTCTAACTTCTGTCTCGATAGCTGAACCAACAGATGATAAGCAGTCTGGTTTGTAAATTTTTTGATTACTTAAAAACTCCAGTAATGTTTTTCAGTTTATAATATTTACATGCATTACTATCATGAATTTTTTTATTTCTTATATTGGACTTTTGGCACAAGATTTTATTATTATAACATTTTTATAAACCGATGATAAATATATTTATGTCTGTTTTGCATTGTGAAATTGGTTTCTATTAGAATATTGAAGTTAGGCACATTAACTTTTTCATGGGATGATTACCAAAATTAAAGTTCAGCTGTGTTTTACTTGTTTTTAGATAGCAAATCAAAAAGTGGAAAATCCTGGAATGAAGATGTCCACTCAGCGATTGAGTTTGAAAAAGTACCACCTGAGACAGACACTCAGCCGTTAGTTTATGAGTCTTTTTTTTGACAGATTAAAGTTGAAATATTGAAATAATTATTGAACAATTTGGAGAGAAATATGTCCAGGATGCTTGTCTCAGAATTGAATTGAAACATGTATGTTTGATACTGTGAACTTTATTTAGTCACATAATTTTATATATGATACAATACAATGCAAAATCTCTTTATTAAAATCAACTCTGACAAAACGTAAAGTCAAAACAACACACCCATCCTCACATACAACACATACCCTACGTATCAAACACAAACCAAAAGACACTGGAAATTAAAGTTATATTTTACATTTGCATCCTGAATATAATCATCGTATAATAAAGCTTATATTTATATCTATTTCATTAGAACTCTTGGGTTGTCTAGAGGTATACATTTCAAACTGAGGTGGAGTTGTGAGATTTAGACCATTTTTTTATTTGAGTGGATGACTCAATCTGAATCATGATGCTGATGGCCAACGCCATCATTGATGGCCAACTCAGTCATGTTTAGGCATGGATAAATTGGTAAAATGTGGGTTTAGAAGCAGCATTGACAAACTACTCTAGATGAATGGCCTAAGCCAATTGGGTTCTGTCACCAACCAGAGATATTTGCTGAATGCAATCCTTAGTTTTGACCCAGACATTTTTACTTTTCTGTTTTAACATGTTGCTGAAAATTTTTTTATTGAGCCGGACCCAGGACTACCCCCTTTTTTTGGCACGGATCGAAAGACCAATTGCTCAACAATGGACCACATCTTTCTAGCTTCTATATAGCCCATTTTCACATTGAAAATCTTCCAGAATTGTCATTTCAACCAACCAGGACATTACAGGTCTAAATACATCCCATTTGTTCATCGCACATTTGGGGTTTACCCCTGAAGACGTTTTTGCTATTGACCTTTGATCAAAATTGAACAAAATGTTGATCAACTTTTTTTCTTTTGGCACGGATGGATAGAAAGAGCAATAAAAATACAAAGGGAAGCTTCTTTTTGGTTTTGACAGTCAAAAATTAAATGTGTTAAATATAAGTTTCTAAGTTCTTTTCTCACTGACAATCTAAGGTGAAATACCTGTATATGGAAAGTTTAATCAGAGGCTTTATAATTTGATTTTTCTATTTGAAATTTGGAATTTTTGTTCCCACAAATCTATTTTTGTGTTGTGAATGTGAGGATTATATCAGAGCATAGGGTAGTTGAATTGCTTTCATGTTATGTTTGAGTCTTTTCTGGTATTTCTGAAATTACAATTTTGATGTGGAAAATTGCTGATTTACTAAACACCAGAGAATATATATCTCATGGGATGAATGTGATGCAGTCATTGTGTGATCTTTATCTTTCGTTATTAGTTATCTAGAGGAGTTATATTTTTATGATTGTTTATATTGCTTATTTATAATTTATAATGCTATATTTTTAGGCATGTTAATATTGGACCACAGTATCAACCCAATTTGCCTAATTTTTATGGTAAGACTTTTCAAAGTAACCTATTATAATTGTTTTGTAGCATTGTGGAACAACTATTGTTGCAATATACATGCAGGCCCTGAGCTAATGTAGTTGTTACTTGTGTCATTGTTGCAATCATGTGTCTGTGTTATTTATGTGTGGTCTTTATTTAAAGAGATTGCTTTTAGATTATTGTTCTATTTCTTTTATGAAACCAATTGGAAAATTTTCAATATCTTTAACTGCCATGATTTGACCCATGCTTTTGCACCATAATGTGTGAATTTATAAACTACTGCACAGGCTTGTGAATCTAATTCAGTTTTGTTGCTGGTTCTCATTATTGTTAATATAAAATATAAATCACATATATATATATATATATATTTAATCAGATGGCACAAAGGACCAAGTTACTACCAAGCTATTTACTAGACTTAAATAAGTGTGTGTGTGTGGTGACCTAAATACCACAGTTATAACAGTTTACCACATACAATTCTGTAATTTGTTGAAAAACGTTTGTAAAACAAAAACAGAAACCTGCTGTGATAAGTGGATATGTTGCTAATAAATTAATTAGCAGCAATTTAGTATTTAATTTTTAAGCATCATAGTAATATGCTGGCCAAGTAAAACACAGCACAGTTCTAAGAGCAGGCCATAATATTTAGTTTTATGTGGCTGCTATTACTATGCAGTCATAATGTATAGTACATTTTAATATTAGTTGAATGAGTTGATAGTGAGACAAGCTTTAGTCTTGACACTTCTCCAGACTTAATCTTGAATGGCTTTGATTTTAACGTTTGTATCTACAGAGTGCAGACCTCTTTTGAGAGACAATTCTGAATATGATGACCACTCCTCTTTACTTTGGAATCCTGTTGCTATTGAAAAACTCAGAGATGAAGAAGGTAAGCTGTAATTTGTATTGATTTAAAATTACATTAATTCAGATGAGCAATAAAAACAGTAAAATTAAATGTCAGACTACCGGTAATTCTTGAATCAGATGATGCAGCAAAATACTTTGATCAAAACTTATCATTGAGTAACTTCAATTGTAATGTGCTGTTAGTTATGACAGCATAAATAGGCCAGAAGAATGCTGACATGCTTTGCATGCTTTCCTCAACTCGTGGTTTTTCTGTTTCAAGTATTATATGTCCTATTTGAAGGCATTTTCTTAATTCCATTATTTTACTTTAGTGGTTGTAATACACAATACAGTGTACATTATGTAATTGTCTTATGAATTTATTTTCTTCTTGGTTTTGTTGTAAATTGAATGAATGATTGTCTTGTTTTGTCTTAAAGTGAAACAGTACATGGATTATTCATGTTGTGCTGCTCTTCCTGGCAATGGTGTCAACAAGGAATATGCATTGCATCTATTGCACTTATGCCAGGGTGATATGAAGGTACTCTTCTGTACATTGTTCTCCTACATACCTACTTTTAAAATTGATTTATCTAGTATTTGGCTTTATTGTTTTTATCATCATGTTCTCTGTCCTGGGACAGGTTGAGGGCTCCATAGTTGCCATTCCTCTCTGCATCTTGCCTCTTCTTTGATTTCTGCATAGGTTTTGTGATGCTGTGCATCTGTTTTCATCATCCAGTCCAATAGCATTTTCCTTGGCCTCTTGTATCTTTCTTCCTGATATGCTTCCTTCAATTACTGTTCTAAGAAATGTTTCTCCTCTTAGCATGTGTTCAATCCAGTTCTTCTGTCTTCTTTTGATTGATTTATTTATTTATTCAGGCCAATTTATTAAGCGCAATAGCAGGGCTAGAGCCCACGACAAGAACGCTTCACACATACAATTACGGGTAATTGTATGTGTGATGTGTGATAATTTTGATGGCGTTGATTATCGATCTTTGTTCTCTCACCATCTGTAATACCTCTTCTTTTTGTTTCTTGTCTGTCTGCTTAATCTTTTCCATCCTCCTCCATAGCCACATTTCGAATACTTCCAGCTTTTGTATGTCCTTTTTCTGAAGAGTCCAGGTTTCTGAGGCATATCAGAGTTACACTCCATGCCAATGTTTTTATCAGTCTCTTCTTTAGTCCCATGCTTAGTTTTCCTCTTACCAGTTCCCCTCTGTCCAAAAATGCTTGTTTTCCCATCGCTACTCTTCTCTTTATCGCCTCCTGGCATCTTCTGCAGATGGCTCCAAAGGGTAACCAAATTGTGTCACCTGCTCCAGTTCTGCTCCACCAACCGTTATGGTGAATCTAAATGGATTTTCTCTCTTTGTTTTTACCATGATTTTGTTGGTAATAACAAAGAACAGAAATCCACCTTTATTGTTATACTGCTGGTTAATTGCCTTATTTTATTGCTGTTATCTTTATTGATTTTAGTCTTCTGTTACTTTTATCATCTTATGCTTTAATAGCTTATGTTTGTACCTATATACAATTGTGATGTGTTTCTGTATTCTTGCCCTTTAATATGTTTTCACCGCTTTGTAGCAAGCTGGAAAACTGTTGCTTGCGCCAGAACCAAGATTGCCACAATCGAGTGGATTAACAAATTACAAGTATCAGGGTATGAAAAATTAATATCCATAATCTGAGAATGGCTGCTGCTATTGTTGTGCTATTTTGTCAATATGCTGCAATGTCTCTAATAATAAGGTTGTTAACGGTTAACCGGCGCCGGCAACATCGAACCGTTTTGATGTAGCTGTGCAGGATGCTGGCTCCCATGCCTGCAACTTCAAAACGCTTTGAAGTAGTTGCGAAGGACACTGGCCTCAGCACCAGCAGCATCAAAGCGCTTTCATGTAGGCATGACACCAGGCTGCCACTAACAACCGGTTAACTGGTCTTTTTTTGAACGGTTAGCCGGTCCTTTAAGACCATCGGTTTTAACAACCTTATTCTATAATATCTCTTATTTACTTTACTCCTGAAACTTTCTGTTGGAAGTAGGCTGTGGTTGTTTTATTTGATATTTGTGGTTTACTGACCGGACATCTGCTGCCTAATAGTAGGGTTACTGCAGATGTGGCTGCATATATGAGCATATATGAACATTTGTTGCTTGGCATTCACTTTAACTTTTCATTTGTTATTAATAAATTTTTGAGCATTTTGCGGTTTTTGAGATGTGGATATAAATCTGTTTCTTGGTCTATAAAACTATGTTTAACCCTTTTACCGGGAATTAAATTTTTAGACGCCGTACCGGGAAATTATTATTTTTTAAATGTTCTTCAAAAATGAAAGCTGTAATTTTCTGAATTTGCTACATCTATATCTCAGGTTATATAAGAGCTCAGAAGATGAGGTATATGCTATTGTTTAGCCTTTTTACTCCTATTTCTAACCATTCGTGCCAAACAAAGAAATTTGGGGGTAGGGTCTACTCTACAGCCTAAAATAACATCCTCTGGAAAAATTTTTCGAAGCTCTGTAGCAAAAATTTTTCAGTGGTAACCCCAAATTGGGTGAGCAGCAAAGTTGTAGGGGATGTCAGAACAAAATAAATCAATAAGGTGGAAAATCGGTCAACATTTGGTAAAGATATCTCAATTCTAATCCAAACAAGTCATTTTCTCTAAGCGATTTCCTTCACAGCGCAGCCCAAGGCTTGACCTCTCAGTCCAAAGAATATCTATTCCCTGGCACAATAGAGCTGAATTAGCTAAAAACAGGTGCCATCTAGCGAATGGATCGATACTAAAGCGATTTATAGCATAAGACGAGTCTGACTCATTGCACACAACCTAGGAATCACTACGAAACGTACAGGACGAGTAACGCTTGGGGCGCCCAAATAATGAAGGATAACGGTGGATGAGTCACACTCGGGAAGCCTGGTTAAGGGGTTTATGATCAACCCAACTATCTTCAAGCATAGTTTATTACGTGATATAGAAATCACTTCACTGGGTATTCATCAAGGTCTCATTAATTGTATGTTTATGAGTAAGGTTGCTAAGACCTCTGGTTTTGAAGGACCGGTTAACCATTCGTTAGCGGCAGTCTGGTTTCGTGCCAACATCAAAGCGCTTTGATGCCACTGGCGCCTATGCCGGCACCCTGCGTGGCTACATCAAAGCGTTTTGATGTTTTCAAATTGAAATTACGGTTAACCGGTCAAAGTTAAAAGGACCAGTCCTTGCTTTTAGGACCGGTTAACCGTTAACAACCTTATTTATGAGTGTGTGAATCCTAGGTTTTCCACTTATTCATTGCCAGCTTCACTTTCAGAGCCAACACTTTGTAACCTTTAAGTTCTAATATGGTCTAAAGACACTTCTCTGTTTGGTTTGGCTGTCTGACATTGAATGTTCCTTGGCAGTCCTCGATTGCTGTTCTTGCTTGACCTTTATGTTCTAATTTGCATTGCTTTGGTGTGCCATTAACTGATGCCATAAGTATTATGAGAGTAGTTCAGTAGTCGTTGACCTGCTTTTTTCATTTGAAAAATTGTATTTTTAGAGTGTGTGGAATGGAAGAAGGCAGAGATTGAACTATTCCACCAAGCCATCATGAAATTAGACAAGGACTTCTTTCAGATTGCTAAACTGGTTTGTTGTTCAGTGATTTGATGTATTTTCTGTTATGAATTTTGTTTACATTTTCCTAGGTTCTAATCAGTATTGATATTGCTTCTAATGCATTAATTTTATCAAAAAATGCTTTGTTGTAATGGATGCAAAATGTGCGTGTGATGCATATTTCGAAAGAAAATCATAATAGCAGCATTTAATGTCATGTGACAGAATACGTGCATATTACCTCTTCTTGGTACAAGCAGTGTCTTTTCTCTGTTCTTCTGGTTCATGTCCTTATGATTCTTTGCATCGTATGTTTTCCCAAGGATTACTGTGATAAAATTTGTTACCTTGTCTTATTTGTGTTTTTGAAGGTTCTATAATGTTACAATGATTCTGTAATGTTTTAAGGCATGGCAACTCTTTATATCTCATAGGTTTCAACTAAGACTGTAAAGGACTGTGTTCAGTTCTATTATCTGTGGAAGAAGATTTATCCAGAAGAGTCGAAGCAGCTGAAACTCCTTCGGAGGAGTCACGAGCAGTCAGAGCTTTTCGTCAGGCGTTCAGAAGAGCTCCGTGATCAGACTCCTCCCATCAGATCATGTGACCAGAGTTCCGGTGGCAGAAGAAGTGTATCATCGGTATAGGAATAATTTGATCTAGTGTTTAAATAAAGTTTAATGCCGGTAGTCTGTTGTAAACTTTCTTCTGTTTGTTTGGCTATAAAAATTGTACATTAATGTTTTAATATTTAGTGGTGGGCTGTTCAATGACATTTATATGTGTAATTTGTAGGATTATATATATCTGTAATTAATACTGAATTTTCAGAGTAGACAAATTCTTTTGCCGGATCTTGTACCCCAATGCAGTTAGACTTGTGATCTGTCTGTGAAGTAGCCTTTCTACATGTAGATCTTTGTTTCTTCCATTTCCTTCTGTGATGTTCCTCTGTACTCTAACGCTTCGCTGACGTTATCCATCCATCGTTTTCTTGGTCGTCCTTTTGGTCTGGTAGTTGTCGGGTACCATAGCAGCATTTGTAATGGCATTCTTTCCTTTCCCACCCTCTTGACGTGACCAATTGGCTTCCTCTATATACTGCATGACACTTTTTATACCTATAGGTCTGCTCTGATCAAGACGAATTTCTTCCTGTCTCCTAAAGTGAGCCCTTTAATAAGCCTTAAGGTTCTCATCTCTGCTGCTTGTGTCTTGCTTTTGGTGGCCGAGGTCAGTGTCCAGACTTCGCATCCGTAGGTCAGTAGTGGTCTGAGAATAGTTTTATAAATACTGATTTTGGCAGCATTAGGAACATGTCTGTCTTTTAGGAATATGTATAGCATGCCAACATTTCTGCTGTACTGATTGATTCTGTTGTCGATGGCCGTGTTGTTTGAGCCCGAGCTATCGAAAAGTGTTCCCAGTTATTTAAATCGTATCGCCTGTGTCAGTTCTCTACCGTTTGCCCATATGTGTAAGCCTTCATCTTTTGGCATTCTGGATACCTGCATCACCTCTGATTTTGTGGCATTTAGACGCGAGCCATTTTCT
Source organism: Metaphire vulgaris (assembly GCA_018105865.1). Classification (NCBI taxonomy): domain Eukaryota; kingdom Metazoa; phylum Annelida; class Clitellata; order Crassiclitellata; family Megascolecidae; genus Metaphire; species Metaphire vulgaris. The sequence goes on along the minus strand of CM030840.1, from coordinate 11,026,122 downwards.
GTCAGTACTTTACACCAGGTGTCGATGGATTTCTGTTGTTTTAGAGGTGAGCCGGCCTCCATTCCTACATCGTCTGCATAGGCAAATGTTAGACGTCTATCATCGTTTTGTTCTTCATCCTCCATCTGGTGCATTGTCACTTGTTTCAGTATATGGTCCATGAATAAGATGAACAGCAGGGGTGATAGCACACTACCTTGTCTCACTCCTGTCTTTACATCAAACCATAGTTCAGTTCTGAGACATAGCTTCAACTTACGTCATACATGCCAAGTATAGTGCTCAGTAGTTTTGGTGGGATCTTATATTCAACGTTTCGCATCACATTCCACAAGTGCTGTCTTGGCACTCTGTCTAAAGCTTTTCCAGATCTAGAAAGACTAGATAGCAGCTGTCATCAAATTTCCATGATTTTTCAAGGAGCATGTGTGTGTATGCATACAATTATCTATGTTGAATGTAGGAATTGAAGAAAGGTGTTAAGGAAGATTCATCTGAACCATATTATCAAGCCTCATTTTCTGCTTCTAATTCTCTGAAGGAAGAAAAAATTGAAGAATTTGAAAAGCGCTGGTGTTCCATCTGCAGAAGGCAATTGATTACATTGTTCTTTATTTTTGAGTTGTAATAGAAGTTCATCCTATACTTTGTGTACTTTGTGTGTTATGATGCGTAGGGCCTTAACATATAAGACATTTATGCTGACCACTTTGAGATAGCTTTTGGTATTGATTTTTCATTTTGAAATTTGCTCTTTCAATATTTCACTTTTTTCAAATGAATCTATGTTATAAGCTGAAATTTTTAATATTTAGTTATTGTTATGGGCAATAAAAGAAACGTCTTCCTATTCAAGAATACTGGAAGAGATTTTAACATTAACTGTATTTGCATTGTCTTAGATTATGTTATATGCACTGAAACTTAAGAATATTCTTATTGATGAATTGTGTATTTATTGCTTTTAATTAATTAATTTATTTATTTATTAGAGGCTTTGCAAGTGCAAGAAACTTTGATGCTCACCTGAAGAAGCATCAGCAGAGCACTTCAGGAATCGAATCTGTTGACTTTAGTCAGGCATTAAAGTTGCCTTATCCAGCACTGAGCAGTGTTTTTTAAGAATAATGAACTTTCCTGACAGTTTCCGATATTTGATTGAATTGCCTTTCGTCGTGCAATGACTCTGTTCCAAAGAATCTTCATTGACTTTAATTTTAAATTAATACATATGATGTGCTTATGATGTGTCAAGCATTTGGTCATGTTCAGAATTGAGAGATCTGCAAGTGACACAGTTGTAAGCACATTGAGTTTCAGAAGTTCATTTGGATTAGAAAAGCTGTAGAATATTGAGCTGTTTGCATATTACTGTTAAACCCTGTTAACGCAGACATTGGGGGACTGGAAAGAAAGTAATTGTTAATCGATTCGTGTTAGCCAAGTCCAAAGAAATATAGTCTCGACCAGTCTAAATAGTACGGTCTGCATTAACAATGGGTCCTTGTTATCCCGAATCCGAGTTAATGGGGTTTTTTGGCATTTATTTATGCTACTTGAATTAAAGAATTTGCAGTGTTTTGAGTGATTAATCTGTTGAATTTTTGATGATGAATATATCCGACTGGCATTGCTTTGCTAATTTTGTGACTTTGTTCAACAATTGTAGTTTAGCACTTGATATCATAGAAGTTTGTTGAAACGTGCATACCATAGTCATTGTTATAGCTACAGAGTGGGCCTAGCCCCCATATTCTGACTGGGACCAGTCATGGGACTGGTGCAAAACCACTGAGAAATTTTGGGAGGGGTAGGTAGCATGATCAAAGAGAATAGATGAATGTGTTAAGAACTCCTTGACTACATTTTTAGCTCATCTGAGACTTTTTACCTGAAAATGTTGATTTGCCTCCTATTCCAGAACCCTGGATATGCCACTGACAATAGTCGCTGATTTTGTCTATTAGCAAGGGAGATGCTTTTATAATGTTGCTTGTGCGAATGTAGCCTACCTACTTGCTAACCTTTTAACATTGATTGGATATTTTAAATGTCATTCGGCTGTTATTAAGAAGGGTTTTGGTTGGTCACTGCTGCAGGGTTTGTTGTAAAGTTCTTAAATGGTGAGAGTTTTGTGATGTTAACAGTTTTCTATGTCCTTGGATTATGATACTTGTAAGTATTTTGTTGCAGGTTATTGTAGGTTCATTTGTTATTATGCTGAATGTTATATCTTCGAAGTGTGTGCTGATTCATAAATTTACATGCAAATCTGTGTGCTGTACAATGAAAAATATATTTAATGAAAAGTAATTTCTAAAAATTTTTATGGCAGTGCCACAGATTCAATGGAGATTACCTGCTTATTTACCTGAATTTCAACCTAGTATGGACATTGACTGGTTAGTTTTTTTATAACTTAATTACTGGTATGTCAGGAATGTTTTTGCATTACAGCTCTGTGTGTGTTCTCTGAGCAGTGTATCTCCTGCAGTAAACGCTGTCTTTCTGTCTGATTCTACTTCTTTGGTAAAAATGCAGAAATTGCTGTATGACTGGGACATTATTTTTTTATAATGTGATGTAATTTCGGTCATTTTAATGGCAATTGAACACATTACTATTTGGGAGATAGTTTTAACTTATTTGATAATAGTACTCCAATGGATTGAAATTTGGACACGGTTTGGTCGGCTAATTTAGTATTTCAAACAATGAAAGTATGCACAATTCAGTCTTTGAGATCATCATTAAGATATGTGGGATAAAGTATTTACCTTGTTTGGGAATATATTTAGTAACATGGTGATACTCTGTGTCAGGGTGCGATTTGTGACCTGGAGCAGTGGGGGGGATATGTCGAGCTTGAGGGGATGTAGTTGTTAGGGAAGTGTAGCAGTGGGGGATGTAGTGGTGGGGGGATGTAGCAGTAGGGGATTGCAGTTGGGCAGTGGGGGAAAATCCCCCCTTTCCCCCCTACAAATTGAGCCCTGCTCTGTGTTAGAAAATGTTCTGAATTGGTTCTTTGAATGTACAAACTCAACAGAATTGTATAAATGAACGTATTGTTAATTGCAGTCGGTGCTTTATGGTGCTTTACATTGTATGTAGACTTTGTAGACGGTGCTAGGACAAAATGTCACGAACAAGATGTAATGGGGATAAAATGTAACCCTAACCCCAACCCGTGACGTTTTGCCCATGACATTTTGTCCGGCTACGATGTAGACATATGTCAGAGTTTTATTCCTTTTTACAATATGCTGTTGGCAAAAAGTGTGCAGACCAACAGGAAATATTCAGTTCTTTGAGCGTTTCTGTTGTGGTTATGATGTTGTATTGTTAACACTACCTCTCAATGGAAAGTGCTGGCAGTCTTTGTTATAGCCTTCTTTTCTCTAAAATGTGGAGATTGAAGAGTTCTGTTATGATGCAATTCTTACCTCAGCCGGTGTGATTTAATATCTGTAATGAAGAGTTTTGCTAGAAGAGTATGACGTAATATAACAACTGAAATAAGCAAGGCAAAAATTAGCATTGGCAGTAGAAGATTTGAGATATCGACACCTTTGACAACTGGAAGAAATGTGTTCCTGTAATGTCGTCTATATTAGATTTAGCTGTTCTTGTTTAATAAATTACAAATTGCTTTTTTGAAAGTTATTTTTCAGCTCAGGCTAAAGTTTTGAATTATTTTCAAAATTTTTGCATTGAATATGTCAGGACAACACAGTTGATCATGTTGGCAATTTGCAGCTAACATTTAACAAAAAGCACATTATGTTTGCCGTATCCAACCTGTGCGTACGTAATGCATGTGCTATATTTTCGCTGAACGATATATTGGGTATTATTGTTTGTGACGGCCCTTTATCAACTATCAGCAGCAAGCAAATAGACGTTAAAGGCTGTTTCTTTTTCATATCAGATGCCCATGAAGGTTGTTCATCAGCTTAAACTGATTAAATTCTAAAATTTCTGTTACGTCACATACTTTCTGGGTAAGAAAAACCATTTTTCAAATGCAGCTTCGGTGCATTATTTGATAGATTAATTTGCGACAAAGTTACCAGTACGTTTACTTTTGTGACTTTTCATTCGTTTATTGCTATGGCAGATAAGAATTTTTAATTTGTGTAAATACACTTGTATTCTTATAAATGTAATGGGTAGAAAGGGCAGTGAAACAGTTAGGAAAAAACAAATCCCCAGGACTCTGCAATGTCACAGCAGAAATGCTCCAAAACAGTGGTGTGTATACAATCAGATGGCTACATCGGGTCATATCAGCAGTATGGAAAACCGAGAAAACACCATTAGACTGGAGAAAAGCAATCATAATACCAATACACAAGAAAGGAGACAGAAAGGAACACAACAATGCCAGAGGAATCAGCCTCTTAAGTGTACCAGGTTAAGTTTTCACCAGAGTCATGTTAAACAGAATAAAGGATACAGTGGATGAAACTCTCAGGGAAAACCAGTGTGGAAAGAACTAGAATTCAATGAAGATTTGGTCATGTGTTTATGGCTTAGAAGGATGCTAAGGATTGGATACAAAGAACATATAACAAATAAAAGTTAGAGAGAGAACACTGCAACCGAGCATCATGGAAGTCATCAGAAAGAGAAGAATTAAATGGGCTGGACATGTACTCAGAATGGATGAAATAAGAAACCCAAAACGAATTTTCAACTACAAACTACCGGGGTAGAGGGGAAAGGATCTAAAGGAAACCTGAAAAGATAATGGGTGGAGGGATTGGAAGAGGATATGAACATGACAGGGCTGAATCTCAAAGAAAAACTGACCGAAGACACCAAATGACTTTGGAAGAAAACAGAAATTGCAAAAGACAGAGAACTTTGGAGAGATGTCATGGAGAAGTCGATAGCTGGACACAGCTGGAGGATGAAGACCTAGCTTGACTTGTATTCTTTGTGCCTGTTATTAGTTTGAATTGTTTGCCTTTCCTATTCTGGTGGGCTTTGTGACTTGCTATGTAATGGTTGTATTATTTACGGTAAATTTCCAAGTTGTAAACTTTTGATAAGGGTTTTATAAGTTAAACTTAATTAGTTGACAGTTTGTTTTATTAGTGTGTTGTTTGAAATATTTGGATATTTAATATTTTCCTAATAAATATAGTTCTTTGTCTGACAAAAGCATTTTGCTGCCGAAGGGTGTGTTTTGTTCTTCTAAATATAGATTAGTTTAGCGGTAGCATTGAGACTAATATTTCCGACGGCAGAAACGTTTCAGTTGCTTTTGCCTCTGGTGCTTACACAGTTGATTCAGCTGTGAATTATTGTGACAGGCTTGCGCTTTCTTGGCGCAAGGATTGTCAACTAAGAAAACACCAGCATCAAACATAATTCAGCCGATTATATGAAGACTTGACGTGCTAACACTTCAACTCTTGTGCGGGCTTTGAGCCTTGGGAGTGAACTTTACCTCTGCAATAAAGATATGCTTGTGTCCTAGCATAGATACTTGAGTTGAAGATAAATTATGTAAAAATCAGCATATACAGTACATACTAAATGAAATTTATTATTTTTTGCAGCAGCTTTGTGGTTTTAGATTTTGAAATAATTAAGGCTGGTCTTGAAGCTGTGAAATTTTAAGATGCAGTGTTGAAAAGTGACTAAATAGCAGGCTTACCATAATTTTAACTAACTTGGTCATCATACCATTCTTGTGCTTATAACAGATAAGTTCTTATGTGATTATCTGAAGAAATTTGCATGAGCTCTGTTTTCTATGAGACACATTAACAGGGGTTATGATGAAACACGGGTTTATAGGTCAAGAGATCAATCATTAAATGTTTGGTTGTTCTTGATCACTTATCAATAACCCTACAAATCATGTGATAAATATATGATTGCAAGCATGAATCTTTGTCACAATAAATTTATATCACTCTTGAAATCTTTTAATAACATAGATGTGGTGACAATGTGTATCTGTCAATACTGTTGCATTTACTCTGCTTATTTATTCTAGAAAGAGTTGTCAGAATGCACTGTCCATGTGCTTATTTATTCTAGAAAGAGTTGTCAGAATGCACTGTCCATGTGCTTATTTATTCTAGAAAGAGTTGTCAGAATGCACTGTCCATGCTCATTGCTTTTCAAATGTTGTCTGTAACCTTTTACAATGTGCTAACCAAGGAACATTCAGATTACTTTTGCATTTTATGGTCCACGAGAAATGACTGATTGAAATGATAATGAATCTATATTTATAAAGCATTTAGAGAGAGAGAGAGAGAGAGAGAGAGAGAGAGAGAGAGAGAGAGAGAGAGAGAGAGAGAGAGAGAGAGAGAATGACTTCTCACTATCCATTATAGTTTTGTCAGATGTGCCATCTTTACTTGTTGACTTTCATAGCTTGCATGCAATGATGGATAAGTCTGCAGGTGGTTGACCACATGTAGATGTTGTGTCATGAGCTGTAAAATGCCTCTGCTTCCAAACTTCAAGTCAGTTGATGGCGTAAAATAAGAAATGAACGCTTAATTGCTGCTATGTACAAAACAGCCTTATAGGGTTACAAATAATGATTTTATTATGTACATTGAATTTATACTGACTGCAATGTGATTCTCTTATATAATATTATGTGTACCGGTACACTTTATCAGAGCGGCTTTAAAATATTTAGTTTCACTTGAGTTGAGGCCTTTACTCATGTGCATCTGATGTTTCTGATATTGTATCATACTTTTGTGATGTTGCATTTCCCACTAAAGATATGGAGCTAGAAATGTAAAGAAATTGAAGTCAATTGTTGCTTCTTTTATGCAACACCAGCTGAGTCAATTTGGACCTATGGGTTCAGGCCCATCGGAACGAATTTTTAGCACGGGTGCATTTCGTTGGCCATTTGGCAAATTTATATGTTTTAGCTGTTCTTCCTTATAAATCTGACTCAAGGGGGTGAACTGCAGCCATAGCTGTTGCCTTCCAGACTGAACCCCTAAATTTTCCAGGGCACTGCCAGTTCCGACGGGCCTGTATGGGTTTGCATTCTGTTTCAGGGCACTTTAAGAAATAATAAGGCAGAAAAATCATATGACGCCACCTTTTTGGTGGCCAGGGTTGCCATATACCTGTCTTCAAAATACCGGACACCTGTGTAGATGACAAAAATGCAAACATAACAAGATGGACCAGGGGAAAATTTGTATTATATATTTGGTCAAAGCTAATAAATTGTAACATGGTGATTTTACTTCTTTGGATGGGCCACTCTGGTCCTCAGCACCTCAAATAATACACTTTGTAAATAAAACAATAATATTGCTACTTTCTCTTTATATATATATATATATTATATATATATATATATATATATATATATATATATATATATATATATATATATATATATATAAAATATATAAACTGTACAGTTTAGAACAAAGAAATAAAAGAAACTGTTACATGACCTTGTAATTATTTACTGGACTCGGCTACTTTTATAAACTGTATAAAATATACATTAAAATTGCATCTCACTAATTCTCTTCCATGTAGTCAAAAGATCGAATGAGTCAATAGCATTTGAGCCAATACAGGCCCTTGGAAGCATGGGTCCATCCATATAGTACGTACGCACTGAGAGGGAGGGGTTTGGATTTAGGAGATTTTGCGATTGTACGGTGTGCAAACGATTGAAGAGGGTTTGAAATTTTGTATTTTATGTACGTTTTATAATATGGAGTCCGGCCTACTTGACGCTGTGCGATCGGTTCCCGTCAGTACACCGAAGTTAAGCAACGTCGAGCGCGGTTAGTACTTGGATGGGTGACCAGTGGCGTATTTGCCATTTGGGCCATGACCCCCTTTGGTCTTGGCCTAGCCTGTCCTGACCCATCCATTCTGGCCAATCAAGTGCTGTAGTTGTCCCACGTACGCAGGCCTCCAGAAAGTTAATTCAAGTATATGCCTCTGGTCTTCTAATTAAACCATACTCTTAATTTTATAATCTTGTCACTCCAGCGTTGGACCTTATAAGAATTATTCAATGAGTTAAATTCAACGGGAATTCACAGGGTTAAACAACAGTTACAACACGTAGGAGTCAAGTCATGCATTACTGATAGAAAACAGAACATTGTTAGATTTACTTATTTATTAAGCAGTGTGACGTCACATCTATGATCTTGCTTAACTTACTCTTGGAGTAATCATTGCTCCAAGAACTTACTAGTAGTGTTCATGATATTTTTAAAATGTCGTCTGGTGACTCTGGTCCACCTTCAAAGCGATTTCTCCAGACAACATTAGATTTTGAGTCTAAAACGCTTACATGTTCAACCTAATATGCATACAGGGCTTAGTCACAGCCCACAGACTTCCATTTTTCTCCAATAAAGATGGCTTGCACTGTTGCACATGTTGATGAAAAGAACATAATCATGCATATTTGCAGAAAAAATTAATCTGGAAAATCTTAAAATGTCGCCAGCTTCAGGGGGCGAAGCCCCTCTGACCCCCCCACCAGGGGATTTGCCCCTGGACCCCACTGGGGCGTAGCCCCAGGCCCCCATTATAGGCTCGCGCTTCGCGTTCGCCATGGTCTGGCCCCTCTGACCAAAATTCTAAATACGCCACTGTGGGTGACCATTCCGGTATCTAGCTGTGGTGCGTCTGGTGCCGGCGGCCAACCAAGCCGTTCATCGCCTAGGCGTCGATAAATTGGAAGCAGCGTTAAGCTGTGAAGGGTAAAACGTGGGTCTAGGGAAGGTAATGGCAACCTACTCTAGATTAATGGCGCAAGCCACCTGCGTTGCTGCTTGCCTAGTAACCGGAGATCAGCACCGGCCCCTACGCTCGAAATCGAGTATGGGACTACCTTTACCTTTATTATATATGGATGAGCCCTATACACTGCAAATGACAATATTGATACTTTTAAAATTAATATTATTTCGTATAAACGCAAGGATAGCGCATTCCGGCCATTTTGCACTGAAACTCCAATTAGGCCATTTTTTTGCGATATGGATTGAAATCTAAGCTATTTTGCAATAACATGGGGTTTTAAGACGGGTCATCATCATCTCATTTTCAAAATTGCTTTCTGCCAGCTCATTAGTGGTATGACACAAAACGATTTATGTTGATTAAATTCCATCTATTATTGTCATTTGATATCTTTAAGTCTTCTTTTGTTATCCATCCACTTTTCCTGGGGTTTTAAGACTTTTTAAAGACGCGTAACAAAGGTATATTCCTAGAAAATTTTAACAATAATTTTCAAGAAATTTCAATATCTATTTCTCTTTTTTGTCTTACATGGCAAAAATATAAGTAAATTCTACCTAATGTATTGTCATATTTTCATTCGAATTGAACCAGAGGTTTTGTTTTGCAATTTATTCAAAACTCAGAAGATTCTCTTTTCAACTAACATTCGCCAGATGGCCTAATGCATTAAAAAATATCACATGCTGTATTCGGCACGTTACAAAACCGCTGACGTCACAGTGACGTGGGCGGTTTTTAGGCGTTGGAGATTAATTGGTGGGAAAGATAACCCATAAAAACTTAGCATGATTTAAAGTGGCTTAAAAGGCATTACTGCCTGTGTGAAAGTCACTAGGGGCAATGACGGGGCTTGAACCCGCTCCGTCAGCTTGACGCTCCAGCACGTAACCCACTCTGCCATCTTCCGCCCCTTACATTCCTCTCAACCTCTGAGTTCGATCAGTTTTCAAGGATGTCAAGCACGACAAATTCTTAAAGTAAGAATCGATTTCCTGAGTTGAAGGAACATTTAGAAAATCCCAAATAAGAATATAGTATCGTCGTGAGAGCTGCTAACGATCTGAAAATCGTCAAATTGCAGTCGGAATACGCTACCCGAATGCTCCACTAAAGTTCTCATATTACATTGGTGGTTCGAAAAAGTTTTGCAACCCCTGCTCTGCTTTCAGCGTTGGAGTTGCCGGGAGGTTGGGGGGTTGAACCCCCAAGCTAACTTTGCAACACTCCCAAAAATTGCATATATCGGGTACATGCAGTTTCTGTCATTCGTTGAATTTTAGTTTTCAACCTCCCCAGCTCAAATTTCACAACTCCAACACTGCCTGCTTTAGACTGCTTAATAAACAATAGCGCTTATCGACCAATCCGATGCGTGACGTCATGCATCTACAATAATTAGGCCAAGGCCGCGTACATGTTTATGCAAATGTGGACAGCCAATGAACATGGCGTCAGGCAGCGCGTTTTTACTGTCCACATTTGCATATACGCATAGGCCTACGCAATGCAAGTGACCTGATTACCGATTCTAATTTTAACTATAACGCGGTTAGCCGATATATAAACGCTATTTATGATTTGAGTTTTCCAAACAGATGATATTATTTATAGGAGAATTATAGCCAAAATGTTGCATTGTACTAGGCTGAGAGTGACTTGCTGGCTGTAGGCCTAGTTTGGTAGCTTGCAAGAAAATACTTGACACACGTATGTCCTGTATTGCCTCAGTTTTTGCATCGACAAATAGACAGAATGCCGAACATACCGAACAGTCCGGTTAAAACAGGACATCAGACAACCCTATTGGTGGCATTGTTATTGTTATTGTTACTGTTCATGACAATTTATATAGCGCCGTAACTTAGCAAGGGCCAAAGTCAAGGGTGCTTTACAATGAACGTGGAACGTGGTGTATATATATATATATATATATATATATATATATATATATATATATATATATATATATATATATGCCACGACATCATTGAAGCACCAATGTAATATTTATTCATATATTACATTGGTGCTTCGGTGATGTCGTGTGAGCCTAAGCGTAGATTTTAGATTTTGTGCAGTCATCTGACTCAGGCTGGTAGTTGGTACTTGGGAGTAAACTCTCGCGCGTGTTCAACTGAGCGGAGTGGATGAACATTGATATGTTATGACTAGGCCTACTGTTCATCATGCGTAGCTTAGAGCAGTGTTTATTCTAGCCACCTTGACATTGGGGAGTTTTACATGTTTGTGGGAGATGTTTTTTTCTGCCCAAAAACCTTGACGAGCAAAAAAGGTCATCCTCATCCTGTTGTTATGTGCTCTCTCGGTGGTGTGGTGACAAGCAAAAAAGGTCATCATATCCTTCCTTATCTTTCCTTTTATCCTATTCCAAATATAAAAAACCCTTTTCGTCATACTTTGGGGGGAATTTCCATTCCCCCAATGCAACATATAGAAATTTTTTTTTTTGGGGGGGGGAGAAATTTTCAACCCCTTCCCCAACAGGCCTAGAATAAACACTGGCTTAGAGTACACGTATGGGCCAATGGGAAAGATAACCCATGTGAACCATCCTACAACACGCATATTGCAAGTTTCTATACTGTTTAGCATAGGCCTGATAATAAGGGAAATTGATGATGATGATGATGATGATGATGATGATGATGATGGTGGTGGTGGTGGTGGTAGTGGTGGTTGTGTTGGTGATGATGACGATGATGATGATGACAATGGCGATGACGAAGACGATGATGATGATCAAGAATTAGGCTTACAAGACGCAGGCATGTTAGTGCTTTGGCTTTATGAAAAGTAGGCTACAGGCCAAGCATAAGCTAGACAATCAGAATCATAATTGGCATTGGTTGACTTTGCCGACTGTCTGCATCGCATCATGAGACAAAATGATCACCTGTCGTAATTGTATGTGACTACTTCCACAGGCCTCCCCTATGTAGGCTATTTTGACTGGTTGCATGTAGGTCCTCGCTCATAGCCGCCGGACCAAAGCGTTTGACTGCTTCTGATTTCCCAGAGGATTGGCAGAAAAACAGAACATAGGCCTACCATTTATCTAACAGTCATCGATCCATCAAGAGACAATACTTGCCTAAGCAATGATGGGCGAAGTGGATAGCAATGATGGGTATGAAGTGGATAGGCACATGAATAAACGAACAGACACATTTCGGGACTGAAAATATATCCATTTGATTGCTAGATGCTGAATGTAAAAACAAGTGGACTGAGCTCCATCATGAATAAACGAACAGACCCAACCCCACATTTGTTGACTGAAAATATATCCATTTGATTGCTAGATGCTGAATGTAAAAACAAGTGGACTGTTTAGCCAAGCAGCTCCATCCTGCCTATCAGCACCAGGATATTTATGCTATTTTCAAGGCACTGTTTGGGGTGTCGGTGTAAAATTCTATCATAGCGTTTAAAAATATAAATGATCAATATTAAAGTTATTGAAATTAGCAGTTCTTATTTGTTTTTCGCTTCTGCCCTCTTGCTTTTGGAAACGTCAGCGGCACCTGAAGCACAGCACGTTGACCAACTCCACTGCCTGTCCCTTCTGCTTTAAGCCTTTAACTCAGCGGTTCTCAACCTTTTATAGTGCCGCGACCCTTTTAATTCAATTCCCCATGATGTGGCGACCCCCCAACGGTTAAATTATTTTCGTTCGCAATGTAAACTGCTAAAAATAATAATGCTACGACAATCAAAATGTTCGAAATCGTTATTATTTAATTGTATCCATGTCTATCCTCGAATGACAATTATAGTAAAACAACTAGTACGTCATAACTACCACTGGGGAAATTTTGTACAGTAGCCTAACAAGAAAAGAGACAACCCCATATTTCTGATGGTCTCAGGCGACCCCTGGTAAATCGTTATTCGACCCCCGTGGGGGTCGAGACCCATAGGTTGAGAACCGCTGCTTTAACTGATGTTACCTTGCAGCCAAGCTGTTCGAAGTAAAGTTTCAACCAGTGGCGTCATTTCACACTTTTCTTAGGGGGGGCGAGAAAATTTTTCAAATTTTTCTTTTCAATTTTTCAATTTTTTCAATTTTCAATATTTTTTATTTTTCGACTTGACGATTTTCAAAAAAAAGTTGACGACCTTTTTTTGCTTGTCAGCTCTTTTTTACGGTTAGTTGATTCTTCAGGTTGCTCGACATCAAGCACTCCTTTAAGGCTTTAGGGGTTGCTGACCTTTTTTGCCCCCTCCCCAAACGCAAATGACGTCCCTGTTTTTGTTTTTTGCTGCACATTAATACATTCTAAATTAATATTTTCATTTCCTTGGGGGGCCACGGCCCCCCCCACAGGCCCCCCCAAATGACGCCTCTGGTTTCAACTTTCGGCTAATGTTGTCCTCCAACAATGTAAAATCAACAATTATAAAGACATTTATGATGAGTGTTAGAGCACAGATGTACAGCAAAGCCTTGTCTTTCAACTTTCTGGTGAGTCTGGTCATAGAAAAGGTATGACGCCCAGGAATGGTCGCAGTAAATTCAGACATCAGTTTTTTCTTCAAGCATTCGGGCAAATCTTGTGGAAGAGGAAGCTTATTCTTCAAGTCTGACAACTTGCAACTCCACAAAGCATAAAACAGATTCATGTACATTAACTTTGCACTCTTTCTAAGTCGTGCACGCGTGATGATCAATCGTTTATTTACAATTGCATTGCGTGATCTTGGATTAATATTATATTTTTTCTCAATAGGCATATCGTTAAGCTGAAAGTTAATGGTGGCCCGGTCCGCCACTAAAATCGCAGGTCTACTGTAACCTGTATGAGCAAAGATGGTGGTGAGTGTGACCAGAGGCAGTTCCACTTTGGAGATGAGTGGGGTGCATCCCCACCGGCCCACCAAAATGCGTGTGTGGCGTTGATGGATTTAATAATAATGTGTTTAGGAGGCTAAGTAAGCCTGTGTGAAAACCACTGATATAACCATCTGCATTTCTGAGAAACTTTTTAGTATTTATTTCTTGGTAGTACTTAATTTAGCATAATCAGGCCCGTCGGAACGAAGTTTTAGTAGGAGGTGCATTTCGTTGGCCATTTGGTAAATTGTTAGCTGTTCCTCCCTATGAATCCGACGCAAGGTGGCGAACTGCAGCCATAGCTTTTGCCTTCCAAGAGTTCTTGGAACCGCCACTGCCCCTGACTGTGACACACATTTCCCATGGTCACGGATTACCCGTCATGAATTGGAAAGTGAGAGGAGGCAACTGGGACAATAAGAAAACTCATTTTAGTATGGTGCTGAGTGATGACAAACAAAATATGTACTCACTCAAATTTTTGAGCTGAATTTTAACAAGAGGCTAGGTCACTCCTTACTGATCATATGGGGGGATCCACGTGTGGTACAAACAATCATTCAAAATCAAAATGCGTTTTAGCAGTGTTTATTCTAGGCCTTCTCTGGGGGATATTCCCCCCAAGTTTAAAAATCCCCCAATTTTTTATATGTTGCATTGGGGATGGAAATTTTCCCAAAAAGTGTGACGACGGGTTTTTTTATTTTTTGGAGAAGGGAACATGTAGAGATGAAAATTTTGTTGCTTGCCAGGGCATTTGAGAAGGGTAAATTATATTAGGAAGGTTGGAAGGATGACCTTTTTTGCTTGTCAAGATTTTTGGAGACTCAGACCTTGTCCCCCCAAACATTTCAAATTACCCCCAATGTCAAGGTGGCTAGAATAAACACATGGTTTTTAGCAAATTATTAACATTTGAAGAACAGGAATCATTTGTCAGAAATCTAGTAAAATATAATTAGAATTGGGGAAATCCTCACCTGCTGACCACCTACTGACCATGAAAAGGGCGGACTCGTGGAAATGGACCGAGCTCCTGGATGTAAAAAAAAACTTCATGAGGTCCTAAAACGGTATATATTTTTGTTTTAGTAACTGAATGTCGTAATGGTTTGTCTAATCGAGTGTATATAAACTGCGTGGACCGCAGCTTATTAATTAGTCAGATTGAGCAGGAATGCTGTAACTGTGATAGATTGGCCCGTGGGCTCAACAGTTTCCAGAGCCCCACAGCATTAAGTTTCAATCAATAATAAGCATTAACTGCATGAGATAGCCTATAAGCCAGCATTGTTTCAAATGACTGGACCTCCTTTGGTGAAATAATTCAGTTATTCTATTAAACAATAACTTTCAATTCAGATGATGAAGACCAAATTTTCTTTTAAATTTTTTAATGCAGTTTTTTTTATGTACAGTGGGCCTACCGGTCGTCAATAAAACTCACTACAAAGACGCTGCTATTTTGTAGATGCTTCATGGTCCATGTTTGCCCAGTTCACAATTTGGTCAAAAATGAAAATAATCCCACTACTGTTTCAAAGCATAAAGACATTCTAAAAGCTCTTTTTTATACATTCGTGTCGGATGCAAATTCATTCAATATAGGATTTAGAAAAGGGCGCTTCCGCTGTTCATAAAATTCCTTTATTCGTGAAATTGCAATCCACCGTGGACTGCAATCTATGACACCGGGTCTCTCTATCTGGTCAATTCCTATCTGGCTGGTGGATTTGATGCAACGCTGCAATATGTCTTGGGAATAGAGATGCCACAGACTGTTGTAGTAGAGAGAAGGCGCTCATGTGTCCGTGTGTTCCATGTTTCAATTCTGTTGGAATCATTTTGCTACAGATTCTTGTTCTCGTGTGCCGTTACTGTAGGTATAGCCTAACGTCATTAACTGATATTGCAAGATTAGTCTCTGATACTTAAAACGTCGTCGAATTAGAAGATACTTTGAGCATTCAGTTAAGTTTCAGACTTCATGTATTTTATTTGCTGTCTCATTATAAAGCGTTCGATTAGTTAAAATTTACAATTATATTTTGACCATTATTGGCATCTTTATTCCAGGACTAGAAAAGATTCCACCCATGGTTATAAGGCATACTGCAGTGACACTTGTAGAAAAATGTTAACCCATGCATGCTTGAATTTTTTTCGTTCACAAAATGTGAAAATACTGTGCATAATTAGATGTAACTATTAGCCCCTAATTACAGATTTTCATTGAAGCTTTCATAATTATTGAGATTTACTAAATTTTATTATCGTCCCATTTATGGGACGCTAGGCATGAGAGGGTGGGGCGTTTTGTTAAAGTAAAATCCAAAAATTTCACTCATCAAACAGCAGACTTATTGAAATTTAGTCATCATACAGTCCAATTGATCTTACAACTATTAAAGTAATCATGAAACAATGTATTTATCAGTTCAATACCCCATGAAATAAGGCAAAACAAGCAATGTGAAGCCTGACATTGCATTAACTGCACTGTTTTTTAACTTTTTCTCTACACACTGTCACAATTGCTGAAAATAGACATTTGATAATTAATTAGTTGCAATTAGGGAAACTTATTGACGTGCAGCAGAAAGATGACTAATATTTGGCATGACAATCGTGGTGTAAGGAACATCTGTAACAATATATATTGTGGGTAAGAATCTGTAGCAAAATGTAAAAACTTGTATGAAATTTTGTGAGGATTTTTGGTAAATTATCTGAGTGATGTTTCCCGGATCCAAGTCTCCACCCATTGTAATATGTTTGTGAAATCCTACCACTAACTGTAGCCTGGTGCAGAGTCAGACATGTGGTCATAATAAAGGGAAGGAATTGATGCCTGGTTATTTATATTTATATTTGGAGAAACGGTATAACATTGTGCCTATGAATGCACTATTGAATTTAAATGTTATTTGTCTTAAATTTTGTCAATAGTGATGGGAGTGGTCCAGCCCCCACTGCCTTTTGGAGGAATTAAATGTTGTCATAGTATCAATGAAATGAGCATTACCTTATATGACTTTGAGGATGGTGCCACCCAAAATTGCCTTGGGGCTATTTTGGCTAGTGATGCCATAGTTTGTATGAAAGTGGTAGTGGTGTCACTAGGTAAATGAACAATAAGGTTTGCAGCTGTATTTCTAGTGTACTTAGCATATATGTTATTAGATTGACAAAGAGAAGATACGAGCATTGTTTCTAGTTGACAAAAGCAACTGCCTTAAGAAGAGACTGAATGGAAAACCATGCACATCATCGTCTTCAGAAAAATACCACCAAACGAAGAATTCAGCAGAGAAGCATTGAAAAGAAAGCACAAGTTAGAGAAAACGTTACTGGAGCAGTAACCTCTCATACGCAAGTGAATGCTTTACCAATAAAATTTGGCATCAGCACAGTCGAAGTGGCTTCACAGGCAGACCTTGAAATTGCCAAATGGGACATTTCTTTGCCGGCTGATGTCGGTTTATCACATTTCAGTTTCTCACAGTGAGTTTTCATGATTAAGCTCTCTAGACACATAAAAACCTTTACTACCCATAAGATCAGAATCTACTTTACACAGTGTGATAATAAATATGCATTTCATTTACTGATTCATAGGTTAATTACCTCATTAATACAATATATTTGATTGGAATCATTGGATTTCTGAAACTTAAATGCTCCAATATTTGCCATCATTAATTATAATCAATGGTGTCCTAGGTTTTAATTGGTATTTTTCCCTAACAATGTCATTTGTTTCTTTCTTAAGCTCTCTGTTTTAGAATGCTGTGTACTTGTTGGCAACATGTTCTCTTTCCTTTCTATGTGTCCAATCTAGCTTCATCAGTCCTGCTTTTTCTTTGCAGTTTCCTTCCTTCCATTCTACCTTGTTTTGTTCTTTTTATCACAAAATTCTATTTGATTTCATTGTCAGCATCTGATTGTGTCGGTAAGGCATCTTCTATCGTTTATTTTCTTGAAGACTTCTTCATATGATTTTCATTCTGCTTGCCTGATGTTTTTCATCCTTCATCTTTTCTCCTTATCGGCATTTCAAATGCCTCTGTCTTTCTCTCATTTTCTTACCTCATGTCCAAGTACTTGATGCATGTCACAGATTTCATTCTGCTGAAACTGCTCTTCTGGTCTTTCATAACAATATTCTAACTGCTATCAATAATGGTCGTCACAGCTCTTTATTAGATTTATCAGCTGCTTTTGATATAATAGACCATACAATCCTTTTCCATACACTTGAGTACTGGTGTGGGATATAAGATATTTCTTTGGAATTGTTTAAATCATACCTCCAAAATCGAATAAAAGCTGCCTACTGCAATGTTGTTTGCTCATATTCAGCTAAGATAATGTTTGTATATAGACACATTCTGTCAGTGGTAATATTCAAATGCTGATTTTTTTTAAAGAAGCAGTTCAGGAAAAATGCAAAGTCCTGTGAATGCAATTGGTGGTAGAAATGAAAGTTCATGTATTGCTGTTGCAAGAGAGACAAATCTGTTGACTAATTTTGCTGCTGCCATCGTGTTAAACCCTCCAGAAGTTCCATTTCAGCTGCTGCAAACAACTTCTGCAGTTTACTCAAGGGTTTGTGAATCAAATGCAATATTTTGTTCAAATTTTTCAAAAAATAAATTCTTGTCTAGTTGAGATAAATCACTGGTATTATCCATGTCTTTTGCTTGATGCCACATGCACATCCATAATTTGATTGCTTTCATCAAAAATATTGCATCCTTTTGATAAATTGGATGGCTGCCAGTTATTGCTTCCCTAAAGTAAATTAACAACGCTGGGCAATGGAGCAGAAGGTAGCGGGTTCAATTCCCGCAGGAGCCCTAAGGTCAACTCAGCCTTACTCACTAGAGGGCGGTGGTAAACTGAGGAGCAGGGTAAACTGAGGAGCAGGGTTAAGCTGTGAGGTAAAACGTGGGTCTGGGGAAAGTAATGGCATCATACCCCAGATTAATGGCTTATGCCACCTACGTCGCTGATTGCCCAGGCCGGAGATAAGTGCCGGAACCCAACGCTCGGACTCGAGTACGGGACCTACCTTTACCTTCAAACAAAGTTTTAAAACTTTAGATTATATTTGATAGAAATTTTGAGATTAGTATTCAAATTGGAGGTTAATAAATAACAGAATTTGAAATGGTTTCCATCAATTCTAATTAATCTTGCCCTATATTCTCTCTTTTATATGAGACAGAGAAATCTCAAGGAACATTTTAGTTACTTACATCTTTGATGCATTTACTTGCTTTTTGCGTTTACTTGCTTCAAAAACTTGTTTTAAATGCAGCATTGCAAAGATTTATATACTGAGAGCTCAATTTTGAACGGTACTGTTTACAGTCCAATTTTTCTTTTTTCAAAGTGAAACAACAGACAAGCAAAAGTAATCTTTGTAACTTTAGTGGGCTTGGCAAATACATCATATTTTCTATCTAGCAAGAGAAATTGGTTTTAACTGAGATCACCATGACAATGTTTTAAAAGAAACATACACAGGATAATATGAAGCCATGCTTTTAGAAAACTGTCAACTGTGCAGTTATAACTAACAATTTCTTTCATTCAAAGCTTTTTTAAGACAAGACAATAATATTATGATTCAATTGCATTCATTTTAATTGTTCATCTGTTCTATGTTAAATATGATCAATAATAAAATGACATTTCATGTTTGATAAAGAACATTTTGTTCACTTCTGTCAACTTTATTATCTCTTTGTATTTCACTTTACTTACCGGGCATTCCATTTCTCTCATTCCACGGCAAATGACGCATTTTCCCCATAAAATCTCTTCTTTGCACTAAACAATACTGCTGTTGCATAATTATTGCTTGTGACTTTTCTGTTTAGGTGAAAGTTATTGTTTCAGTTAGCTCGATCAATTTCGAAATGAACTCTTTTCTTAGCATTGATGAAAATGGAAAGCATATCACTGTCTATGATTTTACTCAAGAGCAGTCAATACCTGTGAAGCAATACACATTTGACAAAGTCCTGCTGCAAAGTGCTGTGCTGGTAAACAAGATTGATGTCAAGTCTGGATCAGTTATTGAGTCATTGCACTGAGCTATACTTCTTTTTTGGAACTTGTATCATTTGAACTTTGCAACAGAGTCTTTTAAGTCAATGGAATTTCTATTTAGGCAAGCAAATGAAAGTAGTTAAAGGGCAGTGCATCTCACATCAAATTTTTTATCAGGATCCATCAGATATTTATCCTTCTAGTATCATTTCTTTGTCAAAACTTTGGTCAATGCTCTTGTTGAAAGTCAAGTGGACCTATTTTGAACTACCTAAGAGTCGGCTCTGAACTTTACAAATGCTGCAGCTCATCTAGGGTAATTGTGAAATCTATATTTTACTTCAACATCTTATATTTTATGCTGAGCACCTTCCACTGACTTCAAATTTATGACCGCTCTGAGTCTAAGCAAGTGAACCTTGCTTCTGCAACTCTTCAAGACCAGGGTCATTCTTACCTTTACTGAACTTTTCACCCCACCATTTCAACTACTTTTCACCACCTGATATATAATTAGTGTTGATAGGTCACACACAACATCCAGCACTTGTAGTCACTGGGCCCTCTCCTTGGAATAAACTGACTACTCCAACCTTTTGCTTCTCCCTTCTAATCTTCTGTGGAAGTGCATTAAGAAATGATAGTATCACTCCTTTGCCAAGCAACTCATAAACCAGGAGTGCCTGTGTAGAAGAACTACACTGTAGTAGAAATAGAACAGACACTATACAAATCTTACAGTACATTGCCTATCATAGCATGGAACATATTTTGCAAGTGAGATAACTCTACTGCAGAATTTAGTGAAAACTCGGTAGTCAACTTAATCAAGGAATTTATTCAGTTTTGCGATAATATTGCTAAAAATGCAATTGATCATATGCCTTGAATTGCTAATCAAGAGACTAATGGTTTGTTATTATTGGTAGATCTGTAGTGCTTAAGCAAGGATTGGATTGTAGATGACACAGTGTGATAATAATTTGATTAAATATAGTTGAGTTCTGCAGTCTCAAAATCAATTATTGACTAAATGTAGTTTAATTAAATGTGATTTCCAGTTTCTAGCATAGCGTAATTACTGAACATTTATTCTGAATCTAGGATGTTGCTATTTGCAGAATGAAGTGTGTTATGCGAGTGCTGCTGACATTCTGCAGTTGGTCGTGAATGGTTCAGATGGTTGCATCTTCACCTATGGTCATTCCAGGCTAGGTTGGCTTAGCAAGCAACAGGATTTTTTGCTTTAATAAACCCCCGGTGACCTGGTCTTTTCATACTTTATGTGTCACAAATCAAGGTATTACAATTTACAGATGGGCTCATTTTGGCCTAGGCTGCTTGGGTTTGCCAGAGATTATAAGTTAGTAAATAAGTAAGCAAAATGAAATTTCTATAATGCTGCCCAAAAGCTTGGCGCCGGTGCACCAGTTTATTCACAAGTGCTCAATCTGGGTAAAATTTATAGTCCATGATCTGTGGTTTGTGATGGTCAAGGTTGTAGATCCAGGTAGGCAGTTGCAGCAAAGTATGCTTATGGAAGATGACAACAAGATTTGCGGTGGATAAAGCATTTTCCGTTTCCAGTGGACTTCTGTTTACCAGCATGTGTCTGCGTGTTTGGATTTTGTCACCATTCTTGGCAGTTTTCAACATTCTGCATTTGGTTTTTGTGCCCGAGTTCTTGCTCATTGGTTCCTGGGAAGCTTTGCTCTGTCCTCTGTTTTTTTGATTGCTCTGGACGTTTTCGGTTGGTCGTTGTCGTTTAGTCTGCCAAAGGCCTAATGTCCATCATCAGATCTGATGAGTTCATCAACGGGAATCTACTCGGTGATGGATTATTCTCATGGAAGACCACCTCATGGGAATTCAGCGTTGATTTTTCCATGTTGTGAATTCTGTCTACCATTGTGCAGAATCTCAACAACACCTTGTTCTGTCCATCATTGGCGTCTCTTTTGTTGGGAAAACATCTTGCAGAAGACCACTTTCTGGAATTCACGGCCAGATTTTTTCCAAGGCGGCAAACTCATTTTTACCATCCCAGTGGATTTTAAAGATCATCTTCCAATCCAGAGGCATCATCGCTGTCAACAGTGCTTCTGATGCTGACCTTGCCGCTAACCGCAGCAGGAGCGCTTCTGAGTGACTTTTAATGAATACTGAAAAGGCACTATATAAATATTCTATTACATTACATACATTACAGGGCAATGACAATAATGTATCTCTCTTTGCAGTCCACAGTGTTCTTGAAAGTGAATGACAATTGTCACTGTTGTCACCAATCATAGATGTACTCGGGATTTTATTATGTGTCCTAATTAATTGCCAAAAATTTGCTGATGACCCTTTTGCAGAAAAGACAGTTATCAGCAATTTTAATTTTTCATATTTTACATGCTTTTGAAATACTTTAGTGTATGTATATACAACTTTACAATTATTACAGTTTCTAGAATGTCTCTAAGACTCATTGTTATGACTCAATTATTAACAACATGTAGTGATGTATTTTATTAGGGAAGACATACTCAATGCTTGGCTCTTGTGGTGGTAAAGGAAGTCTTGGAATTATCCCACGTTCTATCTTCTGGCTTTATAAATTAACTGAAGACGTGAATGCAAAAACTGGATCAAGGTTTTCAATTGTGGTCTCAGCTGCTCAAGTTATTGATCAGACGGATGAACTGGTCGACCTTCTGAAGGACCAGAGTGAGAGTTAGCAGTCTGTTGCATTCATCTTAAAATCTGCATCAAGATGTATGGACATTTCAAAGAAACTATTCAGGATAGATATAAGTCGATTGTTTTATGGAGTTGATAGGTTTCATAGTACAGGCACAACATTTCCATCTCTTAATATTTGGATGGATTTTTCATGTTTGTGCACTTCTTGATGTCTCTGTTATACTCAGCGGGAATAGTTTTTATTTTTATCAGTCGTTTCTGAAGGTTTTGAGGATTCCAAGAGCAGTTCACATCAAAGAAATACCGGTACTCTGAAGTGTTCAATGCAAAACTTGACTCAGTTGGAAGCTTCATCGGCTGAGCATCTTGCTTCTTATCTTGATTTAGCTTTATCAAAAGCCAACATTTTCAAATTTTGTAAGCTTCTCTCTCTCTCTCTCTCTCTCTCTAAAACAAACAATTATACCAGCGTGTTTAACAACTTTAATTACAAACATTGTCAAATTGAAGAAATATTTTATGCAATAATTCTGCTGATGTGCAATTGCAATCATTTTGGTGACCGGGCAATTCGGAGATGGACAATTTGGAGCAGACAATTCGGAGAAAAGTTTCATTGAGTTTAAATACATGCTAATCTCCCCTGACTGAAGAATTAATAATAACTAATGCCACGAAAATTGTAAACTGTTTAAAAATATGACTGTTTAAAAATATGTTGATGAAGTTATAAAACTTGTTTTATAAATGATTTTAAGTAGTTCGTGTCTAAAAATAATTACACTGAGCATTTTTATTGAAGTTCAAAAATATGTCTATAAAGTTGCTAATCTCCCCCGACATTTGTTATCCATCCAACTGCCCCGACAATTGTTATCACCCAACTGTCATGGCGAGATTAACATGTATTTAAACTCAGTGAAACTTTTCTTTGAATTGTCTTCAGAATTATCCGCTCTGAATTGTCCGTCTCCGAATTGCCCTAGAACCATCATTTCAGTGCAGAAAACACATTTTATCAAAAAATATTTTGGCAATCTCTCTTTGCGTACATTTAATGGATTGTTTTGAGTGAACGTCGCATCATTGACATCTATTGGTGGTTAATTAATCGCAAATTGAATAATTTTTTCAGATGGAGAATTCACCTCTCATTTCATTTTCACCATCAAAATCTACCAACACAGAAAAGTTGTCTCAGATGGTCTCGGTAAATTTTCAGCATCAAACAGTTTCTCGTGATATTTACACTACACATTCACAGCAATACTGAAGCACAATTGTTTGACTTATTGTTCATTTCTTCAGTTTATTTGTGCATTCAATTGCAAAGCAATAGTATGAAACATTTTGTCAATTTATTTGTCTTGTAGTTGTTTAAATTGCCATCTATAGCAGCTGTTCTCAACCTTTGTAGTGTCGCGACCCTTTTAATTCAATTCACCATGATGTGGCGACCCCCAACCGAAAAAAATTTTTTTCGTTCATAATGCAAACTGCTAAAAAAAAATAATTTAAATGTTCAAAATCATTATTATTCAATTGTCTCCAATGTCTATCCTCGTGAATGACAATTATAGTAAAACAACTAGTAACTACCAATGAGTAAATTTTGAGCAATAACAATTCAAGAGACAACCCTATGTTTCTGAAGGTCTCGGGCAACCTCTGGCAAATCGTCATTCGACCCCCATGGGGGTCGCGACCTACAGGTTGAGAACCGCTGATCTATAGTAAACTTCTGTAATACTGAATAGTCACCATTTCTTAGTCCTATCCTGCCAGTAAGTAAGCGGCAGATCATCTATAATTAGATTTTGATTTATTATGGAATATTGTGCAAAGATCATATTATTCATGCAGTCAATTTGCTGAAAACAAGGTTATTTAGAAATGAAATGATTAATAGTAGGTCACAAAATGTGCTGGACGTTGGCAATTATGCATATCAGCTGCATAATATAGTGGGAGAACTCTTACCAAAAATTAAAATTCATCTTTAATTTTGTGTCATTTGTAATGGTTAAAATACCAAGCATTTATTGACCAAAATAAATACAAGGAATCATCTGAAATACAGGAACACACTAAGGTACATTAGACTACTGATACTTTCAAATTTAGAACTGTTTGCTGGTCAGAAATTGTCACTACTGGTTGTCAAAAGTTGACTGTTTCAAAACTATCATCGGTATTTAAAAAGTTAGCATTTTTCAGAGCTTGGTAAAAAAGTTTTCCTTATTATAAGTATTTGAAAAATCATCAACTGGCTCTACTCTTTCTTGTTGCAGTATGTATCTAATCTAATATCTAATCTTAAACTTCTATAGCGCCACTTCATAATGCACAGGTGCATCAACCGATGGCACACCAAATCCAAATAATTAAAGATCCAGGTCAAATCCAGGGTATCCGGCCAGGCAAACGGATGACAGTCTATGGTGGATAGGCCAGGTCAAAAGATGGGTTTTAAATCTTTTTCTAAAAATCTGTAATGATTTTGCAATGTGGACATGTTGAGGCAATGAGTTCCAGAGTTTGGGGGCAGCCACTGAAAATGAATGTGAAATATTTTATCAGCAAATCATTTTTCTGAATTTTTCTTTTATTTCAAGAAGAGGGATGTATGGCGTCATCCATCTTCTAAAAAACAAGTTTTCCACTGGCTTTCAAAAACATTAAAAATGCTACATACAAAAAATTTCAACCATGTTTAAAGTAATAATTTGTTGAAGATTTCCTTCAGATGCTTTTTGAACACATGTAACACCTTTTGACTTTAAATTGATAAGCAAATTGATTGTCAGCTATTTTCTTTTTATTTGCACTTCCAAGAACCAGTTATTTTACAGCCATGCCAATTTTTGACCAAAAATTGCATGTTGGCTTGTATGACTGGATATAGTTGTGTAAAAACTGTATAATTTTATATAAATCAGTTGAAGATAAGAAAAGTTACCTGCACTTTGTTGACCTTGAGAGCTGTTCTATGACATCTGAAGGAAGCTCATCGTCATCCTTTAGTACGTTGGCGGTTGGTGACGTCATCATAGCAATGTTAACCGGTCAACAACATGTTCCGCACATGTGATTACTCTGATTCTGTCATTCAATTCATTAGTTTTTCTTTCAATCACTCAGTCAACGAAAGAATTTTTTGTTGTGCCATTGTGATAGTGCACTGAACATCGCTCAATCATTTGAATATAAAATCATAATCATAATTATGTTGATTGTATTTCTATACCAGTAATTTTTAAAGAGAAATCTGAGAATAACCACTACAAAGCGAGAATTAGATTATGAGATAGTATCAGCTATGATTGTGGATGCATTAAGAGTACACTGAGTGAAAACCAAAGCTTAGGTTGATCAAGAACAAGTATTGAATTATTTTATTCATTGCTTTATAGAGTTGAATTAGAGCATATTGGCATTTACTGAGGTCTATTTAATGTGATACTGGACACTGTGGAATGTATTTTAGTGTATGTTATTTCTAGGCTAGTACACTTGAAATAAACAATAATATCAACATGATAATCAAGAAATTAATCACTAAAGTAAAAAAGTTGAATGGAGGATTCATGATGGTCTATGACTCATCCTGCTGTCAAACTGAACCACTTCAATCCAACTAATTATTTTTATATTATTATAATCCAAATTATAGATCATATGTAACAAGAAATTGCCCACAGCATAACACAATGCTTAGGTTAATGTACAATATTTTGTGATATACAGTTTGTCTAGCCATCTACCAGTATTCTCTGTGACCATTTCTGACGATCCCAATATCAATTTATCAGCAGTGAAAAATCAAAATGATCTTAGTCTACTTTATAACGCTCTAACATAAGCATTTTTGTTTCTGAAGTCATCGAAAACTGACCCAGGTGCTGAGGTGCTTGAATCTGCAGCAGTGTAACATCTCTATGATTGCTCAAGTATCTTCTGCATCCAGGCTTTACAGGCAGACAGTTAGAGTACTCGAAATATGTGCAAAAATTTGGAAATATAACAGAGCCAAAAAGAAACTTCAAGTAAGTTGCTCTATTTGGTAAATGATGTCAAATGCCTTATTTTGCTTGCATCCGTGTTAACTGCTGTAGATAGAAACTTCATTCACCATTCGACAGGTCACTGTCATCATCAGAGGCGGCGGAAGACAATAAAAGTACCCCGGCCCGTTTACTATATAACCATTGTGACATGATCATAGTCATCATTTTAAATTATGATTTATAACAAAAGAAACGTTTTAGGTTTTTATCTAAATAACTGTAAGATGTTTATTCACAAGGTGAACTGGCACGGTTTTAAACCATTCTGCAACACTTTTATTTCATCACATTTGTAAGAAGGCAGTAGTCCATGTGTACTGTAATTGTGAACAAAAATAAAATGTAGAGTGGACCAGTGGGGGAGACGGGGTGCTGACGGAGCGGGTTCAAGTGACTAGTAGTGTCCCCATTTCTAAGCCACTTTAAATCAGATATGACATTGATTACAAATTATTGTTACTATTTCAATTTAGTAACCATGTGGACTTAGTGTCCCCATTTCCTCTGACATTGATTACCAATTGTTACTATTTCAAAGTAAATGAGTTTTCAATTGACTGGTTTTCTGTGACTGGTTCTACATAATTGTGGCAATCTTGGGGCATGACTATTTTTCTTTCACTCTAATTTTTTGTACAACTTCCACCCGACTTTGATACAGAAGGTCAGGCTCTTCTCAAGTCATGAAGTTAAATTAATTTTCACTTTTTGACGAAGACAATTCAATTGAGACTATCCCTATCTTTACTCAAGATCACCTAGTATTTATTTTAGTCTTGCAGGCTTTACTACATCTGACTTTATATTACACAATCACTTGGGTCTCAGTTACTGCTTTTATTAATTATTTTTTATTTTGATCATCTTCCCTATATTTCTAGTTTCTCCACAAAATTACTTGTAATATAATCAA
Organism: Metaphire vulgaris; assembly: GCA_018105865.1. NCBI lineage: Eukaryota > Metazoa > Annelida > Clitellata > Crassiclitellata > Megascolecidae > Metaphire > Metaphire vulgaris. The sequence goes on along the minus strand of CM030840.1, from coordinate 10,998,755 downwards.
TCAATCAATAAACTACTATGGTGCCACTATCATAATGCCCAGGGCATCAACCAATAGTGCACCAAATCCAAACTGAATAAGATCCAGGTCAATCCGGAAAGATCAGTCAGAACAGTGGGGAAGCAATTTAAGAGGATAAGCCAAGTCAAACAGGTATGTTTTAAGACCGGATCTGAAAGATGCTAAAGTGTTAGTTATGCAAAGTGATACTGGTAATGAATTTCAGAGTTATTACCGGTATATATAATATAATATAAATAATTATATATAATTTCTTACAGCTTAGTGCACAGTGTCAAACTACAGACTGTAACAGATGGTCAGGAACAATTTCAAGTCCTGCCCTTAAAATGAATGGGGGTATTCCTATGGGTGCTCCTGGGAACAAAACTAACAGAACCAAGACTAAAGGCTCACTGTCAGACACAGAGTGTTACACTACAGTACGTGAAAACTCCTGCAATGAATTCACTGGTACATTCCTTGGCATCAACAATTCTGTCTATGACCAGGCACAGATGGACGCTAAAGAGTCAAAAGTTCCTATTAAAATCAATCGGCATGTTGGGACAATGTCAGAGTCTCAAAGAAAATTACAGATGAACTGTGAACAGCTAAAACGTAGCAGAATCAGACATGTGCCTAAGTATTACAGTAATGCAGGTTACGTCAATGAAGGCTCATCTCCACATTGCTATAATGTCTACCATGCTATATCAGCACTTCCATTCTGTGAGAAATGTGTGAATGCATATCGTTGTGATAAGAAAATGATGACAACTCCATCTAAGTTGTGTGCCAATTGCAGAATTAATGGAAGATTTTTATGTCACTCAGCAAACAAAACAAATTTCAAATCGTTTGGTTCTAATCCTTCACGTATATGCAAATCAGATCAGAATCAGTCAATGAATGAAACATTTCCCCATCATTATTATTACCATCACATTCCATCACATTTTCCTGAAAGCCAATGGCACAGTTCTTGCAACTCAACACGAATTCTAATTGACAATTCAAATATGGCCACTCACCCATTTGTATTTATGACTCCATTCTACAGTGGCAACATGAGCAGAAATATGAGAGTGACTCATTTACATAGAAATGAGCATAAATGTATCACAGGAATGGGAAACACTGGTGGAACAATTATTCCCGAGAAATTTTCATGTTACCACGGACAGTCAGAGTTACGGCATCTGCTGCATCCTGAAAAACAGATGAACATCACCTACCAGCAAAAACATCTGAAACATGAAGATCTTTCTCAAGATCCAGCTCCATTACCTGTACCATCTGTTACTTACATTGCACCTTCAAATTCTATTCCATATTCTATGAAGCAAAAGGTATTCAGTAACGTAGCCACAAATAACTACAACGCAGTAGTTACTGATAGTTCAGCCTTAAATTATGGACGCAGCTTTGTTCGAACACTTGCACCTCAAAATTCTGCAAAAAGACCAAAAAGTATCATGACTTCCTCTAGGCTGCTTGGTGCCAGTGGCAATTTCACCCCAGAAGCAATATTACAGAGCCACAATCCGTCTGATAGTCATGATGATGCCCAGTTAAGTGTGCTATCTGGAAGAAAGGTACATGATCGCACAGCAACTTGGGTAAAAGCTGTACAGAGCTATGGTCATTTAGACCGACAGCCATATTTGGAACATGATGAAAGAGAATTTGACACAAATGACGCCTCAACCTGTAATCAGCCATACGCTTACCAATCTCAGTTATCCTACACCTATATGGTTTCACCCGAGTTCCCAGTAAACAGCCAACCATCGCCTTCTGCTTTCACAACATTGGCTGGTTCGATTTCCGATGATTCAGTGTTTACTTCACATGATGACTTTAACCGAGAACACTCCCTAGACAACGAAATGGATAAACTTGATAACAGACTGTTCTGCCGCGTTGATGATTTCCTGGCTGCAAGCATAAATGGATCCAATTATTCACATCAAACTGTTGGTCAAACGTCAGCATTTGAAGAGTTGTTAGAGAAACAGCTTGATTCGCTTTACGACAGCGACTTAATTGTTGCAGAAGAAGATGATTATCGAATGGAAGTGGATTCACCGCAACTTGTTCAGTCAATTCATTCAAAAAGTAAAATCTTAGAAAAGAATTTGATGCAAGAGACGTTTGTAGAATCCAGTGACCTGGTGCAAAAGATCAGCAAACACGAACCAAACGAGAGAAGTTCTTCGAGCGAGAATTTCTATTTGGATTCACGTATGAATTCAGACAAGATTTCCTTTCATCATAACTTTAGTTGTAGTTCATTGGACCTGAAGTCTATGAATGTGGGATCAAGTGCAAGTGTTCATGGAAATGAGTCCATTGATAATAGTCTAAGGCACAATCGCAATGACTTTAACTTAACAAATCACATTCCCTTGACACAAGGTAATGAAGGAAAGATGCGAGAAAATTCAATCCATGATATTGTCAGTAATCTGGAAAGTCAGTCTGATATATTTCAAGAAAGGATATCTACTCAAATGCACTTAGGAGTTATTGATAATTCCAAAGGTTTGAAGTCTCTTAGACGTTTCAATTCAAGTGTTACTTTGCATCACATTCCAACCGTCGAAGGGATCAAACCTGAAGACAGTCAAGTGAATGGAACACAGAGGAGCTGCCGCAAGAATGAAGCTAGGGCACCACTTGACATTCAGCTGTTAAAGGGCTTAATTCTAAACTTTGGCAGACGAAGATTATCTCTCGGAAATACACCTTCGCAATTCAGTGATCCAGCAGCTCAGCTGTATGTGAACAGTGGAAATGTAAGCTCGAAGCACTCTAAAGGTGCTCGTGAAGCTTTCACGTTTGAAGAAACTACATCCATAAAGAAAGCCGAAAACATTATGAATTACAGGCAGTCAAATAAAAAAGCAGCTCACAAATGGTTCTACTGAAATCTTAAGCATAGGAAACGATGAACTTGATCTACCTCAGAGCTGTTCACAGGAACTTCTCATTTCGTCTCCGGCAGTGGATACAATCTGTGTTCGTGAGAGTCGAACTCAAGCAATGCAAGTTACAAAGTTATGTCTTCAGAACAAGGACCTTCTCAATAAATCCAGGAAATATAATGGTAATATTTTCTATATTTGCTTTTATAGATTTATGGCTTTGCAAATTGGTTTATTGGTAAAATTTTGAGGCACTTTATTACATATTTCATATAATTTAATTTCTTATCATGACCCCCACTGTTGTTTCTTTGTAGTAGTTTTTTGGATGACTAGCTAATCATGATCATGGATATTATGTGATATAGATATACAGCTCAGTAGACTTCAGGCAGTCATCAATGCCTCGGCTCGGATTTTTTCGGCTTGAGGTGGCACGACCATGTGACACCTGTGCTAAGGGAAAGCTCCATTGGCTTCGGGTCCCGGAGCGTATAGTTTACAAGCGGTGTTGGTTAACTTTTCGTGTTCTTCGGGACCCAGCTTGTCCCGATTACTTGGCATGCCTAGTACGACGACAAACGACGACTGGGTGCCGTCTCCAGCTGAGATCTACCAGCCGCCACCGGCTGTACGTTCCTCCTCCCGGCCAGGACTCCGAAGTTTGGCGAGCGTTCTATGACCCGCGGTAACCCACGTCTGTGGAACGCGCTCCCTGATGCGTTGGTCGGGATTACTTCACCTGAAACGTTTGCTAAAGAGCTGAAAACGCATTTGTTCACCATATCGTATAGTTGACTGTTTGACTGTACAGCGCTTTTGGTTTTGGCTGATGGCCATGTTACGGCGCTTCACAAATCGTCGAATAATAATAATAATAATAATAATAATAGAAGATAAGGTAGAAAATTAAATAAATAGACATCATCTGATATTAAACGTTTTTGCTGATTAATTGATATAATCTATATTAAACACTTTTTTGTTAAAGTCGCTTCCTTGAATGACAAGAATTTTGAAAGGAAATCTGAAACAAAAGAGGAAAAAGAGTCTCTCAACCCACTTACCATTGCCACATATGAGGTGGAGAAGGTGAAACGAATGGAAAGATGGTCCAAGATAAGAATACAGGTGAATGATATTATTATTGCTAATATTATTAATATACTTTTATAGCACCAGTTTTGAAACAATAAGTAAAAATTATCAAAGGTCAGGTCAATCAATATCAAAGATATCTGTCAAAGTTAGAAAAAGGAAGCTAGATGGAGGGGAAATGTCATGATAAGGAGACAAATTTTATTTCAGATTTGAATGAATTTAGTGGATTGGTTCATGGGCTTCCATGAGATTCCATGAGATCTAACTGACAGCAGGAAAAAGAGTTTGATGTGTTTGGGTGGAAAAGCAGTATAAAAGCTCTTATACTTTATTCACCATAGGCCGTCGACATGTAAGCATTGAACTAGAATGAGTGGAGCTGGTTAGAGTGTTTGAGCATTGAATTCAATTGCTGAAGGTAACCAAGCTTCATTGCTTCATTAAAAGAAGCTTTTAACCAGGAAATTAATTTAAATGTTGAAAAAACAGGTGTAATGTGATAATGTTTATGAATTTTGATATTGATTTCTTAATTATTTGATGCTCTGTGTTGTTGTTTTGAATGTGCATGCATTATACTATATACCGTAGTGCGTGGCTAAACCGGTAACTATTTATTGCTGAAAATATTCTCTAGCTTCGTAATTTAGTTTCAGGTAAGTAAGTAAAATCTCGTAAATTTATATAGTGCTTAGGAAAGTAGTACAGTAGTAGCTGCTTATTCTTATGCGCTTAATCTCTCTTGAAATAGCTATAGACTATAGGCAAGGTGGGTTGTCGGCTGGGCGAAGGTCAGTGTATCCATGAGGTGGCGGGTCAGGTTGTTATATCTATGGAGGAAATGCTTTTGAAATAGGAAGGTTTTAAGTATAGACCTAAAGGCTTGAGGAGACAGTGAAGGAATTAAAGGAAATGTGAAGATTCAGAGCTAGTTGTTTGACCATGTCGGAAGCTACAGAGGGAAGCTGGAATTGAGTTCCAAAGTTCTGGAGCAGCATATGAGAAAGCGCGGTTGCAGATTTTGAGAGATGACTGATTTAACGGGCGTGAAAGTGTGAAATGAGATGACGAACATGCAGGTCCAGGAGGCTGAAGCGTTAAGAATTTTCAAAGGTAGACTGGTTTGATGAATGAAGTGAACTGAATGTATGTAATTGTTATTATATTTTACTGGATGTGTTTGGATATTTTAAGTCAGTGCAGTGACTTAAGTATGGGTGAAATATGGCAGAACTTTGGTGATTTGGTTACTGCTTGTGCTAGTGCATTTTGAATTGATTGTAATTTGTTGATGGAAGTTTTGGAAGGTTATTGTGAAGAGAGTATTGTTTTCATATTTAGATCAACATTATGTTGTAGAATTCATTTGAGAATGTGAAAGACAACTTACATGAACTGCTGATTAAAAGAGATGCCTTGAGAGAACAACTGAAAAAAACAAGAATGGTGTGCCCAACAAACAATGGTAATGGTTACACTGGTCAACAAGGTTTTTGTTTCCTGTGCAATTTCTGGTGTTCCAGGTAGATTTTGTCATGCTGATTACAGGAATAATTTTGAAATTTTCCTATCACGTAAGTTTTTTGAGAAAAAGCTGATTTTAAAATTTAAAATTATAAGAATTTTAAAATCGTGGTTTTCGAGAGTTATCTGAGTTATGGGTATTCAGGTTAGACAAGAATCTTATGTGACCGCCATAACAGATGTAATATGCACTGCTGGCTCACTTAACTACATGGATTTTGAAAATTAGTATAATTAGGCATGTCCCGACATGCCCAGCAAATCAAACCTGTCCTCAAGACTACATGCCTAGCATGTATTGTTGCTATGGTTACGCAGTCCTATATAAATACCAAGCAGCACTAGGAAGCAGCTGCAGTCTTTCTATTTGATGAGATATAACTGTTTAGTTAAAGGCTGTGAATTGAATATATTAACTAATTTAATTAAAGTTTCTTAAATGTCGCGTCGATGTCACAATAGCAGTGACACATTCTCCTACATCTGTGGAGAGTTTACGTTGAAATCACAAAAGCGGAGTATGACAGCAATCATAAAGAAAGGATATGAGTTATACTTTGGATGCAAAATTGGCGACCAGGACAAAGTATGGGCACCTCATATATGTTGTTCATCTTGTGCTACCAGTCTGCGAGCTTGGCTTGCAGGTAAGCGTCCATCCATGCCATTCGCCATATCAGTGATATGGAGGGAGCAGAATAATCATGTAACAGATTGCTATTTCTGCATGACGAATGTTACAGGATTTTCTTCAAAGAATAGGAAGTCTATTGAGTATCCTATTTCGGCAATGAGACCAGTTCCACACGACGAGAGTCTTCCTGTTCCAAACCCCCCGAGTTTTGGACACTTGGAGGATGAGGACGAGCATGCAGAGACAGATGAAATGCTGCAGATAGTTGATGATTCAGCTACGGAAGACCCAGAGTTTGAGCCATCGACATCCAGCAATCCTCATTTGATTTCTCAGGCAGAGCTCAATGATCTGGTCAGAGACTTAGATTTGTCAAAAAATCAAGCAGAATAAATGCTTGGATCTAGGTTGCAAGGATGGAATCTGCTCTCTCCAGGTACAAAAATTTCAGTATTTCGTAAACGGCATGAAGACTTGACTTGATTCTTCAAAAAATTGACAGTCTTACTTTTTGCATTGACATTGATGGATTGCTTTCTGCTTTCGGCTGCAAGCACAATCCATCCGAATGGCGACTTTTTGTTGACTCTTCGCTGTTAAGTTTAAAGGCTGTTTTGCTGCACAATGGCAATTTATACCCTTCAGTACCCATTGGACATGCTGTTTACATGAAGGAAACATATGAGAACATGCAGCTGCTATTGAAATACATAGAATACTAGAGATACAACTGGAATATATGTGGAGATCTGAAAGTTGTTGCAATTCTACTCGGTCTGCAGCTAGGCTACACCAAGTACTGCTGCTCTCTTTGCGAGTGGGACAGCCGAGCTAGAGATTCACATTATGTGAGAAAGGTCTGGCCACCTCGCAGGGACTTGGTTTCAGGACAGAAGAACGTTAAACATGATTCTCTCGTTGATCTGAAGAACATTTATCTCCCACCTTTGCACATCAAACTTGAGTTAATGAAAAACTTTGTCAAAGCAATGAACAAAGAAAGTGAAGCCTTTACATACTTATGACAGAGGTTTCCACGCACCAGTGATGCTAAAATAAAAGAAGGCGTTTTTGTTGGCCCACAGATTCGAGAGATGCTCAAGGACAGTCACTTTGAGGGCCTTCTGCAGGGTGCCGAGCATGTTGCCTGGACAGCCTTCAGGGATGTTGTTGCTAACTTTCTGGGCAACTACAAGGCGCCAAACTATTTTGAACAAGTTGGAAATCTGCTACAAGCTTACAGGCAATGAAATGCAACATGTCACTGAAGATACACTTCCTTCATTCTCACTTTGACTTCTTCCGGACAATCTTCAGTGATGAACATGGTGAAAGATTTCACAAAGACATTGCCAGCATCGAGAAACGCTACCAGGAAAGTGGAGTCCGTCTATGCTCGGAGACTACTGTTGGTCACTGATACGTGAAGCACAGGACAGTGACTACAAACGAAAATCTACAGCAAAACATTTCTAATTTTCTCATGTCTCGTCATTATTGCCAAGATCCTTCTGTAGGATTATGTTGCAGAAGACGTTACAATACTAAATGCTAAATTGTCGATTTCTTAAAAACCTTACGTGATACAGAAATTCTAATTACATATTTGTGTTCACCAAGTCAAAATCTATTAGTTTCACCAAAATTTGTAGAGGAAACAAAAACTTGCATAAAATTTGTTGACCAGTGTTATTGATGTATTTTCATAATCATCAGGATGAAAAAGCTGACATTGGTTGATAGTTATTTAAATAATATATTCAAAAATATATATTTATGTATATATTTTTGAAGAAAATGCTGATAGACTGTAGCTGATTAATGCAACAAAACCATTTTAATCTATCAGTTGGTGAGGTAGGCAATACATTAGAGTGGAGATATATCTGTAATATAATACAGGTTGATCCATTGTAAAATAGACACTAAAGAAATACCATGATATTCTTGAATTTTGTAAATGCCCTTCATTTGAAAATCCTTTATCTAATCCTTTTATAAATTAGACCAATCATCCTTGTGCCATTTATTAATTTGACCAATCTGTAAATGTGCATGTCATTTTTGTCCAACTCTAGTTAATTAAAAATAAAGTTGCTGTCTTTGTCTTAACAGAATTTTTAGAGGATCACAGCAGAAGTGGAATTCCATCTTTAGAAGATGTCAAAAAAGAAATAAAGCTACTGGAAAAACTTCTTCTTAATTGTGGATCTCACATTATGATAGTTACATGCTTTGATGCATCATCAATTAGATAAAATCTACTGAACTCTATACAGATTATGATTGTTAGCAATACCACTAAGATCAGTAACATCAGTTTGTTTTGGCCACATACATAGCCTGAACATAATATAACATTATAATTACCTCTTTCTGTATTTATGTAATCGTTATTATCTTTTATTGGATGCGCTCGGATATCAGATATCAGATGCATTTGGATATGTTCAGATTCGAACATATAACTCCAGCTAGACAGTCCCTACATTGGCTTCCTATCAAATACCAAATTAATTATAAAATTTGTCTTTTAGTATTTAAAACCATATTATAATATAATGAACCCTCTTACCTAAGATGTGACTTATCCCTTGCCCTACAACTCTCTCCACTAGGTATTCGGCAGGACTTTCATTTGTTGTTCCTTACTCTCACACAGTCATTGGCACTAGTTGTTTCTCAGTGTGTGGCCCTAAGCTTTTGAATTCATTACCAATATCACTTCGTATAACTAACAATTTAAAATTTTTCAGATCTGGTCTTAAAAATACCTGTTTGACTTGGCTTATCCCCATAGATTGCTCCTCCGCTGTTCTGACTGATCTTCTGGATTGACCTGGCTCTAATTCTATTTGGATTTGGTGTGCCATCGGCTGATACCCTGGGCATTATCATAGTGGCACCATAGAAGTTGATTGATTGATTGATTGATTGGTTGATTGATTGATTGATTGGTTGATTGATTCTTCATGCACGGAGCTGAATGAAATGATCAAATGAATGAGACACAAATGATGTTGCTTGATGCTTCAATTCAGATGAATAAAGGATTAATAAATTCACAGGCTAATTGGCAAAAATCTCTGATTCTAAGTCATCTTTAATGGCACAATAAAACATGCAAGCCATTTCCATACACTTGAACACTCGTTTGGGATCCCGAATATCAGATACTGCTTTAGAATGTTTTAAATCATACTTTAGAAATGACCAGGGATTTATCTACGCATGTTTATGACATACACCCTCTGCCCCTACACTCCTGTCGGGGGGGTGGTATTGGCTATCACCCAAACAGACATATGTTAAAAGTAGTATGAAGCTGCTGTGAAGGACAGTGGTGTTGTGATGCAGCTGTTTCGTACTGCGTATTATATGTTCAAATCAGAAATTTCAGTTTGCAGATGATACAAAACCACTTAAAATCACATTATTATTATTATTATTATTATTATTATTATTATTATTATTATTATTATTATTATTATTATTATTATTATTGTACGAAAAACTAGCTGTACCTGGGCCTAAGGCTCAACACTGGACACTGACAGCCCCCCGCAATTTTGGGACACTCCCCCGTACGCAAATTTCTGGAAAAAAGCCTGGAAACGATGCAAAAGCTGTCGGCTCTAGTGGTCATTAGCCTAGCCATGATAAAGGTACATAGCCACCTTCTATTTTGACCTTGACTATTGTGGGATTGACACAAGACCTATACAAAAATTCTATGGGAGCAGGGCACTTAAATACATTCCACAATCCACAGTAGCCTATCCAGTATCATATTAAACTGACTTCATTAAATGACAATATGCTCTAATAAATAATTCAACTTAATTAAGCAATGAATAAAGGATAATTGTCAGTAAGTTGTCACATAGCCTGCAGGGGCATAGCCAGGAATTTGATTTGGCTTGGGGGAGGGTATAAATTTGAGGGTATATATTGTTATATTTACATCCTATTATATATTATAAATATATTTTATCCAGGCCTGCTAGGAGGGGAGATTTCCCCTCCAAAACCTCAAAATCTCCCCCAAACCGCAGCACTAAATTTTTTGGCATTGAACTGTGCCTCTGCCCCTCTGGCCAAGTCAATCCCCCCAAGGCCTGGAGTATGGAAAAAAAGACTGACTACATTTAATAGACATTTGCTTGCCTATCCAGTCATTCAGCAAAGAGCAAAGGTGTTTAGTGGTCCTCCATAAATTATGTAATGCGGTTGGGGGATCCGGCCATTTGTTACGAAGTGTGATATCGGCAAATCGGCAATTCTTCCAGGTCTGTCAGATACCACGCGCAGCATCGCGTATTTATGAAGTTATCTCAGGGAGTCTATAGACTCCCTGGTTAATAGTGGTTATCTTCTTGGAGCAGGTTATCTCGTTATCTCGTGGATTTTTTCTGAAGCGGTCAGCGGCAACAGCGTTTCGCGTGGCCGCGTTTTTGTATCATCGGCCGTCGGAATGTTCTGTGAATGTGATTTGGTTTGCGTTGACCGAATGCTCCTCTCCGTTGCCGAATGAACGGCGCTTTGCAGTGGATCCGGTAAGACGGAGTAGACTCGTAGGCGAAATTATTGACATTCGCTGCCGATTATAAGTGCAGTCGAATGTTTTCGTTCTCCGCAGGGCGAGTTTTGATCTTATGTAGCGCCTTGTTTTTAAATACGGTTTACTGTTGTCACCTCAACTTCAGATCATGAAGGAACAAGGAGAAGATGAGGAGTGCCTTGTTGTTTAATACAGTTTAAAATTCCACCACGACTGTATTAATGGGTCTTCTCTTCTTCTTGAACGATAGGCTAGGGTTATGGGTTAGGTTTAGCCAGCAAGTTAACCATGACTTGGATTTGGTGTGCCATTGGATGATGCCCTGGGCATTATGGTGGTGGCGCCATAGAAGTTGATTGATTGCCTATTACCGTAACCCTAACCAAGCTAATCCTCACCCCTTACCCTAACCCTTGTTTATATTCTTGGGTCGCTTTTTCAGGAACTCTGCCAATGATTATAAATAGCAGGCTAATCAGTGTTAGTGCTGTTACGGTTAACCGAACCGAACCGAAACCGCGGTTTTTCGGTCAAAACCGAACCGAACCGAAACCGCGGTTTTTCGGTCAAAACCGAACCGAAACCGCGGTTTTGACCATGCAAATTGGACGGTTTTCTTCCGTTTTAACCTAGGTTAGGGTTAACGTTAACCTAACCTAGGTTAAAACCCTAGGTTAGGGTTAGGGTTAACACTAACCCTATGATCTCTTTTTTCAATGCATTAAATGCATTTAATGCATTTTGAATACAGTTCAATCAATGCACAGCTTTTAAACGCTAAATTAACGAGTGTTGTTCTTCTGGCATGTCTATATTTCTATGATGAGTCAGAGTCTGACGTCATTATTGAAATCAGTAAAAACAATTTTAAAATGGCTGCATTAGTAGTGTCGCGCAGTGCCAGTTTAGTGTGGAATGCCAATTAGCTCCGGACACCTTCAAAATTGAGGTAGACACCCCCACCCCCAAATCTACAATCCTAGAAATATCCCTGAGGCTAACGGAGCGGGTTCAAGCCCTGTTAGTGCCCCTAGTGGCTTTCACACGTGCAGTAATGCCTTCTAAGCCACTTTAAATCATGACGAGTTTAAAATTAGGCCTATTGGCAATTGCATCAACTGAAAAGATGTGACTTAAATAAAGGGGCCGTCCATAAATGACGTCACGCGAATTTGTCACTTTTTTTACCCCCTCCCCTACGTCACGCAACGTCACGCAACGACGGACCCCTAAAATATGACGTCACAACGGGCCGACCCCCCATTTTCAAAAATCGCATAACGTCATTTTATTTTTTATTTCTTATTAAAGTCCTCAAAAAGGTCATTCTTGTATTTTTTCCTCTCGAAAAACCCTGACAAGCAAAAAGAGGTCATAATTGTATAATTTTTCCTCTCCAAAATCCCTGAAAACAAAAAGAGGTCATAGGGTTAGGGTTAACCTATCGCTAACCCTAGGGTTAGAGTTAGGGTTAACCCTAACCCTAACCTAGGGTTAAAAAACCGAACCGAAACCGCGGTTTTTCGGTCCAAACCGAACCGAAACCGACTGAGACTGCTCGAGGTGAAACCGTAACAGCACTAATCAGTGTAATAACTAAGAGGCAGGTTCCGTACTTGCGATCCTCAATTATATACAAAATATAATTTCTGTATTAATATTTACTTGGACCCAGGTGAATGCATACATCCTCCGATTCTCTGACTTGAACCTAAGTGGACAGACTGACTTGATGAAAGGCTGATAGTTTATGCAACAGGATCATTGATACATTTGTTAATTTGGTGTTATAATGGCACTATATAAGTCTTGCATAGAAAGTGTCTGTAGTACAGATGAGTGTGAGTTTGTGGGAAGAATGTGTTTTAAATTTATCTGTCAGTTATTTTGGCATTTTTCATTTTAGACAGGTGTTATATATTTTGGTAGAGGTAAACCAATAATTGATTGATAATTGATAATCAGTATCAACTGATAATTGACCCAGTGGCCGATAATCGGTATTGGTCGTTTAACAATCGGCATCGGCTGTTAATAGGCCGATTAATTGTTAGCTACAGTAGAAAATAGAAATTATTAAGAGAAAGGCGGAAGAAGCAAGTAAAAGCTAAAACTGATTGTTCAGTGGAGGGAGGTTGCATAGCCCATAGTTCACTAACTTTGCTGCAATAAGTGTGTAGTCAGTAGTGGGAAAGAGACTTGCGACAACTGGTACTGATGGCAGCTGCAGAATACTTCCAGTAGCTGTGAGATAGGTGTGGAGCCTGCCTGCCTGCCTACTACATTGATCCGATGCGATGCATATTGTTGTGAAAGAGCCTGGGCGTCCATTATGTGGGTGGAGAATTATAGTCGTATGCGCTCTTAATATTAAATACATTTGCCTCTCCACAGAAACAATTTATTAGTCACTTATTTTATAAATTACAATAGCCTTCATTTTCAGTTCCTAGTAAGTAAGGGAGGGACTTTTTGGTTAAGCTTTTGGATAAATTTTAATTTAGTTTTTTCACTGCTGTTTAGCCTTTTTCAAATCTTGTACAGTCACCCGGTGAGTCCGAACTAGGGACGAAATTATGCGATAGTATTTATCCAATTCATTTGACTATACATTAAACTTACTAATGAACAAAGAAACTAAAAAATCATTAATAATTGGTGATCGACCAATAATTGGCCAATTGAGGTCGGTAATCGGCCGGAGGCACAATCAGTGCACCTCAAATTTTGAGGCTCTTTGGTTTCCCTGAAAAGTCCATTAGTGGAATTGGTTGCAGTCATCTCCGTGCATTGAAATCCCTGGCTGTATTGATTGAAAAATTGCAGACTTAATAGATGGTAATCCTGCCTGATATTCCAGATGCTCTATGCTGCTCTTGGATGTCTTAGTGCACTTATGTTCATGCTCTTTATAGTTTACAGAGAGGCTTTACCAAATTTTCCCAACACCTACCATATCCTGTTGCATTGCATGCATGTTGGTTGCAATTAGTGAAAAGAAATGCCTGTGGTTTTTACAAGCTTTAATATTTGACATTTTTGAAGGTGTGGGGGTTTAATACAATGGTCAAGGATTACCAGTGGATTTAATTTTATTGTGGATAAAAACTGTGGTGTGAGAGCAGTCTGAACACCTGCTGTTTTGAAAGATTATGCACTGATTTGAATATATTGTGGGAGAACTAAATACGTCAGTGATGGGCACAAGTTTTTTGTGTTGGCACAAATTTTTTGAATTTAGAATTGTACATTTTTACAAGTAATTATTATTATAAAAGTTACAATATTAGAATGTAGATCAAGAAACTCACAAGTATATAGCAATTAAAAACAAAGTGATTGGTAATAAATAAGAACATTTTTATTTAGACTCTTTTGCAGTGCACTGTTTGCATTAACAGTAACTGTTGATTTATGACATGCAGTGGTCTTGAGTGAGTCTATTTCTAAGTTTGTTCTTTACAAAATTTAAAGTGAGAACAACTGTTCACAGAATACCAAGTTTGTTTCAAGTACTGATTAACAGTTGCCAAAATTCAGCTGGAATAAGTTTATCATTGATTATTAGTTCATCATCAATTTTAATTCCAGTAGTTTATTATTGCTTAATTATTATTATCATTCATTTATTAGTTTTATTAGAACAACCATTAAACCTTATTAACTCCTCCAACAAAATATTATTAATTTTCCTCTTTATTATTATTTTATTATTCCAGTTCATGACAGGTAACTATGCTTTAAACAATGTAAGTTTACTTTTAAAACCATAACCATATCTGGCAGATATTTATTATGGCCTTGGAGTTTCAAATTCAAGTCATTTGCTAACCAAATGGAGAATCATGCAAAAATGAGTTTTCAAACAGGGTGATTGTGTGAAGTCAAGAATATCTTTCCAAGTCGGGGCTTGCAATATCTTTTCTTAGGGCGCATGTGGCCCGCGGGCACGACTTTGCCCATCCCTGAAATACGTGATTGTGTTGGTTTGAAGGTTTAAACATAGTACAGTGAATAAGTTTTGCATTTCTGTTTGCATTCACAAACTAAACAGTTGCCAATTTGCTAAAATGCATATTAATTAAGTCACTAAATGGAGAATCATCAGGGTTCACTTATTGTAAACAGTGTAGGCTAAACAGTAGAATGATATTCTATATCAGAAACTAAACAGTTGTTTGCTAAAATGCACAGACATTCTTTACCTATTGTGTAGGTGTAATTTGACATGCAGCAACATTAGGAGCAAAACCAGACTATATAGCTTTACATGTGCACAGTAATGTGCCTGTAGAATATTTAAAGGTTACAGCTCATATTGGAAAAGGAAACTCAAGATGTGAAATGTATCAGATAAATTCAGAGGTTTTCATGGAAAGACCATATATGAAATGAGTGATGTTTAGCAGTTCTGCTCTTAATCACAGACCTCACTGTATGTAGACATGGAGACAGGCATTAGACCACTTAGATTTTGACTGTTTAGTTTATTGATTGAGAGGGCATTAAAACAATATTGTTCTTCATGTTATGGTCAAAGTGGGCTTGTATTTTATTTGACACAATAGTGTTGTTGAAGTTGTCATGTAAATATTGTCTGAAGTTGAATATAAATGGCAGCGTAGAAATTTTAAATCAACAGATTTTATTGCTAAAAATAAGGGGAATAATAATTTGGCTAAAGCCAAGTGATAAATATTGCTGAAACTTACTTAGTAACTCTCACTGAAATTCATCCTGAGGCCTTCAAAACCTTGATAGCTACCAATTTGCAATGTCTGGATATTGTTGATTTTGTGTGGCATGTTGTAATGGGTAAGAAATGAAGACAACTGTTACTGGTATTTGACATGTGATATCTGATTCATTGTGGTTAACTGTATGTTAGTTTGACTGTTCTGTGGTGTTTGATTGTGGCACATCAGTGGCTTTCTTTGTGGCTATCTACCAGAACACTGAAACCTTAGCAGAGCATGTGTTGAAATAAAGATTGCAAAAATTTTGTATTGACCATACCAGGAATTTGGCTGCAACACCTCATCTTAGAATGGTTCTCACAAGTAAAAAAGCCCTTTTTAGGAGGTTGAACAGTTTTGAGAAGCAAAGCCACCCCTAGCCCCTATCTAGTATCCACACTGCTTTTGACTAAACAGCAGAACAGAATATACTGGTATATCATCCAATTTTGTAACAAAATTAACATGAACTCTTGGTGCTTATATTATATTGTCAAATATTGTTAAATAGCGCATAACATTTGATATTAACACGTTTTCAAAAAATTTGAAATAAATGTAAGTAAGTTGCTATTCCTAGAGCTACTAGTTAATATACCGGTAGTTTCATTATTCTTGTAAGTGCTTTCAGAAATTTGCAACTGATTCGTTTCATATTTGAATATCATTGCATATTCATGCATGCTCACATTTTCATTTATTGAACATTACATTGCACACTGGGTAAAATTCTCTGAATGTTAAATGAATACCGGTATATTCTGAAAGTGTTAATATGGCCTGTTAATATTATTTCTATCACTGAAGTCTAATACTTAAAAGGTCAACTTGAGCAATGTGCATTGTGCAATCCATGTTCTGAGAGGAGCATTAGTGATAGAATATGCATTATTTATGTTAGTTTACATTTTGAGAACATTAATTATGTGCATTTTTTACATAGCTTCCAACTATTACATCTGTGGGTCTTTCGAATAACTGACCAGGCTTAATATTACATAAGTAAAATAGTTGTGATTGTTGTAATGGCCAACAGGGAGGAGGCTATTGTTTTGTCACATCGTCAATGTATTCATTGTTTGAGTGATGGGACTGAAATGAACAGCATTGAGCTTACTGTGGGCATTATTTAATTAACAATTTTAGCATTGAACTGTCAGCTAAATGAGTTCAGAATGCAATTACTTAATGGTTTGGCTGCTGCTGTTTTTGCAAATGGAAAAACCAGTCTGATATTTTCTGTGAATTCAGTGTCTGTGTTTAGAAGTTCATCCACAATAAATGCAGTGAATTTTATAAATGAAGATGCAGAATTAAAATGAAACAAATGTGAAAGAAACCACTTATCTGTGGGCAAATTCTTTGTGAAATTCATACTTTTACACACAATATATTATTTTTCTATGCATATTTTTGAAATGTACACTGTACATTCTTATATAGTTTTCAGAAGAGTTGTAATTTTAAAAATAAAAATTGTCACCAGATGTATTTGAAACAGAAATAGTATTATTTAGATTTAGTGATTAATTGCCATTTAGTCAAAATTAAGTGAAACATAAATTTGATGATTTTTTGCTTTAGTTATTTGCTTCAAGCTTTATAAAAATCTTTGATGTTGCTATTGAGAGTTATTCAACTTTTTATTTTGTATGTATACCGGTAATCATAGACTGATGTCAAGCAAATTTTGATATTTCAAATTATTGTATATTTTGAGTATTTAATTAAATAAGCTGTTTAGAATTCATTTGTCTTTGAGTCAAAGTGGAGTGCATGAGAAGAGACTTTTAAGTCAGAAGTGGAGGTGACAGTTCAATTTTATTTAATTATCAAAGTGTGAAGTGCTTCTCATGGTTTGCTATCTATTATTATTGTTCCTGTTCACTGAGGGTAACACAATATGATGCTTATTACCTTAAAAATGGGTCACTGGTTGGGAGGTTTGGCTTAGAAATCTTTTGCACTTCTACTAGGCTGTGCCAGTCTATGCCAGGCAAAGGCTGTCTTAGTTGTCTGGCAGATACTTACATTGGATGCAAGCCATCACAGACATCTTTGAAATAGCCCCATGCAACCTTTTCTTGGACAAGTACCATAAACAACTTTGCATGAGAAGAGAAGGGTTAATGTCACTCTGAGGGCACTTTATCATTCTGCTTTAAGCTAAATTTGTCCTGGCAACTTGACTCACAGCCCACTGCAGTGCCTGAAGAAATCTAATTGCTATACATCCGGAATTGCATCTGTATTCTTGCTGGGTATGTATTTGTAGAATTGTATTTTGTTGGGGCAGTGCTGATGTTTTAGATGTCTTGATAATAATGCAGTTTGGGTGAGTTGATATGTTTTAAATTGTAAAACTGTTTCAAACTTTGTTTTATATTCTTTTTATATTCCTTGCACACTATTTTAAATTTGAAAGTGTTCTTAATAAGTATGTGTGTGTGTGCATGCATGTATGTGTGTGTGTATGTATGTATGTATGTATGTATGTATGTATGTATGTACGTACGTATGTATGTATGTATGTATGTATGTATGTATGTATGTATGTATGTATATACAATATTATACATACATACATACATACATACATACATAATCTTAAGTCCGTCGGGAATGAAGTACTGAGAGGACATTATATATATATATATATATATATATATATATATATATATATATATATATATATATATATATATATATATTACTGGTAATGATTATTTTCATCTTTAAAACATTTTATTACACATTTTACATGCTTTCAGGGTTGATTTAAATGAGAACTTTTGAAATTTTATGATAGTTGGTAAATGTAGAGAGAATATTTTGACAGTTGCGGGTACTTTGGTAACTTATGCAGTGTTGTATATTCACCATTCAATTGCTTGAATCGTAAAACTTTCAGTTATCTATGAGCTTTGGTTGTGCAATTTTCCAATGGTTAATAGAGTGATATGCTAGCATGGGACACAGGCTAAAGCATTTTGGCTGCTGCAGAAGAATTTTAATTGCTTAATTAATATAATACATGGTGCTTATTTGGTGTAGGGAAGGGAAGTGAGGGGGAATATAAATCTTCATGACCCAACAATCCTGCAAAAGTGTGATCATAATTATCTATGCAACTTCATATACCTTTGAAATAATCCTGTTAAAATCAACATTAAAAATCTATTTACAATGATTGGATAAAAACTTTAAATTTTGTTATGTTGTAGGGATTGTCTCTTAAAATGAATAACTGAAATAAACCAAGAATAATTTATCTATATCATTTAAATTTTGTTATGGACATTCTATTTACCGGTATATCTTATAGAGCAGTGCTTCTCAAACTTTCTGATGCTGTAAGCCAGTAAATACTTTAATGAAATTATTGTGACCCAGGAACTCTTTGCCAGATTGCGTGACTAATTCTGACTCTGTCAGGACTTTTAGAAGGAATCTAAAAACACACTTATTTAACATCAGATATAAGTGACATGTGTCAAAGCGCTTTTGTCTTTAGCCTAAGCTATGTTTACTGCGCTATAGAAATTGTCTAATTAATAATAATAATAATAACTTTGCTAGTTGCTAAAATGGCTATGGTTTAAATAATCTATTGCTGATATTAACATATTTTTATAGGAAAACATGCACTGAATCGACTGAACTAAATAACTAAATTTATTCACTTTTCAAATTTTAATTGACGATATTCACTCCACCTAGTTTCTGTTTAATTATAATTATTTCAAATTTCACAATAAATTCCTTACAGTTAAGCGACCCAGTAACTAAACCTCCATGGCCTTCACTGGGTTGCAACCCACAGTTTGAGAAGCACTGCTATAGAGCTTATCTTGAATCACTGCTTTTCTAGGAATGGATTTTCTTTATTATTAGTATTTTAATGTATCATGTGGTCTAGTTGTCAGGGTTACCAATGTTTTCTCTCATATTAAGGTAAATGATGTACCATATTTCTTTCTTTCTCTCTCTCTCTCTCTCTCTCTCTCTCTCTCTCTCTATATATATATATATATATATATATATATATATATATATATATATATATATATATATATATATATATAATGCATGTGTGTCTATCTGTCTCTCTTTTGTTGATGAGCTTCAAGATTTAAGATCCTGGTTGACCAAAATCAAGCAGGCACTCAATGTAGAGTAATGTCTGTAATCACTAAAAACAGACTGTTGTGGCCATTGGCATAATTCATGAATGGTATGCTTCATGAATTGCAAGACAATTTTTGTTACATAACTTTTATTTATTCTCAGTAGCTGGAACTTACTACTTTCAAACTGAGCCACACAGGTTATTTAAACATGAACTGCCATGAATATGATTTCTGAATACAGTTTTCACTCTTTAGGTGAAATGCCTTAGTGCATTATTGTTTTGGCACTAAAGGACTTCTTTCACCATTGATTGAGTGACTAGTTAATTAGTCCACTAACTAGTCCTAAAACTGAGGGACCAAACTGAGCAGTCCAATTGTAATTGATTTGCTGAGGATTTATATAATTGTAATGTGCTGATGTCAATAAATAAAAATAATTAAATTTGCAAATTTAAAAGTGTACATAATAACTAACAGATATAGTATTATCAATTCCTGTATGTTTTGACTGATTAACCGGTTGAGTGATTTTGTTGTATGGATGTTGAACTTAATGTTGAACAGTATTATTATTATTATTATCCAGGACAATTTATATAGCGCTGTACGCATGGTTTAAAATCCAAAATCAAAATCGCTTTGACACCGCTGACATGTCAATGAAGGTCAGAAGGTGGCGATGTTAAAATCCACTGTGATGATGGAAAGAACTCTGCTGCCGTGAAGAAGTCCGGTGCAGAGTCCTTTAGAAGCGGTCCTTCAAGGAAAACTGTAGCCCCATTGACATGCCAACGAGGAACGGAAGATGATGTTGAAGTTTCTCCGTGCGGATATAATCACCGGAAAAGTTCCTGAAGAAGCGGTCTTCCGCAAGAAGATAGTTCCGTCATCGAAATCGGCAAATCCGACGAAGATGGAAAATCCAGCGAAGTCCAGAAACGACAGCCAACCGCAAATCCGCCGAATTTTCATGCAGCAGCCGATGTGGCTGACTTTGGCGCACACCCGACAGACAGCGACTGACTTGAACTTCCAGGACGACGGACGACGTGGAAAGGTAGAGGACAGCACGAGACACATCGGAACCGAAGAGCAGAACGCCGTCCTCGCGAAGATGAATGCTCGAGCGAAGTCCGAAACGACCGTCGATCATCGCATGGCGCTATAACAATAGCCAACATGGCGATGTCCTGCACAAGCGGTGAGACCGACTCGAGGCTTCCGAAACGACGCGAAACAGTAGAGGACAGCCAAAACTCCTGAGAGAACCGACGGACTTGAAGAAAACCTCATCTCCGGCGCAAGATTCACGCACGGAGCGTCAGAAATTGCGTCGAACAACGACGAAATGTGGCATGCACAAACGCATGCAAGGCAGCCATAGATAGGCGCCATAGAATGAAAAAATGAAAGTAACTTAAAGTTGATAGTCAGTTTTGTCAGGTTTGCCTTTCAAGACCATTGCCATTATCTTAAGGCCATAAGAAACAGTATAACAAAGGACTGACAGAAAGTCGATTACCTGTGTAATTTTTTTAGTGGGGATAAGTCGTTTGTGACTCATACAGCAGGAAAGGTACCATCAATGAGTATAATAAGATTGAGGGTGATTTTAAAATGCTTGCAGGAATTAATTGAGAAGAATAAACGAGCAGTTTTGAGATCAGTTGTGTGCCAAAGCAATATTCTGCATACCAGGTAATTTCTTTTGGCTTTCATATGTTGTCTGTGGTGGTCCTCAAGTCTGGAGATCAGTTGTCTGCTCTCTAGGAGTAGAGAACAGATGAATGGAATGAGTAAAAGTGCTAACAGACAATTTAAAAATGGAACATACTATGATGTTGAAACACTTGTGTTAAAAGTAAGTAAAATCTCATGAATTTTTATAGCACTTTCAAAAGTAGCATCGCAGTAGCTCCTTATTCCTAGGCACTTAATCTTAGTATGAGGTACGGTAGCTATAGCCAAAGGTGGGGTCATTCATGCAGAGTCATTTAATCCATAAGGTCGTTGTGGTTGGGATGTTTTAGATATGGAGGAAATAATTCTTTGAAGAGAAATGCTTTGAGTTTAGAAAGAAAAACATGATATGTTGCAAGAAGTGAAGGAAATTGTGACTCAGAATTTGTTGTTTGACCATGGTGTAGATAGCGGAGGGATGCTGGAATTGAGTTCCAAAGTTCTGGTGCAGCATTTGAAAGAGCACTTGCAAATTTTTAGAGATGATTGATTCAGAGGATGAAGGAGAAGAAGTAATTTGTAATCTGAATTTGAGGATGAAGGAGAAGAAGTAATTTGTAATCTGAATTTGAAAGAAATTTATGTGATTGTGTCACAGTGCATTCTGCTTTTTGCAGTTGCTTGTTGTCAGTAATATAGCATTTGTATAGCGCCTCTTATATTTCTACTCAAAGGTGCTCCTGGCATTGGAGTCATTTGATAAAGTAGTGGGACTTTAGCTCTTGCATTGAACAGAGCGAAGGAGTAAGAAGTGAGGCTCAAATGGATGGGTTCAAGGCATTCCAGAAAGAGGGTCCAGTCACTGCAAAAGCTCGACGCTGAGTAAGAAAGTAGTAAGAATGATGAAAATATCACTTACTGGGCTTCTTTTAAGTAGGAAATATCAAATTCTTCTTACTTCATCACATTTATTATCTGTATATGCTGCAATTGTGCATATGAAATGAAGAATTTAGCATAATTTCTTGGCTAACTTTTGCCACTTCCACTGTTTATAGTTTACTGCTAGTTTGAGTCAGAGCAACTCTAGGATATCAGTTAGAATTAATGGTAGTCCTCTGTATTTATTAGTTGGTTTCTGTTCAGTTGAAGATATTTGCTCTGGTGATGGAGGTGGAGATGGTCAGCTGGAGATGAGTTATCCTGTGTCTCCTTGCACACATTCATCTATATATATATGTATATATATATATATATATATATATATATATATATATATATATATATATATATATATATATATATATAGGGTGGATGAATTTCATTTCTGGTTTTGAAAGCTTCTCACTGGGCTTGGATAGTTCAAATGACCTGGTATATTAATAGGCTGATTTGAATTGATTGATTCATGTGTTTTGCACTTCTTGACCCTAATGGATGCTCTGTGATTTCCCTCAATTCAAGAGACTGATGACTTTATGTTGGTTTTGACATCAGCTGCTGTCTCTTTGGTTTTGCTTCTGCAAACATCATCTTGAATCCACATTCTCATTCATCAGTCCATAGTCTAAGGAAATGATGCAGTCATCTGTTTAATAAGAGTTGCACATTGTTTACATTTAATTCTGAATTTTAGTAAGGGCTACAGAAAGTTATATATCTTGGATGGACACTAAAATACACAAATCTTGTTTAATGTTGAGAAGTAATAGAATTTATCCTTTGCAACAAATTCAAATTTCAAAAATATCTTTGAAATGCAATAGATTCATAATATTTGTCCTAGTTCATGATTACGGTAGTCCTTAGCATCTCACTTGATTGTGCAGTCTCCATGCAGTGTCCTACTCCTCCTCTTTTCCTCCTCCTCTCCTCCTCCTCTCCTCCTCCTCCTCCTCCTCCTCCTCCTCCTCCTCCTCCTCCTCCTCATCATCATCATCATCATCATCATCATCATCATCATCATCATCATCATCATTTCCTTCAAGGATTTAACATTGCTGACAATTTAGGCTTTTGATTTGCATTCATTGTGCTATGTGCCCTGTACATATGCTCTGATCTTGTCCATTACATTTCCAAATCAGAGATGAAGCAATAGGTAATATATTATTGTCTCTGCTAGTTTTGACCAAGTTTCCAAGTTAGCTGCAGACTTGCACAACTGACTGAGTTGTTGCCATGTCCTTCAGCTATTTTACCAGTCTCTGGTTTGCTACATATGGGAAAGTATTTGCTTTTTCTTTATGGTTCAAATACAGTGCACCTTCTTGTAAATGTCGCATCCTTTGCAGAAACCATATTCTGTGTTTTTGCAATTTGACTGCTCAAAGTAACTGAGTTGAATTCTCAAATATTCACAGAATTTTTAAAGTTTGATTCGTAAACAAAAATACTTATTTGCTTCTATATTTACCCCCAATAAGTTCCTGGCCATTTTTTTGTTCATCACCTTCAAAAGAGCACTGATGAGAATATAGAGCTCAATTCATCAATTTCATTCTACAAGTGGCTCCAGTTTGACTGTCTTTTTCTGTTGTCACTGACTCCTTGTGTAACTGATATCTTATTTTGACTTATTTAGAGGGAATGCATGCATACTGTTTTACTTTGCAAGTGAAATTCTATATATTCTGCTTGCATATATGACAGTCGTTCTTTGAGGCAAATGTAAAATTATGTATTGGCCAGAGGTACATATAGGTAGTGGTGCTATCCTATGGACTGTAATGTTAGCTTTTTGTATATGCATTGACAACCGGAGCTTCATCGATGTAATTATGCAGAGCATTAAACTCCAGGTGTTTTTTTCTTAGATAAAATCTCTTATTTATTTTTGTGAAGTGCAGAACTTGAAGTATTGTGAAGCTGTCATTGAAATGCTGGGACAGATAATGTGCCAAGAGTCTACTTAAAGTGCATTTCTTTTGCTCCATTTTGCAAGTCTTTTTAAAGAAAAAAATTCATCAAAGTTCTATGGGATGTGTTTTCTGGTTCCTGTACGAATAAGGATTTAGCCGGGCTTTAAAACCAAAATTTCAAAGCCTGTTTATTGAATAGCATTATATTGAACAGCAATTCAAATTGAATAGTTAAGTGAATTTCCTTAAAATTTTGTGTTGAGGACCCTTGCTCTTGTCAATATATTATAGAAATAGGTTTTCTTATGAGAATGTACACCTTAGACTTAAATGTTTCAAGCAATATATACTTTTGTTTTGAGGCCCCATTCAGTACAGTGCCATATGTATGATTGGTCTGCTGAAAGAGCCATCTGGCCTACTGTGGGGCTTGGGTTTTGTGAGCTTCAATACAGATGGGTCATCACACAATGACCTAAGAATACATTAACTTTTCAAGGCCAAACTGGCACAGATTCAGATATTTGTGGAATCACATTATTGTTTTGCTTTCTTTATATTTATGGATGATTTGCAAATAACAAGTCATTGCTGAATGCATGGTTTCTATGTTTTAATTCCATGGCTTGATTTGTTGTTGGCATTTGAAATGGTGTTTGCTTTTATCTGCAGGCACCAGGACCAGGCTTATAAGAAATTCTAGGAGGCTGGAATGATTGGTCTGGAAAAAATCTGAAAAGACTATAAAATCAGTGACTTGGGTTGCTGGGAAATATCTGCTTGAACCAGAACTTATCTCTCCAGTTGCCAGCTCACTCTGTTGCTGTGTAAAGAATGTTTGATGTGTAAATCTGAAATTCTGTGATGGCCAAATCATTTGGCTTTCAGTGGCAGAGACCAGTTCCAGATACTCTACTTCAGGGTTCTCGCTTTGACAGATGGGAAGAGGTATGTCATAGCATTGATGATGACATTTAAGCCTTACAATTGTAGTACACGATGCATTTTACTAACTTCATTGTGTTTTACAGCTATTAATGTCTCATGATGTTAATATTGTTGGTCACTACTGTATAGCCATTACTCATATGTGACTGTGTTTATGTGTGTGTATTTTTGTATGCAATGGGAAGCAACTTTAAAAATCATTAATTGATTTATAACTGACCTAGGCATGTTTATTTGGAATCAGAAAAATCAGACCGACTTATTGGAACTGACCAGGGGAATTATGACTGCTTTATAGCGACCATCAAATGATGTCGAGTGCATTACAAAAGTGGTGCTATAGAAGTTCTTTAGTTAGTTAGGTGGCTAAGTAGTTAGCTGTTTCCACCAAACCCTGCTAATTTCAACCTTAGTTTGGCAGAGAAAATTGGGTTGAAGATTCAAATTGTAAGATTTGCCTCAAATGGTTGCTTTAAAAAGTTTCTGTTTTGGTGTATTCAATCATTCTGGAAAGATAAATATGAATTCACTCGCTGATTTGTAATTTATGATGTGTGTGATGGCTAGGAAATGGTAAATTATGCAACATCGATAACCACGGACTCAGCATCCTTTGTGCTGTGGTGTAACTAGAGTCAAGATGGAATCCGGGCAGCTGATCATCCCGGGCAGCAGACACCCATTTGCTGATGGCATTATCCAAATAAAGTTTGGAAATGGCAGGGAAGCCTAAATTTTGCTTAACAGTGACACACTGTCTTTCTTCAGCATTATTTTTTTGCATCATACAAAGGGTCATACAGACTGATTGAGGCTACCGTGGTTGGTAGATGACAGTTTAAAGAACATGTTGAAACTGGTGACCCTAAAGATACATTTTATTTGTAATCTCTATACAACAACGTTATAGATTAATAGGTGATGCAATATTCTTCATATGCAAAAATCATTAAATTTTCTTAATTTTTTCAAAAAGCTCAAAATGTTTGCTCAACCCCGGCAGAAAGCGACTTAACTGGGGCATTGCCTGTAATTGCCAGAGTGTGGTTATGTCACTACCCCTGTGCCTAATGTGATTCTTACAGTTGCCTCAATTCTTCTGTTCAAAACTTGTGTGGTTAATTGTGCAAATCTTAATTTTGATGTTTCTGTGTTTAAATTTTTTAATGGAAAATGATGACACTTCTATATAACTCAATTGAGCATATTTGAATGTCATGAAATTTGGTTTTACATGTGACAAGATTTAGCAGTTTGTTGAATAAGTTAAACCCCTTTACTGGCTATGACGAGCAGTGGTGGTTTCAAGATTTCTTGGTGGGGAGCGAGGAATGAAATGAATTCATAGGAATCTGGTGGAGGAATGAAAAGAGAATGAAAAAATCAATAAACTATGTTGAAAAGGCTGACAAAAGGGATTTTTTTCTATGTTCCCCCTAATTTTACTACACTTTGACCACCGAAAAATAGGTTGACAAGCAAAAAAGGTCATCCCTGCAGTTTTACTAGACTTTTACCCAAAAATAGGGTTTTCACAAGCGAAAAAAAATTCCGGAAAGTCTGGTGGAGGGATGCTTCCGCACTCATCCCCCACGTGGAACCGCCACTGATGACGAGTATACTCATCCAGTTTACATTGCATTACAAAAAATACACGGTAAAGGGGTTATTAATAGTCAGTCCTTCAGTCTCTGACTTTTTGTGCTGTTTCTTCTGCTGAAAAAATTTCTTGTATACTCCTCTGCCCTGAACTTATATTCACCTTTACAGAAATGGCAATGGGTCACTCATAGTGACTGATATGACCCTTGACCCATGGGTCCATGACAGCCAAATATCTGTAATATCTTTCCAGAGCCGTTAAGCCATGTCAAATCTAATGTTGAGTCTCAATTGAGCATAAAAGTGCATAACTACTCAACAATCAAATATCACAGAACAAAGTAATGGAAAATTTAAACGACATGACAAGTGATGAAGAGTAACATCATTGTCAGAGAGTAGATGAATAAATTGCATTGCAAATATATATTTGTCAATGAGAGTGAGCTTATTAGCATTCCACATGCTGCATGACTGCACCCTTTTTTTTTAAAGTTCTCTGCCCGGAAGCAGGTCCTGGTTCCCATTGGCGCCATCTATCTCTGTCAGCAGCTTGGGTCTTTAATCCTTTGTATCCGTCTTTTGTCATCATCCAGTGCAGTAGTGATGTACGTGGTCTTCCTCTGTTTATTTTACCCCCCATGTGCCCTTCCAGTATTGTTTTGAACAACGATTCTCCTCTTAAAATGTGGCCCATCCAGCTCCTTTGCCTTTGTTTTATTGTTTGTATTATTGTCTTTTTCTCTTCCACGATATCTAGGACTTCTTTATTGGATATATGTTGTGTCCAACTTATTCTTTCCATTCGCCTCCATATCCACATCTCGAACGCCTCCAGTCTTCTGATGTCGTCTTTTCTCATCGTCCATGTCTCTGAGCCATATAACACCACACTCCATATCAGTGTTTTAATCATTCTCTTCTTTAGCCCTTTATCGAGATTACTCCTCATTATTTCCTTCCTTTGGTAGAATGCTTCCTTTCCCATTGCAATTCTCCTTCTTATTTCGCTTTGACATCTGGCATCTTCTGCACCCTAGGTTTTAAAAAATTTGCTGGACGATGGATCAAAAACCTTTAACCCAAGTGACCCTCAAGTATTGATGACCCATTTGACCTATGATCTGTTGCTAAGCTTGCTAAGACTAATTTTGTCACAAGTGAGAAAGACGGGGCTCATTTGATAGAAATTTGGTGATATGGCCAGCAGTGACCTAAGAAAACAGCTTTAAATTGAACGTGGTTTGGATGCAGTGAGCCAAAAGAGTCTGATGAACGTTGGTCATCAAATATAATGGAAGCTGACCATGCAGACCACACATTTGACCTGGATTTAGGTAATAAATAAGGATATGAAGCATGCAGACTAAAGAAGCATCATACTGACGATAGAGAACTATGGAAGAGTCTAATATCTGGTTATGTCTCTTGACTTGGTTCTAATTCCAGAATGAGATCAACGATGTTTTCAGTAAAGTGCCATAAAATTTAGCAAAATTTGTGTTTATCTCGTTAACGATAACGATAACGAAAATAATCGTTAACGGAAACTAAAGATTTCCGTTAACGATAACTGTAACTATAACTAAAACACCACTAAATAACTGTAACTAATAATAACTGAGATGCTTGGTCCAATAACTAACGAACAACGATAACTAAAACCTGTCTAACTAATAATAACTGAAACCTAATACCGATAACTAACGAATTAAATGTGAATGCTTCGTTGCATCTGTCTCAACAGAATCACATTGCCATCTCTGTGGCCAACTGTACATGTGGGTTGATGTGGCCTGTGTGCACTGTGCAACAATGAAAATTCTAAATACTTTAGGCATACAGTTTGTGATTTACCGTAGTTTTTTTACTGTGATCCATGGCAAAGGTTCCTAAAGAAATAAGCGGCGGCCGGCCAAAATCTAGCGTGATTTGGGACTTTTTCAATATATACAGTGGGCGAGAACAGTAGCGAATGCACAGTAGATCTAGAAGCGCACGGGAAGCGAAAACGTTGCGCTGCTCTGTTGAGTGGGAGAAATCCTACCAACCTCAAAAACACCTGAAAGCACATCGTGCCAAGGAGTATGCCGATTGTTTCCGCACTTAATGGCAGTTCCTATAGTAGCCTACTATTGTGCCTTTCTTTGAAATCAAGTGTACTGTACATTTTGTTTAATCAATAACTATAACTAACTATAACTAAAACTTGACTAACTAACTAGAATGTTCTCAAGTTATATTTAGTTAACTATAACTGTAACTGTAACTAAAACTATATACAATAACTATAACTAATGGTAACTAAAACTAGGTTGGCATTAACTAATTATAACTGTAACTAAAACCAAATGAATAACTAAAACAACACTAGGTATAATACATTGTTATACATGTAACTGTATTGTCCTAAATGTAACCAGATTGCCATGTTTGAACTGGCTTAAATTGCCTTATTATCTCTAGTATAATACCCGGTATGCATCTTTCAGTAAATTGCTATGTGTTGCATGTAGCTACTTATCAGTGATCATCAGTGTAATTTTTATCTTTGTGATACCTTTTCCAATAGCATCTGGCATTGTTGGTACTGCTTCTTGATTTTACTCCTGATATAATGCCTAAGATAACCCTGAATTAGAGTGCAGTCAAAGCTGGTTTTTTCAACATGAAACTACTCTGGAGTTAGTTGTCTCTTCAGGTGGTAGATGTCTGTAGATATCTTGAATATTGTATTGATCAGTGCAACAAGTGCATTGCACATAACGGCAAATGTTAGGAACCTTGGTTTTTCAGTTATGATTGGCAAGTTTTTACCAGTTGCTGAAAATGTGGGGTTTTGTTGGAGAAATCTACCCTGACAAAGATATATAATTTCTCCTGTATTTTTAAAATTTATCTACAGCCTTTGACACAGTGAACCGCCAAATTCCTGTAGGCACATTTTAAAATATCTGGTTCAATATTTTCTTGGGTTAAGTTGTTTTAGTCAGAAGGGGTTCAATATGTGTGTTCATATGTGCAAGAAGTCATTTGAGTCATTGTCATGTGCTGAGCAGTGTTCCGAAATAATGAGTTCATGTTGTACACCGCCTTTTCATGTTGCATTTATTAGATACAAAATAAAATATTAAATGGTCTCTATTTAGTTGCATCAGAATTAAATAAAATTAGACCAACATTTTTGTTATGGACCATCAGAGTTGCATTTTATAGTGTAGGCACTTGGATGAATTGCAGTCACTTGCAAATACATGCTTTGAAGACTGAGGCTATTTATTATATAACTAACCAACAGCCTCATCAAATATCATCTTTGCCAGTTTTTGCTATTGCTGATTGTCGTGCTAAAATTATCTTCGCACACTGCACAATCGGGACTTCTATATTGACTCAGATCTCTGTAGAAATATACATTAATGAAGCTGCTTTACTCTGCATACTCCAACAGCTGAGCCTAATACATAACCATTCATTGACCAATCAATTTTAGCAACCAGTGGTAGCATTTATTGTTTTGTGTCAGAACCACAAAAGATGAGGTCTTATCTGGCCCACCAATGCATCATTGTTATCTGGTCTACTAGTGCATCAAAACAAAACTTAATGAATTCTGATGGTGAAATAAAATAAGACACATAAAGGAGATATGCCATGTGAAGCCACTGTGTAAACATGTAACTGCCTGGAGTCTCCAAGCAAATGTCATGGTGTCTAGTAGTAGTGTTATTAGTTTTGGCAAATTAATTCATCAAGGATAATGACAAAGAAGTGTGTGCTTTGCATTTTACAATGCTTTTTAAAGACCCACAGAATCATATCACATCATTTCACTTAGGATATTTACTAATATTGTATTTAATATCTTAACCCATCCGAGGATAATATAAGTTCTTAACTGGGGGTACTTGAAGGACTTTGTGGGGGTACTGACTACAGAGTAATTGTGAAATAAAGTCTGTTTAAAGACTTTTACTACAGTTTACCCTGTATACTAAACAAATACCGGTACTGTAGAATGTTTTGTGCTAAATTTTAAATTCTAAAGAAAAATCCCACTTTTTGGCATGTGTACTATCTGGGACAGATGTTTGTTACAGTTTATAATTATTTTCAATATATTGCACACTTTTGTCATGGATAAGGTATGCTGGTAGGGGTACTTCGTTCTCTTATACTTGTTTCAGGGGTACATAATCTTAAAAAGATGAAGAACCACTGATATGAGTGCTGTAGTTCAAATGCTTAAAAGAATAAGTCAGAACAAATGTGAAACAGTTATGTCAGGAGGCCAGAAAGACTATTTTCAGTAATGACAAAGCCAGGCATGATCACCTATTTTTTTGTTTTTTGCCTTAATTATTTTCATAGGTGGAAAATGTTGATTATTTTTGTCCTCTGCTTCTTATTGAATTACTTTCACTGATTACCATATATTGTATTCTCATTGTCATGCTTATCTGTTGTTTTTGTTGAAATAATTGGATAGGAACTATGACTGTATTCTGTTTTATAAGCATGCACATTGCAGCAGATTGTTGTAGCATTGATTATGACTATAAACTGCATGGGGTAGCTAGGGTTCTGTAATAAGGAGTACTGAGACTTATACTAACCTACATTTCCATTTCTGATTGGGGGTTCTGAGAGTGCATTGTGAGCTCCCCCAATGAGGTCTAAGAAAATTTGGGATAATATTAAATTAATTTCTTGAGGTTTGGAACATTTTTTTCATATTGTATATAGACAATTCCCTTATCCCCAAACTGATAACATATTTTATCAGTTTTGCATAGATCTCTCAATCAGTTTAGGCCTCCTTGTGGCCATGCTAATAGTCATTGACAAAAATTTAGGCTAATACTACCGGTAGTTTGAAATCTTGTACTTTGGAGCAAATTTGCAGATTATGTCACCAGACTATATCATCATAGCCATTAGATACAATTTTCTTTATGTTTCTGTAAGAATCTTAATAGTCTTGGCCTGAATAGAGGGGGCTCGAATCCCTGACCCTTTTTGTGTGTTTGTGCTAATGGACATCAAGGCAGACGGACACTTCCAATTTATTCTGACTAGGGGGTTCAGCGGAGTGTCCTGAGTTCCCCAAGCGGGCTTTGGGGCAGAGCCCCAGCTGCAGAAGTTTTGAGTAATAGATGACCGGGAGCTCTGGTGCATACTTTATTATTGAGTGGCCAGAATTAGTAATGCAGATGAGTATTTCGACAGTCTTCCAACCTTCCAACCCCACCCTCAAAATTCTCAAAATTTTCATCGGTTTTGTGTAAATCCCATGACTGCTCCAAGCACAAATGGGGGCAGCCCCTCTACAGTGTATGCTCCCCTGTGTCTTCATTGATGTGAATAACCTTTTAATGAATGGTTGTTATGGTTATACCGTTCCTGGTAGAGTTGCTTCACTCATGGCACTGCATTTTAAATGTATGCATGTGAAAATACATATAATGATCTTGACAATTTAAGATTTTATTTTAGCTAGGTAGTTTATGACAGAATTAAGCCTGGGTAGGAAATGTTTATAAAAATTTGAGGCTGCTTTAGTGCTGAACCAAACAGTAAAAAGTTTAAAATTTTTTCCAGTAGTGACAGTACAGGTCTAATGCATTTTGAGTTGGTTGACATTTTATAGGAGAATTGAGACTAGGTAAAGTGGTTGGTGATAATTGAATCTTGTACTTATTTATTATTTAGAAAAAAGTACAAAGGCCACCATTCAAGCAGTTCTGGAAATAGTTAAGAAACGTTTCTATTGCAAAGCTGTTTAGATGTAACGCTGCATGGTGTGTAGGAGGGCTGCTGTGGACTGCAGCAGCAGTCATTTAGATAAGGTAGATGTTCAACGACTGTGATCCAGAGATTTTGTCTGGTTCATTGCTGGCTGTGTATTAGCATTTGGTTGATTCTGAAATGGAGTGATAGTATTTTGGACCTGCCTTTGCCTGTCACCGGATGATTATTGCCTGGTAGAGTTTTTGAGAGATGGTGGGGAAACGGTCCTTTATTCAACTGCAATCTGGGCATAAATTCTCAGTGAGAAATAATAGAAGCCAGACGCCCAGAGTAAGGTAACACTCTTAATTGAACTTCATTAATTGTGGAAATTAGAGGGTCTATTCACCTCAGTTGGCTTTTTAAATCCAAGGTCAGTTTCTGCTTTTCTTAGTTCTTTCTGTCTTTTATGGCCAAGTTCCTACGAGTGATCTGATAATTGGTCGATCTCTGTCATTTTATTATTGTAGGTGGTGGACTGTAGTGTCTTGTGTCTTGGTGTCTTTGGAAATGATGGCTGTGATCAGTGGCAGTTCTAAGAATTCTTGGGGGAGGGGTGCAATGAATTTCTAAAAAGTTGGTGAGGGGATGCAGTGAAATCTCAAAAAAGGCTGGCAAGCAAAAAGGTCATCAGCTCTGTTTTGCACACAAGGATAGCCCGGCTTGGACCCAGTTCACCCTGAAAACGGAAAACGCTGACAAGCAAAGAAGGCTTGGTGGGGATGTATCCTATTCTACTTGATAATTTATGTAGTGCTATAGCATGGCTAAGGCCAAAGTCAAGAGCAATTTACAAAAGACACTCATATGAGATACGAAATAAGTGTGCTTTAAGGTTCGATGAGAATGGAACGACTAGAAGGAGGTAGTCATGGTCACTGAATCCGCACTGAATCCGGAAGTGCATTCCAAAGGAGAGGATTGCCCGGGTCACGGATCTTTCTCCAAGCTTCACGGTTTTTGATGGAGGGAGAATGTAGAGGCGAGATCGTTTGCTGGAATGAAGCTGTTTGCAACAGTCAGTCATTGTCGGCCTGCATATCAACGCCGAAGGATATTCTGGGCAAGAAGGGTCATTCTGGGCTTGAAAGGTCAACGGGCAGCATTTGAATATAATACGCTCCGGGATCTTGAGCCAACGGAGCTTGTCCCTCAATAACGGGGTTACATGGTCATGCCACCTGGGACCGAATATCATCCGGGCAGTGGCGTTCAGGACCGATTGCAGTCAGCACAGCTGATAGTCGGGAAGGCCTAGGAGGATGCTATTACAATAATCCAGCCTAGATAACACAATGGCACAGACTAGATGTATCGTAGCTGATGTAGAGATATAACGACAAATCTCCCTAATCTTTCGGAGCTGAAAATAACAAGCATGGATTACAATGTTCATTTGGCCGACGAACGATAGCGAGTCGTCAAGAACACCAAGGAGGTGCACTTTGGTGGACAGAGTGATGACAGCACCTTCCTGAATGGTGCTAATCCATAAAAGTTCAGTTGTTCGGGGTTAACGCAAGGCAATTTGTTTATTTTAAGACTTTCTTTATGTGAAGTTTCCATTTAAAAAATAAGACACACAGACTTAGGCCAGTGTTCTCAGAGAATGCCACAAAGGTATCAGTTTATATACTGCCAGCTGTATCAAATTATGTTGGTTGCCAGGAATGTTTGCAGCTTGTCCACAGCCTTGTACCAGCATGACCCAGTGGCATAGCGTGGGTTGGTGCCGGGGTGGAAGAGCCACATGAGGAGCAAAAGAAAAGGTATTTGACACTAGCATTTCTTCTGCATACCTTTGCTTTGTCAACACTATGAGAGGAGGCTATTTCTCTTTCTTCCACTTAGAAATTTCCACCATAGCCTACAATTTTAGCCTCCCTCCCTGTCTCCCCTGGTATGACCCTGCTCAGACTCTACTGGTAATGGGGTAACATCTCCAGCACCACCAACATGCAGTGGCATAACTACCAGGTAGAGTCAACATGGATCCAGAGCAGATGACCAACACCAGGCAGCTGACCAACACTGGGCAGTTGATGCTCGTCTACAGGTACTCTGATGGCGTTACGGTATATAAAGAAGGTACCCAGTATAGAAATGACGGGGATGCTTAAGGCTACCATGGTTGGTAGTAGAGGTCAACATTGGGCAATAATCCTCCCATGCCCCCACCCCGGTCAAATCCCGCTCATGTGACGGCTGATCCCATCTCTGCCCCGATGATTTTGTCTGCAGCCAAGATTTTGTCTCCAATCCCCACCTGTCACCGTGAATGGGAGGGTGCAGGCAGTGTGATTGTGCAGGCTTTCTGATTCAAATTTGACAGGATATATATTTTTTGGCGGGTGTGGACTATCCGTGGGTGCGGGCAGTGTGCGCAAAAAGATGGTACAGCTGTTATTGCAAGTACCAATGGCTAATATTCATAAATTTGTTGCAACAGGTATAGATTTCTAATGTTTGTAGATCTCACAGAATGGACTGAGAACCGTAAGTGCTGTTTTTGTGTGCATGTGAATTCAGTGAATTCATTTACAGCATGGTGTTAATATTTTCTACATGTATGGCATGCTCACTTATTCATCTGCACAACCACCTCATGTATAGCAACAATGGCATATAACATGACATAGCATGTTCTACTATCTTTAAAATCCATTAATTTTTTTGATGCATAGAATTTATTTATTTATGTTAAAATGACTGTATGTGGCTTCTAACTGATATGTCTATTTGCTTGAACAGCATTTGTATTTGTCATGTGTTTGTATTTATGCATTCATGCCGGTCTTTAAAGAGTTCCTTGATCATGCAAATTACATATCTATTTTAATGATTTGGCAAATTTCAATTAAGAGAAAAACAAAGTTGACGTATTCTTGCATGAAGAAAATGATTTCCGATAATCTGATTAATTTTAAATGGCACCAATTATGACTTGCTTTATCTTTGGAATCGGATTTTCAAACCATTTTAATACTAATTATAAATTTGTGTGAAACAATACTTATGTTCATCATGTTTAAGTGCAGTTAAAGGTTAAGCACCAACCTCAGTGCAGATGCCCTCAGTCAGCAACTGCCCTCCATTATGGGTCTCAGAGGAAGAGGTCAGAAACAGTATCCGATCATTTCCGGCAGGGTCCTCACAGGATGCCCAGACGGCTTGAGGCCACTAATTGTAGCCGAACTTATAATCAGTTCAGTAGCGGGCAACCGAATACTCTGCCATCACTTGTCTCACCAATCTGCTTCTTGCAGACATCTGTCCACCCCAGGTCCAACCCATTATCTTTGGGGGGAACCTGTAAGGCCTCCAAAAACCATCTGGGGGCCTGTGCGCCATTGTAATTGGGTACTTTTGGCACCAGTTAGCATCAAAGTGTACAGCAGATTTTGTGCTGACCATGGCACCTGGGTACCTTGCACCTTTGCAGGTAGGTGTAAGGTTCTCCAGAGGGTTTGAGGCTGCCACTCATTCAGCTAGACGCTACCTCGAGGCAATTCCTAACAACCACATCCTCATCAAGCTCGACTTTAGCAACACATTTAACGGTGCTATAGGACAAAATGTTCGCGGACAAAATGTCATGGGAGACAAAATATAACCCTAATACTAAACCGTGACATTTTGTCCGTGACATTTTGTTCGCTGATATTTTGTTCGTGGACATTTTGTCCAACCATACATTTAACAGTATGCTAAGGGACAGCATATTGATGGCCCTCGCAAATTTGCTGCCAGAATTATCGGCTTACGGACTTGTCATATGGCAATCCAAGCCTCAAGTTCGGCCCCTACTTGTTACCATCTAAATGGGTCCACAACAGGGGGACCCTTTAGGCCCCCTCCTGTTCTGCCTCCCAATACAACCTATCCTTCAAAAATTAAAAGCATCCCTTACATGGAGGGGGTCCTGAACAACATAACATTGGGTGGGGAGGCAAAAGCCATGGCAGATGTCTGTTCTCGAGGAAAGGTGCACAGAGTTAAGCCTCATATTAAACTATCAGAAGAGCAAGATAGTTAGTAAAGACTCGGTTATAGTCAGCAACACCACCCTTGAACACTTTTAAAGCATTCACCCACAGGAAGTCACCCTGCTAGGGGCACTCCTTTCTACCATGGGGTCCTTAGAGACCCTGATGTCACGGCCCATGGCCAAACTGCACTCTGCACTGAGCCGCTTACCACTGATGCACACACAGGATGCCCGAATTCTTCTAAAACTGCCCCTGACCCACACAAAACTGTTGCACATATTGCGTTGCACTTCTTGCACAGGCCATTGGTTACTGGAAAGTTTTGATGACACAATGCACCAGGCACTGAGCAAGGTCCTGAATATGTGCCTTTCAGACAAATAATGGGTCCAGGCCACGCTGCCTATTAGAGATGGCGGACTAGGCATTTGTCAGGTGTCTTCGCTTGCATCTTCTGCATTTTTGGCTTCAGCTGCGAGCACCTGTGGACATCATTTATCCATTCTCCTGAAGGTTGGGTTGACCATTGGCCCACATGAGGCTGCAATTATCACCAAATGGAGCTTAGAGAGTCAAATTCCCATTCCAACATCAGGCTCACTTGATAAGGTGGCCACTTGGGACCGCCCAATAATTATCAGGGAGCTCACCAACCTGTTTGGCTCCAACCTTAGCCAGTACCATCAGGCTTGCCTAAGAACAGTGGCAACAGAACATGCCAGCAACAGCTGCCCATCAGCTCTTGTGGTCTGCGCTTAGATGACGAGACAACCAGAGTAGTCATAGGTTTCTGTCTTGGTGCTTATATCTGCATGTGGCATCTCTGTCCCTGTGGCGAGCAGGTCCAGGAGAATGCTTCCCACAGACTCTCCTGCAAACTCAGACCAGGTCGCCTTACATGTCATTTCATGCTCAATTACATGTTCTACCTGACCCTGGTACGAGCTGGCACAAGCTGGCATACCATCGGTCAAAGAGCCGCTTGGTCTTCTCAGATCCGATGGAAAGAGACCGAACGGCATGACCAAGATACCGTGGCAAGCCAGCCGCTGCCTGGTGTGGGATGTCTCTGTGGCAGATACAGTCGCTGCCACTCATCTGCCATTGTCATCTCTCTCAGCAGTGGCCGCTGCTGAAAGCAGCACTGGTCAGAAAAATTCTCAGGTATACACTGACTTGCTGGCCAATTATTTATTCTTGTCACTGGCCTTCAAGACTCTTGGCCCAATCAGTCATGACTCACTTATTTTCATAAAAGAGTTGGGCTGTCATCTTTCTGTTCTTTCTTCTTTCCGGAGACACAATAGAGAGGTTTTTTTGCTCCAGCGCATTTCAATGACGTTACAACGCTTCAATGCAATTGCTTTCCAAGGAACTTTTTCTGCCACTTATCCAGACCTAGACCAGAGCTGAAAAATATATATTTATCTGTCTCCTGACACTTTTTTGTCATAAGTCCCTTGGGAACTAAGTAATGAGGGCATGCGTGTATGTGTGTGTGTGTGTGTTTGTGTGAGTTTTGTTAATCTATTTGTTTGAGTAGTTGTTAACATAGCTTTTGTTTCTGTACAAATATTATTTATTATTGTTATTAAATAAACCTAATACAAGCAATATACAGGAAAATGAAAAGTGCAGTTAAAGTTGATAGAGACCTATCAGAATGGTTTAACAAGTAGGAAGTAGACAGGGATGCATGCTTTCACCATCTCTCTTCATAGTATGGTAATCCTAGAAGTAATCTTTCAAATAGCAACAGATGATCTAAACATTGGAGTGAATTGAAGGGAGAAAATATATCAAACCTAAAATTTGCAGATGATGCAAGCCTACTAGCGGATAATGCACGAGGATTACAAAGGCTCACAGATCAAGTAAATCAAACAAGCAGAAGTTTTTTTCTCAGGGTTAACGCAGCAAAAACTAAAGTCATGGCAGTCAACAAAAAGATAGAAAAATATACGCTTTATATTATTAGAAGGAAATAGCATAGAGCAAGTAAAGAATTTTACATAGGTTGGAGAAGAAATTACAAGTGATTGAAGACACAAACAAGATATTAAAAAGTGAGCAGCAAAGGGACTACAGACAAAGACTTAGACGTATTTGGAATATAGAAGAAATGAAGATCAGCACCAAAATTCTAATATTCAACACTGTCATTGCACCACAAATACTATATGGATCCAAAGCATGGATCTTAAAATGAGCAGATGAAAACAGACTGCTAGCGGCAGAAATGAGCTGCTTATGAAAGATCTTGGGAGTAAGCAGATTACAATTAATAAGAAATGAAGACCAGAAAAAGACTGGGGCTGCAAAAGACAATAATAGATAAAATTGGAAGAAAGACTTAGATGGTGTGGGCATGTAAATCACATGAAAGACAACAGACTCCCATATAAAGCACTCTACACATACAAAGAAGGCAAGAGAGAGAGAAAGAGGAAAGCCAAGAAAGTGGATGGATAACATCAGAAGACTTTGAAAGATACCAGATACCAGTAATCGATGGAATGAGAATAACAATGGAAAAAGATAAACGGAGAAGATTCCTGTCTAGCTTTTGCCGCTAATGAGCTGGGAGAAAGCAACTATGATGATGATGATCATGATGATGATGATGATGATCATCATCATCTTCTTCTTCTTCTTCATGAATCAGTTCTAATACTCAAAGGTATCAATCGGTGTTTCCTCTTCAAACCGCAGAGACCAGGTCAATTCTAGAGATCAGTCTGAGTGGGGAATTGCAGCAGAGACTACTAAAGAACAGAAAAACTTATAGAGATGTGATTTAACTCTCAAATAACAGGCCACAGCAAACTGGTGAGTTTTAAAAGATGTCTGTACTGAAGAAAGTGAGGTTGCATTATTATTATTATTATTATTATTATTATTATTATTACTATTATTATTATTACGAACATTTCTATAGCGCAAATAATCGTAAAGCAGCAAATGCGCTCATGTCAGTTGCGAACCGGATCAATCAAACAAGAATGTCTTCAGTTGTTTCCTAAAAGATAACAGCGTCATGGTTGAGTCAGAGGGACGCAATGTTGCTGGCAGACTGTTCCAAACAACCGGGCCAGCAACGGCCAGGTTGCGGTCACCGTAGCCTGTCCGAGTTCGAGGCACTGCGAGTGTGCTGGTCAAGGCGGAGCGCAGATGCGACCGACCAGGCAACTTAGCCGTCGAGCAGAACATATCAGTTAGGTATGGCGGAGCAGAGCTGTGTTGGGCCTTGAACAGGATGGTCCCGAGTTTAAAAGTCACGCGTTGACCGACCGGGAGCCAGTGAAGCTCCCGCAGGACTGGTGTGATATGATCGAACTTCCCTCTCTGGAACACCAAGCCTGCAGCTGCATTCTGGATGAGTTGAAGTCTCTGTATCAGCATTGTTTGGCTCAGATAGCAAATCATGTGATCAGCAGGAGATAAACAATATTTGCCCATGTTAGTGTAGAACAAATTATTATTAGTATTCTAGAAAATGCAATGGCTTGAAGTAAAATCACTGTCTGTAGTGTTAATGGAGTGAGAATAGAGGTTTAATTGTAAAGGAAAACTCATCTTAACGCAAAGGAAAATTCACTGACAGAATCCAGAATCTATAAAATTAAAGGTAATCAGTAAATCTAAATATTGTTTATGCATATTATCAACTATTTTGCAAATCGAAGCAATCAAATTATTCAAAATTGCATTGATGCAATATGTACAAATTAAATGTGTGATTTTCTGTTTTTGCAAAAATCTCCTAAAATCAGTTCAAAATTTGAAACTTCTTGTCTGGTCATTGCTTCGTTGCATGAATTAATTTAATGAGCATGCCAAAGTTTGCTGCTATCATTGTGTAGTATTTTGGTTATTTATTACGTCTTACTGTTTGTTGTGTTAAGACATTTATGACTTTATTTGCCCAAGGTTTTGCCCTTTTTAAAAACTGTCTCAAGGATAAAGTCTGTTGGAGATGGATGGGACAGTGCATAAGCTCCTCTGTGGATAATATATTTGTCTTGGTGGTTTAAGAAGGAACTTGAAATAGAGCCCTGTTTACTAAATGGATAGCATTCCATATTCTGGGAACTGTATCTTTAGGTGCTTGTGTAGGAACCTGCCATAATGATGAATAAAAGACTGTTTGCATTTATGCTGAATGTACCCTAATATAGGAAATGCACACCTTTGATAGGAAACACTTTTGGTGTCAACAGTTTAGGTTATAGTTGGCTGCTTGACAGCATCTTGTATTATGCTGAAACTTATTTTAGGACAACTCCAGACACTTGTTATGTAGACATTCTTGTACAATATAGTTATCTTTATTATTAAAACTCATTTCAAAATGTGAAAAATATAGATGTTAGTAGAAATAGTTTCATGGAGTGATATTTTAGTCTTTGCAAATAATTTTCATTTTAGTTTTAATTTAGTTTTTGTTATGTAAATAATTTTAGTTTTATTTAGTTTTCATTTGTAGATAATTTTAGCTTTAGTTTTAACCTTGCAAGTGTTACTTGATATTCATTTTCTTTCCTCAATTTATTTTAGGAAGATTTGTAAATTGTTGTTTAATCAAATACAGTAATACACCATGACATTC
Source organism: Metaphire vulgaris (assembly GCA_018105865.1). NCBI lineage: Eukaryota > Metazoa > Annelida > Clitellata > Crassiclitellata > Megascolecidae > Metaphire > Metaphire vulgaris. The sequence goes on along the minus strand of CM030840.1, from coordinate 10,957,657 downwards.
AAGGTTTCTGTAAGAACTAAACATGTCAACTTTCATCAAATACCAAATAACAAAAATTTAACATCATTGTTGATCAAATGTGTTGCACTCTTGTACTGAGATCAAAATGTTGACAATTTAGTCTCACTCACAGTTGGTCAGTCCAGCTGTGCATTAGTCTAACTCTATGTTGAATCAAATGTACTGTACATCTAATTATGAGAAGACTCTTTCTAAATTCTTGGAAGTGACCCAGCAATTATATCTTCAGCCAGATCTGTCAATTGCAAGTATTATGCATGGCCCTGTGTCTCTAAAAGTCAGTGCCACTTCACTTCCAGAGTACTGCTGAAGTTCAGTTAAATAGTTGTCATGCTGATCTTGAATAAGGTGATCCTGTAGTATGTGAAGATGTGTTGGGTGGTGTATCAGATGCTGTCAACTTGTTGGCAAGAAAATTAAAGTGCTTCAGTGCAAGAGGTAAGGACACCTGGGTCCACAATAGAGCTTGTCTGTGATGTAGTGCTGTTATTCGATGCTAAACGTTTAGGAACCTTAAAATATCCAAAGCATCTCCATTGCAGTAGTTGTTAGATAGATGACAGAAACAGGACTGTTGTTGGACCACTGTTGTTCAATGGTTAGATCATATATTATAATAACTTCATTGCAGTAGTTGTTAGATAGATGACAGTTGACAGTTGACTAAACTAAACTAAGACGACTGTTGTTGGACCACTGTTGTTCAATGGTTAGATCATATAATAACTTTGGCATTGACTGTTGTCCTAACTGCAAACCCATTTTCAAAAATTTTTTGAAATATTTTAACAATTTTAGTTTCAAATAATATTAGTTTTTATTTCTCTTTTCAGAGCTGCTATTTTAGTGTTTATTTAGTTTTGTTTTGGAAATAATTTTAGTTTTAGTTAACGAAATTAAGATAATTTTAGCTGTTATTTTAATTTTATTAATTAATGATATAATTGGCCAATTTGGCTTTGCGCAACCAGTTCTCGCCAGGACACCAAAGTTAAGCAATGTTGAGCGTGGTTAGTACTTGGATGGGTGACCTTCCTGGGATCTAGTTGTGGTGTCGGAGGCCAACCAAGCTGTTCATCAGGCGGCGATAGATTGGTAGCAGCGCTAAGCTGTGTGTTAAAACGCAGGTCTAGAGAAAGCAATTTCAATGCAACCTACTCTAGATTAATGGTGTAAGCAACCTGTGTTGTTGCTTGCCTAGTACCTGGAGATCAGTGCCGGACCCTATGCTTGTTCGAGTATGGGACTACCGGTACCTTTACTTTTAACTAATGTATCACTGGTTTAATGTTTTGGCCATTACTCTCTATTATTTTTGTTGCTAGGAAATTGGTGTCTATGAACCGGGTTGTTTTGTGAAGGTTGATGCTTACGGTTTCTTCATCTATTGGAAGAGTGATGGAAAGGTGAGTCGGAAATGAGATTTCTTCAATAGTATATCAACCCTTAAACCACCACATACTTTGTAACTATATGCAATTGTAACCGAGTATACTTGATTGCTGGTTCACTGGTTCGAGGGTTAAATTATATTGTACAGCATGACACACTGAACACCATTACTTGCAAGTTTTAACAATCATTTTAATTTTTTCAATATTTAGTTGTCTTTCTATCCAAGAATTTTGATGATTCAAACGACTGTGTAACAGTGGATCTAGTGTAGAGGACCTGCATTTTGAGCATAATCTGAGTCCCCATTAAGATTTTTGCTTGGTCTAATTATCTAATAGGATCTTATTACGGGTAGTCTCCAGCATTTACATTCATCATATTGTAAATAGGCATCTGATGCAGTAGTAGTTGCAGTTTGTTCCAATTCTTGTCCCTTCAGAGTGCTCTGTGACATAGGCTTTTACACCATTTGCTTTATATCATCAGGCTGTTATTCTGTAGTCATCCTTTGTTGCTGGATCATTCGTTATTCGGGCTTTAGGGACTTAATCTTTCTATTTTCCTTCATTTGGCTCATACATGCCATTCAGGGTTAATTTCTGCACAATTTTTATAACATTGTACAGAATAACATGCTTTTAATGTGTTCTGAAGCCAAATAATGTGATTATTACGCTTGGAAAACATGTGGCACATTTTGCCATTGTGCAGAAACTGCCTGCTCATGAACATTGTGTAGACTAGTGAAAGGTATTTTCCAGTGGACTTTGCATCAATAATCATTGTCAGGAGATTATATAAGTTCCAATGAAGAAACATTCTGAAATGCATGAAAGGGATGGTGCTGCATTTGTCATTAAATCTGCTTGGAAGATATGAGACTGTCTTGCCAAATGATTACCTGTGAGTGCTACTGAAGGTTGTCTTAGATGCTTTTTTGTTTTTGTAGAAGTCAGTCTCTTAAGTTGTTCTTCGTGTATAGTGCTAAACACTGATATGGAAGTGGGCGTAGGTTAAAGGGGGATTCTGAACTTTGAAGAATTGGACATGTCTTTGTATGGAGACAGCTTGGTTAACAGATAATAATAATAATGATAAGGTGCGAGCGTATTTCAGTCATCTTGGGCCTGTGCATCAGCACTGATAAAAAGGGACAGGTAGAGTCACGCAATGCTCGAAACGTGAGCCAGCATCGTTTAAAAGTGATGTGTTCCAAAATCCGGAGCCAGTGGAGCTTGTCTCTGAGTAATGGAGTCACGTGACCATTCCGCTTGTAATTATGTAATTAATAATAATAATAATAATAATATTAATAAGGTATAAAGTGGTTCAGTTGGGTGTGCCCTGTGTGAGAACCACTTAAATATACCATGATTTAAAGTGGCTTAGGAGGCATTACTGCCTGTGTGAAAGCTGCTAGAGGCGCTAACTGTGCTTGAACGGTTTGGTGACATTTGATCACGCGACAGGTAATGATGGACATTTAATCACCTAGACACTTAATCATTCGACAGTTAATCACTTGACAGTTATTCACTAGGACTTTGTTTACAGGATCAATCAGTCAGATTTGCAGTTAACCAAGCAGTGATCTCTCTATGGAAGTTAGCCCACGGGAAGGTAGCCCCGTGGCCAAGTTATTTCATTGGATTTGTTTTTGACAACCCTAACCCTTACTCTAACCTAACCCTAATTCTTACCCTAGCCCTATTGTACAAATCTTTGGGGTGTAGAGAAACAAATGCGGTGATAGACCACCAGATAACAGCCTTTTATTGCCTGCATAGTTGAGAAACTTAAACAATTTCAGTAACTTGATTAAAGCTCATGCCAGCGATCAAATTCTCTTCAATTATATATCTCTGTATATGTGCATGTATGTCTGTCTTTATCATGTACATATACAGTGTGTGTGTGTGTGTGCACACGTGCGCATGTGTGTGTAGATATTGGTATATATTGAATTGCATTCTGAAATTCACGGTATATTTTGCTAGTTTTTATCAGAAATGAAACACACAGGCTAAGAAAAGAAATCTAGAGACATTTCAGCAATCTTCACTAAAGGAGGTTATTAGGCCCTTAGACATTATCATTTCATTCTCTTTTAATAATGTGATCTTTAGTGGCAGGATTGTCAAAATGCTATTCCAGCATGCACTGTCTATTTTGCTTATTTAACTGATATGAAGCATATAAAGAACCATTTAAAGAGTGGTATAATTTATTCCTACAGGAATTACGAAGCTTGTGTCAGGACTAATTCAGGAGAAACAAAATATTTTAAAATCCGAAGAGGAGTAAGACAGGGATTCATACTGTCACCCATGCTGTGCAATCTTTATAGTGAATACCTACTATCAGAAGCCCAGATTGGATTGCCTGGAGTTAAAATAGGACACGATATAAACAACATAAGATATGCAGTGGGCACCACCTTGTTAACTGAAAATGAAGAAGACTTGAAGACCCTGGTGATAAACATAGTTAAGATGGGCACAGAATACGGAATGGAGCTAAACTTGAAAAAGACAAGGGTCATGGTAGTCAGTGAGGAAAGTCAAAAAAAGTGCAACATCATCATCGACAATGTACAGCTTCAGAAGGAGATCGGAATGAGAATTGGCGTGGCCAAGGAAGCCTTTTGGAAGATGAAAGAGCCCATGAGAAGAGACTCAACAATGAGTGCAAGAAAAGACTCATCCAATTCTACATCTTCTCAGTGCTGACTTATGGATGTGAAACCGGGACAATAAGCAGAAAGATTATGAAAATTATCATGGCCTTTGAATTATGGTGTTACAGAAGAATCTTGAGAATCAGCTGGATGGACAAGGTAACAAACAGCAGAGTCCCAGAAAGAAGCAAAACAACAGCAACGTGGAAAGATGAAAGATGTCCTACTATGGTCACATCATGAGAGGTTCAGCCAGAGACCTATCACTGATAATAATGGAAGGTAGAATACAAGGAACAAGGGGAATGGGTGACTGAGCAGAAGCTAGATGGAAGACATCTTTGACTGGATAAACACAAAGAACTATGGAGCCCTAAAAAGAGCAGCAGAAGATTGGAGAAATGGAGGAAAATGACTGTCAACCCTCTGATAGAGGACGGCATAGAATTTATTTAAAGTCTTGTCGAGTCTAAATGCAGAATCTATCAACTCACTGAATAGTTTTAGTAATTTGGTATTTAGTAAAGAAGTAATTTAATTAAATAAAATGGAACTAGGGTGCAGTGATGTTAACAAGGACCGAACCCCCAAGGACCAGGATAAGGACGAGGACCGACCCTCCAAGGACGAGGACAAGGACGAGGACTTACCCCGCAAGCACAAGGACCACAAGGACTGACCCCCAAGGACAAGGACCAACCTCTGTCAGACAAAAAAGTCAGAAAGGAAAAACAAACACAATTTCATTTTGAATCACAAAATTAGAAAAGCAAAAAAAATTTTTAAAAACATAATGTAGTCGACAGCAATGCTGCATTTCAAATGTGCCTTTGACTTTAGTCACCTAGCTATGTTACTGCGCTTAAAAAAATTGTCAGGTTTAATAATAATAATATTAATAATAATAATAATAATAATAAATGAAAAGTGTTTCCAGCAGCTGATCAGTCATGACCACTTTAACGATCAGTCAAGACCACTTTGCGAAAACACTTGTTCAACTGGAGCCGACGTCGCAGGGAAACAAAGAATTCTGCTAAAGAATCAACTGGTATTATAAAGGAAACAATGACTAAACATTTAGAGTAACTCAAAGCAAGTATGTAGCCGAAATATAAATCCACATGCTACTCTTACCTTAGAACATAATTATCAGTACAATTGAAAATGGTATACAAGTAATTTGGTCCTTATAAGGACTTTTCAAGGACTAAGTTGCAAGGACCAGGACAAGGACCGATCTGCAAGGACGAGGATAAGGACGAGGACCGAACCCCCAAGGACGAGGATAAGGACGAGGACTGACTCCCCAAGGACGAGGACAAGGACAAGGACTTCAAATTGGTCCTTAAGGAGTCCTTAAGGACAAGGACCAGGACAAGGATTAACATCACTGCTAGGGTGTTGCTATTGCCTATGTGATATGCATGAACTCTGATCTCTAAGTGCAAAATTAAATGCAAATAATGGAAATTGTTATTGATTTTTTTAATTGTAAAGTACCTTTTCATACAATTCTTGACCTATAGTTGATGAGAAAAGTTTAATTAGTGATCTTGTGATCTGTTAATTGTTCTGTTTTAAAATATAATGCCAGCACAGGAACTATTTCTTTTGGTAATATTTGAATATAATTTGAAATACTTGAGGCCATTTCATCAAATTATTACCTATGGTTGTGCTTATGAATCTTTCAAGCAACAGAGGGTTAGCAACTTTTGTTTTCTTCTTAGTGTGATCTCAAAGGAAACTAAATATACCTGTACATCTTAGAAGTGCCGATAATAATTATAGTAATTTCAATGGGATTTGCTTATGTTATAATACTCATATATTACCCCTACACCTTTTAAGTGGAAGTATTGCAGTTGGTATGAAATGATTTGTCAAAGTTTAATGGAACCAAATAACAGGGTTGAAAAGCTACCAGTAACCGTGAGAAAACTGCTTTAAAGGTCTAAATTTTTAATATATTTTATCATATTTACTGATTGACCTGATGAAAGCTCAACCAAAATAACTAGAATTTTTGCAATCTTCTCAAAAGTTCCACTGTGAATCCTTTTGCTTTTCACAGTTGAGAGCATTCTTTATAGAGAATGCAAATTTTTCAGTATTAGAAAGACAGGAAATTGTAAAAATTTCACCTCCCACTCAGACCAATGAAGTCTTAGAGGCAGCTGTATTTATTGAGTCTCCAGTGCTATTTGTTTGAGGAACACCTCTGACATTGAACTGATTTGCTTTTAATGATTTTAGAAGTTAAGTTGACTGTTGGTATTTAAACTTTAATATCTGACAAAATTCGCATCAGTTCTTTAACATACAACTCAGTTAATAATAAGTCTTTAACCAAGGCTTTAACTGCGTCTCAATTTGCCTTGATCAAACAGATTTCAAGCTGTGATGTAATCTGTCATTAGATCATATGCTGACGTGTTTTTTGATAAATGACTGTGCTGAAGGATGTTTTCCTGACATTTATAAGCTCCTGATGGTGGTTGTGGTTGTGGTGGTTGTGGAATGGTGAATGGTTTGCTTTTTCAGTGTCTTTTAAGGATGACGAGTCAGATTTGTTATTACAAAAGAGCATTTATCTGCATTAAGCCATTTGGCATATTGATTTGAAGCCTTTTCTATACTGAAGCCTTTACTATACATGATGACAGCCATAAGCAGTCAACATTCTTTACTTTTTTATGCAGCCATGTATCAAGTTTCACATTTTTTAGATCAGGGGTGTCAAATTCATTTTATATAGCAGGCCACATAAATCATATCTTTGTGGTTGTTGAGGACCTGCTTTGTACATTACTGACTTAATGTGGTTCAGCTCTTCTTGGAATCTGAACAATTTTCTGCTTCATGATCTTCACCTCAAAGATGCAAACATCCCTGCATCAACACATCTATGAAATCTTGGAGAAATATTTGACTCAAAGCTGTCATTTGCTGCACAGGTCTCCTCAACTGTCAGATCTTGCTTCATAACGTTGCGAAGGCACAGAGTTATAAGAGGGTTTCTTCCCACAGCTGAATTTGCCAGTCTGGTGACATGTTTTGTCATGCCCAAAGTGTATTACTGTAATAGTCTTCTCTATGGCCTACCTGACTACGAGTTGAATTGCTTGCAGTCGGTGCAGAATGCAGCTGCAAGACTTGGCTTAGGTGCTGGATGTAGTGACCACATCACCCCCACTAACTCACCGGCTTCGCTGGCTCAAAGTTCGAGAGAGAATTGAATACAAAAATTCTCTTCCTGCATTCAAGTCCATAAACCAGATTGCTCAAATATACCATATATAAACTAGGGTAACTTCAGGATTATTTTGTACCACCAACATCATCACAAAAGTTGCAACTGTCCCTGCGGTCCGATGCTCAGAGTCTTATGATGATACCTCACTGTAAAACATCACTTGGTTCTAGGTCATTTGCAGCGTCAGGACCAAAGACATGGAATGATCTACCGATGATTGTGAAATCATTCTATTCTCTGACATCCTTTAAGAAAAATCAAAAGACTTATTTGTTTAGAAAATTTTATTCGCTTCTGCCTTAGATTGTTTTCCATTCATGTTTTGTGTTTTTGATGACTGTTATTTTATTTATTTGTATTGGACTCTGTAATATGCCCTTGCTCCTGACATTTTGGTAATATGGCACACAAGAATTATCAGTTTAATAATAATAATAATAATAATAATAATAACATTAGCACAAACTACAGTAGGCCTATTACCATACACAAACCAAAAACAATGTTCTGACTTGCTTTGCTGTCGCATCAATTTTAATACTGGTCATGGTGCATTGCTGGATCATAAATTATGCATGTTCATATTTATTTTGAATTTTGCCTTTTCAAACTTGTCGTCAATAACAACAATATATATATATATATATATATATATATATATACTGGTCTCTTCAATAACAGATATTGCTATTGAATGGTTAAAATCATACCTTCAAAATTCACAATTTGGTTTTTCTGTAATGGTATTCAACAACAAAAAACTAACTCCTTAAGGATCTGATTTGGTTCTCTTTTTCCACTTTATATTTCAATCCACTTCTTCTTTATGACTGCTCTATTGATTGCTACCTTTGTGCCAGTGATACACAGCTGTTCATTGCTTTTGATGCCAAAGCCTCCTCATTGAACCACACTTTTTGGCATGTCTGCATAAATTTCAGTCCTGACTGTGCACTAATGAGCATGCCCTTACAATCCATCAGAAACTTAATTCCATCTCCTTACCATACTATCTGAATAAACTTTACAACATAAAATTTTATAACACCTTAATAATTCAAAACCCATTTTTCACAACTTGGTGCAATTTTAGATGAAAGGTTTCATTTGATGATCACATTACCGGTAATCAAGGATGCAAGACTGCTCTTTTACCATTTAAGATGATTAAAGAATTCATTTCCTGGTTTTGTACAGAAATCTTCTGCCTGTATCCTTCTTGTTGCCAATTTACTGCACTGTACTGTAATTCTTTGCATAATTTTTTTGCCAGATTCAGAGTGCTGCAACTTCAAAAGATTCCTTTCTGGAGCCATCACTGAAACTCCCCAAGATTGATCCCATTCTTTTTGGGAGGGCCCTAAAGTTCCATTTATTGATAGTATTGCATGTTAGAACTTGTGCTGTTGAAGTAGGTCATTTTTATTGTTAGTAGAACTTCTTGAATATCTCCACTGGGTTGTTTGTTGAATATAGATGGCTTACATTTAAGACCATTTTGTTTATTTATAAAACATTGCATACTTGTCAACCATAATATTTAAAATGCACCTTCTCAGTCAACTGCATTTGCTGTTCACTGCTCTGAAATTGGAAAGTGCATATTTTCTGTTGGCCTTCCTCTGCATGTTTGATCTTCTATTTCACTGTGTGCTTTCAGATCTAGGCTAAGACAATTTATCCTGTTGACTTTTCCTTCATAGTTTGCTGTGAAGGTACCCAACTCTGATTGGTCTCTAGAATTGACCTAGTCTTTTGCAGATGCATCTGGAGATATATGGACTGATACCTTTGTGTGTTTCAATTGGTGCTATAAGTATGCACTATTTGTTGTTGCTTGTTTGTTATTGTTGTTGTTGTTGTTGATAGTTACTTTTAAAGTGGGGTTTTGTTTTTGATAACCTTGAGCAAATTGTTTAATAATATAAGCAGCTTTCTAAGTTATGCCCTTACCTGGCAGATATATGGAAAATGAAATATATTTATATTCAACTGCAGACTGTTACTGTGCATACATAGTCTGTGGATGCAATGCCTTCCTGATCCAGTTCTGGGACATGTTCTTTTCTTGGAAAATGTTTGGCTCTGGTTAAGGAGATCACAGAGTTCTCCTCACCCATTTGCAGCAGAGGTTTATGCTTTTCTTTTATCATCTGGCAAATTTCCAAGCAGATTCTATATACTGCTAGAGTGATATCTTAGGATTTTAGTTTGCTTTTGATTTTATTCATGCCAAATGTTTGTCTCATATTGTTGAACATCTGTTTCATTAAGTCTTTCCTGTTGCCAAAATGAATGAATTTAACTTAGATCAGATTTGAAACTTTGTGCTGAGAGAATAAGGCACATTTCTTATAAACAAATAAAGTGGAAATGCCACATGAACAACACAGTATCCTGATGCCCCGGGCATTACATGAAATTGTGTAAGAAGCAGGTAGAAAATGACTGGATCGGTAGTTTCCACTGGATATCGGATATTTTGGGTCAACATTTGCTGGATAAAAAGTGAATATTACCTGCACAGGATTAGATTATCTTACTATTTACTAGAGTTACCAGTTACCAGTAGTCACTTAATAGCCACTTAATACTCACTGCTCAGTTACCGTATGCAGCTTCAACTAATTCTTTGTGTGACGTAGTTCCGGTTAAAATTGTGTTAGTTAACTTAAATTTGCAGGTGCATTCGCTAACTTCAGTTAAGTTGCTCTTCATTAAACCATGAAATATGACAATGATATTCGGATTTGGTAGTTTCGTAGTATAAGTATTTGGCGAATCCGGATATTGCAGATTCCCACAATATCTGGCCAGAGTGAATTGGAGCAGTTTCCAGTCATTCCCTAGAAACAGGTAGCAACATTTGTAGTGCTAGACAAAAGGCCTAAATTGGATAAGACAGTATCAGCTTCTAGTGTGAATGCTTTAAAAATTATCCAGACCACTATGGGGTATTAGATCGGGTGTGTTTATAGCTGTTGAATTAGCATTAATGCATTCTTATGTTTTATAGCAGATTTAATATTGTGATATTACCGTAGATTAATATACTGCTATAAAAATGTATGCCAAGAGTTGTGTTTTTCTTGTTAAGATTGAGAGTGGTTGTGACAGAGGCTAAGTCACTTTGCATGTGGCATCTATTTTTCATTGAATGCATGTCTAATTAAAATGAGTAGTTGAGTATTAACAAGCAAGTTGCATGTTTTACTTACTTGCATAACTGTAATCGAAAATCAATTATGCCTTGTAACCAGTAGGTTGTTTTGTCATTTTGATTTCGGCTTGTGTCTCTCTCTTTTACCTGTTTCCTATCTGAAAGGGTCATCGGGTTACAGCTCTGATAAGAAAGTGTTCCACATCTGTGTTTGCTTTGTCTGATGTTGCATTCTCATATTGACTGTGTCTCAAATGCTTCCCAGGCATATCTATTGTCCACACTTAAGCATTGAACTTCCATGCTAAAAGCCACAATCTTTTCAGTCTACGTGGACCTGCTTGAAACCTACAAAACCATTTATGATGCATGTGTCGAAGAATGAGTGTGTTCTGTCTGCAGTTTTATGGTTTTTACGGTTGCAGGTTCTGTGCAGGTTTCCTGGTGCTATTTTCTGGCCGTCTTTTGGGTTCTTTCAAAATTTATATATGGATGCCACCTTATAGAAGCTCATAACTTATGAATGGTCTATGGTTGCTCTGCTTGCCTTTATTGCATTTCATGTCCTTTGGTGATTGTATTCCTATGCCCGCTTGTTTATTTATTACTGTTCTTATACATACGTGTGTATATGTATACATATGTGTGTATATGTATACATATGTGTGTATATATATATATATGTGTGTGTGTGTGTGTGTGTGTGTGTGTGTGTGTGTGTGTGTGTGTGTGTGTGTGTGTGTACACACACACACACACACTCACTACAAAGCAGAATTTGCAGAAGTTAGTAGATGAAGTATGGTAACTAAAGAAGGAGAAAACAAAGGATTGAAAATAAACACAAAGAAAGCATACTGCATGGCCATTTCCAAGAGAAAGGAAGCACAAAAATGCCAAATATACATGAAAGGCCATCTAATACAGAAAGTAGATACATTTAACCATATATATATATATACATCTAACCGCATCTAACCGTGGGCTCAACTGCCATTGGTGTATAATGCCATCTTCACAGTTTTCTGCCATTCTTTCCTGTTCATTACTCTGTGACTAAGATCCTGTAAACTGCTTCAACACTATTCTTCAATATCATCATAAATTATGAACTGAAATGACAGAATGGCTGGGCTCAAATCATCTCCAGCTTAATGCCACAAAGACGGAATCATATGGATGGCAACCGGAAGACAGCAGCATCTGCTCCCATCCACCTCGGTCCGAAATAATGGTCGCGATTTCCATCCAAGCCCCTATGTCAGGAATTTCGGCATCGACATTGACAATACTGCCACGACGAGGCATCATGTGACACAAACCGTCGCCAGCTGCTTCGCAGCACTGCGATTGGTCCACAGCATATGAAACTATGTCTCTCTTACCGCCCTGAAAACCTTGATCAGCGCCACAGTACTCACTAAACTTGACTATGGTAACGCCACCTTAGCAGAGCTCACTAAAGACCTCCTTGACAGACTCCAGACCATCCATTGATCAAGGAAGCATGATCACATCACACCACTGATGATCGACCTACAATGGCTCCTGGTCCCCGAGCGAATAACGTATAAGCTGGCAACCCTTGTCTATTGGTGCCTGCATGACTTCAGTCCCTCCTATCTTAGGTCCGAACTCCAGAGATCTGCAGACATAGACAGTAGAAGGCGTCTGAGATCTGGCTCCACTGAAGCACTCCTCAAGCCGCGCACAAGCCTTGCCACTGCCGGCGATTGCGCCTTTCCGGTTACTGCACCAAAGGCCTGGAATTGTCTCCCTATCAGCATTCAAGCATCACCTTCTCTGGAAATATTTAAGAAGCAACTGAAGACTTGGCTCTTTGAGATCAGCTACTCTGATAAATCCTGACCTACCAACCATGAACTATGTAATGTGTTCAAGCATTCAAGCAGTCCTTCTAGAACAATTTACCCATGGAGGTATTATCCCAGGAGACGGCATTACGTCATTTCTAGCCCAGGCTGCGTGAAGCCAGTAGTGCATAGGACCAAAAATAGTACCTGCCTGGTTAGCGGCCATGCATTGTGGTTGACTCGGACCAATACAGGAGTAGTGTTAAGTCTGAGTTATATTATTCCTTTAAATTATCTGTGGAAATTCATTTAGAGTAATGCCAGCCTGTTAAATCTATGGGTGTACGCACTACGCAGCGGGATCGCACTGTAGGTGTAACATTTCACCGGTAAGGGTCCATGCTGGTACATGCCAAATTCTATTCCCCATGGCCCAGCCGATGATGTTTTGAGTCAACAAGTGTGGCTGCCATCTGGGAATTTTCCAGCTAGTCGGCTTCAGCCAAATGATGTAATGCCATCTCCTGGGGATAATACCTCCATGAATTTACCACGTAAATCTCAACTTTCAATAGTAATAAATATAATAATAATAATCACACCATTCCTTGTGTGGTCTTCCTTTCTTATTGGCACCCATTGTTTGTTATTGGTAGCTAATATCAGGTCATTATTGCATTTGGTAGCATCTGTCTCTTTCTTTAAATCTTAATAGTAAATTTTAGACTGCTGTCTTTTTGTTTATTCATGCAATTGGCTTTCAGTGATTTCACCAATTTTCTGCCCTGAATTCTTTGTGCTTTGCTATCATTAGGCAGTTAATGGAGATGACCTGGTGCTTCTGTATCTTGTAGGGACACATTGTGGCTTATTTGCATATAGTGTGCTGCACAACATAATTCACACTTGTGCCAACACCATGATGATATACAGTATTATACATTAAGTTATAAATATTTATAGGAAAATCATTTATCGCTGATGGAGAATGCTGTTTGCATAGAAATTCATGTTCCATTCTCACTGTTGCATTGCTTATAGTCTAAGTTGTTGCAAATTCTTAGAAATAGTCAGAGTCATTGAAGCTGGTACGTGCAATTGATTTGCAGGTATTATTATTATTATTATTATACTATTATTAATAAAATTATTATTATTATTATTATTACTAAAGTGACAATTTCAAGAACAAGGGCACATTATAGAGTTGTACTCTTCAGAGTAACTGTCATAATAGTAAAAAAAAGCCTTGGGAAGATATAAAATTCAATTAAGATCTGGTAAAAATTCATCTCCCTGGCTCTATGATTGTTAGAACAGATGTGTCTTTAGAATTTTTTGAAGAATGATGACAAAAGAATTAGGAGATTGCCCACACACACATACACACACACACACTTATCGTTAGATCATTCCATATCTATGGGCCTGGCATATCAAGTGAACTGGAATTGAGGAATGTTTTGACCTTGAGCCAGGTGCAACTTTTTGGATACAAAATACTCCTGAAGGTATACTGGAGGAAGCTGATTTATTGATTTGAATACAAGGAGAGAATGTTTTAATGTTTGCACTAGGGATCAATCGGGTAGACATTTTTCACCGGCTACCAAATCCGAGTATTTTTATGAACTACAGTGTATTTGTGGATCCAAGTACGAACCAGTACCACTTTAATGTTTATTAGTTTACTAATTCTTCATTATTTGCAATGTATTGTACTGAACTGAATCATTGGATGTATCATATAACGTATCGGTATTGTAGGCCTAGATACTGAAATGAATTTAAATACTTTTCAAATAAATTGTGGACTTGAGTCTGTTGTGGACAGTTTAACAAACAATATTAGAATAGTAACATCAGAGGAATATTTTAGGCATTTAAAGTATAAAATAACACATTTCAAATGTGAACCTATTTTTTAACTTCTTTTTGAACTGCCGTACAGGTAAGTTTGTAACCGTCATGCGACTCTCTTCGAGTGAAAGACCAAGCCAGGACAGTCACCAAACAAGGCAACTATTTGCACGCCAAGTATTTGCTGAGGCGAATACTTGCAAAGACGTGATATTCGTCGGAGGCAAATGTTCGAGGCGATTTCCGGTTGATCCCTAGTTTGCACTCATTTTTTATTAACTTTAAGCCAATGAATGCAGTAAGTTGCGGTAAGCTGATGTGTTTATCTGGCCCCACACCACAGATAAGAATTGCTGCTGTGTTCAGCGCCAAATTGGATGCAGATGACTGTCGTCTATATTCAAGTTTCTCAAAGTTTCCCACTATTGACTTGTCTCTAAAAGGCTTGTATTTGGTGCTGGACAAAAATTGATGAGAAAATCGAGCACAAACGTTTGCTTGCATTCAAATCAATGAATTGACTTGCTCCAAAGTACCTTCGTGAGTATTTTGTACTGATAGCATCACAAAAGTCTCAATCTTCTCTGCTGTGCTGCGACGCTAAGCATCCTACGATGATACCTCACTGTAAAATGTTGCTTGGTTCCATGTTATTTGTGGTGTCAGGACCACAGACATGGAACAATCAATCTACAGATATCCGGAAATTAACCAGTTTTCTGCCATCTTTCAAGAAAAATCTAAAGACTCACCTGTTCTGAAAATCATGCTCCCTGTTTTTCTGCTTTAAATGACTCTTGTTTCATTTAATTTTATTTCTATATGATTTCTGTTATTTTGTATAGCTGGCCTTTGTAATGACTTTGAACTTTTGCTCCTGACATTAGGCATTATGGCACACAACAAATTGTCAGTTTACTACCACTGTTACTACTACTACCAACTACTACTACTACTACTACTACTACTACTACTACTACTACTACTACTTGCTACTACTATTACTATTATTACTATTACTACTACTAATAATACTAAATAATAATAATGATAATAATCATTTTGACGAATGTTTAATAATAATAATAGTTCATAATCAGGTAGGCTAAAGAAAAGAAGGCTGTTGCAGTAATCTATTGATTTAATAAATTTCAAGTTAAAAAAATTAGATTTCTTACTGAAATGCCTACAAAGCGTTTTAATCTAAATTTTGGTAACACCATCAATTAAGACTAAATTCATGCGGCACCAGCCCTGGTGGAGTTTTTAGTTGGACATACAAGAAATATTATATAGAAATTTTGAAGTCAAATGCTTGTTATATCTGAACATAGCAGTGCTTTACTGTATGCTGTGCTGTGAATCTATGTGCCAGATTTATAGCTCTACCAATGTTTTTTAATCAAAACTGCCCCACAACATCTGGGATCCAGCTTCTGCCTCCCATCCCTATGGCCAGTTGACCGGTCATTCTGCCTTTGCTTGACTTGATCCATTAATTCAGGCAATTTGATCCGCAATTGGGGATTTAGTCAGGGCTGCTTATCGGTTTTATCCATAAACTACAGTGTCGAATCTAGGAATTATGCATGTTCAGATGGATTTGCATTAGGAATATGGTGTAATTAATACAAGTTTTGATTTGAATGCAAGAGCACCAGATGCCTAAGTGTGCTGTTAATTACTTTAAGTTTTGACTGTTTTGTATGCTAACTCAACTTCTTATCCATCTCAAGTGAAAATGAAAGATTTTGTTAAAATGTTTTTCTGTATATTGATTTAGTGTTACACAGGACTTTTTTCTTCTTTGCCAGATTGCATATATATAATTAAGGATATGTAATAATGCGTTCGGGAACGTAAAGGTACAGCGTTCCCACGCCTGTTTTTGTTGATGAGTAAAAAAAGGTCATCACCACTTTTTGACACTTGAAAACTAAACAAGGCCATCGCCACTAAGAAATAGTGTCAAAACTTTTTAGGGGCCCGTCACTGCTCTGCCCAGGGGCCCGGAATTTCTCTCGGTGACGGCCCTGGAAATGAGTTCCCAAACCTTTTTTCATAGAAAAAAACACTGGTGTTACTGAATCATTCATAATGCAAAATCATTGCTGGCTTTTTCTATGTAAAGCTTTGAATGCTGAATTCCTCTTTTCTAAAATAAACTCCAGGAAGGTGATATTAATCCCTCTTTACTTGGTCATAAACTTGATATATAATGAAAACTGTGCTATTCATGTAAAGTCTATTGGACAGGCCCTAATAACTGCAGCTGAATTTGCCTAGTTTTATCGCTCTGGCTACTTAATTTGCACTCTAATGCAATGAATAGCATCCAGCTATACTGAGTAAGCAAACTGTTTGTAATGCATTCTTGGTCTGATAGGCACTGGTTTTATATTGCATTAAATGAAAATGATTATATTTGAATTTTTTGTTTTGGGCTTTAAATAATTGTATTTGATTTTTTTCTTTGGGCTTTACTCTCTGAGGCGACTTGTATCAGTTTGATAAAAGGCCTGTCATGGAGTATTATGGGCGGCAAGCTATTGGGTACCGTTGCCGTAGACTTTTTTTATATCCTGAGCAATTTCCGGAGGACCTCTGCTTTACAAAGTGAATGACAGTGACACATACTTAATGCTGTATTAGAGGGATTTTAAAAATTGTATGATATTATACAGGATCAGTATTATTCATAGCTGATTTTAGAGGGATTTTAAAAATTGTATGATATTATACAGGATCAGTATTATCCATAGCTGATTAGCACATGTAAGCATTAATTTGGGAAAACGATTCATATAACATTGAGGGAATGAGACCATAGGATAAGCTCCAGGCTTTTAGGTTGGTTTAACAGTAAGTTAGTCCTATTCATGTGTTACTGTTGATGGCTGCACGCTTTCTCTTGCCTTCAAGTCATTGTGACTGAAATTCACTTACCCGTTCACTGATTATGAGACAAGGATACATGTTCGAGCATGGTTCTGATTTTGTAGCTTGTGCTTGGCAAATTCTGTGTATGCATTGAGTACCAGTAGACTTGGGTTTCTGCCAAAAATTTCAGCTATATATATATTACTAGTAATAGGATTTTGTTACACTTGAATCTCTGACAGAATTTGGAAAGCCACTGGGAAATAGTTGAAATGGATGTGTATGGAGCTTGGGCTTAAATGCGGTTACACTGTTGTACGTATGTGAATTTCAATGCAGTGGGCCAAATGTTGAGACAAATATCAAAGTAAAATCATGATGGAACAGTTCTTTAAATTTAAATTTAGACTAAATCAAAATTGAAATTCAAAATGATTGTTGGCCTATTCTTAAATGACTTAAATGTAATTCTCATGGCACGAGGCCCTTTATTCTAAATTACTTATGTGCTATGCTATTTGATATTTTTGCAATGTTGCACATTGCAAGTGATATTGGTGTATTGTCTATAATCTATAATGTATAAGTCTGTTATGGCTAAACTTTAACCTTTGATGCATGATGAAATATACAGTACCAGTAGTTTAGTTATTCACATGTTACCTATCAGTCAGTGACCTTCTGTGGTGCCACTATCATAATGCCTAATGCTTTAGCCAATGGCATACAAAATTCAAGTTAACTACAGCCATGTTAAGTGGGAGGAGGAGTCAATCGTCATTCCAGATGATCAGAGTTTGGTCATGTCTGTCATGAGGATGTGTTCAATGCCAAGGCATGCCAACTCCACTTGCATGACTTCAGTCCTTTGTGCAATTCTGCTTGACTACCATTTCTGTCTCTGCTGCATTGCATCCTCTGCGTCGTGCAATACATGTCCTGAAGCAGCATTGTGATCTCGTGGTCATTGTACTGATCACCATCCCCTTTATAACTGATGTCAAAATGTATGGGGTTTTTGTTTAATAATTAATCAGACAGCTTTAAGACACACATTGGCTCTCTTACAATTTCTGTCATTGAACTCTTTTGCTTAATTCCCATTTAGTTAAATTCAGTTTTGTGTTTATTTTGCATGATGTTTTAAGGCACTTTTATTGTATGGTTTCCATTATTAGAAAGTTTTCAAAATGTTGTATCCCAATCTATGTGTTTAGAAGTATAAGACATAGATGCTATCAGGGCTTTTTTGTAAACAAATATTTTCCGGAACACAATAGTCAGAAGTCAATTGTCAACATGATGTAGCGGCCAAACACTTACTATAATGATTATAATCAATACAACATTAAATTCATACATAGAAAATTTAGAACTATATCAGTTCTAAATTTTCTATTTATGAATTTAATGTTCCAAAAAATACCAGTCTTCAGATTTTCCGGAACGCCAATCCGCCTCTTTCCAGCAAAAAAAAACCTGGATGCTATTGAGTGGCTACCCTTGGATTAACCATAGGTTGGATATCAGTATTATCTGAATATAGATTGCTGTCATTAAAAAAGCAGCACCTGTAGGTGGGTATGCTCTTGTGAGGTATGCCTACTGGTTATTTATAAGGTAAGAATTCTTGTTTGGAGTGCTATTGAAAAGACATTCTGCAACAACCAAAGAGAACACATTGGAGATAATTAGAAGTATGTGGTTGAGAAGCATGTAAAAGCTTGATTTATAATAAATCAGCTGTTCTGTTATAAACTGTGAAAATGACAAAAAGTGATCCATGGATGAACAGAGATTTTCAAGACGTGTGATGCTTTGGATGTGATGTTGTCAGATCTTCAGCCATGTAAAGCAAAGGCTGAAGATCATGATAGATTTCTAAAATTCTTGCATTTCCTTGATTTTGCAGAACTGAAATATGAAGTAAGAATTACAAGTTTGAAATTCACTGTGTATGCAGAGATTTAGTCAAAGGCTCTACTACTGTTGAACTGCTTTGAGCATTGTAATGCTTCATCTATTTGAAGTGGACAGGATGTTACAATGTGTTAGAGATGAAAATGGTGCAAACATCTTAGCCATCTGAGATCACAGATGTGAGGCTCACACTATATTGTGTACTATAAGCAGTTTGACATGATGTAATTGTACAGCTACTGGGAAGAGATACAATTTTGTGGAGAAACACAAAGCAAATAGGCCTACCAGAACACACATCTAATAACACTGATAAAGAACTTATATGAAAATCAAGAGGTCACAGCAAGAGCAGAATTTAGAAATACAGAGTACCGGTAGATCAAGATTGAAAAGGAGTTAGGCAATGATGCACGCTGTCTCCATTTCTGTTCAATCTTTGCTCAGAAATCATCATGAAGAAGCAAGCATTGAATGATACAAATTTGGGAGTTATAATAGGAGGAAGAATATTAACAATCTAGGATACGCAGATGTTTCTGCCCTATGCTTGTCTTGCCTTTGACCGTCTTCGCTCTGAAGATTGGCTGCATTGTGGACTACCTTCTTCCAAGTGTTACGGTCTTCTGCTGTGTTCTTGTCGCCTGCTCTATAGTGAGTCCTGTCCATTCTTTTATGTTGTCTTCTCACTTTTTTCTTGGTCTACCTCTTTTTCGTGATCCTGGCATTGTGCCTAGAAAGAAATAATACAAGGCACAATGCCAGAATCACGAAAAAGAGGTAGACCAAGAAAAAAGTGGGAAGACAACAATAAAAGGCAACATAAAAGAATGCTTGGAAACGGAAAATTGTCTAGGACTATTGACCAAAGTGTTAGAAAAAGAAAGTGAAAATGCTGGATTGCACATGAATATGTAGAAGACAAAGTAATGACAAATGACATTGGAAGCTTCAGAATAGAAAATGAAACAATCAGAGTGGTGGATTTTTTGTATTTTATGGATCTATTGTACAATAGTATGGGAGAAATGACAATGAAATAAGAAGAATAATGGGTAAAGATGCAATGAAAAGACTGGATAAAATAATGAAAGATAAAAATATTAGCATATTAACTGAAAAGAGAATTAAAGAATCAATGGTCTCCCCAAATATCCTATATAGCAGCAAGAACTGGACTGTGAGAGAAGACAACAGAGAAGAAGAATAGATGTGTTTGAACAATGGTGCTGGAGGAAAATGTTAAATGATACCATGGATAGCTAAAGAGCTAATAAAATCAGTAACAGAAGAAACCAAAACAGAGATATTGCTACATGGTGTTTTGTTAAAATGGGAGACTTTTGCATATTGGTTATAATTTTCCATATACAGGACAATTTAAATGAAAATTATATATCATGGTGTTCGCTAGACAATTTTCTGGAGCGATATAGCCAAAATTCAAAAGGTCCCAATTTAATGAACCACTGTGTAGTAGCCAGAATGACGGGGAAGTGATTGAAGTACTTTGGACATATAATGATTAACAGAGACACTCTGGAAAAAACGATTGTGCTGGGGAAAGTGGAAGGCTGTAGAAGAAGGGGAAGACAAATGAGGTGGCTGGATGAAATTTATGAAGCAACATGCATGAAAATGAATAAGTTAGATGAAATTGTGAAGAGCAAAGAAGACTGGTATCACCAGGAGTCAATGCTGACTTGATGGAACATGATGATGAATTGTACAATGTGTGATATGCAAGAAAGGCATTGCCATGGTTCCAGATGGGATTGAAGACATAAGCATTATTGCCAGTTGAGGATGAGAAATAGAGAACTTCAAAGCAAAATGTAAACATTAAAAAATATCACAGTAAACCAATCAGAGAAAGAATTCAGTTGGAGAGATATTTGTGCAAAATGTGTAGCTGTAGCCTGTCATTGCCTATGACTGTGCCTTCATTGAAATTGTCACACAAACATTGTATATTTCATGAAATTAGAATTCAGTTGTTGGCATTCAGATAAATATCAAGTATTACCAAGTGTAGGGTGTTTTGTAGCAGCTTGATTTTCTTTAAAAAAATCTAAAATTCTTTATTTCACTTAAAATGGTAAATAAGTATGACAGTTATTGACAGAGCTACTTCACTGACACACAGCAGCAGCCAAATATAATGCCACAGTTTACATATTTTATGCATTGAGTTTGTCAGAGTTTATCAGGTCTATGTTTATAGATTTTAGATTTTCTGGTAATGTGTAAATATAATGTCTTTGCGCTGAATTGACTCAGCCCACAATTTTTATGTTTTTGGCCTATATTTTAAGTGTTGGTTTCAGAAGTTGCTCCTTTATAAATGCTACATGCACTGTTTGACTGATATTTGGATAAAAACTACATTCCAGAAGCCAATTTTAATTATGCTTTAAATAAGTTAATTTCAGGAATGTTTAGTTAAATGTTGAGATATAAATAGATGTTAGTGAAGAATGAATGCAGCTGATGCTTAAAGTTTGGTGTTCTAACAATATTTTGGGCAGAGCAAACTTAGCAAAGGAATTTTTAAAAAATTGTCCATAGTTTGTGACTTTCAGCTTCAAAGGAACAGGAACAAAAACTGTCTGCAGCAGTGAGCTTGCTTCAGTTTTCCCTTCTCAGATATTTGAGCTTTCTGACCGTTTTTCTATTTTTTGCTTCATCCATACTTCAGTATTCAGCCCAAATACTGCTCAGTTATGCACTTTAAATGAATGCTGAATTTTGGTCACAATTAAAGCTGAATTGAATAAGCTGGAAACTGGTCATCTTGGAATTTATGTATTTCTCTGTTTATGTCTATTGGGTATATCTGGGTGCTATATGTCAAATATACATGCTTATAAATAAGTGCATTAGTAACTGTGAATGTCTATCAGAGTGTTTGATTATATTACATTTAAAAGCACTGTAGAGTTATTTGTTGATAAAATAATTTTAAGCAATTGCCAGCAAATATATTGTTTATTTTCTGTTTTTTATGATTATTTTTTGTTTTTGAAATTTAGGAAGGTCAAGTGATAGAATGCTCACAGGTGAGCGATGTTCGAGTTGGATCAGCACCAAAGGTTAGGAATGTTTAAATGTGACCCTAGTTTTATTTTTTTTTCATATTAAAATAAAGTCTTAATGAACATTTTAAAAAATCTTTATGTAGATTTGTTAGTAAAAATGTGGCCATTGGCATTTAGCTTCTGGTTTTATGAATAAATCTCTTGGGCAAAGAGTTAGTGAATTGTTTGTGAAGGACTGGATAAGCCTGAATTTAAAATTAAATTGCATTTTAGGGTAGGTTAGGTTAATAAATCAATTTCTATAGCGCAGAAACAGGGACAAAGGGCCAAAGGCTAGAGCGCTTTACACTTATACAAGGTCTCATAGAAATAAGTTTTAAGTTTCCTTACGAACGAATCGAGATTGGACTCTCTAGTCACATGGCCAGGTAATGCGTTCCAAATAATGGGATTTTCACACTTGAACTTCCTCTCACCGAATTTTGCTGTCCGAGACGGAGGAAGGACAACCATTTTGACATCTCAACTGGACCTTAGTTGCAGACGCCTGTCAGTAGATGGAGCCTCAGGACCAAAGCCACCATACCAATTTATTTCTGATAAATTTAAAACAGTTCTTGTGGGATCCAAATTTTGGATAGGGCTGGACAAATTCTTGGCTGTAAAGTTGTATTGACAGGAATTGATACTTTTCCAGCTAATAGACAGTTTTGCTCTAAAATTGCTGACCTCTTCTTAACTGCACAGTAATAATCATTCTGATTCTGATTTTTTTCTCCCTTAAGATTCTAAGGTGTACAGAAGTCTATTTAATTAAACTGATTGGAAGCTGGACTTGAACCTTGCGTTTTAGTTTATACAAGCGTTTTAGTTTATACAAAAGGATGTATGCTCCAAGAACCAAGGCTGAAATTGATAACTTCTGTCTTTTGACAATGGCATTGCCAGCTGAGGCCATGTAAACTACACTCCTGGGCACTGTGATCCAGGTTGAGAAGTGCCAATACAAAGTGCTCATTACTCATGACATAGTAATGTCTCAGCTGTAAAGAAAGCCTCAGATATCACCTTCAATGCTGCAATTGGAACTGTGTCAGAATCGTCAGCAACACAAAGTTATGCTAATGCATTCAGTAATACATATGTATAGTTGTATACTGTACAAGACATGCATAGAAGCACAAGTTATGGGAGGTAGATTGTTCAGACTGCAATGCAATGACTAGCACTAGAATCAAGTCTTTAACCCAGTGTTTTGCAAACTTTTTCCTCTCGCGGCACACTAGAAATATGTGAAAACATCAGCAGCACACTTGAAAAGACGTCACATTTTTTCTTGATGAAAGGCTTCAAAACCTTCCCTAGTGAAAGCCAGCGAACATCAGTATGGTATAATAGGCATGTATATTCGGAATCCATTTCCTCACAGAGCTTTGAAAGAAGTCAAGATTTAAATGGTCGAAATTTTATGAAATTCACAACTTGAATAGCTTGGTTCAGAACAGGCTGCAAGTCCTCTCTGCCGGTAGGCCTACACAGCCACTCTTAGATAAGACCCTTGCGGTACCTCTGCCTTGGTGTCACATAGAAACTGAAAACCTTGCACATCTCTGGCTACCTAGGAGAAGCAAGCTCTCCAATCAAACCAGACACAGGGCATGGGTTGTATCTTAGTGGCTTAGACGTAGTTGGCCCCACACAGTCTCAATTGCGAAGTCACAACCCCTCTCCACACCAGCATTGTCTCTTATACCAAGGGGTTTGGTATGCTATTCTGTGCTTCCTGTCCTGCCATGTCCCAAGGGGCAAATTATCAAGACTCTAAATTCATCTGACTCATCTGTGATGCTACAGCCCTTGCTGGCTATGCATACAAGATAGAGTGTTAAAGCACAGTCATTGAGCAGAGACACTTAAAACACTGACATTTTAAATTTAATAAAATTTCAAAAAAATATCCCACGGCACAGCTGATAATCTTGAGCGACACACTAATGTGCCGCGGCACACAGTTTGAGAAACACTGCTTTAACCGGATGATCACAAGACATAAACGTTGCCATTGTGCCAGTGAATTCTTAGTGGATGGCCAGGTACTCCTGTGTAAATGTGGACCATGTATACAAGTATATGCCAGCAGCAGACTCTTCCTTTTCAGACGCCTTTTCTGCCTGAACAGACAGCAAGACCATATAATGAAAATGGAAATATATTGGTTCTGACTGTTCTGTTCTGGGCACTGTAAAAGCTGTAACACATGACTTGTCTTTGTAATAATCATCAACATATATTTCGTCTTGGCATGTGCTTTGGTCTGTTTCCTAGTTTACCGTTCCCATAGCATAGATCTCGTTGAATCTGTGTCTATGTCAACAGCTTTGAGGCAAACTTCTGAGGTGTAAATTCCTGCATGTTTCATTATTTCTTTACCACAGATGAGTATTTGATGTAATATTATATGCAACAGAGTAATATATAATGCACAGTTCATTAGGCCTTTCTGTTTGGTTTTGGTTTTCAAGAGAATCTCTCAATATATGTGTGGGTATATACACTGTATCCGAATAAAACGGAATCCATTGCGATAATGATGAAAAGCACTAGTAAATATTCATCAATTTTAAAAATTTAAGATTAAGTTTAGTCCTGACAGAATATTAATTGTCATTCAACTAAAATTTGTGTTTGAAGTGTCCTTTTGGCTCAAACACTAGCTTCAAGACACTCTCTCCATTGACCAATAGTTGCTTAATAATACCAAAGTTCATCCCATGCATTCAAAATTTGCTCATGGAGCTCTTCGATGGTTCTGATCTTTGTTCTGTAAACCCTCTCCTGCGTTATTCTCCAAATCTTCTAATAGAGGGTTTCCTAACTGGTGAGTCACGACCCGATACTGCGCCATGGATAACAAAATGCAGGTTGCCAAATCTTTTAAGAAAATTAAATTAAATATTTAATTTCATAATATTCAATATAAATAATATATATTGGCACACATATGCAGAAGGAATTTTGGTTGTCAGACTCTTGTCCAAGGTCGTCTGGTACAAATGACTCATTACTGAATCATGCCAGCTAAGTAGGACAACCAATGGCAAGGCCACTCGTAGGTGGAAAAGACATGCGCCCGCTCGATTCGTCCGGCTTTTGTTTTAACTGTCTGCACCCACCCTGCTAGTTCAGTTGGACTTATATATCAAGAGAAAGCATATTTTTCCACGTATTTACTCATTGCATTAAATTTTACAATGGATAAATGGATATTAAAACAATAAACAAGCAATGATTTTATCATTGAAAATGTCGGATGACACGGCACTCAAAGACATCTTCAACAGAATACCACTGATGGATTTTTGGCTGTCTTGTCATCAGGAGTACCCGGTTTTAGTAGAAAAAGTGATAAAATTTCTCATGTCTTTTATCACAGCCTATAAGCGTGAAGCAGACTTTTCAGCACTGGTTTTCCTAAAAAGTAAATATAATAATCGATTGGAAGTCGAACTGGATCTAAGAATAAAGTTGTGATCTTTTTTTGCCAAACCTGGAGTTTCTAGTTAACAAGAAGCAGCCTCAAATTTCTCATTAATAAATTTTTGGTAAGCTTAATTTCTTTACATTTTTGTAGCAGCAAATGCTTTTTATTGTTATATGTGAAAACTGCA
Source organism: Metaphire vulgaris (assembly GCA_018105865.1). Lineage (NCBI taxonomy): Eukaryota > Metazoa > Annelida > Clitellata > Crassiclitellata > Megascolecidae > Metaphire > Metaphire vulgaris. Next base: position 10,931,965 of record CM030840.1, on the reverse strand, counting down.
TGGACATTCGTATATGTTTTATTTTTGCCTATACTCAGGCTATAGGCTAGTATAGGCGGTAAAATGTTACTGGGTCATGAAGGGAGAAGTATACAAATTACCAGGTCATGAAAAAAGGTTGGGAAATCAACTGGGTTTAACTCAGGACTGTTTGGCGGCCAAAGATTAGGAGGTATGATATTAGGAGTTTCCTTTGTCAGCAGTTCAACAGTTTTATTAGCTTCGTAAGCAAGCGCACCATCTTGTTGAAATATGTAATAATCTGAATATTGCCAAATACGAGATCGTTTATTAGTTTTGGTAAGTATTTCAGGACTAAAATTAATTTTAAATTTTTAAAATTAATGAATATTTGCTAGTGCTTTTCATCATTATCACAAGGGATCCTCGTTTTATCTGGACACAGTATTTATATATAATATTATATATGTTACCGTATATACTCACGAATAAGTCGAAAAATGTATGCCTTAAAATATTTTAAAACATCAAGTCGACTTATCTGCAAGTCAATGCAATTTTCGAAAGAATTTTTATAAAGAAACACATTGTCTAGTGCTTTAAAAAATTAAGCCATGTTGTGTCTATTTAAGGATGAATCCATCAAAAGACAGTTTTCGTCTGGCTCATTTCTTAACTAGGCACCATCTTGCAGCTGCAGTTTCCTTTGGTCTATCAATTAATGATATGCCACAAAACTATTGCTGACTAGTGCTTTTGCCCATAAGACATTACAAACTTTGAGTGGGACCAGCCTGGTTGTTTTTGGAAAGTTTTGCTTTGACCCAGTTTTATGACCTGTGGCCCAGCTCAAGGCAACAATCATGATGTGCAATGCATTTTGGCCTTGGCAACAATCAGCCAGATGAATAGTGATGTGGTCCAGATGAATCATGATGCCTCACACTGTCCTCGCAATGCATTAACGGTTATAGCATTGTTGACTATCTGATTGGGATTAGAAACTATATGAAGATGCCTGATCATCATATCTAGCATTCCTCCATCTCCCTTCTACACCAAGGTTTGCATATACAAAACATTCATTTTACCACTACTGAACTTTTCTGTGGATTTGAGAGTGGACTACAAGGAAGCACATATCTTCAACCATTGGTGTTTACAGAAAATATTATGTATCCTAGGACCACTTATTCATATGCTGGGCTGTCTAGCAGGCCATAGTTCAGACAGCTAGACAGCTATGACTAACTCCCAGGTCTGCTCAGGTGTGCCTTGGGAGTTGGCATCACATAGTGATTAAGGCATACCTTGGCCAGGAAGAAATAGCAAAGGACAGAGAACTTTGGAGAGATGTCATGGAGAAGTCAATAGCTGGAGGATGAAGACTGACCTGACCTGGCCAGGTACCTGCCTTGGCCTTCTCTCTCACCTCCCACCCTTGTGCAGCTGGTCAGCAAGCAGTTGTACTCAGTAGACAACAAATACCTCCAGCTATTGACCTTTAACCTGCAAACAGCTTGAGGGCATTGGGTTTGGGGAAAGAGTGGCTGTCTGTTGACCCAATTTCAATGTAGATCAGGCATAATTATGCAATTCAAAAGTATGTAGGCTCCTAAAATTTTTTTTCGACTTATATGCGGTCATAGCAAATTTTCTTAATTTCTGACCTAAAAACGGGGTTGACCTATCTCTGAGATTGACCTATCTGCAAGTATATACGGTATATCGAAAATTAATTTTGCTACTTACTGTATATAGTGACACAGTTGCTTTTCTTTGATGTAATAAAATACTATGGTTATTGGTAATATTTTGTAGCTCAAAGCTGCCTCTGTTGGCATAAGACTGGCTTGATGAAGGCTCTGGCATCCAGTGTTGTATTTTTTTATATTTAAGCTTAATTAGCTAATTAATTAGAATATGCGCTAATTCTAATTAATTAGAATAGCTGTTTATCTAATTTCAATTATAATTAATTAGATTTTTAAAGCCAATTCTAATTAATAAGAAATCATTCTAATTAAATCGAAATATATTTTTTAATCTTAATAATCTAACTTTTGGGGAATAAAGTACTTGCTTACATACTTAGATAGCCATCCTTTAAAAGTATTTCCTTTTCTGTCAATGTTTCAATGATGATATCAACAACCGGATAATACCTCTTTGCAAATTGTTGGCTGATCATGGCGAATTTTTTCCAAACATGACCTGACAACAATGGTCTTCCAAAAGTCTGACCTCCCTTATATTTTGCCCTCCCCAAAAGTCTTGACAAGCAAAAAAGGTAATCTTTATATTTTCCCTCTCCAAATACCCTGACAAACAAAAAACTTGACAATTTGGACAATTTTTATGGACTTTACAGTCAATCAAATAGACAATAAAACGTGCATTTCTGGATCATGCAAGACATGCAAGAAGAGGATAACTGGCAATTGGAACCAATAAGGGTGACGTTGAATTTTATAAGTCATGCTAAGCTATGTACACCTATGTACAAGACTTTGATGCAGAAAAGACAAAGAAAAGGAAGGAGTTGCTTGTCATTGCCATACAAGTGCAACAGAGACAAGTTGATTAACTTTGCCATCTGACTGCTAAGAATAATGTTTATAACTCGACTGCATTTTGTCATTTGAAGCTGAAACTGTTTATAACTTGACTGCATTAAATGTCGTTTGTCATTTGACAATTGGTGGTCATCTTCATTCCTGATCTAATTATGCTTCTAATTAACTTAATTAGATCAAAATTTACTAATTCTAATTAATTAGCTGAAAGGACTAGCCAATTCTAATTCTAATTAATTAGCAAAAGCACCAATTAAAAGCAACACTGCTGGCAGCCCAGAATTGCATACTTTATGAATGAAAGTTGCTTTTTGGTCAAGTAATTATGATGTTTTTTAAAGCACTGAAGTCCACCACATGCATCCTGACCTACGAATATATGACCAGATTTGAAAGGATTATACCTTAATTGTAGATGTGATCAATCTGCTAATGAAATGAGTGTTTCAATTGCTTAAAGATATTATAAAATATTTTTATGGCCCTTTGCAGGGTTCAGAGTTAATTCCTGTGTAAAATTGGCACAGAATTATTGAATAATTGTTCAGTTATAGGCTGGTGCTGGAACTAAATAGATCATGTCTGCAAAAGTCAGTCCAAGTGAAAGAGATTTCACTGACAGAATGAGCACGAAGAGCGAACACAGGATAGATTCTACAGAACCTCTCTAAGCCCCGTTATTATTATTATTATTATTATTATTATTATTATTATTATTAGTTAGGATTACAGTTTGGGTTAATCTAGTGACTGTCTAATCAGATATCCCTTGGCAATATGTATACTAAGACTGTTCCACCGCAACTTATAGTACTCTATTTTGCAAATTAATTGGAACTTGACAGTATTGAATTGTTTTGTATTTATATTTCATGCTTTTGGGCTTGTAGTAATAAAAGAATATAGCAATCCTCACTATCTCAAGATATAAAATTGCACTTGACCATGGGCCAACCAGACCATTGCAAGGTTTGAATGTAAGAAGTTTGTCTTTGCAATTTAGCAGTCTGCAATAAGATGACCACTAGCAACTAGGCTTCAGTTTCCAGCCAGAAACAGCAAACCAATGATGCTTCTTGTTCTTTTTCAGGTTTTCTGTTCTGTGTACTTGTGGCCACTATGATTTTGTTGCAAATTTCTTATTGAGAATTGATGTAGTATAGGTCTTGTAAGTGCTGTAATTAACAGAGGAGTTCATTCAACCTCAACCTTTTGTCATTTTAGGAACGTGTGACTGTTTTTCTGGTTGCTTTTAGGATCAGAAGATGGTGTATGACCTTGAAACGCGTGGAACCGGAGCCCTTGATCAACGAACAATTACAGTTTGTTCTGGTTTGGATTTGGTCAATATAACATACAACAACTTTGTGGCTGCTAATGAGAAAACTGCAAGTGTATGTCATCATTCAGATTTTTATAGTTATGCAAAATAAAATAATGCACCATAATAAATCACTGATTAATTTAAGATTTGTCTTTGCTGATTGGTGGGCATGATGGTATTTACTAAAACTGACAATGCATTTTGTCATCTCGACAAGCTTTTTTGTCCAAGCACATTTTCTCTAAATGCAGGTTGCTTTTTTATGTCTAGTAAGTTTAGAGAGTATTTGAGTTCTGGTTCTTTGTAGAGACATTCCATTGCTTATGTTTGAAGTAAAAATTTAATTTGTCAAACTTATTATTGAAAAGAATAACATTTGTTGTTATTATTGGCAATGTTGGCATGCTTATATAGACTTGCTGTACAGAAAATTGCTGTAGTAATGGGAGACTCTAATTCAGTGGTACACAAATTCCAACCTACGGTCCATATCTGATCCACAAAGAGTTGCCATATGGCCAGCTGAGTCCAATAGGAAAGTAGACAAATAAATACTATATTATGATTAAATGATTAATTATGCCTGAATTATACCTGCACTGATATAATCAACAATAATGCATTGACCGAATTATTGAGAATACCAAAACATACCATAAAGCATAGCTACAAAATGCACCTCCTTTACCGGTAACAGACTTGTAGTTAATTAAAAATTTATTTTATTTTATCTCTTGTTTGACCCCTGACATCGTACAATAATTATTTGTGGCCCTTTGGCCAAAAAGCTGTGCACCACTCCACTAATTGAAGGTTTCAGTTTTAACTAAATCCTCAAACATTAACTAAAATGTTAGCTTCGTTTTAATTAATTTATATAGTGTTTTGATTTAAGTTTTGCAGAAGATTATGATTCTTAAACTATTGAGTTGATTGATTTTGGTTTTCATATGTTTAAATTTAGGAATGGATTCATGGCCTTCACAAAATAACTCATAATTTTAAAGCTAACAACATCTGTCCGATGACTTGTCTTAAGAAACAGTAAGTCTTGCATTGTCTATTAGCCTTACTTTTCATCCTAGCACCTTTTGACTGATTTCAGATTCTGTTTTTAGAAAACGGTGTCATCCATTTTTGCCTGATGCCTCATAGGAGAAAAGGCGATTGTTTTGGCATCTTATCATGGGCATAACATGGGGATGTAATAATTGAATGAGTTTAATTTAAGTCACAGAAAATAATGTAAGTAGCAAAAGACCCATCAGTTCAAATAATAATAATAATAGTAATAATAATAATAATAATAATAATAATAATAATAATAATAATAATAATTGGGAGCTGTTTAGGGTGGCATTTCGTACAAGTACTGCTAGGACACATAACAATGGAAAATACAGTAAATCCGACATAGCACATAATTCACTGTTCCAGATAGCTGCAAACAAACAAGCAATGCAGTTTTCAGTTCTCGTTTTAATTGGCTGTCTGGTTACTACAGGTTTTATTGTGCAAGAACAGGCATCTTGACCTGTGCCAGTCAAATCTGGTAAAATTCATTTAGGCAATAAAAGAATTAATTTGATAAGTTGCTTTAATTTGCTGAAATCGGTTTAAGATTATGTGATTATTCGAGTCTAATTTATGATGTTTTATGCTTGTTTGAGATGAAAATAGTCTATACATAAGAAGCTGAATGTGAAGTCTTTATAAATTAATCTTGATAAATATTCTTTTCAGTTGGATGAAATTGCGTTTTATGGTCAATTCAAATGGAAAAATACCAGTCCGAAGGTAGTATGAAACACTATTTTATTGTTTCATTGGTTCATTGGTGTCTTTCCATGTCACCTAAGTCCCATTGTGCCTAATTCCCATTTCATCTAATTCCCATTTTGCCTAATACTCATATAATTGAAAAGTTAGAATATACTACTTCTGTAGCACAGAAAAGTGCAGCTGGGTTTGTGCTCAAGTCCAGAGAAATAAATAGAATCTAAATAGTCTGATTGACCAATTGGGCTTACTTTTTTTGATCTTCATTGTTTAAAATGGCAAAAATGACTAAATATATACAATGCTATATATAATGCAGTCATTGATTAGTGCAATATATTAATTTACAAGTTAAATTTATGAACAAACCATTTATATAAGCTACTTAAAGTTGTTGATTAGCATTGAAATCCAAAGAGATGGGAATAAGATGAGTTAGGAATTAGGTGAAATGAGGGGTAACCGTTTCATTAACTAATTCAGCAAAGGGTATGTTAACAGTGGCTTGTTTCATAATGGTGGTTACGTTTTGTGCTATTGCTATCAGTTGTTGTCTTTCAGTTTTTATTTTGAAGTTAAGTTGTAGCCTTCTCTATTGCATTCGTTATCCAGTGGGTCTGGGCATGAGTGCGTGAGCTGTCTTGGCATTGTTTTAGTCTTCTATTTTTAACAGATCTTATATCCTCCAAGGAAAGATCTTTCTGCAGAGTGACAGCCATGGCTGATGATCTTTGAGAAATTGTCCTTACATAGGAAGCTGAATGTGGAGTCTTCTTTATAGAGCCATGCATGCTGTCATTGTTTTTGTTAGATTTTAAAGTGATCAATGTGTTTGAGGTTTATTTACTGTATTACCTACATGCTAATGTCACACTGCGTGATACACTAGCCCCGTTGTATTGCACGCCTGGCTGAGGGCTTGAAGGCTATAGAAACGGAGATCAATGCCACCTTATGAGCCCGTGAGGCTCGGGAAGGACTTTGACTTTGTTTTGACTGTCAAGCGGTAACCTTGGTTCCCTTAGTAGCTTATTATTTCTTTGAGTTTTTACTGTGCAGCGAAATTAGAACTAACCGGTGAAGTGGAGTTTGATGTGTTGAGGTTCCAGATGCCAAAAAATTATTTTATAATCTTTGCCCATCCTGCTCACTGATTATTACCAGAATTTTCATATTTTTGTGTGAAAGTTTTGTGCAGAATGTGTTGCAGCATTAATAGGAGCATTGTGTGTGTGCGTGTGTGCACAGAAATATCACAAATGACATTTACAAGAGGTCATAATTGAGATTCTGTTATTTTTAGCATCACACGAACATTTGCTTCAGGTAGAACAGAGAAAATGGTGATGCAGTGTCTAAAAGATTTGGGATTTGCGAGTGGAAAGGTGAGTTGTTACATTTCCTCCGACAGTCTCTACATTGCATTGTATTATTTTACTTGAAAATCTCCACGGGATCTACTGCACTTGAAATAGAAATTGCAGGAATTCTTTTAGCTGCAATGCCAACTAACTGAAGTTTGATGTTGAATTTATAATTCTCATCGTAAATTACTAAGTTGTCATGATAAACTGATGAATGCTTTGAGGTGCAAATTCCAGCTCATCAGTATTGACAGACAGTAACTAAAAACGTTCTTGAACTTGAAGTGGATTAATAATTATCCTGTTGAATTTACTTTGTGCATTTTTGTGTCATTTCTTTTTAGAATGATGAAATTGAACCGGAGACATTCACTTTTGAGAAATTCTATGAGCTCTACCATAAGATCTGCCCCCGGGCGGACATTGAAGAATTATTTAAAGAGATGTAAGTTCCATATTCTGTTGTCTTCTACTGCCGTTTTCATTTATTATTCAAAGCACTTATAGATAATTTATATCAGTCACTTTAACTGTCTTTTGTAAGATCTATTTTTCACTTGCACAATGATCTCTGACAGTGAGTTTGCACCTTATTTGTTCTTGGGAATCATGCTTTTTCTATGTAAATTTTTTTCAGGTGGCTGGATGACACAACAAAATCTAAGCTAGATGTTTCATTTTCTTGTCTGGTTTTCTTTGACAGCCTTGCACAATTTTATCTATCCACATTTCATACTTAATAAAACTATGAATTTTATATATATTTATAAGGTAATAATTATCCATCGCCTGCCTCCGGTTCATTAAATCCGTGGCTTTGATCCGATCGCTGCCATCAGATCACGTTCCCATCTCTGTTTGAATGATTGCTTGTTCTCTCTCTCTCTCTCTCTCTCTCTCTCTCTCTCTCTCTCTCTCTCTCTCTCTCTCGTTATCTCTCTCTCTCTCTCACACACACACACACACACTGTCTTTCTGAGTTGGAATAGCATGCATTGCAAATCTTCTTGGTAGTTGTGTTGACGCTGCTTGCATTGTGTGGCATTCACGCTTTAACCAGAGTTGCAGAAACTTGGCCAAAATATTTTGAATGTTTCAACTTTTTTCATTGTCTCACATCTCTTGCAAGCTCTCATTCTCTACTTATCTCATTCTGTTTCAAGAATGTACTGGAAATCTTTCAACATCTGAAAAGCAATCATGACAAAAAAAGTAGTATCTCAGTCTTCATTGTACTGCTTTTGCTACCAAGTTGAGCTCAATCCTCGTCTGCTTCCAGTCCGAATTTGCTAACTACCAGATTCTGCCATTTAAACATTGCATCAGTCTGCCCTTTGCAAAACTTTATGACTGATAACTCTATTGACGATCTGGCCTTGAACAGAATGGCCTGAATGCATTCCACAAACACCGACACTTTTCTTGCTGACATTCCCTCACTTGATTACTCACTTCTTAGCAAGCCTCAGCAGTTGGGAAGTGGAGGTTGTGTTGCCTTCATGAAGCACTCCCTCCTATCTTTAACAAAGTGTTGCATTCCTGCACCAGAATAAAAATCTTTTAAAATCCTAGCAATGATTTGGGGTTGGTAAAATTTTTTTAGTGATGAGGCCTTTCAGGTAGGAGAATCTGGCTTGGGTAGCTAGTGTTCTGACAATTTTGCACTGGGTCTTGAAATGGATCATGTGAGATGGTAGCTTGACTCTGTGTCAGCCAGCACTGCTGCAGCTCACTCCTTTTGCTTGTGTTTTGGCTTCCTGGACATCGGAGGTGAACCAAGGTTTAGGTGTATGATTGTAGACTTTTTAGACTTGGCAGGAATATATTGATCAAGAATGTTGCATAGAAACTCAACTGGAAAATTACCATCAGTTTAAGATATTCTCTTCACATCTCTTGCCTCAGCATTTCTTAACTTCTTTGGTGACAAATGGCAAAAATCAGACATCAATTCTCTGAATCACTGTCAAATAGATTGTCAATGCTTGACTTAATTGCTCTCTCAGCACCTTTAAATTGATGACTTTCAACAAAACCTAGTCTGTTGTCTTCTCCTGTCATAATAAGCAACTGGTGCCTTATCTTTGCATGCATCGATATATTTGATTCGCTGCTCACAACTCTGATTAGCCTATCTATCTGTGAAGGATCATTCTCTTCCTTTTGTTCTCATTCTGTAGTTTGTCCTCTTCTAAAAAAAGCCTCTCTTGACGCTGATAACCTAGGCCACTACAGACCTATATCAAACTTGAACTGTATATCTAACCTTCTTCAAGGCATAGTTGCTCAATGAATAGACACTTATCCTCCAACTTGCTTCATCTCCCTCTTCAGTCTACCCACTGCAAGTTTCACTCAACTGAATCTGCTGTCCTTAATAATCACAACAATATTATAACTTCCTTGGACAGAGGTAAGGTCACTGCCCTGATGCTTGTCAATCTCTTGGCTGCATTCAACACAGTTGACCACTCTGTACTCGTACATCATGTAAACCATACCTGTTCTCTATTGCCTATCCGCTATAACCGGAATCCGGAAAATTAGACTGACTTATTGAATTTGACAGTGGGGGATTGCAATTTAAATCTGGAGCGACCATCGACTGATGCTAAGTGCATTACTAAAATGACACTATAGAAGTTCACTGAGGAATGAATGAATATTTGAATAGGTTTCCTTGGAATTGTATGCATTTTGAATGTTTTACGCTATCTGCCTTTGCTGTATCATAAGGTCTGAACTGTTTACCATTAATTATATGTTTGCAGTGTGGTTAGAATCATTTCAATTGATGGCAAATGTGTAAATGTAGTGGTGACTGTCATAATAATGAAGTTTCTGAAAACTGCACTACTAGTTTGTATATGGGGTATTTTAGCAAAAACATATTATTAAGGCTTAATAACATCTTACATTGAATGGTTCAAATTTAGGAGAGTTAGTGAAGAATTTGTTTATAATCTCTTTAGGTCAGGAAGCAAAAGCTTTATAACAATTAACCAGATGATTGATTTTCTTAACGAGGTAATTATTATTCATCATTATAGTTTCTGATGTATGTGTTTTGTGCATGTACAGAATCCATTAAAACAGTGTTCTTTGTATGACTCTATGTTGCTCCTAAGAATAGAATTAGTCTGCAGTATGTATTTAGCATCAAAATGAATTAAACTTATTATGCATTTACATAACTTACAGTAAATTATAATCTACTGTGGCATGATGCTAATGCTTCCAATAGTGCAAATGCGGCATTCATTTTTCTTGACTTGCTTCACTATAATCCTAATCCTACAGCACAGTTGGTTAGATGATTGTTTTGGTTACCAGTCATCTGTCATTGTATGTCAGAACAGTTTCGTTTAGTGTGACAGTCTACCCAAATGAGCATGTGAAGGTTTCTTATTCCTTATGAAACTTTTTTCTTCATGTTCAGTATAAAACTATGTTTTTCTTCATATCCAGTGTTGCTGCTATAATTCATTTCACTTTGTCAGCATGTTTGATTTTAAATGCCTGAAGACAAAAAAATCACAGCTGCTTCACTGACCAACAATACATTAATTAATTATCATTACAACTGTGTCTTGAACTTTCTTATACTTAATATTACGATGTGCATCTTTTGCTTTTCTTACCTGTATATGTATTGTCTTGCACTTGCATTATTATGGCTTTTGAACATAGCAAGTAAGCAAATGAGACATAAAGAAGTTTCAATTTTAGAATTTCTTTCCAGCCTGTAGTTTTTGGTACAGCAGTTCTGTTACTGCTGTGCTTGGTAAATTTACAAATTATGTTGAATTTTGATGAAAAAAATGTTCTACAATGTTAGTTTCTTGTTTGAAACTTGTTTTTAATTTGTTGTAAATAAATTGTATTACCAGAGTTTTTAAATGTTTTCATAATTTTATAAGAATTGCTTATGCTTTAGATAAAATTATGACTAACTTTAAAAGATGTCAGAACAGTTTGTGACATCTGATGACTATGTTATGCAGAGTAAATAATATGAATTGTTTTATGTAAAATCAGAAAAATTTAAAAGTAATCACAATATTTGTAATCGTAATTTATGTATACTCTGACCATTAAATATTTTCTTGATCAGTGGTCTGCCTTTTACCAATCATTTGAATATTACCTGGTAGTACTGAATAGGCTGATGCATTATGACTCACAGAAACACTACTGGTAATTTTAGTTTTAAAGTTGAATTGTTAAAAACTTATCGGTAAATTTTGATTGAACTTAGAAAAGATTCTTTGTTAACCTCTTTACCGTCCATTAAAAAATTTCCAGCCTACTCCCTGGCGGCTATTTATTTAGTGGCCTGAAAGGACCGTTTGGTTGGATAAGATAAAAATGGCACAAACTAAAAAATGAAATAAAATATAAAAGGATGCAACAGTTTGGCAAATAAATGATAACTACACCCATATATATAGTTGCCTGAACCTGTACATCATATTTGCCATTTAGTGTTCCAAACTGCAGCCTGAGCAGAGTTCAGAGTTCAGACAAAGTGGATAACGATGGATGGCACAGCCTGAACGGGGTTTGGGATGGACGGTAAAGGGGTTAAAGTGTGTCTTTGCATATTTGTTGATCAATGTTTATCTTTTTTTAGTGGAATAAATATAGTTATATTATTATATTGACTTGGGTCTCTCCCAAGCCTACAGTATATACCTACATAAACTTAAAAAACTCTAGATTCATTATATCTGAAATTGGCTGCTGCCACAGCTTATTTGCTGTGAATTACTGTGATTACTTAATAAAATAACAATTTTCAGCATAATTATTTTCAGTCAGTTCTTATGCTATTGCATATCTAGATAATGCATCACCTCTCTTGCACAATCATATTTAACTGCTTAAACTGCCTCAGCAAAGTACTTTAGAAGCTCTGTCTACTTACAGTCAAAGTGCTCAATGACTCTTCTTTATGTCGCTGAAATGTTAAGTTTGCAGCTGCTTGGAAAGATTATGGACTGTGGTCATCTGGGTATTTATGCATGTATAGGGATTTGCTGAGAACATTCTTTTACTTCTGCATACCCAAAAGCATAGAACCAACTGCCAACACAAGTAAAGGAGACACCATCACTGGATGGTTTCAAAAGACCACAACAGACATTTCTATTCAATTTCTGGTTTAATCAAAAATAGTTTTTTATTATTAATGTTCGAACCTGCAGTACAAAATGGATTGGGTTGAGTCTAATTCTGTATGGACTTGTCTTCATTATTCAATTAGGTGCTGCTGATGAATATATAATTAATAGATCTGTTGGAATTTAAATTGGTTTAATAAACTGTTTTACTCTTTTGTTTTTGCAATTTAAATATAGAAACAGAGAGACCCTCGACTTAATGAAATTCTATTTCCATTTTATGATCGAAAACGAGTAAAACAGATCATTGAAACTTATGAAGTTAGAGATGAATATCGTGCTGAAGGTAACTGTTGTGTTATTCAAACAAAAACCTGTATATGTCTAATTAATCATATATACATTTCTGGATCGAACATGATATTTGATTTTAAAGGGGGCAATCTAATTGTCAAATGCTAATCTGTCAATTTCTTTAGCACCTGGATGATAATGAACTGGTCCTCTGTAGTTCTTGCAAATATTCTTTTATAATATCTCTCATATTCTTTAAAAGTTGACTGGCTACAGTATTTAGAATTTTGCAGCACTTGATAGTAGATTACAACTACTTGTTGATGTTGAACAAATGAATCATCATGTCTGTTAGAACTACTCCATCCTCTTTCCTCTATCCCTGGTCGGCCATGTCTTTGGTCCACAACTCAAGGTCTTCTAAGTATGCCCCAAGCATGAACCTCATTTTTCTGGAAATGTGGTTTTGAGTTATTGACCCTATTCTCCTATTCTCCAGAATGCTCTTGACCGCAGCATATGTAATTTAGCAACTGCTGATTCTACGGCCCTCTGTTTGAAACAAGTTAAAACTCATCTCTTTATCATTATGCAGTAATCACCACTTGAGCACTTCTGAGTGATTATTAAGAAGAGGTGCTATACAAATATTATGTTACATTACATTACAAATGAATTCTTTTGTTAGAAGTATTCTCTGTAATTGATTTTTGTTTCATCGTTGTGATTTATATATTAGTATGAAATTGACTTAAAGAATATAGTGAACCTAAGTTATTTATTATTGCAGATATTGTTTAAATAATTGTTTAATCTAAATTAATATAAGTTTTATTAAGATGTTGATGTGTGTTTTTGATGGTTTTTTTGTGTGTCACAGAGAAGATGTCAGTTGACGGCTTCTGTCGGTACCTCATGTCAGATGAAAATGCTCCTGTTTTTCTCGATCGTCTTGATATTTATCAGGATATGGATCAACCATTATCCCACTATTACATTAACTCATCTCACAATACTTACCTTACAGGTCGACAGTTTGGTGGCAAATCGTCTGTTGAAATGTACCGTCAAGTGTTGCTTGCTGGTTGCAGGTCTTATTTTCAAAGTTCCTAATTTGTTATTGCAATTGATTGATTAAATAGTAATTATTGCTCTTGGCTTGGTAAAAGTCAACTATAGAGAATACTTCTAACAAAAGAATTCATTTATAATGTAATATAGCAGAATATTTGTATAGTCCCTCTTCTGATGATTCACTCAGACCAGTGTCTCGCAAACTTTTTACCTCGCGGCACACTAAACAGAACAAATTTTTTTCACGGCACATTCTTCATAAAATTACAAAACCAACCAACAATTTATTAAATTGAGTGTTCTTTATTAAGGAACTGCCGGGTCTGCAGTCACATATAATGATATGTAGATGTAACAAACGCGAAAGTAACGTTCATAGACTGTAGATTCTCGCCGTTGTTTTCCTTAGTGTCGCTTTCACCTTGCATTTTCTCAGATCTTGCCAAAAATTTATCCATTTCAAATTTCATAGGGCTAAATCTCGGTAAAAGCATCAAATTCAACTGTTACTATACTTATAGTTACCCTACTATTGCAACATCTCAACACATGCAATGTAATAATTTCAAAACGGTAATTGGGTCAAATGTATCCTTGCGCTCAGACGCTGTTGTTTTTACATTGTAAAGGTCGCAAGGACGGTGGCGTCAACGAAAGACGTTAATTTCTGGCAGTTGTATCGTTGCGCGGCGCAACGTTATATAAAAAAATGGATGTCCGATATATTGTATTGTAGGCTGTGCCGCAGGCTGGTGTGAGGTTCTATATATGACGCCATTTTTACACTTGCTCATCCGGCAAAATTTTTAGGAAGGGAACAAAAAAATTAAAATAATAGTAAAATTCTGAAATTCTTTCACGGCACAGCTGGAATCTCTAGCGGCACACTAGTGTGCCACGGCACAGTTTGCGAGACACTGACTCAGACGTTGGTGAATCACTCAGCAGTTGCTGAACTTGTCGTCCTGTCGTACTGACCATAGCCATCTATTTGCTGGCACTGGCAGTAATTCCCACGTTATTGTTGGTGATTGGTTGACATGGTCTAGTTTAACCCCTGCACTGGTAGTGTTGCTATCGATGGGTATGCTGCTGTGATGTACGACATATGGCAGTGAACGGGTTAATAATTAATTAATGCAAGGTGAAATAGAGTGGTGCTCAGTTCCATGATATCCATGATATTTTTTTATTGGAGAGTATTCAAGCATGATCAAAAGAATGTATGTGTATGTATGTATGTATGTATGTATATATATATATATATATATATATATATATATATAATTATATATACATATATATTTCCTGTTACTGTCACAACACAGCTTGCTGTTTCATGACATGCTGACATGACATATGTTCCTTCAAATTTGTGGACTATTTCCCAAAGACCCTGTTTGATATGGTTTTGGTTTGTAACTGAATATTTAGTTGTTGTGGGCCTTGTGTTTACCTACTTGCAGTCCTGAATTTGTTTTACCCTTGGCTGTAATTGATTAGTACTGTTTCTGTATTGCATTCTTGTCTGGCATTATGAAGAACTTAGAATACTTGCATTGTGTTGCTCTCAAAAGACTCAAATTTAAGAGGTCCTTTATCAATTTCAGCAATGCATTTTTTGCTTATTTGATGTTTGAATTGCTAATCTTATCTTTTATTGCTTTTAACAAATATCTGTTCTGCCTTTTAATTTGGCATTACTAAATTCAATGATCATATCTGTTCACTGGAGTGCAGATACCAGTGGCATAGCCAAAGGGGGGTTGGGGGTTAAACCCCTTGGCTGCCCAGACACAAAAATTTTGTAGAGCAAGCAGTGCAATTAAGTAAAGTGGCGACCTTTTTTTGCTTGTCAAGGAGATTTTTCGAAGTTGGAAATCATGACCCCCCCTTCCAGAAATCATGACTATGCCACTGGCAGATACCATATTCAGATATTGTGCTCTATATTCCTGGATGACACATCTGAGAGATACTGTTACAGTGCTCATTCTATTTTACTAAATAAACAGAGTTCAATTGCTGATAGTTTTCTTGTTTCTTCTATACAGAAATGGTCTTTTTCTGTAGAAGCAGCTTTTATTGTGAAACTTAAGCCTATCGATGAAATTCTTTATGTTTTAAAATTTTTATGCATTTGACTATGAACTGCACTGCCATTGTGGCTTTTGTGATCTGTTTTAATGGCATAAGTGCCGTGTGTGATATGAAATAGATGTGGAACTGGATTGCTGGGATGGAAGAGGTGAAGACCAAGAACCAATCATCACTCATGGCAAAGCAATGTGCACTGACATCCTATTCAGAGTAAAATAACTATTTTCTGACTGATTTTTAAAATCTACTTAATTACTTTAATTCTTTTCTCTGTATGTGTGTGCAATTGAATGGAACATGGTATAATGATAGACATGATGCCTTGGTTTTGTTATAACTTGTGTTTGGAAGGTTTATCCAAATGCAGAAATTGGTCTGTTACTGTTTCCTTTTGAATCTTCAAACAAACACCATTGCTAGCTGGCATTGTAAATTTTAGGACATCTTTATGCATTGAAGATGCACTTAATACTTGTATTTGTTTGTTCGCAGTTCAGGGCAAATATGAATAAATTTCACCAGTAACATTATATTGACCTCCTTTTTATTGACTTTTATTGATCTTGACGAACTTGGACTCCTCACCCTGTAGAACATTTTGAAGAAATTATTAGCTGGGCTTTTGAAGCAGGTTGCTTGAAAAATGTGCATTCAGTTTTGTGATTGTAATGCAATTAGTTCTAGAAATTACTGGAAATGTGTGCAGTTTATAGATTTAAATGTCTCAAAAGGAAGATGATCATTATATTATCTCATTTTGCATAAATTGCATAAAATATAGTGTTTTTTTCATGTGCTGTTAATAGGGCATATTCTGTTCTATGACTAAAGTGAATTTAACTATTGCTCAGGAAGAATGCAATGTTTGAATGATAGTGACTGTGACTTGTATACTGGTATGTGGTGTGCTGCTGTAGGATGTGATATATGCAATTCGCGACACAGCCTTTGTTACGTCTGATTATCCAGTAATTCTATCGTTTGAAAATCACTGCAGGTGGGAATTTATTTTCTGACAACTTTTGTCGGAAAATTCATGATCTCATGTGTTTCATTCTGTCATTCGATATTGACATGGAAAGCACTTCTTGCAAATCAGTGATACTTGATTTTTAATTAAGCATCTGTTTCAGGGAACTATACAGGGAAGAGGCAAACTCTCTAGCTTTCAATTATTTCATTCTTTCACACCTTAGAAGACATGCATTCATCGTTGTCATTGTCATCATCGACACTCTATCTTTTGATATTTATCTTTCTTTGGCGGTACCACTTTTCTCTGTCTTGCCCTATCAATTTAGGCACATGCAAGTTGTTCATTGGCATGTTGTAGTGTTTGATGGAATTCATTGTTTTGTTCTTGTGTATACTTGTTTTTCAGCAAGAAACAGCAGAGCAAGCTTGCTAAATACTGTGAAGAAATTTTTGACGATCTGTTGCTCCAGCGGCCATTGGACTCTGTACCTGTGAGCAATTTGTTTTTGCTTAGTCTTTCAGTTATTAGTGCCAAGTATATCTAGATGTTATTGGTTCTTGTCTTAATTGCCACTACACTTGTCTTCTGCAATGACAAGAGTCAAATCAATTGTTTGTGTGAGCGTTGATAACACTGTTAGGCATTTGTATCAGCGCCAGACTGAATCTTAGACATGCTTTCTCTCTTGAATCAAAATACTCAACTGAATGATAAATTAAGTAAATGGCTTTCTGCTTTTATCTTTTAACTTCACAGTTCAATTACTGTGGCCTCAATGAACTGCTGACAAATGTAAAATGTTCCCTTGCTGTTGGAGTGCTTTGCTTTTGCTTTGCCCACACTCACAGTAGTTCATCCTGAGTTCTTTTTCAGAGCATTTACAGATATTTACAAATACTTTTGAGAAACTAGTTCAAGGACAAAGACTCTCCTTGGACTTCTCACGGACTTGTGTATATATGCACTGACATTCACTCCGGCCAGACAGTGTGTTATTCAGCAATATCTGGATTCACCAAATGCTTATGTCATGAAACTACCGAATCCAAATATTATTGTCACATTTTATGTTTTAATTAGTGCTGTGCTTTAATTGCAATTAATGTGCGATTAACGCATTAAACTGTTAATGACAATTAAAAAGTAGATCGTGATTACAAAATTAACCGCTTCGTATTTCTCTAAGAGAATCTGAGCTCAAAAAGTTATGACATCATGAGCTTTTGTTTCTGTCATGGATGTTGCTTGTGCTATTTGTTATGTTATGCATAGTCACATGACTGTGGTGCAGTCACATGCCTTCCATTTTTTTCAGTTCACAATTTTTTCTAAATCACTGATGGATAAAATAATAGAGAATAAGAATGAGAAAATCAAAGAAAGTGGAATATAACGGAAGACACCTAAGTCTTAATGGTAACTGTTAAATGAGCAGTTTGTTTTTAAAGACTTTGGCACAGTGGTTTGTATAGATTGTAAGTACCTTATTGCGAATGATGTTTTTTAAAGAAAATTCAATTAATCGTGACTAATTGTGATTAATTATTTTAATCGCACGATTAATCATGATTGAAAAAATTAATCGTTGAATTGCATTGGTTTTAATGAAGAGCAACTTAGCTGAAGTTAACTATTGCACTCACAAAATTTAAATTTAACCAGAACTACATTACACAAAGACTTATTTGAGGCTGCATATGGTAACTCATAGATTTTGATTATATATTTAAAGTCTATGTATTAACTGAATAGTGAGTAAGCTTATTAAGTGACTACTAGTAACTGTTAGCTTTAGAAAGTAGTAAGTTAGGATCTTTCTAATCCTGTGTGGTAATATTCCGGTGGGCGCCGTCATGGCCGGCCCGCGCACGTTTGTGTGCGCTTCGGATTTCGTCACCGTTTTGGTTTTATCCGATGTTCTACGAGCGGACTTTTGCATTGACTCGTTGGTTTTTCGAGGGTCTTCTGCAGTTCTTCGCTTTTTAACGTCGTTCTGAACGTTTCGAATCGGTCGTCGTTCGTATAAAGCTCGCCAAGGTCAGCCACTAATGGCTGCCGCGTGGTACAGCGTGACCATCAAGGGATGTTTTTCGGACTTCGTTGAGTCAATCTTCGTCGGATTCGCTGATATCGGCGACGAAACATTTCTCTCGGAAGACCGCTCTTGGATTTCGCCGCCGGGGAATACTTCTGACTGGCTGGGGCGTCCGTCTTCGGGTCCGCCCATCGCCGTCGGTCTCCTTGCGGGAAATTCTTCTACCAATCTCGCGGACCAACGACATCTTCCGTTCTGTGCTGACAACATCGTGGTGGTTGCAGTTCTCCAGTGAAGGACCGCTTCTTACGACTGCACTGGACTTCTCGTCGCCAGTTTTGATTTTCTTCATCCAAGCGGACTTCAACTTTAACAACTTCAACATTGCCATCTTCTGTCCACCATTGACATGTCAGCGTTGTCAAAGCGCTTTTGACTTTGGTACTTAACCATGTTACAGTGCTATAAAAATTGTCTTAGTAATAATAATAATAATAATAATAATAATAATAATAATATTCGCTTCAGATCTGAATCCAGCAAATATTGACCTGAGATATCCTGATCTGGTATCCGGTGAAAAATACCCACCTGGTCACTCCCTACTATATTGATTATATATGTGTATGCATATATACATATGTATACACTTATGTATACACTATCTATAATATTAAAATCCTTATTCTGTATGTCTGTTACCTTCAAGCGTTCTCATTGGTTGACTATTGGTAGACGGTTTAGTCCTTACGTCGCGATGCGTTGGTGGCGATGTTCAAGACGCAGCGTTGCTATTGGTAACAATTGTTCGTAGTTTAGCACGGTTTAGTCGAGTCATTGCAGCGTCAGAGGGGTGGGCGTGCGACGACGTTGCTATTGGTAACAATTATTCGTAGCTTGAGGAAGTTGTGCAATTTTAACGTACATTTTAACGTACACAAAAAATACGTGTACAGCGTCACAAATGGTTACAGTTGCGTGATTTTAACGTACATAGGCCTAATTATTACGTGGCGTAGAGCTTGGCTAGGTGGCGTATGTACAGTATATTATTGAAATGTTGTTCAGCATGAATTCAATGATTGAGTATTAGGTATAGGTATTGGATTAGTATTATCCTGCACTGCGAGCGAAGCGAGCATCTTTCTATACACATATATATGCGTATATATGTTTGTATTTGTCCTTATGTTTTAACCATTAAGATGTTGCAATATATTCAGTGAACTGAGGTTTATCGTGCCATTGCATGATGGGGCATCATAATTGCCACTAAAGAGAATACTATGTAATAACATTCATTAATATCAGCTGTTTATGCAGAACTTTAGCCTTTGCTCGCTTCAGTTAAATAAAATAGGTGCTTTATTTTGTTGCTGTTGCTGTTGCCACATTATCAGATATTGCATGTATGCTACCACCATTGTTACCAATGCAGGTAGCACTAATCTGCAGCTTTACTTTTAATACAATTCATGTTGTGTCTGAAATGTGTTTGAATTATATTATTAGCAGTATTTATTCTGTTTGATTTTATTTAGCTGGAGAAAAATGTTACACTTCCTTCCCCTAATCAACTGAAATTCAAGATACTGATCAAAAACAAAAGACTTAAACCTGAGGATGAAAAACGTAAGTTCATCAGGCTGTTGTTGCTCTGTAATTGTCTCTTTATCTATCACAAAAATTTGCGGAAGAACCTTCTAGACTTCATATAACATGAATTAATTCCTTAGTTCTGAAAGAAAACGAGCAAAATCCATCAGCTTTGAGCATTTGCATTTGCTGTTATCATGGATTTGACACATAAGTAAAATCAATGTTTATTTGCTCAAGTTAAATAGTTTTTAGATTCTTATGAGATAAAACTTGCTACAATTAGGATAGTTTCGAAAGGTTGTCGTATTTAAGGTTTTTTTTTAAATGTTTAAAGGTTTATCTCACATGAATGTTTATATGCTGTGAGAATGACAGATTGAAAAAAGCAGAATGCAAAATGAAAATATCGGCTTGCTGAAATGATCCAGCAAAGGCATTGTGTCCATTGCCATTGATGCTTTTGCTGAATCATAGAGAAGTGTCTCTTCTCCAAGCCACAAAATCAGCACACAGTAGTTATGAGAATCCCTATGCGTTTTGGTCTTTAGGCTTACTGAACAGTTTTACCATTGACTTCTCATGTTGCATGTGTGTGTGTGTGTGTGTGTGTGTGTGTGTGTGTGTGTGTGTGTGTGTGTGTGTGTGTGTGTGTGTGTGTGTGTGTGTGTGTGTGTGAAGGGGTGAACACACGCTCTTTGGAACTGCTGTTTCATGAGTGTGATAAAATGGTGCACCAAATCCTGCTCCGCGCCACATGGAAATTGCAGAATGATATCAAGGAAACTGATGACAGTTTTATTCTCTCACAGTAAAATAGCGATCATCGCAGATTCTTCTGAATTATTATGTCCAGAAAAATGTTATCCAATTCAAATTCTCATATGTATTTATTAGAGCAGTTGGAGATGCTTGATGAAGGAAAAGAAAAAGCAATTCTCGAGGAGAATGTTACTTCAGAAGACCAAGAATTAGCAGCAGGTGAAGACCACTAGGACAGTTGTAATATTAATTTAACATTATGTGAGAAGATAACTCATCGATTTCTTTGGCACAGGAGCTTCTTTTTCTTGACACAATTTGTATTGATAGCTTCTGTTTCAAGTTGTTTTTGTAGCGTCGAATAATTTGATGGCTATACTGCAAATTGCAGAATGCATGCATTACATACTTACATTCCAACATGTACTTGTATTAAATATGGTGTGTTATCAGAAGCCAGTGTGATTCTTGTAGTACAACTGTTACTTGGTCATGAGGCTTGAGAGTGACAAGTCTTGCGGTGACATTTACATGACACATTGAAAAAAGGAAGATGGCATATTGAAAAAAATGGTGAGAGGCCAGTCACAATGTTCTAACCTGGACAAGACTTGTGCTGATAAAAAAGTGGAACGATGTTTTTCTTCTGACCATCCAGGCATTTTGGAGCAAAATGCATTAATGATTTTGCATAAATCGACATTAATAAAGAGAAATATGATTTCTAAAGAAAGAGCAATCTGTTATTGGTCTGATATCTTCAGTTTGCTAATCATATGATTTGTCATGTAATGGAGTCTGACTGTCCCTTGATTTTGTCCTTGTTTCCTAATCTCCTGTGACTTTTCAGCAGAATGTGACGTTTTGTTGTTTATCAGACCTCAGTCCAACAGTCAAGCAGGACGATCTCGATGCTCATCCAGAAAATGAAGTTGCAGTGGACGACCTACTTAGCAGCAAGCAACCAAGTCTCAAACTAACAGATACAAAGGTAAGATTCTTTCTTGCCGAATGAGTTACATCATATCATGAGTTACAGCACCTCATTACAGCCGTATTAACCACATAGAAATACTCTATTTTGAATATCACATTGCTGTACTACTATGTGCTATTTTGGTATATGAACATCATTTAGCTGGATGAGTCATGGCAAAGGAAAGAATTTGTCAAGACATCCCTGGCAAGAAAGACCTAAATAAGCCATGCAACTGAAACATTTCTTTGAGCTCTTGATTGTGTCATAGTACTGTAATTTCCAGGGTATAGTGTGCGGTTTTTTCCCGCCACGGACCAGTTCGCATTATGCAACAGTGTGCATTATCTAATAAAAATTTGACCAAAGACTATTTACCTGCTAAACAAATTCAGCATGGTAAACTATTCTAAAAATGAAATCGATTTATCAATGTTCGCTTCCACTTTGTTTAGCTATGTCAATCGTTTCTAGTTACTTCAGGCATTTCCATTGATTATGTTGCACATTTATTCAGCACTATTGAATCATCTTCTATTACCTGTAAATTACCATATTAAAGTTTCTTGCCATCTGTGAGTCAATGTTGTGAGATAAACCGTGATAGTAAAAATTTTATCTGAACTACCAGGTAAATGAATTGCCAAAACCTTCAAAGGAATATTTACAAAGGTTAAAATTAAGTACCGTATATACTTGCCTTAAAATTAACTTTAAAACGCCAAGTCCACTTATCTGCGAGCCACTGCAATTTTCTAAAGAATTTTTATAAAGAAACACATTGCCCAATGCATTAATTTTGAGTCATGTTGCGTCTATTTAAAGATGTGTCCATCAAAAGAGGGTGGTCGTCTGGCTCCTCCTTTCTCAACTGGGCACCGTCAAGCAATTTGACTGTTTTATTTGAACAGGCTGTTGATGCTGTCATAGTTGTTGTATAACTTGTAAACTGTTCTGATGTGTTTGTGGAAACCATTTGAAACTAGTGTTGCTTTTGATGCCAAAATATTAGTCTGATTTTGCTTAAATCTTGTGTTTGAATTATACTATTTTGGACGATTTTATTTGATACTTGTATTCTGTTTTGCTATTGAGAGTTGATTGCATTATATGAATGATTTTGTAAATTCAGTGAATTCTGTGTAATTTAAATAATAATAATAATTTCTGTTTTGCTGCAGCTTGAGTCATCAACCATTGTAGATGCGATTTCACGCATAGACATTCGCGGCACTTTGACAGCCGATGAAGAGGCAATGCTTCTGAATTACCACTATACTGCTGCCACAACAAACATCCACCCTTGTCTATCAAAATTGGTCAACTACACTCAGCCTGTCAAGTTTGAAGGATTCGATGTCGCCAAGGGTTATTATCATTGTCTCATAGTTTAACCACTTTACTGTGATCACCGAGATAACTTGTATGCCAGAGGCATTGCTGATATCCTGCATGACACGTTTTCTTGTCCTCGTGGAAAAAAGTCATTGATGCACTGTGGGGTCCAAATTAACTCATCTTTATGTGAATTTATTTAGAACACTGAAAGAAAGTGAATTATAATTAGTGATCAAACTTTCTTAGTATAACCTGCATAAAACTGCTCATAAACAATTGAAATTTAACAATTTCTGTGTATTTTTAAGCTTTTCAATAGCTTCTTTACTGCACCTTAGTTTTATCTCTAACTATTGTTTCAGATCAACTTAAAAATGTTATTAAATAAAAAATAAACCCTATTGGGAAAATTTCAAGAAAATTTTCCCATGGTAAAAGGTTTAATATCTAATGTGGAAAATTTATGGGTAGTTAAGGCATTATTGGTTTATGTAAAGTGACTGTAAAAATTGCTAGAATACGGCAGTGTTCAATTGCATGAGGGAAATACTTAAAGCATGTTGAGAATTAGTTAGATGAACAGGCAAGACAGCATTGAAGCATTTGATATGGCAGAGTCCGGTAGAATTCTACTGGCAGCATTATTGGGAAGATGACCAAAGTCTTGTGACAGCATATTGAGAAGAGGCAAGACTGAGAAAGTTGTTGGGGTGTGAATTAGATGCTTATTATTTGATGGTTTTGTTTCTGCTTTTGTAGTCAATGAATTTCATTTTCACATGTCGTCATTCAACGAGTCTGTAGCTCTTAATCACCTAAAACAGGGAGCAACTGAGTTTGTTAAGTATCCTTTCCTAGACTGCCCACAGCCATTTTGAATCATGCATTCACCAGTTTGCAGTCTTTAATTTAGGTGCATTTTATTTATTTTGCCATTTTAATCTTGAAATTGGAGTTCAGGACAACTTGGCTTGATTCTTTACATGGAAAGTTTTTTTCTTAGTTTTGGTAAATGTAAATTAAAGAGTGTACAAGGCTTGAGATGCTTCAATCATTTCATTTCATTTGCAGTGTTTGATATCAGGTGTGCCACTATTGTCTTCGTGCCATTGGAATTGGACCTTGAGTTGTATAGATCTCTTTGTTTTTGTCTAATTTGAATGCTGAAAAACATAATATAGGGGTATCCAGTGTTTACCAACAAGGTCCGGTTGCTCCGCCCACTGGTGGGCAGAAAGTTTCCAGAAACCATAGAAACCATTGTTGTCTATTAATAGACGCCAATGGCAGAAGCAGATTTCTTGCCCACCAGCATAGATACTGGCTATGTTGGTGGGCATAGAGAGTGTTCTGGATACTCTCATAGTCCTTACTGATGTCTGCTTTCACATTCAGTCATTGTTGCAGTGTTTGATATTCCTATTGCCTTTGCTTTCAACTTAGTCATTTCAACTTAGGTAGTTATTTTTATCTCAGTGGATGTTTAAGTGTCATATCCTTTTCTTTTGATTCCATCATTTGAATCTCAGTTGATTTTCACTTAAACTAAAACTTAGTTACAACAAGCGCCAGATGAGTCGAATCTATCCTAGAGGTGGTCGGGTTGATTCAAGCAACTACATGCCTCAGGTAATTAATTATTCCAGAATGTTTGTACATATGCAAATAATAATTACACTCCATCAGACAGATGTGTTGGCTACAGTTTTAGATCTCATGTTTTTAATAATAATAATAATAATAATAATAATAATAATAACAATAATAATAATAATAATTTAGGGACCTGTGAAGCTTCGATATTCGATTAGAAAACAAATCAATGAATATATTTGATTCAAAAGTGAGCCAGCCAATTTGAAAGTTTTCTAATCGATTGGCAACTAAATATAACATGTCATACCAGTCAGCAGTTGTTCATCAAATCTATATGTGGGAGTCAACTCAACCCTTTATTCTAGTCATTCGTTTTGTTTGCCTAGTCATCACTCATTTGCATGCTATAGATTTGTCACCTTGTGACATGCACAGCACCATCTGGCAGGCTGAGTCATCAGCAGATCTTGCCTCCATTGCTGCTGCTGCTCCTGATTACCAGTCTTAGTTGCAGCTACTATCATTGAACTTCCAAGTTACTTACGGCATTGATAGTATGATATGCACCAGTGCATTGTTGGCCAAATTTGTTGAACCATTGAAATGTCATCATTGAGAAATAATCTTGAAGAAGGTTTCCTTAATTTACAAAGAATTCCAAAGGCATTCTCAGGCTTTTGGCAAAATGTCTCTCATCTTTGGGTCCTGTGCTATGGGAAAGCATCATTCACTGATTTGATTTGATATCTAAATTCGAATTTAAACCTTAACAGTCACTTTGATTTATGCTTCGATTCAAGCAAAAATTTGTGATTCACAGGTCTCAATAATAATGATAATACCTTATTATTATGCTGATAATTTATGTAGTTCTGTAGCTGAAAAAGTATCACAGAAGCACTGTAAACTAAGCTATTCTATAACATTGCAAAAGGAAAATGTAATTGACATTTTTTATAGTTGATGATTTTGTAACTTTGGGAAAAATCGTCATTGATCCACAATGCATGACTGTGTAGACATGGATATTTAGCCTGGCCTTGATTTTGCTCTGCTGTTAAGCTTTTCAACTCTATGGTCTCCTTGCTAATTATATAAAATGCTGTTGCATATGTGTTGCAATTTTAGATTTTCTGGAATGCTGGATGTCAAATGGTTGCTCTGAACTTTCAAACTCCTGATCTTGCAATGCAACTGAACCAAGGAAAGTTTGAATACAATAACAACTGTGGGTAAGATATTTATTTTATTGGAAATTAAATTTTTGTGATCTGAACTGCAATTTAAATTGTTATAATATTTCTTTTGTAATGTAATGTAACAAAATATTTGTATAGCGTCTCTTCTGAAGAATCACTCAGAAGCGCTCCCACAGCAAATTACTGTATATTGAGAAAGAGGTAAGTCTTAAGTATTATCTAAATATGTTTTGATATTTATAGCATGGAAGCACAGCTGTTGAAACTTATGTCACTCAATTTATTGATGTATTAGCCCTTAAACCACCAGAACCGAGTATAGTCGATTCCAATTGCCTATAGGTACAAAATTTGTGATGGTTTAAGGGTTAAGTGACACATCAGCCAGTTTTGGAGATGTCATTGAGTGAGATATTTGTTTGGAAATATTTCAGTTACCTTTTAAAGCCTGATTTCATGCGACGAAGTGACAGAATCTTTGATCCTTTCTCTGAAAGCCCAGTTGATGGAGTCATTGCTGCACATTGCTCTGTTCAGGTTTTATTTATCATTGAAACATCTCTTCTTTTTCACTTCAATTTTAATAAAAAAATTCAGCTATCACATAAATGCATCGTCTCGGTTCATGTTTTTTAATGCCTGTCATTATGCTGATTAATGTTACTAGTGTGTTTTCATTTTCACTTGGAAGTAAATTTGACCCTCTAGTAGCCAAAACATTGTCATTTTGTAAAAAGCTTTTAACTAATTTACTGCGATAACTCATTTGAGCGATCTTAAATGCCATTCACAGCTTGCTTGTTCTACCAATTAATAGTCCAAATTTGATGTTATTGAAGTATCTAATTAGCTATCATATACTTTGAGTTAATCTGCTGACCAAGGTTTTATCATTGTCTTTGTGTACAAATTAAACCTCTTGGATGAATAACAGATGGTCAAGGGCTTTTAATGACAGGAATATGTTGTTGTTGTTGTTGCTGCTGCTGCTGCTGTTGCTGCTGTTAGAAATGTCATTTGTAATTTTATTAGGTCATATCAGGGCAGTTTCTGTCTGATAAGAAAGTTGGCACATACGTGGAAGTGGATATGTATGGGCTGCCTACAGATACTATTCGCAAAGAGTTCCGTACAAGGACAGTTCCAAATAATGGTCTCAATCCAGTCTATTATGCAGACCCATTTGTTTTTAGAAAGGTCAGCTGCCATTGTATTTGAAAGCCAGATTAATTCAATTTTGAACTTTTTCTCAGCATTCTATGTTATGATGAAAAACTGAGAGATAATACATTATTCAAACAGACAAGCAGTTTACAGGCGAATAGTGCTATTATTTAGTAACGGATATTATTATACTTTAAGCTATCAAAGTGTATTTTGTTTGTTTGAAGGTTGTTCTGCCTGATTTAGCTGTGTTCCGTATTGCTGTTTACGAGGAAACTGGAAAATTGATTGGACAGAGAATTCTGCCTTTGGATGGACTCCAGGCAGGTGTGGTTACATATGCCAATGACACATTCAAATTAACTACTAAGAATGGTGTAGTGATTGAATTTATTCAAGTATAAAATCTGTATCATCTCAATTCTATTCATTTTTTAGATAGTGAAATAAATTTTGACCAAATGAGATTCAGAATGTGACCACTGATCTCATTACCATTGTAGGCTATCGTCACATCTCACTTCGAACTGAAGGAAATTTTCCGTTGTCTTTGCCAACGGTTTTCTGCAGAATCTCTCTCAAAACCTATGTGCCAGAAGGATTTGGAGGTAATTGCTTTTCAGCTGAAACGAGTTCACTGTGTTGAATTAGGAATGATTAACAGTCTAAGATAGGGGAATTTAAAAGGGGAATTTACTAGCATTCATTTCAACTCAGAAGTAATGGAATAATTGACATTTTAAGGAAGTTTTGGTTAAGTTTTAACTAGCTGAAGGTATGTTTTTCTGGCTTAGACTTTTGCAAGGAATGGAAGAAAAATCCACTGAATTTGTTAACAAAGCAGATATTCTGCAATGTATTTTATTGTTGTAGACTTTGTCGATGCGCTGTCACTACCCATTCATGCAGTTTCACAGGCAGAAAAACGTGCACGGCAGATAAGAGGGTTGGTAATAGATGAGAATGACATCGGTGATGTTCAGCCGACTTCAGTCAAAGCGAGGATAGAAACAAGTGAAGCCGGCGCTAGTGCCGCACTAAACAACACTCACGTTACTCAGAGAACCGTCAGTGTGATCTCATTGCCTCAGACACCAAATGCTACGTTTACTTTGGAAAGGAAAGACAGAAGAGGTTCCTCTTGCTATTGTGGCTCTGTAAACTAATTTCATTATGCTGTTTAACCCCTTTAGTGTCGAATAAAATTTTTGGAAACTCTCCCCAAATGTAGAATTTTTCAAAAAATTTTTTTAGCAAAAGCTTATTTTGAATTCCTATGATGATTAGAAGCTTAGGAAACTGTATGATTTCAGTCTTTCATGACTACAAATTGTTTTTTATTATAGAATTAAAATGAAAATTATCAAAAGGGGGTCTGAGTTGAAACGTGTGTCTGTTGACCTAGACTACTCACAATTTAGGAAATGTTTATAAAATGTTGATAAAAACAGAAGGAAAGAAGTTCTGTCCAATGTCAGTAAGAAAGTTTGGTATGATAAATCTTGAAACATAGGTCCATGTATAGCGTCATAGTCTATGGTCTATTGACTGTCGTCACTATCGGCACCGTCCTCATCATCCTGAACATCAGAATCCGAGCTACTTTCGACATCGCTGTTGAACTCCGAAGAACTATTGCTTTCTTCAAGCAAAAGTTTTATTTCTGTTGTAGATAAGACCCGTCTTTTGTGTCCCAACATTTTCTTTTACGTAGATTATAAACTTATAAAAATACCTCCGATGCTGAGACCGGTATTGTTTACTGGCTTTGATGATAAATAGCTAGCCCTCTTCTAATTCTGCATACATGTCTTTAGTCACTAGACATTGGTTAGACATTGGTTGAAAATCAACCAATCATAGATTAGATATCTATATTACACAGTCCCGACAAATGTCGGGCATGACACTGAGCAATTTGCAAAGAAAACGATGACTTTAGAATAAGCTAGGGTTTACACAACTATAGTTGGGCTACCCACCTGCGCTGCGATTTCCTGTGCCCCACTATAGTCAGGCTGAGCACTAAAGGGGTTAACACTAATGCTGCCTTTTTTTATTTTTTTATTCAAATGTTGATTATCCTGCTTAATTTTTTCTTAGCATTTGAGATTGTGTTCTATGTTGCCTTAGATTTCAACAATGGTCAGTTCTGATATTTGTTCAGCAAATTTGTTTAATATTGCATCGAAAGTCATTTTCTTGCTAGGCTGCATTTGTTCAGCAAATGTGCATGGCAGTTGTTTTCATCAGTTTTCATTTGTACTGTTATGTTTCTTGTAACAGAGGAGGCAAGTTTTGAGCCAATTACAACCGAAATTCTGCGCAATGACAAACAGTTTGTTAAGCTGATTAAAAAACAGCAGAAAGATTTAGAATCGGTGACTAAGCACCACGCTAAGGAGAAGTCGCAGTTGCAGAAACAGCACTGCATGGTGGTCGACAAAATGGTTGCAGCACACGAAAAGGAGAGACTGGTGCATGAGAGACTTGTTGTTGAAAGGCAAGCTGAGAAGAACTCTAAGCTGAAAAGAAGGTTAGCTGCCATAGATTACCATATGTACTTCTTCTGCTTAGGACAGTCCTTGGCATATCCTCCTGCTCTGCATTACTCTCGAATTTTTGGCTTAATAGATCGGTAGAAAAATG
This sequence comes from Metaphire vulgaris, assembly GCA_018105865.1. Taxonomy (NCBI): domain Eukaryota; kingdom Metazoa; phylum Annelida; class Clitellata; order Crassiclitellata; family Megascolecidae; genus Metaphire; species Metaphire vulgaris. Next base: position 10,902,079 of record CM030840.1, on the reverse strand, counting down.
GGAATTTGGTGTGAAGAGCCTTACGTTGTTCCAGTGCAAAGTAACAAGATTTTAGTGTCAAAATTAAGTAAACATATGGTTAGATATTTTATCATTTTATTTCCAATTTCTTTTGCTGAGATTAGATTCTTTATTTGTGCAATTGTTTGCTGGCGAATCACGACATGTTTAGGTGGCTTATGCAAATGGTTGTTCATTGTACTCTAGTGATGGCTGTAGCTATGACTTCAAACCTGACCCAGAACAGGTTCTACAGTCAGCAGTTGCCCAACATAAAGAGAAGGTTAGGAGGGACTGTATTAATGTGTAATCTCAGATTTCTTTATCTGCTGAAATTACTTCCAAGGTGTACAATATACAATCTCTGTAAATCTGTCTAGTGTTAGCATTCCCTGTTACTTGAGCTATGCATAGCTGTAACATTGTTGCATAAAAAAATTATTGCAGTGTTTATACTAGCTAGAACAAGTGAAGAGTAGATAGAAATCACAGGTAGTATTAGTAGTCATGGGAGATCTTGATGCAAAAGTAAGGGGAAAAGGAGAGGGGTGAAAGGTGGTCCATATAGACTGAGAGAAATGAACAAATGTGGTGAAAGATGGGTGGACTGGAAATTGGTTTCAAAATCATATAGGATGACTGTGGACCACGAAGAATCCAGTAAATTCATGCAATAATCAAGTAGATTGCATAGCAATAAAAATATTCAGAAATTCAGTGCATCAGTCTAAGACACCCACGTGCATATTGTGAAAGTGATCGTGCACCGTGTCATAAACTAAGAAGGTTCAAAAATTAAAAAATGGGAATAATATGACTGGAAGGTGATGACAGAGAGCAAAAAGGCTGAAGAAATTTAAATCAAACTACAAAACTGGTTCCAACCATTAGAGGGAAACAAGGACATGGAAACAATATGGGAGGACTTTAAAACAACAACAGTAGAGATCACACGAGAATTGGTAGCTAAAAACCAGAAACAATAAAAACAATAATGGATGAAGCAGAAAATTCTGGCTAAGCATCAGTCAGTAGCATAGCAAAGGTCTTGATCGTGAGGCTGCAATTTTCTGTTTTGATTGTGTTTGTTTTTGAATAAATATAACTTAGTTTCTATTCTTCAATATTTACCAGTATTTATTTAGCATTTGACTCACTGTAAATTATTGTTTTTATGGCTTTATTAGGTAAAAGAACTAATAGCTGAACAGACAAAAGAATGGACAGAGATGGTAACAAGACATTTGGCTGAAGTCTTTGATCTACGAAAGGTTCATTTTCATCAACAAATGGAATTACTGAAGCAGTTGATGACAGAAATGCAAACAGCTCAACAAAAGGACCTTGAATTTAGGCATGAGAGGTCAGACCCAGCTGTGGTTGGCTAGTGGTGATTGCTGAGCAGGTGCTTTCTTGTTTGTCAACTGAAATTGGAAATTCAGTTGATCAAATTTTGACCTATCTTTATTTTGTGACTTTGTTGACAGATATCTACTGCCTTGAAAGTACAATGAATAGAGATGGGAATAGACAGATACTTATATCAATGTGATGTTTTCTTTTCTGTCCTTTGTGTTGTTGACTGAAATAAATTCTAAAATAAATAGAAATAATTGGAGTTGAAGTTCATTATGGCTTGAATGAAGTTGTTTGTTGATAAGTTTGTTGTACTTTTCAAGAGATGTGAAAGACGTCAAAGCTAAGCAAGCAAAACAGTCAATGGAATCTGTGAAATCACTTCTTGGAGACAAAGGTATCAAGAATAAAGCAGAACGAGAGAGGTGACTATAATTCTTACTGAGACTCATATTTACTAACAATAATTTGTTTCGTCTTTACTTTGAAAATTTAACCATAGTCATGTGAATTACCGGTATGTTGTTATTAAGTGGTAAATTTTCATTTCATAACATAATCTACTCTTTCAGTGCAGTCCAGGTAACAAAACAGAATCACTAGGTAGGCTGGTGTTCAAAGGGTTAAATAAGCATGATGTCTCTATGTTCTGCCCATATTGGTGATTATGGTAGATGAAAAAGTATTGTTGGCAGTTGAACTAGAACATAAACGTTAGTCTCTGACTGCCTTTGAAGCTGTCTTTATTCTGATAATTGTTGCCATAGGAGAGTTCGGGAAATCAATGCAAACAATATGAAGAAATTTGTAGAGGAGAGAAAGCGACAGGACAATCGACAGACCCAGAGCAAAGAAAGTCTGGCAAAGATTCATCAGGAACAGATGGATGTGCTCATAAGTGAAATGACTAAGGTGTGTTTGCCATTAGCTTTGCCACAAGGAGGGCATGGGTGTTTTGACCCTCCCTATTCAGACTGGGACCAGTGATTAGATAGGCAAAGCCTATGAGAAAATTTGGGGGAGTATGGGTGATTGTTGACAAAATTTGTATACTTAGTTGTATTACAGGGTGTCCACTCAATATAGTGCCGGCAAAATAGCGCCGACAAAAGGGCTCCACAAATCCCAACAAATTGGCGCCAATGTAATCATGTGATATGAAGAAACCAACAGTAATAAATAAAGCATGGATAATACTCGGCTATGAGATGCCAAGGATATTCAGTACCATCTTTCAAAAATTTTGTTCCACTGACATCCCCTACAACTTTGCTGCTCACCCAATTGGGGTTACCACTGAAAATTTTTTGCTACAGAGCTTCAACAAATTTTTTGCGAAAGGAGTTCTATTTTAGGCCATAGAGTGGACCCTACTCCCCCGAATTTCTTTGTTTGGCACGGATGGTTAGAAAGAGGGATAAAAAGGCTAAACAATGACGTATACCTCATCTTCTTAGCTCTTATATAGCCTGAGATATAGCAAATTCAAAAAAAATACAGTTTTAATTTTTGAAGAACATTTTTCCAAAAAATAATTCCCCGGTACGGTCACGGTATCTAAACATTTAATCCCCGGTTAACCCGTTCCCGGGCACCGCCGTCTTAAGACGGCGCCCGAAAATCACATTCAGACGGGTAAAGCCGTTTATAAACGGTGCTTACGGCGCGCCACATAAGGATGTGTGTACTCCGGACATTGAATTTTAAACCGCACCAAAAGCGACTATTCTATTTATTTACTATCCATTCGATAGATGGCAGCACTTTCTTCGCTGTTGTTGACTATAATATAAGCAAGAAAACTTGCCGATGATCGTCCACGTTGCCATTGATCGTCCGTTGATTTTGCATTGAAATGCCTCGAAAAAGACTCAAGTCTGGAGTTTGAAAAATCATAACTCCGCCAATTTTGGCCCGATCTTCAAAATTTTTGCACCATTCTGTTCCAATTACACCGCCCTAAAACTTTCGTGTTCACAGTTGGGGGGTCACCGCTGAAAATTTTAGGCTATTGCGCTTTGAAATTTTTTGGGTGGTAGGGTTCCGATTTTCTGCTGTAGAGTGGACCTACCCCCAAAATTTTTTTTGGGCACGCATGGTTCGAAAGAGCAATAAAAATGCTACACAACGGTGCAAACCGCATCTTTCTAGCTTCTATACAGCCTGAAATATACTGAGTTGTTCGGTTTTTCAGATTGAAAATCTGTTATGAAAATTGTCATTTCTTGAGCAATGAGTAATATTGTTTGAAAAAGCATAACTGCTCCAAATTTTGTCCAATCTTCAAAATTTTTGCATTATTCTGTTCCAATTACACCCCTTTACAACGTTCTTGCTCACAGTTTGGGGGTTACCGCGGAAAAAATTTTTGCTATTGGGCTTGGAACAAAATTTTTCCTTTTTTGGGCTGTAGGGTGGACCCTACCCCCAAAATTTCCTTCTTTGGCATGGATGGTTCGAAAGAGCAATAAAAATGCTAAACAACGGTGCAAACCGCATCTTTCTAACTTCTATATAGCCTGAAATATAGTAAGTTTAAAACTTGTATGTTCACATTTTCACATGAACGCCTTTCCCCCAAATGAAATACCCCGATTGGGGACGACTTGAAAAAATGTTAAGGGGTTAACAAATTGTCGCATTAAATAAATAGGCCTACATTTAGCATTTTTTGCGTTACTAATGAGTGTTTCTCATCAGTCTTGCTTTTTTCGTTTATAAGCTAATTACGCCACCACAGTAAAAAATTAACATGTTATTTTTGTGTTGGCTAAAAAGTATATGAACGTTTTTTCAAAGTTTTTTATAGTTCCAGAAAAAACATGTTTTTATGTTTCTTATTTCTTTTTATATGTTTGCAACACCAATGATTTCATTTACATTCTTCTTAGATACCATGGATTTTCATGCTCGGTGACCACAGACTTTGCTACATCTTTGTATTTTGTTATCAAATTGTTGCTGTATTTTAGAAATGAATTAGGATGTAGACTTAAATATGTATTAACCATTTGTGATGGCAGTGGTTGTTAAATTTAGTATTGTCATATGTATTTATCTGTATTTTTGTAGGAATTAGAAGAAATAGAAATGGGATATGAAGAGGATAAATTGGCTCAGAAACCAGAGACAGTCATATAAATCGTTGTTTTACTTACTGTATACATTTATGTCTTGTCTTCTTCTGGAGTTGCTGGTAATTTGACCATTTATTGATGTTCTCTCTTTCTCAGTCCCTATCGGCATAGTGTCCGTAACTTTTCTCCATAATCTCAATCTGTGTTAAACAGCTTCTGGGAATTTGCATAGCATTTTGGTTTGTTTGTGTATTGGTGCAAGTAGAGTTCCTTTAATCTTGTAAATATTTAGTCTCTGCTTTATTTTATTCTTCTAAGCATATTTGAAAGCATCTGTGATGCTGGCGACATACGGTGTCCTACGAAGATCCATTATAAATCGGCAGTAACAAAATTGGAAGTGTTTATTGGAATGAATGCATTAAACCCTATTGGTGTATATAAACTTATTTATTTGTGTTAATGTTGTGCAAGTTGTTCCTGTTCGAATTGCTAAGACTGTGAACTCTTCTTATTTGCTTGGTTGTTAGGTGCTTGAATGTTCGTTCAAAAGAATTGTTTTGACTGTTTTAGAACTTGCCTTAATCATTAAAATAGTTTTCATGCGAATACAAAATTTGAATTCATCCACATATCCATCCTTGTTATAAGCCTGAACACCATTTTCATAAAATGTCGGATAGCACTTTGCTACAGACTTCACGCATAGTTAAGCCTTGCATGCTAGGAGTCTCTTGTCTCTGTTTTGTGATGAAAATCTAGCATCTCAAGCTTGTTAATTAATTGTGGATTTTCCATGTGCATCTATTTAATGTATTAGTGAGATTAATCGTTATGTGATGAGTGGAAGTAGTCTCGCACAGATTTGGAAGAAAGCTAATTGAACATTGAACTCTATTAGTCAAATCCAGAAAGTTTTCATTGTGAATGTTTGTACAGTTGAGCAGAGATGTCTCTATGCGAGTCTATTTCTCACAGAGCCTTATTGGTGTTATCGTACAATTTGATTGTACTGTTTTGCATGTATCCTACATTTTATGTTTTTCTGTTGCTTTGGATTTGTTTTCACGTGTACGAGTCTTGTTTTTAAGTTATCAGCTTTTTATTATGTGATGATTTTAATGTTGAATTTGATGAGCTGATCAGTTATTTCATTCAAATGTGGTTTGTAAAAGAATGTCTGATTTGGTCATGACAACAGCTGAATAGTAATGGTCTTTGTTGCAAAAGCACATTGTGCCATTCTTAAACACTTACTTGTTTTGTTAATTTGCATTGTACTCTTAGTCAGGATGGTAATTTTGTGGGTGATTGGAGTAAATGAGTCTTAGCTTGTTATATATGTGTTCTCTGCAGTCTTGAGAAGTCATCTGTTGTCATTGGACAAATACTTCAGCATTTTTAAAGGTGTTTTCTCTGTCTTGTTTGTGTCCTAGTGATTGTTGTTCCAAAATTTTACTTCATCTTTCATTTGCCTGTTTTATTACTTAGTCTGATGTCACTGCATTTCCTGTTTTATTGGTGTCTGTCTCATCTTCCAGATAATATTCCTTGAATTATTTCCTTTTCAAGATAATCTCCACTCTTTCTCGTGATATTTCCAAAATAAATCAGCTTCCATCTTATTGTCTCCACTAGCAAGTGATGCTTCTTTTCCAACTTTCTTCTTGCAAAATAAAAATTTCAAAGGTTCTGGTTATACCAGCGGTCTGCAAACTTTTCCAATGAAGGGCCAAATTCTGTGGAATTTTTGCAGTCCATAGCTAAAAATCCTGGTTAAGCATGCCATTGGATAAGAATAAAATAAAGGTTAAAGTCCTTTCAAGTAATTTTTGCAAATATGTGCAATCATTTCACAAACTGGATTATGTCATAAAAAGATAATATATTATGGATTCTATCATCCAAAGTTTATTAAACTTTAATAATATGATATGAATTGTAATGGGTCCCTCATCTGACGTCTTGGATTCCTCCAAATCTGAGATTATTTTAAGCAAATCTCATTAAATTAGTATATGGTGAACCAATGTACCCCTGTATCTACGAGAACTAGTACCGAGAAAAGAGGGTGCTTTATTCCCTCCCGTTTTACCCATTTCTGTCTCTCTTTTCTTTATTAGTCTTTCACAGTGTGACGTCAGTAGGGAATGGGAAATTCATGGTCACTCTTCATATAGCAAGGGAAATGACAGTTTTCCTTCCACTGGTCTGATCCTCGAATATCACCTTGGCCGTTCATAAATGTAACTTTTTATGAATGGGCATTGGTTTGTTGCTTTCAAGAGCTCACTACAGCCGGTCCCTCCACACTCTATCACTACATCTTGCCTCTGCACAGATGATTAACCCAGAACCCTTCACCTTCAGTCTATCTCTTATGCTATGTATAGATGAATAGAGTGTGTGGAAAAAACAAGTTTTCAGATAAGATTCTTACAGGCCAATCAAAATACTATCATGGGCCAAATTTGGCCTGCAGGTCAGGGTTTGCAGATCGCTGGGTTATATCATAGAGTTTATTAAGAGTTTATTTATAAAAGTTTTTGGAACAAATTTGCTTTCTTGATATTTTGATCAGTATTAATTGGTCTATTATTGACAGTATGCAAAAAAGTGTGTTTTAAATATATCAAATAGTAAATGATTGCCATTTGGATGTATAATGTTGACATTCAATATCTCGGTGACATTCATCATCATTCCAATCATGGGAGTGTAGACTTCTGCTCAGATTGGGTTGGAGTGCAAAGCAACATTTTGAGAAATGCTGTATTTGAATTTGGTTCAGAAGCCTACTTATTTCTAGTTTATTATTATTATTATTATTATTATTATTATTATTATTATTATTATTATTATGCACATGTATACACTTGCAGTGAAATAATCATATGCGGCTTTTACAGTATATACCTAGTGTAATTCAGTTATACACGGCAATGTTGTTTACAGTTTGGTAAAAAATTTATAAAACTGAGTGCAAAGTTATTGGACAGTAAATTTTGAATGGCAGCTGGTGATCAGACATTTATTTTATTCACCACATTTGATCTTTCATGCATGGGAAATGAACTTTGCTTGATGCTCATTGGTACCATGAGTCTGGTCAGAAGGAAAATTGGAGTGGCTCCATACTTACTATTGAGTCATCTCATTATAACATAGTCAATTTTTTGTGTCTAGGATATGCTTTACATGTTATAAATTATAGAAGCAAATTAAATAGCATGCTTTGCCATTGAAATATGAAATTAACTGGTCACTGCATATTATTTACTTATCAGCAGGTTTTTTCTGCTCATTACTCTGTTTTTACTGCACAGACCTAGCAACAGCTATGAAGTGAATTGTGACTAAAATGTAATGAGAGGTTACTTGCTTCATTTCAATGTCTGCTTAATTTTTTTGAAGTTATTGGCAAATAAAACTCTCTTCAAGAAGGCAATCTCCATACATGTCATGAATTTATGTCTACTCCTTGCAGTGCTGTCCTTCCAAAATAGTATTTTTGTTACAGACTATGTAAAGTCTTTGTGTTTTGTTCTCCTAAACTTTGACCTGCATTCAGATTTTTCAGAATTGGCTCCCTAAACTTCTGACTCAATTCAGACTTTTATTCACTGTCAAACCTGTCAAACCCATAAGGGATTGTGTTATCCTGAGCTGCTTAATCCTCCAGGCGGCCTCTGATGGCAATCATGCTACTCTGATGTCTAGGTGTATTGCATCACTTTGGTTCATATTAAACTCTTCCATTCATTGAAGCATTTTTTGAAATAGATACCATTTGACTTTTGTCTGTGTTCTTGAGTGCAGTGGCTATCAGAACCATACAGTTTGACAAATGAATACTCCTTTTTAAAGCTGCAAAGGTTAAGTGGAAGATATAAGAGATAGCATGCAATTTTTGCAATTGTATTACAATGTAATTTTAATTGAGATCTGTGACAGTTTTCGAGTTGTTTTTTAGCAGACACAGAATCTGATTTAATGTTCACTGTTAATGAAAACAATTTTGTTTTTAGGCTTTTTACATTTAGATGGTTTTATATGTTTTAAGTTTTTTTATAATGTATCTGTTTTCAAACTGCTACTGATGAATGTATTTCAATTATGCTGAACACTGCAAAATTTGAGTGGCAACCCTCCGATGTCTTGTGTTGTATTTGATCGACCTGACGTATATTAATTGTTGTTCCTTTGTTCTGGTGAAGTCTTGAATTTGGCACCTCTCATGTATGCCACTTTGCAAGTGTGTCTAGGGCACATCTTACGACAACTCGGTAATTCTGTGTTCCATGTTTCATGATGTTGCATTGGTGTGGTTCCAACAAAATTAGTGAATGTAAATTCTTTTGACTCTATGTAGGCACAATAAGGACATATCACAGCGTGAATTGGTACACTGTGGGGAAATGTTTTAGCCCTTTGCACCTTGATTCTCTGATTTTTCAAGTTAAGAAGGTTGTTATTAAAAACCTTGAAGCAAAATCACATCTTCACATCCTAGACAGTTCCAGGGTGCACCATCCCTACTTCACACTTATTGCTAAGGCAATTTTACCACCATCCATGGCAACAGTCTACAAGTTTGCCTTATGAACAAGTCTAATCATTTGCATCGGTGGTGTAACAAGGGTTCCAGAATAGGGAGGCCCCAGGCACCAACATTTCCATTGGTCAAAAGCTGTAGTGCGCGCGTGTGTGTGTGTGCACCCGACCATTGCCGCGGCTTAAAAAACATCAGGGCTGCTTTAACCCATATAACAGTGTTGTAATAAATTTAACTGTAACTCAATTTAAAATGGACGGATATATCCTTGGTTCTAGTTAAGGGGTTATTTAAATACCCAAATATATATATATATATATATATATATATATATATTTATATATATATAATATATATATCGATTCACGCCACAAAATATAAATATATAAATAATATAAATATAATATAACAATAATAATATATAAATATAATGTATAAATATCTAAAACCATCATTAAAGAAAATGTAAATGAACAGTCTATAAGAGGAACATTTCCAAATCTGAAAATTGCAATAAATCCAAAGTATTTAAATTTCTTAAATACATCTAAAATTTCATTTCTATTTACAATTTTTTTATCATTTAAGTCCTCTTAAATAATGAAGTACCGAGGGTATTTAAAAAAATATTTAAATATATATATATTAGGGCTGGTAACGATTAAAATTTTCTTGTTCAATTAATTGGACAAATTTTTAATCGATTAATTTCGATTAAAATATTACATAGGCCCCTATAGCTTTTAGCTGATCTTCTTGCATTGCAACTCAGCATAGGTCCTAGTGTCTACTTTGCCGTCTGCAATTAGCTTAAAAACAAAACACAAGTGCTTGCTCATCTCTCCCCTTAAATCAGAGGTTCTCAAACTTTTTGTCTCTGCATACCCCTCGATAGTTTTGAAATGCGATGCGTACCCCACCCCACCCCAAAAAAATTACATTTGCAAATGATGGCTATAAAGTTATAAACGTATATTTCAAAGTTGCTAAATAGAATCCACATGTAGACAAGCAGCTTCAGTCATACTGAATGTTATCCTCCTGGTACTGGCGTTTCTTCGTATGTGTAGTTGAGGAGGAGGACGCGGAAGACGTCAGCAAATCACTCGATGCAATGTGACTGCGCATTTTCACGTAAGATAGAGAGGCGGACCGAGGGGCAGAAGGGTACATATATGTCCTCGGGCGCCGAGGTGGGGGGGCGCCAAAATCGGGTATTTGGGTAAGTGAAACGCACAATAAAGAAGAAGAAACACGTGTGACGACCTTTTATGCTTGTCAGCACTAAATGCTAAATGGAGAGGGGCGCCGAAAACGATGTGACGACCTTTTTTGCTCGTCACCAATGTTAGGGGCGCCAACGGTGTGCGCTTTGTCCCCGGGCGCCGCATACCCTCGGCCCGCATCTGGTAAGATACTATGATAAATGTTGGTTGCTTTCCACTATTCTGCAACTCACTTGTGGGTTAATATTATTAACGTAACCTAATCTGCTGGTGCTATCACTGACCTGGTCCATGTGGTTAGTGACTGGCTACGCAGGCTGATGCTATTTATATCACGGAGCATACGTCTGGGTTGAGGGGCTATGGCCGATATGCCTATGAGTTGAAATTTTCATCTGTCAGCAGTATAGTATGTGTGGCATGAGTGCGTCGCGAGCGAGCGCGACTCGTGTGTGTGTGTGTGTGTGTGTGTGTGTGTGTGTGTGTGTGTGTGTGTGTGTGTGTGTGTGTGTGTGTGTGCATGCCTGCAGACTGATTGTAAGTGGCAGAGTGAAGGATTACGGTCAGTGTAAATGCGCACACATGCATGTACATTGTAAAACAATCAACGCCTATGTCCAAAATGCCTTCAAAATCTGCATTAGCCATCTTGTTAGTAACTGCTGACGCTTTTCTTTTCTGGGTAGGCCTATACCGTTCCGCCAAGATCTTGAGTCTGTGCTGATTCTGCTCATTTCCTTTACTTGACAATATGAGTTTACTTAGCTTCCTCCATGCTTTTTTCGCACTTCTTTCCCGTTGCACGTCCCTTGTTATCCAAGGAAGTTTGTTATGAATTTTCTTCTGTTTGGGTATGACCAATTCTGTGACTTTGGATATACATTTGGTAAATATGCTCCAGCCTTCCTCTGTGTCTTTTCCTGTTATCTCCCTATCCAAATCCATTTCTGTAATCATCTTCTTCGCCTGATCATGTTCTCCCTTCAAACAGTTGCGTCTTTCTAGAAACTGATTTTGTTGACCTATTCCGAAGTTAATAGTAAAACTGACCATTTGGTGATCACTTGTTGCAAAATTCTGCCCAACCTCCACGTTGGAAACTATATTATCTTCTGTTGTTAGAACCAGGTCTAATACGTAATATCTAATGCATGATTTTGTAATGACGTACTCTAAGCCTTCTTAAAGATTCTATTATTATTATTATTATATGCATAGTTACGTCATATTCCCACTAACACGTCATCTCAGTTCACCAATTATCTCTTGTTTCCTTTGAAATGAAGTCGGATGAGGTCATTCCGAGCAGAGCTCAAGTAAAGGATTTGACTCTACGTTAATCGAAGGAAGGCGAGCTCTATGGTGGATTATTGATGATTTAATTAAGAATTATGTAGATGCGGCGTTTGTTCATGTGTGTGTGTGTGTGTGTGTGTGTGTCTGTAAGTCTATAAGAGTTCTCCGTCTTCTTCCGAAATGTCTTTTGCTAAGTCCGAGATAGAGCGTCGCCGACAGATTCCTGTGCGTGGTGTCGCCGAGATCGAGACGGTTTCCAGCGTCAAGAAGTCGCTCAACCGTCATTTACACTATTCGGTTCACAAAGATCAATACGTATCTGGTATGAGGGATTACTACTTGGCCACTGCGTACATGGTCAGAGATAACCTAGTAGCAAGATGGATGAGAACACAGCAACACTACTACGAAATCGATGTAAAGGTAGCGTAGCACTGGAAATTTTGATTCGTGCTGAGCGTCTTGATCGCCAATCCACTCAAACATTGGCGGAAACGTGGATGAACAAGTTGGGACCAACCACATTTACCTTCCCCCTTCCGTACGGTAGCCTCGGAGAAGTTGGTTGGGGGAAATGGGGCTCGAGCCTAAAGACCTAAATAGAAGTTTACGCCTAAGCATTCGAATTGAATCAAAGCACTCCGAAAGCCTCCTTATATTAATAATAGCCTAATGCACTGTGCACCAGTCGATGGTCGCTCGAAGGTGAAATCGTTGGTCAGAATTATGTCCGTGGTAGTTTAAATTATGGGCCGAATTCCAAAAGATCAGCTGTATGTTGACTGGTTCTGGTTAAGCTGGAGGTAAGCTGACCGAAGGTAAAGAATGACCGAATCGACGGCTTATAAGATTTTATGTTTAGGGCTATAAGCCTGTGTGAAAACCACTAAACGACGTTTTCTGTGTCCAAAAACATGCATTAAAAAAGTTTTTTCTTTTTATTTTAATTTTGAACTTGCCAATGTAACCATACTCCCAGTCATTAGGATCTGTTGTCAATCCACAATATTGAAGTCTTTTTCACTTAAATTAACAACCATCTTCGTTGCTCGTCTTTGCTTTTTCTAAAAGGAAGCGCCTGAACACAAAGGATCGTAGCTTTGAGGAAGTTGCGCAATTTTAACGTACATTTTGAACTGTAGATCAGTAGAGCATCCCCAGCGGCCCACCAAAAGTAAACTATACTAAAATGCATTCCATAAATGACGTCACGCACTTAGAAGGAGGATCGGAACTGTAGATCGGCCTTCTAAATATACACTGGGGTCGATAGAAGTTGACGACAACAATTTTACAATTAATAACGCTCGAACTCGAGTATGGGACCTACCTTTACTTTTACCTTTACCTATCATGAATAAAGTTCACCGGCTATTGGATGATACTATGAATGTAGGCAGGAGCGGTTCTACGTTGGGATGACTGGAAATGCATCCCCCAGCGGCCCACCAAAATGCGTCTTTAATGGAAGACTAGAAAGATGCTCGCTTCGCTCGCGCTCGCATCGCTCGCAGTGCAGGATAATACTAATCCAATACCTATACCTAATACCCAATCATTGAATTCATGCTGAACAACATTTCAATGATCGCCACCTAGCCAAGCTCTGCGCCACGTAATAATTAGGCCTATGTACGTTAAAATCACGCAACTGTGACCATTTGTGACGCTGTACACGTATTTTTGTGTACGTTAAAATGTACGTTAAAATTGCGCAACTTCCTCAAGCTACGAACAATTGTTACCAATAGCAACGTCGTCGCACGCCCGCCCCTCTGATGCTGCAATAACTCGACTAAACCGTGCTAAACGTACGCTTCGTCAAACACTTCTTCGTCAACCAATGAGAACGCTTGAAGGTAACAGACATACAGAACAAGAATCTTAATCTTATAGATAGATGATCAAGATAATACTAAAACCCAATCATTGAATTGAACAACGCTTCAATGATGTATATCCACAAAGTTAAAATATGGACCATATTCATACGTTAAAATGACAATTTCATCGCTACAAATTGTTACCAATAGCAACGTCGTCGCACGCCCACCCTCTAACGCTGCAATGACTCGACTAAACCAGTCAAATTCGTCAACCAGTGAGAACGCTTGAAGGTAACAGAATATTGAACAAGGATCTTATATAGATGATCGTCTACACAGATTGACTTTGTATATCCCCAAAGATATGGACATATTAACAATTTCAGACTTGAATGGCGAATACTCAATATTGCACTATGACTTTGTAGGCCTATATATAACCAGACTTGAATGGCGTTTATACCCTACATTGTGTCAATTCTGAACATTATATTCTATAAATCATATGTAGGCCTACAGATTTCTCCTAAACCGTTTACATGTAAATCCTTTGACAATTGGCGGGATCTTCATAGAAATTCATTGCATCTTCAACCAAGAGTTCTTGGAACCACAACTGAATGTCAGTGGCGTAACCACGCCCGGGCAATTACGGGCAATGCCGGGTTACTTTCTTTCTGCCCGGGTTGAAAAATTTGATAAAAGTATGCCTTTATTATTTTGATTTGCTTATCATTACGTCATTGACTAAATAGTCTAAAACTAAAGTATCTGGAATACGTATTCACAGGTTACAGGTATCAGTCAAGTGCAGTAATTCAGTCATTTTGTTTGGCAAGTATATGTATCTGCGTGATATGTCGAATTTCAGTTATGGCGGCAATCGCCTGTCCCTATGGACCATTCATTTCCTATGCATCTTCCTCTACCGAAGTGAACGCTATCTCCAATTGGCGCTCTGGCGATGGCTTGGCGACTGATACCAGGGATAGCTGAAGTATCTTTGACCTGTGCGCTCGAAAGACCCTCGTCGGGTCGGGTCGGGTCGACCCGCCTTATAGGAGAAAAATGGCAGCTGCTTTGAGATTTGACCTTTTTGACCCGAGAGGTACTCCGATTTCCCTGTGTATTTGGTCTGAAACGGGAAGGTCAGCACTGGGCAACAAGGCACATTGACATTAAGAGAGCATTCCTAAAATTCCTTTGTATAATATCAGAGCAGGTGGGTGTGCTTTAAGAGTTGAAGCTTATTACAAGTTCGCGCCAAGAGTAAATTTATTGTTTTACTCACAATTTCGCGTATAGTCATATTTTTGAAAGGCATAGTTTCACGGACACAGCGTCTGGATTGTAAAAGTTGCCTGCGTTTGATTTCTCAAGAATTCTAAAGAGGAATATAATCTTAGAAACATCAGATGACGTATGCCAAACTATTTATTCGTCGAGTGCAACTAGTCATCATTTGCCAGACAGTTAAAATATCGGCGTCGTTGCGAACTCTACTGTAGAAATGAACAGAATAAACAGTCTCAGCCTCTGAATAAGAGCCCAGAGGACAGTTCCAGAGAACTAGATAGCAGTGTAGCCTAAATTGCATCTATAGGGCCTTGGAAAATTTTGGAGCCAAGAAATCAGCCAAACGTCGTTTCCAAAGTTACTATATTGCAGAATTTCCATGGTTGGCTAATTCTGTTCAGCAGGATGCTGCGTATTGCTTCTATTGTCGTTACCAGAGCAAAGAAAGCTTAGCTCACCATTTGGTGAACTTGATTGGCAGCACGCAACGGATCAAAGGTAGGGGCCTATGGATTCACTCTTTAAAAGTCATCTGCTGAGCAATTGCGTTGCCTCGTGAAATGGGATCAGTTTAAAATCCTCGTGTTAATTTTTTTAAATATTTTTTCGAGTGCCTGTCCATAAATTACGTAAACAAAAGAGGCAAGGGTTTGAAAAGTGTGACAACTGTTGATAAGGCGGGGAGGTGAGTTAAAATTCGCCCAAAAATTGCTTACGTAATTTATGGACAGCCCATGGTCAGCTGCCCGGGTTACATTTTGACTCTGGTTACGCCACTGCTGAATGTAGATGCTCATGATGAATGCATCTTTGGTAGAAAATTAACTTAATTTTTGCTCTCACTCTCCCTGTCTGCCTCTCTCTCTCTCTCTCTCTCTCTCTCTCTCTCTCTCTCTCTCTCTCTCGGCGTTATCAAGCGGTTTCTTAATTCTGTATTTGACTGCAGAGAATTTACTACATTTCGTTAGAGTTCTACGTCGGCAGATCGTTGACTAACACAATGGTCAATCTTGGGATCCTGGCGACGTGCGACGAAGCTCTTTATCAGGTGAAAGCAAGACCA
The DNA here is from genome assembly GCA_018105865.1 of Metaphire vulgaris. Lineage (NCBI taxonomy): Eukaryota > Metazoa > Annelida > Clitellata > Crassiclitellata > Megascolecidae > Metaphire > Metaphire vulgaris. The sequence continues at coordinate 10,886,384 of CM030840.1, read as the reverse complement.
TCTCTTAATTTTCATTCCGTCGAAAATTCGTCCTTAATTTTCATCCTCGGACTTCATCTGCGTCATTGGCATTGAATGGGCATTCATGTACTGTATAGTATATACCAGTGTTTCCAAAACTGTGGGTCGCAACCCAAAAGTGGGTCGCGACTCGCAAGGCTTAGTTTAATGGGTCGCGGGTAGCGCGAAATTAAATTTAAAAGTGTCATTTCTGACCAATACTACAATGTGACAAGCCTTGAAAGTTGCAAGTAGACTTAGGAATTTATATGCCTGCAATCCTCCATATAGCCTCCGGCTTATATTAAAATGATTAGTGTTTTATCCAATTTTAGTTGACAATAAGTTTGCAGGGTCGCGGCATGTTACAAAGCCGCTGAAGTGGATAGTTGTTCCAGACAGTTTGGGAAACCCTGGTATATACTGTACGTGTGTGTGTGTGTGTGTGCGTGTGCATGCTTGCGTGTGCTGTGTGTGCGTGTGTGCGTGGGCGTAAAACACGGGGGGACGGCGGGGGACGGTCCCCTCGAATAATTAGTTGGCGGGGGACAGAGTATCAATTATCCCCGCAATGTTTTGGGCTATATGGTAAAAACAATTCTATCCTACTCCATGATGTTATGATGTTGATGCCAGAATTACGCCAAATCCGCATTCTCTCATTTCGGATGACCTTTTTTGCTTGTTAGGGTATTTTGAGAGGGAAAAATATAAAAATATCAGGATGACCTTTTTTGCTTGTCAATACGTATTTTATGGGTGATTTTAAGTTCCCACCATAAAATGCAATATCCCCCATAATTGAGGGGGATTTTTATATTTCTGGGGGGTCAACTTTTAGAAACTTATTCTATCCCCCCCCCATGTTGACGCCAGGTTTATGCCACTGTGTGCGTGTGTATGTTTGTATGTAGGCCGAAGAGTCTTCTTGTCAACCTGTTGCTTGTTGGCTCTGTCTGATCAATTTAAACATAGTTAAGAACATGAATTCAGGTATCCAGTCATGTCAAGTAGCTGATGTGAGACAGGCCTATTTCACAAGACTATTTTATTTGTGAGATAGTTTTCAGATCAACTCGATCACGCCCTTTTCTCAGATAGTGCGGTTAACGGCCTTTCAGTAGGTTGGACGCATTCATTCTTCTAGATCAATTCGAAAACGGTGTAATGAAGCTGCGTTAAAAATGCTCGATTCAGTTGGGCCTAGACTTGGAGGAACTGGAAGAGTTCGAAGAAGAGGCTGGCCTTGGAAACGGAGGACTCGGCCGGCTGGCTGCCTGTTTTCTGGATTCGATGGCCACCCTTGGAATCGCTGGCTACGGTTACGGGCTGCGCTACGACTACGGCATCTTCACTCAGCGCATTCGCGGCGGATGGCAGGCAAGTAAGACTTCCTACTAACCAGCTCTTAGTTTAACAGCAACTAAAATTCTACATTGTGACTGCCACTTGGGTGGAAGCAGTGTTAGAGTTGCCGGTGGGGTTGGGGGGTTGAACCCCCAGCTAGCTTTGCAAAACTCCCAAAAATCGCATATCGGATACATGCAGTTTTTGTTACTGTATTCATTGAGTTTCAGTCCTCAACCGAGTCAACCCCCAGCTCAAATTTGACAACTCAAACACTGGGTGGAAGCTGGGTGGAAGCTCCTGTTCGTTAAATAATTCAAACGATCGATGTAACTATAATATTAGTTTTGCATTCACCAATCGGAAATACAATGATGTTGGATAATGTTGTCTGACTAAGGTCTAACCGCAAACGTGGCGCTGTATTTGAAACTGTACGCAAATTCGAAAGCATAGATGTCGCTTAGATGCCATCCGCACTACACAGTTCGTAAAGCTGAAATGTACAGTATTTTTCGAAAATGATGTTCTTTAGTTGGAGGAACCAAGCGATTGGCTGAAGTTCGGAAATCCGTGGGAGAAACCGCGGCCGGAGTATTGCGTTCCAGTCTATTACTACGGAAGGGTTGAGAAGACGCCAAATGGAGTGGAATGGGTCGACACACAGGTGAAAACAGCAAGACGTTTGTCTCATTAAAGACCATGAGTTGCTGTTGATGGCGCTGAGATTGTCTAGACAAAAAAAAACAGCTCGAACTCTTGATGAATAGGGTAGGCTTAATAATTGAGTGCCACTCTGGGATTTTAAATACGAATATTAGTGCGCAATATAATTCGTATTCCTTTCTTAAATGCCTACAGGTAGTTTATGCGACGCCTTACGACACTCCAGTTCCTGGATATCACAACAACATGGTCAATACGATGAGGTTATGGTCAGCAAAGGCTCCAGAGTTCTTCGATCATGAATTTCGTAAGTCTCTGAAAATAAGGAACCGTCAACTCAGATCGCATAAGCAAAATAGATTTTGTGATTTAGCTTAATTTTAAAGTGTGAAAATAGTCCAATGAAACCGCCATGTTTAGTGCTACCATTTTAGAAAACGTGCCGTTTCACCGGATCGTTAATTAAAAGTAAATCTCTTTTTTAAAACGATTTTTACTTAATAGATTTCAGCTTCTATCGCTCATTAAGTTAGCTTTTAGAAAGCAGAACTCTGATTATTTCAAATTTATTTGGGTTAGGCATAGCGAGCTTCTGCTGTTTGGGCAGTCACGAGTAACCTCCTTATTGAAGTAGGCTAAAGACCAAGTCAAATGTAATTTGATTTGGTCATTAAAATTATTTTCTCTGCATTTAACTATGTCGCGAAAGTACGTATTTTGTGCCATTAGACTGCAGGAATTTGAAAGTAAAGTTTTTACGTTGATGATTGTTCTTTGCTAGGCTATAGACGAAACCCATCTATGGGGCTGTCCATTAATTGCGTAAACAAAATGGGGAGGGGTTTGAAGAAGATTGACATTTGACAATTGTTGACATGAGGGAGGGGGTCAAGATAAATTTACATAAACAATTGTATTTTTACAATAAATTTAATAAATCAAGAAAAATAGAAAATGAGTTGGTGCATTGATCCTCAGTGGTACACAGTCGCTCTAAATATAACAATTGAGGTACATTTGACTTCACAGTGGGAAGATGATAGAAGCTAGAATTCAAAGTGTTACAGTCATTTTGACTTCAGTTAAATAAAATACAAAAATCGATTACGGTTATTTTTTCCGATTATTACGATTATTTTCGATTATTTTTCACGATTACGATTTTGATTACGGTTTTTATATAATCGCGATTTCGAAATTTAGAAACTGGCTTTCCCGCCATATTTTACAGTATTCGGCAATCCTCTCTATCTATCGACACCCCTAAAATTTGGTAATGTGACAATGGTATGCATACAGAAAATGATTTGTTCAAACAGGCCCATTGCCAGGAGGGCCATTCGGCCCGGGCCTCCATCATTTGAGGCCTCCCTTTGTTTCCTTGTCTAGAATTCTGGGAGAGCTAGGGAATAGTAGACATTTTTTGACGTTTTTGTTTTGACAAGAAGGTATTCTGCGGTCCTCAAAATTGGTGATTACCTTTTTCGCTTGTCAAAATTTTAATTGTTGGGAAGGCTGGAGAGGCCTCAGGAAATTCCAACTGGCCTGGGCCTCCTTCAGCCCCTGAAGGGGCCTGCCCCCAAATGGAAAAAAATACACCCCACAACTTTTATCCTCGGATGATTTTTTGCTTGTCAGACTTTTTGTGAGTCTAGGTTTTGCTTGTCAGCCTTTTTCGGTAGAGACTTCCAAATTTCGACACCCCAGAAAAATTTACAATCCTACAATCCTAGAAATAAACATCCTGACAACCCCAATTCACAATCCTAGAAATAACCCTGGTCTTCAATCTCCTTAAAGGATCGAGCCTGGGTGGCAAGACCGATATCGTTATCCAAACTTCCTACCTATGGTATTAAGTCGTTTGTAGGCCTATAAGCCTACAAATTGAATAACATAGGTGCTAGAACTGAACACTGTGTTGACCGTTTCGCTGACGTTCCAGGAGCTGACATCTCCCAAGTGAACTAAGAACCGTCTGTCAGAGATGAGTAATTCCACAAGTTGACAGAACCAGGTGGCAAATTGAGCGAGAGTTTGTACATTAAACCCGCATGCCACACCGCATCGAAAGCTGCTGTCAAATCCAGAAAGATGGTGCCTGCATGTCTTTATACGCAGTTGAATCCATTTTCAATGAAAATCTGATAATCAACGGTAAATTGATCTTTCTTTGAATCGGAAATATTGTATAATATTGGAATAATCGAAAAATAATCGCGATTTCGATTATTTTTCGACGATTATCGATTATTTCGATTTATTTAATAATTATTTCGAAATTTTTCAAAAAAATTACGATTTCGATTAATCGACCCACCTCTAATACAAATGTATTAAAGTTATTTGGGATAAATTTTAATTTCCATAATTCTATTTATCATAAAAGCCAGACGTACAAAATATTGTTAGCTTGCTGCGTTGGGGAATAGTAGACATTTTTGACGTAATTGTTTTAGGGAGTCACCGAAAGTTTTGACAGTTGTTGACAAGGAGGTAGGGGTTAAAAATTGCCTAAAATTGTTTACGTAATTAATGGACAGCCCCTAAGATACTATAGCATCTGCAACATCAGATGAACCTGCGTGGCAAAATTATCCTTGCCTTAACCCTAAGGGAAAGTGTCCTTAGACCTACTGATTCGAAGATTTCGAACCTTACCATCCGCTTGATTAGGGATTGGATTCGACCAAGAATTTGTGATTCGCAGGTCCCAAATTTATTATAAATTAAAAATTAAAATTAATTTTTATATATATATTAATATTCATAAAATTTATTTGTCCTCCTGCTAAACCTACTTAAGTGCTCTGTCAAATACTTTTGTTGACTAATTTCTAGGATGCATTGTTGACCTTAGTTTTCGTCAAATAATTACTATATGTCATTTTCGCAATTTTGAATTGACACTGAGTGCTTGAGTTTATTTATTCGTGCAGTTAACAGCGGCGACTACATTAAAGCGGTATTTGACCGAAACATCGCCGAAAATATCACAAGAGTTCTATATCCGAATGACAACGTAAGTCATTTCACTGGAAATCTGAGAATATTACACACAGCTAATATATGGGATAAACTTAGACATTTCCCTTTTTAACACCTTCTTGAGCCTCCTCCTTCTAAGCTTATCTGTAACGACTTCTTCTAAGGGGGTGATAACGACCCGCAATGGTGTAGCGTAGAGGTGAGGCAGAGGTGGCTGCGCCCTGCGCAAAATGGGGGGGCGAAAAATTATCGGAATGGCGACAATTTGTTGGGGTGCCAAATAAAAAGTAATTGACAGGGTAAATAAAGAAAAACTTAATCATAACTTAAATTTTAAAGAATTATACACACTACACAAAAAGTAACCACACGATATAGCTGATGACTCTTTTAATCCTCAGACTTTTAAAAAAGTTGAGGGGCGCATGTACCAGTTTCGCCCCGGGCGCCGCCAACCCACGCTGCGCCGCTGACCACCCACCCACCCACGTCTATCTCGGCCCAGCCTCTGAAGATCAAACATTGTTATAAACTGTTCGCCCCTGTCCTAGTTACGCTTTAACAGTTCAGGATTCTGAATTTAAGGCTCTCCAAAACTTGTATTGCAGTGTTTCAGAATGCTTCGGTCTAGTCTTAGGCGTACCTGACCTGTCCGCCTTAGATTGCTTCCCCGCCGATCTATCTGACTTACCTCTCCTGCTTGACCTGGTTCAGTGATGTATCGTGGGTTGGCGCGCCCCGGGGCGAAAGTTTTGAAAAGAATGGAAAATTCTGTTCATCGCAGGCCCGTACGAAGTGGGGGTGCAGTGGATGCAGCTGCACCCCCTGGAAAAAAGTAGGGGGTGCAACGCACCCCCTGGAAGGCGAGGCTGGAGAGTGCAGATCTGCACCCCTTGGAATTTTGAACTCAAAAATATATAGGGAATGACCTTTTTTGCTTGTAGACTCAAGAATATATATGAAATTGCCTTTTTTGCTTGTCGACTCAAAAATATATATAGGAAATTACCTCTTCTTGGCTTGTCGACTCAAAAATATATAGGAAATTACCTTTTTGGCTTGTCCACCGAAAAATGTGACAACCAAACACCTCGCCTCGGAAAATCTGCACCCCCTGCTAAAAATTCGTTCCGACGTGCCTGGTTCATCGCCTGAAAAAGTCTGACGAGCAAAAAGGTCGTCGGCGCCAGAGTGTCTCGTTGTTCATAAATTCCTTAGTCCTTACATTTCTATATTTGTCAACGCCATGGGAGGCTATTTCTCTTTCTCTTCCGCTTGCAATTTTTCCGCCCCTGAAAAATTGTCTACTCCTCAAAATGCCGCTCCTAGGAATGTGCCGCAGGAATGTGCCGCCTGGGCGTACCGCGCCCCCACCGTCCACTTCCTGCGCCACTGACTTGGTTCTAATTAAGATTGCATTTGGTGCGCCATCGGCTGATGCCCTGGGCATTATGACGGTTGAGTTGATTCTCCGTGTACATATTATTAACCATCAAATATTATCACCTTATATAGATTCAACCACTTTCATATTTTCGCATTTTAGCTAATTGAATATTATGCAGTTATTTGACTACAGAATGTATTAAACATGACAAAACCCGTATAGGCCTAAATTTCCTTACTATTACAGTTTACTCATATTTCAAGCAATTAATGTTAGTTGTGTACTAATAAATGTACACTTTATAATGCCAAATATCATGAATTATAGACCTATAGTTTTTTAAATCACATTTTGTCAGACATTTCGCACTGTCCAGTGCAATTCCGTTCACATAATATAGGCCTATGCTTTGGGGACAGAAGATGGCAGAGTGGGTTACGTGCTGGCAGGGCCGCCGAGAGAAATTCCGGGCCCCGGAAAAAAAAATTTGCGGGCCTTAAGAAAAATTTATCAAGTCTCCGAAAAACCTGACAAGCAAAAAAACCTTACCAACTCTCCAAAAACAGCATGACAAGCGCTAAACCTCACGTAGTTGAAATTGTGTAATGCCTTGATTAATATATTAACATTTTGATTCACCGCTTGTCTGACCTATGATCTAGAAATAATGGAAATACATTATTGCAAAAATCCGTTAAAAAACACAATAAAATAAAAAAAACGTAAAAAATATTTAAAAAATCGTTAAAAACGCGTTTTTTGTTGGCGAGAAAAAAACGTAAAAACGTTTCCAACTTCTATGGGTATTCAAAAGCGCTGGAAAATATCAGGTCTAAAATATTGGATTGCCGAGGGGTGGCAATCAGGGCGCGATTTGCGGGGGGAAGGGGGAATCTTCCCCCACTGCCAAACTGCATCCCCCCTACTGCTACATCTCCCACCACTACATCCCCCACTGCTACATTTCCCAACAACTACATCCCCCCAAGCTCGACATATCCCCCCACTGCTCCAGGTCACAAATCGCACCCTGGTGGCAACCACCCTAAGCAGTGTGAGGGCGAGGCCTAAGTATGAACAGGTCTTTGCATATATTGTGCAGATTTTGAAAACACGTGATGTGCAATATCGCAATGCATGCGTAATGCGTATTGTGGCTTACACCGATTACGGAAGAAGACAATTTATAACTCGGGCTGAGCGTTGTATTCTATTTGCGAGACTGTAAAGTGCCTTTGTGTTTGTCTGCACATCGCGTTCCAATAGGCTAGTCCAAATTCCAAGCGTGCACGTGGTGTACAGAGTTTAATCTAGGCCGTTTCCGGGGAAAAAATTGCCCTCCCCCGGAAAAGTCAAATTCACCCGGAAATTTTGACATACTACATCAACTAACAGCAGCCCCCTAGCTGACTTCCCCCCGGTCTTGTCGGTTTGCCCCCCCTCCGGAGTCCAGAGTCTAGATTAAACACTGGTGTGTGTGTGTGTGTGTGTGTACAGTGTATGTGTACAGTGTATGTGTACAGTGTATGTGTGTGTGCATGTGTGCTTGTGTGTTGCAGTTTTTCAATGGCAAAGAACTGCGTCTGAAGCAGGAATATTTCTTGGTGGCGGCGACAGTGGCCGACATCATTCGACGATACAAGGCATCTAAGTTCGGAACAAAGGAACCGACTCGCAAATCGTTCGACGAATTTCCAGACAAGGTCGCCGACATCTGTAATTTTGTCATCGCAACCAGTGTTCGATTTTTCGGCGGAGGAAGTTGCATGGGGGCTTTACCTTCCGAAATGGTCGAGACCTCTCCAGTTGACGGTCGAAACTCAATTTTGGTTGATATCTGTCCGACTCCCACTGAATATCGAAAATTTTGGAGTCGAAAGGTCGGCCCCCAACCCCACTGCTATTGAAAAGATTCAACCACTGATCACAACCTTCATGTGCGTCGTTATTATCAAAGACAACGTCGTTGTCATTGCAACAATCCCCACCGATGCTGTTAACCGACATCAACGGTCAGCACCGGATTAGGGGCGCTGTATAAGTTTACGAGATTTTACTTACTTACTTACTTAGGTTATTTTGGCTAAATGGGGGGATGGCTTTGCTGGTGAAGTGATGAATCTCGCCAGACTGATAATGTCTGACTCAGAGACCCCGAATGGCCGATCAGCAAAGGGATCCGATATACAGTGACGTCTCCAGACTGTTTACTGCACATAAGCAAAAAATAAGTAAGAAGATTTATTCACACATGTTGCAACGTAAGCAGTATAACAAGTAGAAAGGCAGCTGCGACTTTCTAATTCAAATCAGACTTAGGCTGGCTAACAAAGAATTTTTGAAATTAGTTGTTTGGGCCTTTGGGGCCGTTAAAATTTGGGACCTGCAGCTTATTTGGCCTAATGGTTATTCCGTCTCTGAATGCAGTACACCATCCCCAACGATTTCTCCATGATCGTCATTAACAGCAATGATATTTAATCATACAGTATTCGCTTAAGGACTCGTCCACAAATGATGTAACACGCCTAGGAGGGGAGGGTTCCGGACATTTGTTACGAAGTGTGACGAGGGGGAGGGGTTCTGTAAATGTGACGTAACGCAACACAAAATTTTTAAGTGACGACCTTTTCTTCTCTTGCTTGTCAGGGTATTTGGGAGAGGGAAAACACAAGGATGAACTTTTGTGCTTATCAGTATGTTTGGAGAGGGAAAAAATAGAAAGATGAATGACCTTTTCTTTGCTTGTCAAGACTTTTCGGAACACGAAAGGGGGTCGGCCCGTTGTCACGTCATATTTAGGGGGTCTGACTTGTTGTTGCGTCGCGTTACGTAGGGGTTAAAAGTGCCAAAATCGCGTTACGTAATTTATGGACGACCCCTAATGAGTTTATTTTTGAAACGCTTGCGTGACAAAATGACGAACGATTGTAGCGTTTGCAGTGGCAACACGGAACCAGAACAACTGACCAACTCATCGACAATCATTAGGCCCTAGCTAAGTGAAAATCGTAAATGTCAGTATTTGAGTCATGTTCTTCAATTCAAATGTCAAAATAAACCGAAGCAAAGTAACCCGAACATTGCCCGTAATTGCCCGGGCATGGTTGCGCCACCGAGAGTTTTGAATGTATGCAGATCAGCAGATCAGCAGAGTGGGTTACTCGCTCATGGAGCGGGTTCAAGCCCCGTTGGCGCCTCTAGTGGTTTTCACGCATGCAGTAATGCCTCCTATAAGCAACTTTAAATCACGCCCAAGTTTTTTTAAAGATTCTCGCGATTGGAAAGTTCTGTTGAAATCGATGATGTAGCTGGTGGCCTTGTGTCGTAAGATTCAAATAAGCGAGTTCTTCTGTAATTGTCGACAGGTGGCGATACAGCTAAACGACACTCATCCGTCGATGACGATCGCAGAACTGATGCGGGTCTTTTGTGATGTAGAGGGACTCTCGTGGGATGAGGTGGAAAAGTGCCTCTGGACATCATAAGTGCTAGACATAGACGTTTACCTGGAAGCATTTCGTGCAGTTTAGTTCAGCGCTCAGAAAACTTGTTCACCAACTGTTGATCGCTATGCCTGTAGCTCAGTCGTTTTTATTAACGGTGTTTGAGATAGCACAGAATTAATATCAAAGCAACAGCACCAGTGGCGGTTCCAGGATTTCTTGGTGGGGATGAAATGAATTCATAGGAAGTTGGCGGAGGATGAAAGAGAGGGGAAAACTCAATAAACTTTGCCGAAAAAGAAAAAAGCTACTAAGCCGAAAAAGGCAATTTTCCCCGAATTTTACTAGACTTCTACCGAAAAATAGGTTGCCAAGCGAAAAAAGTATGGTGGAATATGCATTCCCACTCATCCCCCACGTGGAACCGCCACTGAACAGGAACATATCAGCTTCCTTCAATACAATAGGTCATACAGAAGGTTCTAGGACGATTGACCACAGAACGTTTTACCATAGGACGACTGACCATTGGACGATTGACCACAGCGAACGATTGACCTTTGACAACACTAACGAGATTGTGATTATTAGGCTTAGCACAGGTTTATGCTGTATGCGCTTGCTAATCAGTGCTGTTAAAGATACTTTTCAAATGTATCTTTGATACAGATACAGATACATGTGAGGAAATGCATCAAAGATACTGATACTAGATACATTATATAAAAAGTATTAAGATACAAATACAAATTGAAAGTATCTTGATACAAGATACTTTTTAAGATACTTTATTTAGAAGTTAGTATTGATAAAAAATTTCCAAGAAGAGTTTGTTTCAAAATAAACCTAGTACGGAGAAAATTAGTCATAGATGCAATGCAAATTTACAACCAAAGAGGTTGTCATATTAATCAAATTATATATCTCTTAATAATTTAGCTTAAAGTATATTTGAAATGTCAACAGTCAACACATCACCAATATCCAATATAGTCAACCTCTATTGAGAGTTTAAAAGTATCTTGTATCTAATTTAAATATACAGATACAAATACTCTTTTTTATATCTAAGATACTGGTACTAGATACTTTTGAAAATTGTATCTTGATACAAGATACAAGATACTTTTTTGTATCTAAGATACGTATCTAGATACATGTATCTTAGATACTTAACAACACTGTTGCTAATGAATACTTGCGAACTGTTACGACAAAAGAAATTCAAACTTTCAAGGCGGTGTTTTGCGTTGATTTACTTTGTTTGCTAAAAATGAGTTTATTAACAATTCTTTGAATTTGTATGGTAAAACTTTAAAACGTTCTATGGTCAATTGTCATAATTATGGTCATTCGTGCTATGGTCAATCGTCCGCTGTGGTCAATCGTCCAATGGTCAATCGTGCTATGGTCAATCGCCCTGTGGTCAATCGTCTGCGTACCATACAGAGGCGGTTTTTAAAGTGCCATTGTCTCTGGCCATCGCCATGTCAAGGCACTATGAAAGTTTGTAATAATAATAATAATAATAAAGTAATAAAAGTAATAATAAAAAGTAAGAGCTGTCAGTGGGCAAGCAGGCTCAGAAAGACCTACTATTACAGGCATTTCTAAAGCGCAAGTTTACAGTGCAACAAATGCGCTGTATGTAAAGAAACAAGTAAGTAAATAAGTAAAATCCCGTGAATCTATATAGCGCTCTCAAAAGTAGTACTGTATTGTCTGCTTACTTTTATGCGCTATTTTTTCACGTTTTTATTCAAATATGCCGTACCAGGAATAATTTTACACCCCTAACACTCCCCAACATCCCCAATTTGAGGTCGACACCCCCAAATTTGGTAATGTGACAATGGTATGCATACAATATGCATACCCCCAAATGGAGAATACATCCTCAAATTTTATTCTCAGATGACCTTTTTTGCTTGTCAGCCTTTTTAGAGACTAAAACGTTTTTTTGCTTGTCAGCCTTTTTCGGCTGAGACTTCTAAATTCCGACACCCCCAGATTTTCCTGACACCCCCAAATTCACAATCCTAGAAATAACCCTGTGCCGCACTTTCATATTTGATAAGTAAACTTATTGTAGTAAATTTAGTCACTATTTGCTGCTAAATAGCCGTGGTTTGCTTATGCTTAGGCATGGAATATAACGAAGAAAACGTGTGCCTATACAAATCATACAATTCTTCCGGAAGCTCTGGAGAAATGGCCGATTAAACTGCTGGAAGAGCTGCTTCCTCGCCATCTTGAAATCCTCAACGATATCAATTCGCATTTTCTCGACGTAAGTAAGCGACGGCCGTTAAAAATTTGAAAATAAAACCAAAATACTGTTACTTTGTTCGTCTATAAAAACTCAATTCACTATTAAGCCTAGCCCTGAATTAAGAGTAGATTATTCTCGCAAGTAATATCCGTTTATTATACTCCCTGCATTTAAGTAAATTAGCCTATATTTAGATTTCTAAAATCATACCCTCTATAGCTGTAACAACCTAGCCTCACTGCCCTTTGGATGTTGACTATTGCCTGACTGATAACATACCTTCCCCATAGCTATTTTAAGAGAGGCTGAGCGCCCAAGAATAAGCAGCTACTGTTGTGCTGTTTCCAAGGCGCTATAGAAATCCACGAGATTTTACTTTACTTTACTTTACTTTATTTCTGCTGTCGACAGGGTCGACGTCGATAAATCCTGTTTTCCCTAAAATGTAACAATTAGGCATACGCGACAAAATTAGATTTAAGATAAGTAGGACTGAAGAAAGAGGCAAAAGATATGTCTCAGAACTAGAGTTAGAATAGCGCGGCTCAGAAGGCCCTCTCCGAGAGAAATTCCGGAGCCCTTGCAGAATGGCCGACGGGCGTCATAATTTCTGGCGACCTTTTTTTTTTTTTTTTTTTTTTTTTGCTCGTCAGCCGTTTATTATAAGTGTTTTATTATTTTAAGTGTTGACGACCTTTTTTTTTTTTGCTCGTCAGCCATTTAGCACTGTGAATGTGCTCGCCGGGCCCCTCTGCTGAACTGACATTTTAACCATTCTTTAGTTGTTATTATTCATTTTATTGTTAATTATACATATTCATCATCGGCCCGGCCCCCTCCAGACCGCCGGGCCCCTGTGCAGTTGCCCCCCCTGCCCCCCTCTCGGAGGGCCTGGCCGCAGCACTGGAATGTGAAAAAGCACTCTTCAATTATAAATCAACTCATTGGCATTACCTCCGCATCTCTGCCTCGATGTTACCCACTGACCGATCTCTGGAATAACATCGTAGTCTTTTACGGATGGATTTGGACTACCATCGATTGATACCCTTCGAATATTAGAACTGGAGCTTTAAAGGTTCATAATTTTTAAAATACATTTTATTATTATATATTTTATTATTAGATCAAATGTATAAGCTACCACGCTACGATATCGCATTTCACAGGCGGCGCTGGAATAAGTACACGACATGATATGTTTATTGAGTAAAGTAGCGCAGAGATTATTTGCATCATTCATTTCACACTTTATCGGAAGCAGAAGACAAAAAATGGCGACAACAATTGTCCTGCAACCGGAGAGTCTAAGATTTTGACTTGACCGTATGCAATGCATATAGGGCCTACTGCTCTTGAACAGGCTCCTCACCTGTCAAGTCCCTAGCGACTAAATACTGACATCATTGTCTTAACCACTGGGAGGGGTCGGGCCCCCTATTCTGGCCAGAACCGGTCGTGGGATTTGAGCAAAACCGTCGAGAAATCTTTGATTGGGAGGGGTAGATACCATGATTGAAGAGAATACGCGAATATGCGACGAATTTCCTGATGAAATTTTGTTCTTTTGCTCGTCGCAGACTTTTTCACCCGAAAAATTCGAAACTGTAGATGCGCCCTCCCCTATTCCGGAAACCTGGCTACGCCATTGACCGGCTTTCACTGTGATGGCCTTTAAGATTTGAGAACTTAGAATCGGAACGTCGTTAAGAGGGTCCTCTTTAGCGTGTAATAAAATTTTCCAAGACGTTACCAATGTGTGTTATTAATTTTGGAGAATAACGTTATTTTGAACTGTTAACATGTACTTTTTAAACTTACTATATTTCAGGCTATATAGAAGCTACAAAGATGTGGTTTGCATCATTGTTTAGCATTTTTATTGTACTTACCATCCATCCGTGCCAAAAAAGAAATTTCGGGGGTTGGGTCCACCCTACAGACCAAAATATGACCTCCTCCCAAAAAATACGTTCAAAGGTCAATAAAATTTTTTTTTCAGCGGTGACCCCCCTAGGTTCAGCGGCAAAGTTGTAGGTTGGTGTCTTTGGAACAGATTAGTTCAAAAATTTTGAAGATGGGACCCAATTTGGGGAGCAACACCAGGCACCGTTGCTCGGAGAAGTGACATTTTTTTGCGAGAATCTCAAATCTGAAACACCTTACCTTGCAGGCTATATAGAAGCTACAAGGATGTGGTTTGCATCATTGTTTAGCATTTTTATTGTACTTACCATCCATCCGTGCCAAAAAAGAAAATTTGGGGGTTTGGCCCACTCTACAGGCCAAAATATGACCCCCTGCCAAAAATTTTCTTCTAAGGTCAATAAAAGAAATTTTTCAGTGGTGACCCCCCTAGGTTCAGCAGTACAGTTGTAGGTGGGTGTCTTTGGAACAGATCAGTTCAAAAATTATGTAGATCGGTCCTATGGTAGATAATCAAAGACAGGAAAACTAGCAGCTCATCCATACCCACGTCCTCCCATTTGAGCAACCTTGAGTGCCTGGCCAAGGTTACTTGCTGCAATTGTGCTGCCCTCCTGTTAGTTTCCAACAGCATTACCCCAAGTATTTCCGTGGTAAAAAATAACTTGAAGTAATCCATGGGGGATTTGGTGGGAGGAATGTCGACCTTCATATCTGACTCCCCAGTGAACGTCCCATTGGAACTCCTGCCCCACCTCGTACCCCTCCGTCTCGTCGCTGTCCCCGGAACTTTCGTCTTCCGAGGACCGCTCGTCACCGCTCCACATAACATCATCGTCGGTGTCTTCGAATTCGGAGAGATCATCGTCCGATTCGGCGATTCCATGACCATTTCAAAGCTTCAGCCGCCGCTAACCTCTTTCTCGACGCCATCTTTTTCAACAACAACGACCCCCTCTTCCAGCCTCAACTACGATTCTATTTTTAGGAATAGACTGGCTCCCGGCGCGCCATTGAACGCAGAATATGTCAATAAATGCCTAGATCGCTTTTGACGTGCTCAGCTCGGGGCAAACATATAGATACGGGTCTGTGAAGTTCATGACGAACTGGACTCGGGGCTAACATATAAGGCGGCGCCATCTTTGACGTCCTGGGCTCGGGGCAAACGCTAAAGAGGTTAAGAGGTTTTGGGTCTCCGTGACAAACAACACCAACATTTTAAAATTGGCATAATTACAATTCATTCGATAGCATAAATTCAAAGCGTTAGGTTACGATTTACTCTCAGTGCACAAGCAAAAGAGTTGTCCTGCAGGCAGCGATGTTGTCCTCAACATTCGAAGTCTGTAGCGATTGAGATATATATATATATATATATATATATATATATATATATATATATATATATATATATATATATATATATTGCTTTCGCTATGCCGAGTAAAGGAAGTGGCAAAGAAGTGGCCAGGTGACACCAGTCGAATGGCCCGGATGTCGCTCATTGAAGACGGAACCGAAAGGAAGATCAACATGGCCCATCTGAGCATCATCGGCTGCCACAGCATCAATGGAGTGGCAGCGATTCACTCGGACATTCTACGAAAGGAACTGTGAGTCGAATAAAAATACACTCGTTTCTATTCACCCACCAGGGGCGTAGCCAGGAATTTGATTTGGGAGGCTATAAATATTTTTGGTGGGTATAAATCTTAACTATAAACCATATAAGCCACATATAACCACGTGTAAAACACAAAAAAACTTTAAGGTAGACTGATTTGGGGGTATATATACCCCCGTCGCTACGGCCCTGCCACCCACCAACGATACGACAAAAAATTTAATGGAAAATTTCCGAATGAAAGTTTTCCTAATTCTTCCTCCTCTAGAGATGGCGCGTAAATAACGGCGCTTAGAGAGAATTTTGTAGAAGTAAGCTTACTGCAGCTTGCCTATAACTGTAAAATCTGTCGCCACCGCACTGCTTTGGAATTGTGTCAGCCGTTTGGTGCATTTAGCAACGCGTCAAGTTAAATATCGTTGCTACTCGAGCACGGTTAGTACTTGGATGGGTGACCATCCGGGATCTAGACACGGTGTCTGCAACCAACCAAGCCATTTATCGCTTAGGCGTCGATAAATTGGTAGGAGCGTTAAGCTGCGAAGGTAAAACGCAGGTCTAGAAAAAGTAATGGCAACCTACTCTAGATTAAAATAAACTTGTCATGACAATTTCTTAGCTCAGCGCGCTTATTTCTTTTTCGCTTAATAGGACTTATACTCCCAGTGGCGGCTCCACCGGGGGGGCCAGGGGGGCCCGTGCCCCCTATTGAATGCCTGCCCCCAGTGCCCCCCAGTTGGGACCCTATAATTAATGCTACATACATTAAACAACAAATGGTTTTCCCCCCATGATTAGAGGTTGCCACCCCAACGGCCCCCCCACTTGCCAAATCCTAGAGCCGCCACTGTATACTCCTATAGTAATATTACCGTACAAGGTCTTCTCGGCGAGTGCGAATGAACCCAAATGATATTGGATGTAAGGCTGAACCAGACTATAGGCACTCCTCTGAAGACCCACATTAATCACAAACTAAACCAAACTAACTAACTTGGAGACTAGGTAACTAGGGAACGACCAGTGTTTAATCTAGGCCGTTTCCTGGGAAAAATTGCCCTTTCCCTTTCCGGAAATTTCAAATTCCCCCGGAAATTTTGGAATACTATATGGACTAACAGCGGCCCCTAGCAGAATTCCCCCCTCCCGGCTTTGTCGGTTTCCCCAGGCTTTTTCGCTTTTTCAGTTTCCCCGCGTAGTCCAGGAGTCTAGATTAAACACTGGGAACGACTAGCTCAAGGCACAACAAGAGATTTTCCTTTTCCAAATAAATAACTTCAACCTTTATTAATGTAACTTAATCTAATCACACAAACAAGTAATTCGTTCTGTTAGAACGTTCATAATTGCAGCTGACACATGATGCAGTAAAATACCGGCAGCAATCCTTTTTATTGAAGTATAAGGGAAAATCGCTATTTTTTTCTGACTGTATAGTTAATGTGTGCTTGAGGTCTGAGGTTATGGATATGATGGATTGAATGTTATGTTAGTTGAATAGGTATTTGAGTTTTGTTTGTTTGTTTTACTTAAAGTGTGTTTTATTAGTTTATTATTAGTTTATTATTGTATTTTTTTGGTTTTATTTGATGCTGTGCTTGTCACGAAATAAAGATTATAATAATCAAGACTGTCTATTCCGTGTATTAGTGCAAAAAGTGTTCTTATTCAATTCACTTTAACTCTATATTGCTCCGTTTAAGAATTGACTGAACAGTTAATGACAAGGTTAATACAGAGCGTACTTCCCAGTTAACTTGCGTAGAAGACCAGGATTCTCGAACACAGTTCATAGCGAGGAAGTGTAGCAATTAATAGGCGACATCACGTTTCTCGTCTTCGAACGAACATCCGATCGTTGAGCCCGTTTATTGTGCGGATTGAACCTCCGTCATCTGCGTTTCCTCGATTCTGGACGACCGTCGGATTGTGGCGAAATCGATCTCGTCTGTAGCCTTTCCCGCGGAACGATTCGACCCGTTCGTGGTTCTTCCGCTGACCGACTGTTGTTCGAATTGTTGCCCGGATTCGGTCCAGCTTCCCGTTCCGATGTTCAGTTGTTCAGCTGCTCCGTTGTCCAGTTGTTCCGTTGATCATTCGTTCCGATGACTATCCATGCAACTCGTGTTCCTTTTATACTGGTTCCATGGAATCTTCTCGGAACTCGAACCGGCGAAGCGTGACGACGGCACATGACTCTACCTGCAACACTGGCCCACTAAACACCAGAGCATTACAATCAAAATGTTCCATTCAAACCCTTCAATGTCTTAAAACTATGTTAGCTCACACACACACACACACACACACACACACACACACACACACACACACACACACACACACACACACTTACATACCCATAATAATTCTGTTATAGTAAACTAGTAAACCTCTTTCCATTCCGTTTCTTCTGATCGTGTTTAAGGTTTCGTGATTTCTATGAGATGTGGCCGCATAAGTTCAACAATAAGACGAACGGAATAACTCCGCGTCGTTGGCTCGTTCTCTGCAATCCGAATCTGGCCGATGCCATCAGCTCCGTAAGTGCTTCTTACCTCCCTCAGTCCTGGATGGACTGTCATGATGAGCGGTGGCGTAGCGTGGAGGGGGCGGTCGCCCGGGGCGCAACATTTCTGTCTGCGCATATTTTCAAAAAACTAAAAAAATAAAGAAACCAATTAAAAATAGATCCTAAAATAGGCTGAAAATGTCATTCACGAAGAAGAATTGTAGGTAGTACTTTTTGAGAATCTATTATTGGGAGGAAGAATAGAATAATACGATACGAGGCCGGATTTTTTGATAGTCAAGGCATTTGGAGGACAATTTAGAGGCCATAATCCCTATTTTGCCCTGGGCATTGGCAACCCACGCTACGACTGGCGTCGAGGGTCCGGTCAGAGGTGTTGCGGGTCTCGACGCGGTTGAAAACTTAAATTCGGTTGTATTTTTTCTTTAAATTTGAACTACTCGGGATGGCAGAAAATTGGGACCAACTGGCCGATTCAACTGGATGAGCTTCGACACCTTTCAAAATTCGCCAAAGACAAGGAATTCGTAGCACATTTACAGAGGGTAAAACTGGTGAGTGCAGAATTCTCGATAGGCCCTATTATAATAATTATAATTAATTATTAGTAGGCCTACACGCTTTTATAGCGCCGTTTCTAATACTCAGATGTATCAATCGATGGTAACTCCAGATCCCAACCACAAAAGACCAGATCAGTCCAGATATCAATCAGTTGGAGACAGCAAGATAGAATATGGAGGAGGAAAAGCCATCTGAAAGAGACGAGTTTTGAGACTTGATTTCAAGTTACTTGAATGATGTAACAAACAGAGGCACCGTATAGGCCTTTATATGACCATTCTACTCAAACACCGATATTTTTAGGCTTAATGATTCATGGAGGCAGCAGCTGTAGCTATTACCCCGCTTCTTAAATGGTGTATTCGATATACCTGTCTCAGTGTCGTCAGAAGAGACAGGGCCGCCGAGAGGGGGCAGGGGGCAACTGCACAGGGGCCCGGCGGTCTGGGGGCCCGGGCCGATGATGAATGTGTATAATTAACAATAATATGAATAATAACACAAAAGTATAGGGGGCCCGGCGAGCAAAAAGGGGGCCCGGCGTGCAAATGTTGACAAGCAAAAAGTAAGTCATCACCTAATTTTAAGATATAAAAGAGGCTGACAAGCAAAACAAGTCGTCAAGCAATTTTATTCAGCTCAGGGCCCCGGAAATTCTCTCGGCGGGCCTTAGAAGAAGGTGCCAAAAGTCGTATAAAATCGTGGATATTACTACTCCACTGCTGAAGAAGTCTAATCTGAACACGTTTTAAACCATATCATATTGGCCGATTTTTAACACGATCAGGGGCGTAGCAACCGGGGGGAGGTATAGTATACTATAAGGTTGTATATACTATATACCCCCAAAATCAGTATATATATAGCCTAATACGGCTTATATAAATATATATATATAACATATATAATAGGGCCTATATACAGTATAACAATATATACCCAAAATTTATCTCCCCGCCCCCAAACAAATTTCTGGCTACGCCCCTGCCGGTGGTGTCCAAACTTCTTGAACGTCTAGTGGCTCTGCAACCTGTCGATTACTTTTTAAATGCCTTTCACGCGTTCACGATGGTAAACATGCTTCTTGACAGGCAGCTCGTGTGCCCCAGCGTAACGCTTCTGTCATAATGAAGCTATAGCAACGCACAAGTAAAAGGAAGGTAACAGATGCACCCTCTGTTTATGCTCGCCTACACTGTTTATCGCTGGCCTTAGGTGCAGATATAGATACCGTAGTTATCATAGATGTGGACCGAAACATGGACATATCAATGGGACGTTTTAAGAAAGCAACGGCTTTGCATGAATAGGCCTATCCTCTGGATGGGTGACTTTTAAGAATTCGCGTCAAAGCCTGACTTTAGACAAGGAATTTGCGTTTGGGCGTTTTTTTATTTTAGGAAAACAAACTGAGATTGGCCAATTACATACAGCAGGAGTACGGCATATCAGTTGATACGGCAACCATGTTTAACATTCAGACCAAACGCTTTCATGAATACAAGAGACAGATGCTGAAAATGCTGCACGTCATAACGCTTTACAACAGACTCAAGAAGAATCCGGAGAGAAATATTGCTCCGAGGACGGTCATGATCGGCGGAAAGGTAGGCCTATTTCTCGGCAGACAACCTCTCGCTTTACTGCATCGCACAAACTAGTGGCAATGAATTACAGTGGAACCCAGTTATCATGGACTTTGGGAGACCTGCAAATAGCGTAGGCCCGTACATGTCAACCGAAGGTCCTTGCTTACCTAGTCGGAAGAAACACACGCACACACAGTGCAAAAGTCTGAACTCGTTTTCTCTTTTTGCAGTTAATTTCTGCAAATATTTCTACGACTATTTTGATTTACTGCGTTGACTTGAGAAATATAGGGAAAATAGATGGAAATAAAGAGAAAAAGAAAAATTTTGAAATAGAATAGAAGAGACTTTTTAAAAGATAAGGCGGTTCAAAACTTTTGAACACCGCTGCATATGCAAATTAAATATCCTATAGTTTAACCTGGGTTCACTGTTATCCGATCCGCGTCCATTTTAACGGGGTTCAACTATAGTCTACTACAATTCAATTCTAATTTCGAGAGTTTTGCGTGTTCAACGTGTCGAATGCTATTTGATTTTTTGCTAATCGTGTTGCAGTAATTTCAAAGAAAATAATTCGACACACTCGTATTTGTTGTATTGTATTTATGACTGTTTTAGGCTGCGCCTGGCTATCACATGGCAAAGTTGACAATAAAACTGTTCAACAATATGGCGTCAATCATTAACAACGATTCCATCGTGAACAAGAAGCTGAAATGCGTCTTTCTGAACGACTACCGAGTCTCTCTGGCAGAAAAGGTCATCCCAGCTGCGGACCTCAGCGAACAGCTCTCAACCGCTGGAATGGAAGCGTCAGGCACTGGGAACATGAAGTTCATGGTGAGGGGGAGAATTTCACGGAGTTCATAACTGAAGGTCTTTCGAATATGCGCAGGATACATCGACATTGCCGATTCTTCACCGAATTGTTTCAATTGTCTTTTGTGGTCGGTCAGACGGGAGGCCAGTCAGTGTTTAATCTAGACTCTGGACTCCGGAGGGGGGGAACTGACAAGTGACAAGGCCGGGGGAAGTCAGCTAAGGGGTTGCCGTTAGTTGATGTAGTATGCCAAAATTTCCGGGAAATTTGATTTTTCCGGGGAAAGGGCAATTTCTTCCCGGAAACGGCCTAGATTAAACCCTGAGGCCAGCAGTTGTGGGGGCGTGACTGCGATTATTCGGGGTAATTACTAAATAACTCTTTTATTTAGGGCCTATGTGGTATTTATGCGCTGACCATATACTGCACTAACGAATTATAAAGCTACTATTTTTGATGTGTTTGACTGAAGTTGAACGGTGCTCTGACCATCGGAACACTTGATGGTGCAAATGTTGAGATGCGAGAAGAAATGGGAGCGAGTAATTTCTTTCTCTTCGGAATGACAGCGGAACAAGTGGACGATTTACGAAACAAGGGGCAAGTGCTAAAAGTGACCGAAGACCGAATCTAATCATTTGTGACCGTCAGTGGCGTAGCCAGGATTTCCGAAAGGGGGCGGTTGGTTTTCACTTTTGACCGTAACCAACTTTCGAAAAATCTTGACAAGCGAAAAAGGTCATCCTATGTATCTATCCTATGTCTTTCCTGCTAAAATTGTTCCTTTCAGATGCTGACAAGCAAAAAAGGTCGTCACGCTTATGGCGCTTAAAAAGGTTTGGTCAACAGCCCCAAGAGGGGGTTGACCCTCAAAAACGAGTCCGAAAATTAAAAATGCACGGAAACATTAAAAAAATTTCGTCGGCGCCCAAGGGGGTTTTAACCCCCAAAACCCCCCTTGGCTACGCCACTGGTGACCGTAAATGCGTCGTATAAATGAACGTCATTTCTATTCTCTTAGCCTAATGAAACATTTAATTACTCATTGAGTAACAACCTCATTTAATAGCGTACTCGGTGAATTTGTGGATAGGCGATGCAAATCGGTGATTTTGTTTAATTTGTCCTAAATGTTGACGTTTTTCTACCATCAATTGAAATCGTTCTCAATTAATTAGTGGATCCACGCTCCAGCAGATCAAAAATCGACGATCAGGCCTAAATGACAATGTCCTACTATCTATAGGCCCTAAACAAATAATCGACATTACATTGACATTAGACAAAAATTGCTTAAAGCAATGAGTTTGAGGCACAAACAGCATTTCTTTAGTGTCAGATTAGTAGACAGATGGAACGAATTAGAAAATAAGACACAATTAGCTACTAGTGCGAAAGCATTTAAAAGTAATTTTAAGTAGGTAAACGGTGGAACATTACACGGTAGATTATGCATCTAAAGATAGGTCCTGCTAGGCTGCTAGATTGATTTGCACATAGTGATCATGCAGTAGTACATAGAATTATGAAGAACTAAAATTGAATATGCGAGCGGTTTTGGCATTGTATACCGCACAATGTATTTGGTTTTTTAATAGACGTAGGCTCAAAGGCAACAGGTGTAGCAAACTCGACGACAGAAAGAATGCCTATTTAATTACTCATTCGAGTGACTGGTTTTTAGCGCAGGAGAGATCCTATGATGCGATGAAATCATGATTTTGTTTAATTAATAATAAGTAGTTCATTAGGTAGTCCATCAGGTGAAATCATTAGCCATTAATTAATTGCAACAGGTAGAACCATAATCACAAATCGCCGAAGCCCTAAATGACAATAATACGTGGGAGGTCGGTGGCCTAATAGTGTGGGGAGGCTAGAAGGCGAAGGTTGATGGATGGAGCCAAAGCCAGGAGAAGGACGGATGTGATTGGCTGGCGAGGTTAGCATACCCCTTCAAGCCTGTCAGATTAGTATAAAGAGCGATCCGAACAGTAGTCAGGACCGATTGCCGAGGCGGCTGTGTGGTGAAGGAAGGGTCCTGCGAAAGTAATTTTACATGGTACATGGTACACATTACAGGTACATGGTACACGGTCTAAAGAGTGGTACACGGGTAGGCGAGAGATTGAAGGTACACGAAGAGAGAAGGGTACACGGGTACACGAGAACCCTAGAGTGAGAATTATTGAGAAGAACTAAGATTGATGAGCGAGTCAGTTTTATATATATATATATATATATATATATATATATATTTATATATAGAGAAAAAGGCTATGCCAAAAAGCTAGGTCGACCCCCACGCGTCCTATGAATATTGATAAGAATGCAGCCGGGCAAGGCATCCTGGGAACGAGTGAGTTTGGTTTGAAGGCCTGGAGAGACAATACCTAGTATTACCTACTACCATTGTAAACCATCTAAAACAGGGTTGTCCAACTGGCGGCCTGCGGGCCGGATCCGATCCGCGGAACAGTTTCATTAGGCCCGCCACCAAGTTTGGGAAAATAAAAATTTTAGCCTTAGGACCGGCTATTACCGTTATTTTTAAGACTAGGAGGTTGGGGGCGGAAGATGGCAGAGTGGGTTACGTGCTGGAGCGTCAGGCTGACGGAGCGGGTTCAAGCCCCGTCAGTGCCTCTAGACTCTAGTGGCTTTCACACAGGCAGTAATGCCTCCTAAGCCACTTTAAATCATGCTAAGTTTTTAAAGTTTTTAAACCATATTGCTTACTTATCCACAAGGACATAGAACAAGAATAAATGACAACGTGTAATGCAATGTTTCATTGTATTCTTTACCTACAGTTACAATTTACACTGTTAATTACTTATAGACTTAGTCTTAGACCAATGTATTACCGGTACTTGTAATGATGTAATCATGTTCGGTCCCCGACGTTGGGTTTGTAGTCCAATCAGGGACGTCATTTGGGGGCGGCAGGGGGGGGCATTTGCCCCCCTGATTTTGAGGGAAAAAAATTTTTCTTGTGTTATTTAGTATTTAGTTTTTTACATGTCCTAAAGGACCCTGATATGATGTGGAGTAGTCTAGTCAAAAGTGTTTTGCCCCCCCCCCCTGAAAAACAGTGAAATGACGTCTCTGAGTTCAATGCGGCCCGCCATCTGATTTGAGTTGGATACCTCTGACCTAAAACTAGGTTCACAGAGCCAATTCCAGTAATATTGCTATACCTGTACTATACTAACTATAGCATTTAAACGCGATTCTCACCGTGCTTTTAAGGCTTGTCTTTGTCCGAATCTTGTCCGATTAGAAGCCCCAATTGTCAGTGGCGTAGCCAAGATTCCAGAATAGGGTGAACAGCGACATTTTCGGGCCAAAAGTCTTGACGAGCAAAAAGGCCGTCGCCTCGAGCGCTTTGAGGTTTCTTGATCTCATATACTATCCCTGCCCCCAACTACTCACCGGTTTTGCGCGATTCTCACGACCGGTCCCAGTCCAAATAGGGGAGGATGAGCTCTTGTGGTTGCGTCAAAGCCAATTTCTATTATGCACTGAGCGACGAGCAGGCTATTGCTACGTGTAGTCTATTGCAGTAGAGCCGTAGATAGGGGCGGGGGGCAACCTGCCCTGAGCGCCGTCCTATAGGGGCGCCAGAAATCATGGTTGATTTTATTCACGACGGGAGTTTTAACATTTTAACAAGTTAAACGCCCGTCGTCGAAAGCATTGTCAGTATGACAAGCAAAAAGGTCATCACCCGCTTTCTGCACTACTTTACTCCTCCAACGTCGTGAAAAGTCAGATAATCAAAAAAGGTCATCACCAGTTTTTTAGACTGTTAGGGGCGAACAATTGATACATTGCCCCGGGCGCTGAATACTCTAGCTATGCGGCTCTGTATTGCAGGTACAACCCACGCGAGTTCTACGATCGCAATGTCGAACTGCGGCAGTGCATTGACCAGATGGCCACCGGAACCTTTTCACCGGAGGATCCCAATCTCTTCAAAGACGTCGTCGCATCGTTAATCAACGACGATCGGTCGGTTCACTCAATTGTTCAGTAGATTCCACGTGTGCATACAAATGATTTCAATTTCTCACACGGGGCAGACCCTAATGAACCACTTTAAACCAGTGGCGGCTCCACATGTGGTGCCATGCCCCCATATTGAATGCTGGTCCCCCACTTGGGACCTCTATACTTACTACAACATACCAGGGATGTAGCCTAGTCCTCGAAACCGCGGTCTTGGTCTCGAGACCGCTCGAGACCAATTTCTTGTGGTTTTGGTCTTGTCTTGGTCTCGACAGCTAAGGCCTTGGTCTTGGTAATGGTGGTCTTGATGTATTGGTCTCGGAAATTTTTCGAGACCACTATATATTATAAGAAATATCGCTCATCAGATTGATGCAAATTTCATTTAGGGTTTCACGTTAGTCAGCAGTCATCATCCGGAGCAGCAGCATTTCACGCACTTGCTTCTCCAGAATTTCATTATGAAGGGCAGCCTGCCTTTGGAATTGTAGAAACTGATTGCTTCAGAGAATTCATTATTGCAATTCAACCCAAATATGCACTGCCATCAAGGTCACATCTCACATAGAAGTTGCTTCCGAAGCTAAAGAAAAGAACGAGTGTCAGCTCATGTTGCAAAGGCAAGCAGCATGTCACTCACCAAGAACATATGGACTGACAGGTGTATGCACTCATACCTGGCAATAACTGGTCACACATTCACTGACTTAGTTGCAGCTGGTGGATATCTTGCAACCATTTGCAGAAGTGACAGATTTGACACAAGGTGACAAGTACATCACCATCAGTTGTGTTCCTTCTGTTGTTGCACTTCTCAAGTGCATGGCTGAACTGAGCGGTCGTGCACGTTACCATGGAACCTTGATAACAGCACCTGTTGCATCAATCCACAAGCGTTTCCATGGACTTCTTCAGACACTGCAGATCCAGTCCGCGTCAGTTGTAAAAACAAGAGCCATTTGAGCAATTGATCTATTCAGCTGCTGCTGTCTTGGATCCAGCGTACGAATTTGTCTGGCTGGATTCGGATCATTCTGGTTCGGCAGCAGTCAAAGCCAATGTTAAAGATTTTATTATGGATTAGGGGCCAACATAGTTCAGGAAGTAGAAAATCTGCCCATTCCAACAACTCGATCCGGAGAATCCTGCCCAGACTGGTGATACAGAAGGGTTAAACACGCCATCTGCAAGTATGTGTACCATTGTACACTGTACAGTAATTGAGTGAGTAAATTTTTTTGCATTATGTCATTAGGTGGTCTTGGTCTTGATGGCAGTGGTCTTGTCTTGGTCTCGGAACTGTTGGTCTTAACTACATCTCTGCAACATACCTAGGGCCTAGGCTATCAGTAACTTCCAGCAAGTAGTTGGCCCCCATACTTAGCAAGTCAGCAGTTGCCACGCCAGAGGACCCCCACTTGCCAAATCTTGGAGCCGCCACTGTTTTAAACCTTATTATTATTATTATTATTATTATTATTATTATTATTACTACTACTACTACTACTACTACTACTACTACTACTACTACTACTACTCAACGCTTTTTCCAATCTTCTAATCCTGGGCCGTTTGATCGTCCCAACGTAGGGCCTACAGTTAAAGTAAGTCATGAGGAAGGATGAAACCAATTTGGATAATGGCATTTTAGAACAAAATATTAACTTTTAAGAGCTGTGCGTTCTATGCTCCATCCAGCTAATAGCATTGTTGCAACTCATTTAATGTTTTAGTCTTTTCTTTGACTTTCACTGTACTGTTAGATTCATGCTTCTGGCTGACTACGCATCATATATCAAAGTTCAGGAAACTGTCAGCGAAGCTTTTATGGTAAAATTAACTGACGTTGACAACTTTAACCGCAAAAATCTCACAGCTCCACCTTTGTTAGAACTTGTTAGGCCTACACAGGTTACTTATATTTGTTCCAAGAAGAGACAGTTGTAATTTTGAAGCTATTCGAATAACTAAAAACCAGCTTAACAAATTCGATCAACAAGCGGCGTTTGTCGGTTCATTTTCTGGAATGAGCCGTCTAGCAAAAGCGTTTCACCGTCACCAGTGCTGCTTGCTAGTCTAGCCCTTGGGTAAAACTAAACCAATCGACATCTGTCACACGTCTACTAAGCGTTGGGCCTCGGGAATAGTTGTGTGGCGTAGGGGGCAGGGCATACCGATATTTTCGTGTGAAAAAGTATCGGACGGGCAAAGAAAAAACCTCGTCAATGAGCTCTTTGCACACTCACGTAGGCCCAGAGACGTTATTTGGGGAGAGGGGGCAGCAGGGGGCCGCTGCCCCCTGATTTTTAGGGACAAATTTTTTCGCCAATGTTTGTTATTTAGTTTTTAAATGTAAACTGGCTAAATAATAGGTAAAAGACTGAAAAGCAGAAAAAGGTCATCAACCCCTAAGGGAAGGCTTGATTCGCACAAAATGACTGACAAGCTTAGAAAAATCGTCAACTTTTTCGCAAACTTGGCAGATCGAAAGTGTCTTGCCCCCTGAAAAACAGTGAAATGACGTCTGTGTAGGCCTATTCTCTTTGCGCATGCTATCTACCCCCAAATTTCTCGTCGGTTTTGCGCAAATCCCATGGCCAGTCCCAGAATAAGGGGAACCCCAACCCCACGTGCTACGCAAATGGTGTGGCCACAAGTAGTAGTCCCCTATGTGATGTGACCTCTCCTGCTCTGACCATGTTAGGCTGAATTGGTGTATCCACAATGGGGCACAGGATTCGTGTTCCCTCTATTCGGGCTGCGATCAATCTTGGGGCAGTGTTTAATCTAGGCCGTTTCAGGGGGAAATTGCCCTTTTCCCCCCGGAAATTTTGGAATACTACACGGACTAACAGCGGCCCCTAGCAGAATTCCCCACGGCTTTGTCAGTTTCCTTTTCAGCCCCCCCCCCAGTCCAGGAGCCTAGATTAAACACTGTCTTGGGGTTTGTGCAAATCCGTCAAGAAATTTTTCAGGAAGGGTTATTGTCAACAGAATCGATATACGTACATGTAGTTGTATTACCTGCCCAGTGTTGGAGTTGTGAAATTGAAATTTGAGCTGGGGGGGGGGTGTTTGAGCTTTTCATTTGACTAAAATTCACTGGAAAAACTGCAACGAACAGCCGACAGTCAATATATTATGCGAAAATCTTTGATCAGTGAAAAGTTAGTGGGGGGGGGTTCACCCCTCCCCCCCAACCTCCGTGGCAACTCCAACACTGTACCTGCCACTTTTGGCCACTCAGTAATAAATCATAAACACAGCCTTTAAAATATGCACCAAATCTCAAGATTTGAGCCTAATATTACACTAAAATTTTAGGGTCCCAGACCCCATTCAGGAAGCTAACCATGCTCCCTAGCTGGAACTGTAAATGTTCCAGCTAGGCCTTGGAACCCTCCGGAACCGACTATGCATGGTACTGTTAGTATGCATCATCTAAGGCTTGCATAAAATTTTAAAAATGTCATGTTTTGAATGGCAGTCACGTTAAACAGTTTGTAGTCATTGCCTTTATCTGGTTTGGTACAGTATTTGAGAGTCAAACCATTGGGGTCACAGGGGGTGGGGAAGGAAGAATCAGACCAGTGGGGAAAGAATTTTAATTCTTTCATTATATTAAATAAGCTACAGTAGTTAATTAAGTTAATGACAGCATCAAATTTCCCCTTGCTATGTATAGTGTGGACCAGCGGGGAAGTCAGTAAGCATTAAGGTAAAAAGGTAAATGTGGGCTCATTGCCCACAGGGTCAGGTGCTGATCCCCGGGTTTTGGGGCCGTCAGCCCATAGGTGGCTGCCATACACCAGTGTATGGTGGTCAGTCTTTTCCGCCGAACCTACAGCATGGTTACCTTCGCAATAGTAACTGCCATTGCTGCTTATTTTACCATTGCCATCTAGCGAGTCAATTCAGGGCTTCTGTGAGCATCAAACTTGCTTCCATCAGTTCTCCAGGCCATTGCTGTTACCACCCTTCTACCTTGCCCTCAGTGAGCTGTGACCTAGAAGTTCCTCTTCCTCCCCTACCACATAACCCTCAATGTTTAAAAATGTTTTCTTTGTTATCAGTTTGTATGCAGTTTCCTTCATTTTAGGACCCTGCCATATGGTCCAATATGGTCGTTCTGAATATTGCTGCTGCTGGAAAATTTTCCAGTGATAGAACTATCGCTGAATACGCACGCGAAATCTGGAAAGTACACCCCAAAAAAGACAAATTATCAGCACCTTATGAAAGTCTACAGAAAGAACAAGACATTATTGAAGCTGGAAAATTTGTCAAATGAGCGCAGATAATGTCTAACTGATTCTACTACAGACTATGTGCTAATTTATATCGTCTTTTGCACTTGCCAAGATTGAATTATATTCATATGCAACATTTATCAGATATTTTTCTGATATTCTTTTATCCCACTGTCCAGTCACAGTACATAGCCATATAGAAATAAAGCTTTCTTCAAACTGCTGTTTCCAAAGTCAGAGGCTTGAGTTGAGTGTTCCTTCTTCAACAATTGCTCGAGCCAAGTTTCGTGCCAGAGCCAGCCTTATCACATCAAGATTTTCCCCTAAATCATTTGTACCCTGCATACAAAATATAAAAACATCTCAGGTTAGCAGCATTGGAACAAAACAGACAAGCCCTACATTCTGAAGCAATTTTCATGACAAATTATGCCATGCGCAGATTTATGTTAAAATTAGTGCTGTCCTTTAATCGCACTTAACGTGTTAATCTGTTAATCGCGATTAATTTTTTTATCGCGATTAAAAAATTAATCGCATCATAATATTTCTCTAAAGAAACTTTAAAAAACTGAGCTTGAAAGTGATAACATCACAAGTTTTTGTTTAAAGTTGACTGAAATGGATGTTTATAGGCCTACTAGTTGAAATTCTGAAAGTCTGTTCTGCAACTGGTGCATTGTTTATTTCAAATTAATTACCAGTACTTCTTCGGGACCAGAATAATGTTGCTAAAGCAATGCGATTAATCGCGATTAAAAATATTAATCGTTGAACAGCACTAGTTAAAATGCAAATGTAAATGAAGACAATAAAATACAAAGAATTGTGCAAATTCTCCCTTAACTGTTTAAATAGTTTTAACTGGTCATCGGAAATAGATTTCATTCAAACAAATATAACTTTCAGTATTCAATGTCTTTAAGAAGCCGACAGTTTCAGAAAAACTGCTCAAGCATCTGTAACTGAGACAATCTTGTTCTACTAAAATGCAGCTCTTATTTTTAACTACAGTAGTCTATATTATGCAATTGAATTTCAAAGATCTATGAAATATCTGCAGTTTGTACTCACAAGTTGCCTGCTCAAAGTCTGGTCAAGCGTTTTTGACATGTCGAGTTCTTCAAGGCAATGCAGTAGCTCATAGGTCTGTTCACTGCTGAAAATTACCTAAAATAACAATGTCACACCTGTACAACACCACAATTATAGCCAATAGAGGAAAAAGAAAGTAAAACTGCAACCATCATCATCATCATCATCATCATCATCATCATCATCATCATCATCGCTACAGTATAATCCCGTTATGACAGACTCACTTATAATTGAATATCGGATATAGCGAATGAGGTCTGTTTGCCTTTACAAGCATGCAGAAAGAGTATTGGATATAGCGGAATTTTGCATATAATGGACAAATAATTTGGTCCACAGAGTCGCAGTAGCTGTAAGGTTTGTTTGGCTATAATGGACATGCAAGCTCCACCTAAATGGCACGTGGCATGACGATGATATCTAGTGCAGATACATAGTTGGGATAACAAATTACAAGTCTAATAAACTTCAGACAGTCGGGTAAAGTGGAATTACTGCGTGTACAATATAATAATATATACTAAAAGTGCTTCTGCTGGGGTTTGGCACAAGTAAATGGTGTCCTGTGGTTGTATTCTGGACAAGCAGCAACTCTGCATATAATGAACTCTGGATTTAATGGACTGTCTTGCCAGATCCCTCTAAAGTACATCATAACAGGATTGTACTGTGTCAACAATATAATTCTTGACTCAGATCGGTAGGAATCATCCGTTCTTCTGATATAAGAGCCTGTTTCACAATTTGCATCAATTTCTTCTGACTCAATTCCATGGTAGCATCCCTTATAATGGTAGCAGTCTCACATATTCACAATAAACTGCTAAAAATACACCTCTCAAATCCCTTCCTTTCTATTTTTACGCTCACTGTTTATTTTCTCTTTCAGATCTTACAAATTTCAGTCAAGTTCTCTGAAGTCAAAATTGTTGTTGCTTCTGATGTAATTGAAATTTAACACATTCTTGCCTACTTCCACATTCATTCAGAAATCTTTCAGTGCATAAATTATAGTTTTGTCCTCCAAAGTTAATATAAAGGCTGCTGTCCAATTGGGGACAAAACATCAAGAAAATCACAAAAACTTACTGTAAATTAGTGAAATTAATGGTATGCATTAGTAATGTATGACTGCAAACCATTGGCATCAACATCAGGAGCAAGCCCCCCCCCATTCTGGCTAGAAAGGATAAATTTGTCTGATGGTAGGAGGATTGCAATAAAAGCAATATATGGGTGTTAATGCGCTGAAAAACAAGAACTCCTTGCTGACCATTATTTGGCATGTTGACTTTTTTTTACTGTCGGGGCTTGGTGCTGGTGCCCTCCCCCATTCTGGAACCCTGGCTATACCACTGCTGCAGACAGACATGGCAATCCAAACACAGAAACAAGACAGGATAGAATAGACCAACAGGCAGAGACAGAAAATACAAAAGCTGAAAACAACTTAAATACCATTTTAGCTTCAAGCAAAGGGATTGCATCATGAAGAAGTGATGGCCAGAATCTGATAAAAAAACAAAACATCATATTAAGGTTAATATGCCCACTCTGTGTTACAGCTCCTACATGGTTGTACATATGTGCACAGTAAAAGATACCATGTAAAAAAAAAACCATTCATATATATCAAATAAGATATAACGCATTCATCATCATCATGTTCCATCAAGCTGGTGATATCTGGATATGTTTTGCCAGTCTTCTTTGTTCTTCACAGTTTCATTTAACTCATTCATTTTCATGCATGTTGTTTTATAAATTCCATCCAGCCACCTCATTCGTTGTCTTTCACTTCTTCTAAGATCCTTCCACTTTCTCCAGCATAATCGCTTTTCCAGAATGACTGGTCCTTGTTATATGTCCAAAGTACCACAATCTCTGCATCAGCAATCTGATTTCTAGTGAGATCTCTGGTTTGATTTCATCTACCGTATGTAATGCATTACCAAACTGCAAATATGCACTGTTACCAAAGTGTATAAATTGACAAGTAATTATAACTATTAACCACAAATGTTAAGTGTAAAATTCCAGGGTAAACAAATGATTATTACCACCTGGAAGTTAGATTTTCCAGATTTATTTAAGTTAAAAGTAGATTTTCCAGATTTATTTAAGTTAAAAGTAGTTTCAGTGTTTCTGCTCTAGTCCAAAAATACTTCTTCTTTGAGTTCCTGATGTCCAACATCATCAAAACCTAACCCTTCATATTATTGTTCTTAGTTAAGCAAGCAGTGGATTGTAGAGAAATTAATTGACTTATATTATATATATATATTAT
Source organism: Metaphire vulgaris (assembly GCA_018105865.1). NCBI lineage: Eukaryota > Metazoa > Annelida > Clitellata > Crassiclitellata > Megascolecidae > Metaphire > Metaphire vulgaris. The sequence goes on along the minus strand of CM030840.1, from coordinate 10,853,573 downwards.
TAATTATTCATATAATATTATTTGTCATCAAAGATGACAGGGGAGCTTGGCTGTTTTCCTACCCAATTTTTTTGTAAATATTCTAGCATCCTGCATGATGGTTTGTCCTTAACCAAAACATGGCTTGAGCAGTTTGATGCAGGGATGAATATGAGGGTGGAATAATCGAATATATGAATTATATCAGTCAAAAATTATCCAGTTTGTGTGGAGCAGTATGGAGAGGTGAGGGAGAGAGAGGGGAAGGTGGGGAAGAGGAGAAAACGGAAATAGGAATGGGATATTGAACAGAAAGTGGAGGAGGGAGATAGAGGAATGAGAGAGCAGTGGGTAGGGCAAAGAAAATGGAGGGGAGAATAACCGTACAAGAACGGGAGCAGAGAGGGATGGGGGATAAGGGATAGAGAAGGAAAGTGGAGGGTATCTTTTTGGGGCATAGTATGAGAGGAAGGGATGGGAATGAGAGAGGGGAGGAGTGGGAGAAGGGAGATAATGGGGAAGGAGAGATAATGAGGAAGGAGATAGAGGATCACAAGGGGAGGAAAAGGAAAGGGATGGAGAAGGGAGGGATTGGAAAAATGAAGGGACAAACACACGTGCACACAAAGTTACGAAACTATATAGGTTATACAGGCAACATTAAAAATGGTATACTCCATAGGCCAGGGTAGGCCTGTTGGAGAACCAAAGGAATAGTGCCTTTAGTTTTAGATGCGGCTGAATGAGGGCGGTTTGCCATCCTTTCCCTTGCTGCCTTTCGATCCACCGAATTAAGGCCCATTCACAGCTGAGTCGACTGGGGGTGCTTGGGGCTGAAACAAAAAACATTCTGTTGCTGCTGGGACTTGAACCACAGACTGAGATTAGCAGGCCAGAGATCCTGAGATTAGCAGGCCAGTGTGCTAACCACTGCTCCACCGCACACCCATATCAACACTGTCCAGCCAAGTAGGACGTCTTCAAGCCCTGCCCATTTGGTTGGTTATGCCCATAATTGCTTTTGGTTGCCTAGCAACGGTTATAAAATAACAGCACCACATCGTCCAATTTGAAAATGGTTATCCACAGACAGACAGATTTTGGGAAAGTATATATATAATTTCATTTGCTTATCCTGCAATAGCCCAGCTTACCTCTTTGGAGCAATTCTTGCAGACAGTAATGACAGTAGTAACTCAGCAGCCTTTTTAAAGTCTTTGCTACCATATAACCGATGAAATTCGCGATACTTCCCTGAAAAGAGGAAAATAACCCTTCAGTATCAACCAAAATAGGAAGATTAAGGCAAATTAAAAATAAAAAGCGGACAGGAGCCAACAAGTTTAGGGCTGGTTTGATGACGTGACTAAATAAAATCAGCAAAAAAGTAAAAGTAATGTGCCTTTAGCTAACAAATAGTAGAATAGTGTTGACTTTTTTAAGATTCTGGATAAAGGTGCAGTCAGTGCAGCAACTAAGAAATTATTTTGCATAGATAAGATTACATATGCAATATGAAAACCTGCAACATAAATACAGAGTTTTAGACCACAAGCACAAGGTAAACATGGCAATCCATGGTCTTGATAACCTGAAATCAATTTAGTTTTCCATATTTTATGAAATGGCAGCCTCAACACTGCTACAAGATGCTGGTCTGATCAGTGCAGTTGGACAGTGATAAGGACAGTCACTCTTTCATAATCAGTTACAGATGTTCTCTCAAATCCAAGATTGACAAATGATTACCAATTTCAAGTAGTATATAGGAAAGTCATACAACTCTATTCTGTGAGATTGCATACCACAGCCTGCTACAGTCAAAACCATTTAAACAGTAATATACTTAAATGAGCCCAAGAACCTCTGCATTAATTACAGTAACAGTTCTGCTACAATCTAGCTCACTATAACTGATTATACTGCATAAAATTCTTGCATTTTGTGGCAACACTGCATTCAGTGTGAATAAATAAACATCAACAAATGAATCACATTTAGACACCAACTTAAAAAGGATGGAAACAGCACACAAAGACTCACATATTTCAAGCATCTAAGAAGATCAGCTGAACTAGGTCAACAACTGATTGCTTATATTGAATGCCTGCATATTCACAAATCATGTTATTTCAACATATTGTTATAAACGAACGCTGCTGAAGTAGGATGTTAGACGCCAATTGTGATTGTTGAAGATTCAATTCAAAACTTAGAACAGAGAAGACCATGACTTGTCCAGAGTCGAAACCGGAAGCCCTAACAATCCAACTTTATGCATCGAAACCTTTTATCTAATGGCAATAATCCAATCAGTAAGTACACTCAAATAATACAAGATAGCCACACATAACAATATGCTTAAGAGATTACTTAATACATTTTAAAACATAAAAATACAAATGACAACAATACCAAGAAAAGTCAGTTTAGTGCTGAGAACCATTGATGATCCAAGATTGTCTATAAGATCCAAACTGCTAAATGTTCCAGCATTTGTGTATTCACTCAGAAATCTATGAATGATAAAATAGGCAGTAATTAACAAACATTAAACACAAGAGCAAAACAATGGCTGGGCAAAGTAAGACACCAAAAGAGGCATAAAGCTTAAAAGCCGAGCAAAGCTTGGGAGGATATAAAGCAGATGAGTCTCTCGCTTAATTTGCATGGAAGTTGATGGAGTCATATTTTTGTTCAGTTGTCATAGTTATAATGGATATCTTTTTGATTGTGGCACAACATTGCTTATTGCACATGTTATCACAATTAATGTAATTACAATAAACAAATCAAAATTTGCCGCAGAAGCTAGAAATGTTGCATTAAAATGAAATAATGGCCTAAACAGATAAAGCTGACCAGGCAAATATGTCATATATTTAAAAAGTTTAACTGCTCTTAAAACTACCAATGCTTCACTCTTCCTCATCAGCAGTCAGGAGGAAATTCAAACCGGATCAACAAAAGATAGATGACTAGTAGTTTTAAGAGGAAATTTCTGCAAATACTAAACTCTCCGATGAAAACTGTCAGTGATTAGACCGCTGTAAATCCTGCCTAAAATATGCCCTGGCTGTTACTAATAATTAGAATCAATAAACTCACTTGTCAGCTATGAATGCAGAAAAGCTCGAATTCTGGAATAACAACAAAAGCCAAGACTTAAAATTATCACTCTGTATTTGTTACTCAAATTCACACGAACAATGAAAAGCATTCTGTTACATTTTTAATAAACCTCAAAGAAAAGATATTAGAAAAGAGAGAGCGAAAAGGGAGGTTATTAATTTCTTTAGCAGTCTTTAGCATAAAATCTTGCTTACAGAAACAGGAATTTTCAACTACAAGCCATATGGGGAGAAGATCTGAAGGAAGACCAAAAAGGATCGATTGGAAGAGGAACTGCACAATGGCAGGGACTGAATCTCAATGGAAAAACTGATGGAAGACAATGAATGACTTTGGAGGAAATAGCAAAGGACAGATAACTTTAGAGAGATGATATGGAGAAGTCGATAGCTGGCTGGACACAGCTGGAGGACAAAAACCTGAACTGACACAGAAAGTAATGCCATACACCCAAAATGTTTGGCAAACAGACAAGTTTCTTTTGGATGTCTGCCTTTTAACCTCTTTACTGACCGGTGGACTACAAACTTTACACACAGCTGATAATGTCGCAATCAAATGGCTGATATCATTTAGCACATTAAGCATTCGATAATAATAATACTGACCATTTATTGTAATGTAGCATAAAATGGATGCTCACATGAGTCATGGTTAGTAAGGGGTTAAGACTCTTAAGAGCCAAATATAAATATTAATGAAAATGATATAAAACCAAAGGCAATAACAACTACTACAAGCAATATAATCAACAGTCCACAAAGCACCTTAGATTTGAGACTCCAGGATAAAGCAGATCCCAGTCGTTTGTTATGAAGAGCTTTCATTGCCATCACTTTGCAAATGCTTTTGGCTACAATCAGTAGAAGAAAACTACAGTGGCTGTGGGCTTAATAAAACTATTTAATAATAAAATTAAAATTAATAATAAAACAATTTTTTTAAACAAAGCCAATGAAGCAACTCATTATAATTACAATACAGATGGCAACATCAAAGTGTGCCAAATAACTAAATACTGTAACTATCATTTCATGCCTTGCTCAAAGGGTGGTCATACTAAGTATACAAATATGGATCAATTAAACTTCATACAGTGATTTAATCTACTATTTGAAAACAGCCCAATAATGACATGTTTTAAAAAAATTCTGCAACCATTATCTATTTTAACAGAAATTCAAAAGCAATTAACCTTGCTCAGTTAGATTATACTTTTCACAGAGCTTAAGGACTTTCTGAGCCTTTCTCTCAGTCTCCAGCGGAATGTGCTCCAGAAACTGTGCAATGTAATGTCTGTTTCAAAAATATTACAGATGCTACACTGTTAAACATGCAAGGCACACTTTACTAAATTTATACACATATATACAGTCAAACACATTTTTGCTAACTGCATATAACCCCAAGGTTATGATTTAAATGCACTTTGGTGGGTGATACACAGGTTCAGTTTCTAAAGCAGAAGTATTATAGTATAGAAACATGACTTTAAAATATAAGCAAAGTGACAACTAGCACAGCTGCAGCCAAATAGGATACAAATGCTACCTATAAATAAAAGAACAGAAAATTTAATAAAATATGGTACTATGTAGACAGTGAATATAAGTACCAAAAACTATTTCCTTAATCATAGAATGTATTAACAGGATTTTCAAAATCTTCAAATATTGATATACTTAATCAGATTTGTCAAATTAAGAAAACTTCAACAAGTTACATTTATCAAAAGGCTAACAAAACCTTTAATGGAAACATCTAAGAATATCATGATTCTAGTTTATTCACCAAACTACACATACACTGACACACAAACAGACACAAAGATAAATATACACACACACCACACACTCAATATGACAACTTTTACAAGAAACCATTTAATACAGAACTATACTGTAACTTGGGTATCATCAAACGACAGAGCACATGTGCGAGCATAAGTGAGTGTGCGTGTGTGTAGCAGATAGAGAATGTATAAAAAAACAATCATGAGATACATACTTGCCATATACAGGACAGTGTTCCAGGTACTGTATTCCCACCTGCCATAAACTGCATATAAAAGAACACAAAAAGTTACAAATGATTAGACCTCTGGCAAAAACAGAAACTTCGTGATTACCACATCTATCAAAAACACACACAACTGACACAACCGTTCAAACCATGTATCTATTGCACCTCACCCATTGTAACACATCATTTGATTAAATAAATGGATCCAAATGGCAGGATATTATTAATTTTATTACAAAGTCATAAGTTCAATGTTCCCTCTAATTTTTTTTAGTATGTGTGCGCATGAAATTTCTTGTGTGCAAAATTGTACATGGAAAGTCAACTTCTGTGCAATAAGTAGGTGTATGATATGAAAACAATGGAAACACTGTTCAAAAATGTATGTGCTCCATTTTTTCCTTTGTGCGCTTGCCTTGCAACCTCTGCGCGTGCACACGCGCACAGCTTAGAGGGAACATTGGTCATAACTAATATTTGTTTATAAATTTGCATTTCATGCAACAGATCTCTAAGCAATTATGCCATCTTAGACATATCACTGAACATTAACCTGTTCCCGGGCAACAACGTCTTAAGACGGCGCCAGAAAATCATATTCAGACGGGTAAAGCCGTTTATAAACGTTGCTCACGGCGCGCCACATAAGGATGTGTGTACTCCGGACATTGAAGTTTTAAACCGCAAAAAAGCGACTATTCGATTTATTTACTAGCCATTCGATAGATGGCAGCACTTTCTTCGCTGTTGTTGACTATAATATAAGCCAGAAAACTTGCAGAAGATCATCCAATTTGCCGTTGATTTTGCATTGAAATGCCTCGAAAAAGACTCAAGTCTGGAGTTTGAAAAATCATAGCTCTGCCAATTTTGGCCCGATCTTCAAAATTTTTGCAACATTCTGTTCCAATTACACCGCTTTACAATGTTCTCGCTCACAGTTTGGGGGTTACCGCGGAAAATTTTTTGCTATTGGGCTTGGAACAAAATTTGACCAAAATGTTGGGGAGGGTCCTATTTTGGGCTGTAGGGTGGACCCTTTCTTTTTTGGCACGCATGGTTCGAAAGAGCAATAAAAATGCTAAACAACGGTGCAAACCTCATCTTTCTAGCTTCTATACAACCTGAAATATACGGAGTTGTTCGGTTTTTCAGATTGAAAATCTGTTCGCAAAATTGCCATTTCTTCGAGCAATGAGTAATATTGTTTGAAAAAGCATAACTGCTCCAAATTTTGTCCAATCTTCAAAATTTTTGCATTATTCTGTTCCAATTACACCCCTTTACAATGTTCTCGCTCACAGTTTGGGGTTACCATGAAATTTTTTGCTATTGGGCTTGGAACAAAATTTGACCAAAATGTTGGGGAGGGTCCTATTTTGGGCTGTAGGGTGGACCCTCCCCCCCAAAAAATTTTCTTCTTTGGCACGGATGGTTCAAAAGAGTAATAAAAATGCTAAACAACAGTGCAAATCGCATCCTTATAGCTTCTATATAGCCTGAAATATAGTAAGTTTAAAACTTGTATGTTCACATTTTCACATGAATGCCTTTCCCCCAAATTAAATACCCCGATTGGGGACGACTTGAAAAAATTAAATCCCCCTGCAATGGGTTAACAAACTTAATTACTTTCATCAAAACAAGAAAAGTCAACACTTCTCTCAAAGGAGCCAGTATTAAATAAGAAATATTGGCATTGGCCTGATTACATTAAAATGGCCAAAAAAATAAGATTCCTTGCCTGTGGTGAGACATAAGGCTGGTGGCATACTCTAGAAGTAAAAATTCTCTTGAATCAGAACCAAAGCTAAAACATAATATTATACAGGTCAAGTATAAACATAATAGTCTCAAATACCAGCACTTTATAATTAATTAAAAATAACGCTTGAATCAAGGCGAGGTCAAATGGTTGTATTACATTAAAATATTCCAACAAAAGAGTTTCTACTCTGCAGCTAGCTTTTACAGCATAGTAAATATTGCAGAATGCTAAAGCACAATTCACCATTCAAAAGCTTTTTTAAATAGCTGATGCATCTGAATGACCTGTCAACACAGCTAACTGAACATCAAACAACTTGGTACATAAATGATCAAATATTGCACTACAGAAGTAAAAAGATAAAGGCAGCCCTGTCCTTGAAAGAGTGTAGGGTCAGGTGTTGATCTCCGTGTACTAGGCATGCAGTGACACAGGTGGCTTGTGCCATTAATCTAGAGTAGCTAGCCATTACTTTCTCTAGACCCATGTTTATCTTTGCAGACTAACACGGCTGCCAATCTATTCACATCCAAGAGCTGAACAACTTTGTTGGCCACTGGCACCATGATTAGATCCTGGAATGGTCACCCATCCAAGTACAAGCCACACTCAATGACGCTTACCTATGGTGGTGTGCCAGTTATACAATGCCAATTAGGCCAATTATCTCGGGTATAATATGCACCACCCTATAATAAACACCCTTAGTTTCAAGTCATCATAGTGCAAAAATAGTAATACCCATGCATAATAAGCATCCGAAATTTCACCTGGGAATCATTGTCCAGTAACTTGGATAATCACAATTGTCTTTCAAATTCTGCTTAGTCGGCAACTTTAAAAAAATAATTGTATAGCACACTTATGAGTATAATGCACTGAGGGGGTGTGCAGAAGGTAAAGCCTGTATAACAGTGTGTTATATGCGTGAAAATACAGTAAATTTTAGCTTATATATAAGGACATAAAATTCAATGTACCGTATTTGCACGATTATTACCCGCGGGTAATACAAGAATTTTCAGCCCCCTTTGGGGTATATTTGTATGCGGGTTATACTGGAAACTTAAAACTAGTAGGAAGTCACACAAATGCGGTACAAGACGATTGGGAGGCTTTACCGAATGAAAGAGCGACAGTGATCTAAGTTTATGGGACCTCGCCCAATGGTAGCCGGGATGCCATTAATTTAGTCACGTGACCAAGGGAGACGCGTGATGATTGGCCATAGTGATAAAACCCCATTGACATTTCGATTATAAATATCTAAATAATTAAAGCGAAATAGATCTTAACTATTACAAATTTTGAGTCAGAAAGCCATGAAACTTTTGACTGATAGCTCAAGTGGGCCTTAAAGCGGCCTATACATTTTAGTCAAACCACATTCACCACGCCGGTGCAAATAGGGTTATAACTGCTTAAATAATCGTTATAAAAATCTTATTTCGCATACAATTGCAGAATAAATGTCGGTGCATCATTCTACAAGGGTGGATTTGTGCAGAAAGGTGCAATAAGTGCACAAACGAAGTGTTTTGAAAGCGGTCCCATGGTCGCATTATAAGCTTCATCAAAAACCAGTCATAACTCTTGAAATATACGACCCAGTGGCTGAATCGCCGCTTTCGCTCACTTCCTGAATTATTTAGGATCATATTTAGGGGCTTTTATTGTTGGATGGCTGTTAATTATCTAAAAATCAGAGTTTTGAAAGCCTAATGGTAAGGATAGCATCTCCGGTAGACGAGCGGCCATTACGCCCATAGATTTCAGTAACCAGTGGTTTTCACACAGGCTAAGTCTCCTAAACCACTTAAAATCACATTATTATTATTATTATTATTATTATAGCCGTATATTAAAAAATTCAAATTCTCCGCGTTTGCTTACTTACTTCAACTGGAGTTTCATAAAAGCGGACTTTCAAGATCATCATACGTTCGTCATTGACAATGCCGACGTTTTCAAAGCGCCTTTGGCCATGTTGTGGCGCTATAGAAGTCTCGGAAATAGGAATCTTGTTTGTCTGGCCATTCGTACCCCGTTTGATGATGTTAATGACGACAACGGCGGCGACTACGATGATGATGATGTTTTAGGCTGACTAGGCTGGCTGATGTTTTAGGCTGACTATTAAATAATAGTTTTCTATGTCTGCCGTCAAATTATATAATAACCGTGGGAACAATGCTTGGGAGTATCGGAGTCGCCCTCCTTTGCTTGACCGTGAGAGAGTAATTGTTTTTTAATTGTTACTTAGGCTACTTATAAATTTGTTTGCTTGACCGTGGGAAAGTAATTGTGTTCAAATCTAATGTTTGTGTGAAGTTGCCAGTCTTCTGCCTCAGCGGTTTTTTAAACGTAGGCTATTTATAAATTTGTGCGCACGCACGTATTCAGTAGACTCCTCCCCTCCCCGTACGCAAAATCTCCTAAATCCCAAACCCCTTCCCCTGAGTGAGTACGCACTAAATGGATGGACCCTAGATGGCAGCAGTTACTTTATTACCGTGGTGTAGTATCTATGCGAAAATAATTAGTTTATGTGCAGCAACCTCTAATATCGCTCCTCTTATATCGCTATGGTCCATAAAATAGGCATATTATTGTCCAAATTAGAGCAAAGTAGGCTATTTTCTTTTAATAAAGAGAGTAAATATGGCACTTCATACGTCCATTGGCAAAATTTTTCCGTGCGACCAAGCATTTCGGTACAAATAATTCCCGTATCGTAAGAATTTTACTAAATTACACCGGTTAGCGGTTTATTGTCAGAAATAGATAGGAAAATACAATTTTAGAGTGTTTTACTTAATTTGGGTGAAAACTTAGGAAGGAAACATGGTGTGAGGCTCTGCCCTTCGGATATATTGACCGTTGCCCGTTAAGAAAAGCTAAGAGTATAAGAATAAGCAGCTACTGCTGTACTATGCCCAAGCGCTATATAAATCCACACGATTTTACTTACGGTACATGCCGTACATCATGGCGTCAAAACCTTCAAATGCCTGAAGACTAGTAAATGCGGGAATGGCTTATGCTGGGACGTTGGAACATAATTCGTAATTTTCCGCGGGTTATACACGTATGCGGGTTATGTACGTGTGCGGGTAATAATCGTGCAAATACGGTACATAAAATTGATTTCAATGCATAATAGACACCCACACTTTGCACTGATTTTTAAAGGGGAAAAGTGCATATTATACGCGAGATAACATGGTAGACAACAAGTAAAAGAATGACTTCAATGCATAATACACAGTTACACACCCATGCTTTGCACTAATTTTTAAAGAGGAAAAGTGCATATTATACACGAGATAATATGGTAGACAACAACTAAAAGAATGATAAACAGTCATTTGGCAGGGTCAGTCAAGTGCAAGACCTGCACTTGACTGAACCTTTTACAATTTTAATAACACCAAAACACAAGCAAACACATATAACACATGCAAAGGATGAAGGAAGAATAGCATCCAACCAATGTGAAAAATGCATGAACAATAGTGTAAAGTTCAGATAAAGTAAAATAGTTGAATTTTCACTTAAAACCAGATAGATCAAATTTCTGCAACAGTACTGAGAAGTACGCACAAACAACAATCCAATGGCAAAATACCGTAAATTTATCATAACACAGAACATCACAAAAGAATGGCTGAAGCTACTTGAGAGTACGAGGTTCCAATGTTCCACGATGATACAACAGATCAGTCAAGTGAGAAACAAACCACCAGCTGCTAAATGACGAACTACATCAAAAGACAATGATGTCACCATTTGTACAAATACAACCATCTCTAATTATTTCAGTAAATACAAATAGCTCTGTAATTTTTGTTTAAATATCACTTGAATGCAGATAACCAAAATATGCTGGAAGTCAGAAGGTCAGAAACCTCAGCAAATCTAATTAAAAAAGATGTACAAATGTAAAGAAAAACACAAAATCAGTATTTAAAAAAAGAAAAAAGAAAAATTTCTAATTTAAATTTAATTTTCTTCCTTCTATGCCCAAATGCTCTTGTATTTGTATAAGCATAACACATGAATGAAATTAGAAAATGGGTATATTAAATTAAAATTACATATTTTCTCAGTTAATCTTTTTAACACACATCATGAATATGTTGGTTTTAACCTGCAATCTCTAATGACTCGATGAATGTTGAGTTCAACTGCAGCTAAAATGATCTGATCCCAAGGAGTAAGGGAAGACATTCCACCAAATGCTTCAATACAAAACTGAAGCAAACAAAATCAATTTAAAACTATGTGTATTTTTAAGCATTGAACCACAATGACTACAAATAAGTGAATTTTCATGCTTGATACTAACTAATCTAATCTTAAACTTCTATAGCGCCACTTCATAATGCACAAGAGCATCAACCGATGGCACACCAAATTCAATCATTAAAGATCCAGATCAAAATCCAGGGTATCTGGCCAGGCAAACGGGTGACAGTCTATGGTGGATAGGCCAGGTCAAAAAGATGGGGTTTTAATCTTTTTCTAAAAATCTGTAATGAATTTGCAATGTGCACATGTTGAGGCAATGAGTTCCAGAGTTTGGGGGCAGCCACTGAAAAGGCACGAGAACCAAGAACTGCCCGAGTATGGGAGAGAACTATTGCAGACGAGGATCTGGTCGAGTATTTGTTTGTTTGCACAGAAAGTTTAGAAAGAAGGTAACTAGGTTCCTTGTAGTAAAGTGCTTTGTATCCCTGAATGCAGATTTTAAAGTCTATTCTTTCTTTAATTGGAAGCCAGTGAAGACCCTTACAGACTGGGGTTATGTGCTCACGTTTTGAGGTTTTTTAAACTACCAGAGCCAATGAATTTTGAACTAGTTGGAGTTTAGCCAGAACTTCATAAATATGCCTTGAAAAGCACCTTAACTCTTAGGCAGCCTGTGCGGTCATTATCGACCGCACAAGAAATCGCACCCATTTCTATATATAGACCGCTATATTTAGGATTTAGGACTATTCTAACGGAAAGCCAACATAATTTTGCATCTAAAACGTGCGAAAACCCGTTTATTTCATGAGTTTGACTGCGAAAATATATCGATTCGTAGGCAAGATTTGCGGTCCTTATGGCATTTAAATTTTAAATGCCCTTCTATACACAGGGGCAGATGTTTTATTCAAATAAAGAAGGTTTAGAAGCGATTGAAAATGGTAAGTTTGATGACATGGGTATTTCCAGGTCCGATGATAACGAAACCGATCAAATTCTGCTGGAAAGTATAAAAAAACCAAGTTTTTGAACTTTTGTGACATGTGTCAAATATATGTATGTCATAACTGCTTCGACATCTTTCACACAAGATCCTTTCTAAACTAAAATATCACATTTTACATAATTTTTAATGTCGATTACATAGGCAGTGACATTTTGCGGGCAGCCCGCAAAATAGCAGCATGTCTTGTTGCTGACAAAATCTTTTAGGAGCATTTGTGAAAAGTGCCAAGTGCCAAAAATACATATGTCATAATTTCTTTGTGACCTTTCACACTAAATTCTCTGTAAACTAAAATATGACATTTTTACATCTATATATAAATTTTTAAATGTCTATTATATATGTGTGCATATTTCAGATAGCTTACTTACACTGTCTTGTTGCTTACACAATTTTTAATGAACTTCAAAGTCCAATTTTAATTTTTAATATTTTTTATTTTTATATATTCTCATGAAATATGAAGAATGTCATTGCAAATGTTATATTTTGCTTTTCATATTCTTGTAGATAATCAAAAGCCCTTTCAATTGATATATACATTGTCAATATTGTTATGATATTCAAATTAAAACATTTTGGGAAACTGTGGAGGGGTAAATTCTCTAAAAACAACATGGCTGCCTAAGAGTTAACAACCAATAAACCTATTAAAACTATTACCTATTAATCTGAATTATAAGCAAAATCAGTAAAGACAAATAGCTCTTCCAAATAACATTTGGAATTGTTTTGATAGTATGTATGCCAGTGATAGTATGTATGTTTGCCCTTTTTGCAATTAAGCTACATAAATCAGGACTGTCCATAATTCCTTTTGTACTAAATACCATACATAAAATATATTCTTGGAAAACATCTGATTATTTACAAGCACCAACCTGAGAATGAAAAAACAGTTCAATGGCTTTGATGTATGGCTTCTGATAAAAGAGTCGAGATATCAACATACAATACCAAGTACCAAGCATGTCTTTCAAAGCCAAAAATATTCTGTCATCTCCAGCCAAAATCTAAATATCAATGGATAACAGCAATTCTGATTTCTTCATCAAATACAAGTATATCATATGTAGCAAAGCAAATTTAATTATATATCATTAATTCTATTAAAGAAATGGCAACAAAAGTGAAAAACACAGTGCTAATTATAGTATAAACACACAAAAGAAGAAATTTGTAGAATACTGGATATTAAGTCTAAGCAAACACAAATACAAGCAGCTACAAAGGTTACAAGACAAAACTTTAAAAGTTCTAAATCACGCAACACAATGCTTTTTATAAAAGCAACTACATAAATGAAATTATGTATCCACAAAATATAAACAAATGTTTGGAATAACTTCCTACAAAACGGATACATTGTGCCTACCCTACAGATGACACTAAGGTTGTTGTCACTGGCAAATGTGCCATCTTCCATCAGTCGAGTGCACTCGTCCTGCCACTGATGCCATTTCATCTCAAATTCTGCAACTGACAGACCGGTCATTGACTAGAATTGAAACAACAATAACAGATAAAGCAGCATTCAAATTTTCAATTTCAATCTGAAAATATATATCACAATCTTGAATAAAATATATTACACTCTTTACAAATGACAAATAGGTTTTACCTCCCAAACTCATTTTTTCTCAAAGGCATGATTTATTTATTGCCACCAGTTTAATTCCAAAATGGCTTTAAGAAAACTTTCGGCTAAATACTAAAATAGTGCAAGAGACGCAATCTATCCACAACAAGCCACCATAATGCTATTTTGGTAAACAGTCTCAAATCAAACAGATTTGCTTCCCTCTCCCGACACTATCAGCCAATACGAAGATTTTAGTTGCAGATGGTATTAGGAAGGTCTCCTGGCAAGGCAGTATCTAGATCAATAACATAATATGTACCTGCTGACCTGGAAGCAAATCTGGATTAGATCAAAGATAAAAGTCAATCGGTCCCTTAACAGCAGTAAACACTGTGTGTCTGCATAAATGGATATGTTAGTGTGTGTGTGTTTGTGTGCGCGCGCATGCACGTGCGTGCTACAAGTACAATATGAAGAGGATGAAATGATGAAATTAATGAAAAATAGAAAAGACCAGATCTACATTTCAGGATCAATTTTAATACAGTTAATATTCTAGATTCTAGATCAAACAAATACATGTACCTAATATCAAATAATACTTGCATGTAGAAGTTACAATGTTTAAATATGAGTCCACAACACCAATATGAACAGTAAGGCAAATAATCATATCTTGACACCACCAGCTAACCAAGTGCAAAGTTCATGGACAGAAGTATTTATTGCTCATAGATGTAGGCATTTATTTCAATGGGAAATCTAAGCGTTGTGAAGATCTGACTGTGACTATGACTATGGGTCATGAAAGCTTGGTCAACCCGTGCCACTTGCAACAGTAAAACTGTAATAGCATCACTTCTGTGATAGCTAGAGACATGATCTTTGCACCAAACTTCACAATGCTGATCTGAAATTTTCAAATCCAATGCTCATTTTCAAATTGAACCATATCCAATTATCCATTGCTCCAAACACGAATCCAGACCATTTACAAAATAAAGCCACCACATAAGTCTCTGCAAATAAGCCCAAAATGTCCTGACATTTAAAACAGTGACTAAAATGGTGGAAAACATAAAATTATTTTGTTTTACTCATGGCTTCATTCAAAATAACCTTACCGTGAACAATGGCATCTTCCTCAGTAGAATGTCCACAAAGGTGAACAGCTCTGACTTAAAATTGGAATGAAGAGAAAGCAGATGACGTGTCTCTTCAATCCGGCCTTGAAGCAGCAATGAATAGATCTGCAATAAGAAACATCACATTAGAGGATTTCCACATCAAATCAACACGCTTTTGAATAAAATCGGATGTCACCGATAGATGGCGTGATTATATTCAGCCCTGCGATTGGACCGCCGATAGATGGCATGATCGTTTAGGCATAGGCAGCTGCAGCAGCTGCGTAAGGTAGATGCATCTAGCATCTAACTAGAGAGTCAAACACTGACTGTTGAGGAGCTAGGACTGAGATTGAAGAACTCTGTATATATGTTACAGTCAAAGTGTGAAATCAGGCAATGTTGACATTGCCTGAAACTTTTAGGAAATGTCGACATAAGCCGTTTCACTCGGGCACTGTCGACATTGACTGAAATGTTTAGGCATTGTTTAACATTGCCTGATTTCACACTTTGACTGTAACATATATACGTCTGATGTCTGAGCTATTGTCTGATTTAAAAAGTATTAAAACTGTCTTGACATTAATCACCTCTCAGATTATATAATAGCGACGTACCGCCTATTATATTGGCGATGATTTTTTCGAATCTACACGATCAACTCGGCTTTGGAGTTCAACCGAACAACGCAGACAAAGCCACGACAGCCAGACGCCAAACGCTGAGTCATCCACTCAGCGCAGCAGACAAAGAGCTTCGAGACTGTTCTACACAGCGTCTCAAACAACGGAACGACGCGGACCCGCCATCTTTGGAGATGCCGATCCCTTCGAGATCGCCTCAAGACTGTGCAATCCGTCGTGAACACCGTTTCTTCGTCCAGATTGATCGTCGATCATGGCTACAACGTCTTCTTCATCGTCCTCTTCATCGACACTGTCATCGCAAGCTGAGTCTTCGAACCGATGTAATATTACAGCGCCATATAAACCCGCGTTTCTCCAGTCGCCTGGAACGCCGCCGTTGCCATGGCACCAGTGGATACGCTCGTTTGAGGACTGGATTCTTTGCGTGGGAGTGCCGGATTCTTCAGAATTCGCGCCGAGGAAGGCAGCTATTTTTCGCGTGTCACTCGGGTCTGAAGGACAAAAGATCTACTATTCGTTGGCGCCAGAAACGCCCGAAAGCTACGACGCCGCAGTTACGCGGATGCATCATCACTTTGGTAGAACGTCTGGCACCATCTTCAATCGCGCCAACTTTTATCGCTGTCTGCAGAGACCTGGCGACTCGCTGGTGCAGTATTTTTTGGCGCTCAGAGAGCTTGCAAGACTCTGCAACTTCGCTGACAACCAATTCGACGAACGCATCAGAGACCAGTTCGCTATGGGTTGCTGTAACCAGAAAATCAGAGAGCGTCTGCTTTTGGAGCCAGACGAGGCGACATTGGATAGCCTCGTCCTCTTAGCGACCACGCTAGAGCGAGCTCAGCTGGAGGCTCCAGCAATTGCCGGTAGATCAGGCGAAGCGGCGATCTCATCGATCGGACAGCAGTCGGCTTCCAGTCCATCCAACGCTCCAGCAGCGCCCTGCGCGAATTGCGGTCGCCAGGGGCACGCTGCTCGTGACGGTTCTTTCCCAGCCAGGAACAAGGCCTGCAATGCCTGCTGCAAGGTCGGCCATTATTTAGTGGCCTGCAGATCGTCTGTGCCGAGTTCCAGTTCGTCCTGACTGCTGACACCGCCAGAGATCGCCATACCCCCGTCAATACGGTACTCAGACCGTCGACACTGATCTGGTCGATGACGTCAGCAGCGTCGTCATCGCGTCAGTGAGCGCCCACGAGGATGTGCCCGCTGCGTTCGGCAGCAGGGCAGTGTCACGCTGGTCACCGCCGGAAGTAGTACCCAGAGCCCCGACAACAGTGCCCGCTGACTGTTCGTCTGCCGCGGCCAGCGTCTTCCTTCTGCCCTGGGCTGCACCAGCATACACCATTTCCGCTACATCATTAGCGTCTTCCGCCATGTCGGTGCTTCCTGTAGCAGCCGGCGCAGTGCCACACCGGGCACCTGGAGCGTTCCGCCATATCGATGCCAGGATTGGCGACCTCTTGGTTCCCCTGTTGGTCGACTTGGGTGCGAAGGTGTCACTCCTCAGTGACGTCACCTTCAAGCAGCTGCGCTTGCCAAAGCGCCTGCTTCCTTCCGACAATGCATTGCGCGCCTACAGAGGCGCCAAAGTTCAGTGCCACGGCCGAGTTTTCGTTCCGGTGCAAGTCGGAAACCGTCGCTTGCCGAGTTTCCGCTTTTATGTTACAGCGCAAGGTCCGTCGATACTTGGGATCGACCTCTTCGACGCTATCGGCACGCCTGGCCGGCGTCGACCTTACAGCGCCGCACGTCGCGTTGCTGTCGTCACCACGGTCGTCAGCCTCCTTGGAACAGTTTCCAGACGAGGAACAAGCTTTTGTGCCCTCGCCAGACACGTCAGCGACACCAACTTCCGGTTCCGCTCCCTCGTCCGACAGCGACGAAGTCGAAGCGCCGGAAGTGAGCATAACGGTTTTTGGACAGCTCGAGACAGCTGTGTCCTCTATCAACCATGTTGCTGAGGCCCCTGATGCGGTCCATCAGGCCTGCCAACTTGTCACGGAAGGTCAGTCCATGATGTCATCGTCGAAACCATCGTCTGAACTTCCGGTCGCAGCCCACTGCGTGAAGTTCGCCCAGGAGACGATGTCAGCGCACAGCATCCAACGCTGCCATGCGTCACCTGCAGCTGTGCGGGCAGAAGACCAAGTCCGTATCCTGCTTCCAGTCCGGACCCACAAGCTGGTCCGGAGATATTCCAAACCCATGGTCGTCCAGAAGGCCATGGGCAACAAAGTCTGGCTAGATAACGGCCAGAAATGGAGGCTACGTCGCGTGCTCCTTCACAAGAGCAACCTGCGACCATCCAAGGCGCTGGATCCGTCAGCGCCCGCCTTTTCGGCGTCGCCTTCGTCAGCGCCTAACGATGAGGACGACGACCCGCGTTTCCATTTCCGGTGGAAGGACCATCGCCAGCAAACTGCGGCACCAGCAGGCCAGCATCAGACGCGCCTGGGCCACTGCGACGATGACATCACAGCCGTCGCGTGAAAACATAAACCCTTGTGACACTCATTGCTAGCAGACTATATTTTTCTTCTGAACACTGCTAGCAACTTTGAGTATTTTTTTCTTTTCAGAAGGGGGGAAATGTAATGACCGCTACAAGTGTGAGTCACCATTAGGGTAGACCAGCAATAGGACCGCCGATAGATAGCGTGATTATATTCAGCCCTGCGATTGGACCGCCGATAGATGGCGTGATCATTTAGGCGTAGGCAGCTGCAGCAGCAGCGTGAGGTAGATGCACCTAGCATCTAGCTAGAGAGTCGAACACTGACTGTTTAAGAGCTAGGACTGAGATTGAAGAACTCTGCATATACGTCTGATGTCTGAGCTATTGTCTGATTTAAAAAGTATTAAAACTGTCTTGACATTAATCACCTCTCAGATTATATAATTATTACATTGTGAAGAATTAATTTATGCAGCTAGCAGTCTGTTTTCATCTGCTCGTTTTAAAATCCATGTTTCTTTCTTTTGCTTCTTTTGCATTTCAAATATGCCTAAGTCTTCCCATTGTCTGTAGCCCATTTGCTGCTCTCATTTTAATATCTTGTTTGTGTTTTCCAATACTTGTAATTTCTCCTCCAATATATGTAAAAGTCTTTACTTGTTCTATGCTATTTCCTTTTAATGATGGGTTAATTTTTTCCTCTCTTTAGTCTTTGCTGTGTTAACCCTGAGCTCAACCTTCTGCCTGCTTGATTTACTTGATCTGTGAGCCTTTTTAACCCTCGTGTATTATCCATGATTAGGCCTACATCATCTGCAAATTTTTGGTTTGATATATTTTCTCTCGTACAATTCACTCAAATGTTTAGATCCCCAGTTGCCATTACATTGGAAAAACAAATAACAATACTGATAAATGTAAGGCATACTGTCACAGATTTGTCCTAGATTCAGATGTCACTGGCATATTCAGTCACATAGTTATTGCAATGTCCAACAGGAATGTTTTGATTGTGATTCTGTATTGGTGGTGGATATTCTTTTACAGCAGTGTTTAGTGTGCTGCATGAGATTATTAGGTGTGCCGTGGGGATTGTTTGAAAATTTTAATAAATTTTTATTTAAATGTGTTGAATGTCACAGATCACCAACTGGGCTTCATAACCACTTTATTTTGTCAGTTGGGCAGTGGCAGAGTGAGTGAGTGTTAGTTAGGAGTGATGTTTGTCTTATGATATCTGAGCTTGTGAATAAAAATTTCTATGATTAACCCTTCTACGCATAGCCAGTGCGAGCTGTAGCGTCACCGAGTGGTAATGGCCCTTGATATTCGTCCCCTTGGGTCGGGAGGGGGAGAGGGAAAGAGGCCGTGACTTGGTCATTAAGACGATGCTGAGTCATGTATGCCTAAGCCATTAAAACACGGCTGTTGCCCTGTGCCTGGTTAGATTTTGTTGTTTTCATTCTCATAGAAGGCAAGGTGTCCAGTATATGTGTGGTCCGTAGAGGCACTGCAGGGGTCTGTAGAGTGGCTGTGTGCGGGCACAGGGGAGTTGTGGGGACTTGTGAATTCTGCCTCTGCTTTCACCTACTAGGCTAGCCATAGTGTCGTGCTTCGTTCCGACAGTGTTGCCAGTGCTGGTTTTTTCCAGCCAGTTCTGGTTTTTTGGTTGGCTGGGTTTTTTTGGTGGAATCTGTTTTTTTGTAAAATCTCTGAAAATTTTGAAAATTGGATTGCAAATGTATTTGTTTAGCAGATTTTTGTATTCTATAATATTGATATATATTGATATATATTATTATATTATATTATATTATATTAAAAGTAAAAAAAGTAAAGATTTCACCCGTAGAGCCAAAACCACGCCTTTGTATTTCAGCCATCCTGATGTAGAAGCTTTAGTCGAAAAAAGGGGCAGACGTTTAGTTTAATAAGGGAGAAAGGTGTCAATCATTTCATTTAAACTCTAGACTGAAGACTTAACTAAGTGGTACAACATGGTAAAAAAGAAAATTATTTCAGCACCTTCAAGTTTAGAAGGATTATGAATAAATTTTAATAACATCTATAAGACTATATTGAGCTAACAACAACAAAAAATATGATGAAAAAAAGGGTTGACTGAAGGGACCATAGGTCCCGCAGTTAGTCAACCAAGTTTTAATAACAGTAAATATAACAGGTTAAAACAGTGATTTCTGATTTCGAGAAGGCCGCATTTTAACTGGATGTTTCTTCCACCCTGGACAGTGTGTCTATTTGAAAGTGCAGGAGCTTGGTCTGCAGAAACATTACAGTGAAGATCCTGATTTCCGCCTAGAAGTGAAGCTCCTACCAGCTCTCGCCATGCTGCCAACTGCTGATGTCCTTGATGGATTCAACAACCTCCAGCTAGATAACTCTCTAGATGTTTTATCTGACTATTTTGAAGAAACGTCTATCGGCAAACAATGACGGGTACGTTGAGCTCAGCTGCTATTCCCCATCGCGAGTTGGAATGTTAGGGTTCGTGTCTCAGATGGGCTTCCGCGTACTGACAATGCAGTGGAGGGATGGCACAGGGCATTCAACAAACAGGCTGATGTTCATCACCCAAATCTTTTCAAGCTGATTGATGTCTTCCGCATGGAACAAGCACAAACTGAGAACCTCTTAGCACAACAGCCGTAACAGTCGAGTGAAGCACTGCAGATGAAAAACGTCTGCGCACTCTGTGGCTACCTATGACGCTGAAAACAAATGTGCTTTCTTGCATAGTGCTGCCTTTAATATAGATCTTTCAACTGTCAATTGTTAGTAGTATTATCCATTACATTTAGTTTAAAGTTATAGGGCACCATTATTTTAAGTGTATACTTGCAATCTATTTGTCACTTGTCATAATGTTACCGTTAAGTTTAAGGTTATAGGGGGCCAATATATTACCGTAAGTTTAAACTAGCATTTTAGTTGCATAAAGTTTAAAATATATCGCTGAAAACAAATCTGCTTTCTTGCATTATGTTGATCATAACTAAAATGGGCAGTAATGATGGGCCGGAATTGATAGCGGGCGGACATGCACGGGGCGCTATTGAGGCTGGGCGGTATTGATGTGGGTGGAATTGAAGGGGCGCAATTGATACGGGCGGTATTGCAGGCGCACGGGCAGATATGGACAGAAGCTGCAGGGACCAGTCGCACTGATAGCATGCCAAGCTTCATTAAAGAGACATCCAACAATAAAAGGCTGACCACTACTGACCATAACTGCATCACAAAAGCCTGCGTTGAGATGTGCATCAAAGATATATGGTAAGTAAATGCAACCTTGGAATAACGATGTACATTGCCTAGGATATGAAACACGCAGCTTTCTTAATTAAATTACATTAATTTGCAACACAGTGAAGAAACGGCAATGTGCAAACTAAACACAATTAAGCATTTCCAAATCACTACATATAACTACTCAACGATAGTAAATCAAGAGCAAAGTTGTTTATGTACTGAAATCCAGCCAGTCACAAATAATATTACACAGAACTTATGTTATGTAATGCATAGTAACGTAGTTATTGTGCTTTATTTTTGTAGCCTATTCAATACCATCGAAGGATCTGGATTCAGATCATTGGCTGCACGGCTTATCAGTATAGTAGTAAAATATGGTGAAATTGATGTCAACGATGTTTTGCCAAGTGCTCGGACTCTCATCATCTGCAATCTGTTGCAGAGACCCAGATGTCGAACTCAGAAATGAACTTGCGAAATTGGATCGACTGGCTGTTACTGCTCATATGTGGAGTTGTGGACCCATGAAGCAACAATATATTATATAACAGTCACTGTACATTATGTCAGTAACAGGTTAGCCACTATTTTTTATCATAATTTGAAATTTCTTTTGACATGAATTCTGTAGCTCTCGCAAATTTTTGATTAGCTGCAAGATATTTTTAATGCAATTAAAATTAAAGTTTCTCCTTATTAGTAATAAGTTATGTTTTATCTGCTACAATTCAGGTGGAAGCTCAAGACAAATGGAGGAAAAGAAAACAGCTGATAATATTCGCACAGTAGTCGGACAGGTTCTTGAGGAATTTGAAGCATATAGACGCAACAACTTCTTTGTCACATCAAGCAGATGGAGTCAGCCATGCGGATGGCTGAGCTTGAATCGCAAGGTTTGTTTAATTTTCTAGTTTCACACTTTGTCATCTTTTCTTGATATTTTCTGCTGTATTTTCTATGATCAGCAGTCATTTGCATAATGTTTAATATTTAATTGCCACTCACAATTCACAATTCTTGATTCAGAAAGGCTATATCTTTAATTCCGTAAGAATTTATTACACTCACTACATGATCATCGAGTGTTACTGAGAAGCCTACTCCTTGCATTATTTCATATATGCATGATCATTAACCCTTTATGGCATGACCAGAGCAGTGGCAGTCATCCGAGGGAACAGTCCAGACTGAAGCAACAACAGTCTACAGGAAACAGACCGAATCGACAACAGTCAACAGGAAAAGAATTAATAAACAACCATGACTTTGCCAACTTTGTCAAAACCTATACAAAGCGGTCCAACTCAACCACCACATGGGCCACTAGGAGCAGGATCTGCCGTTGAGCCTCCAATGGCAATTCAACAACCTAATCAATAAGATCAAGACAGCCGATCCAAAGACGGAAATAAAGGAAGTCACTTCATTGACTCTCTGAAAAGCAGGTGACGAGATAAAGGCCAACAGACACCTGAAGGAACACCAGCTGCACTATCTGAGCCCCAAATCCTACAGTAGCTCAAAATGGCAATCAAACCACTGACTGTCATTTCCCCAATTTTAACGCAGGTCAATACGACCTCAGCAACCAGGTTGACGTCTGCCCAAACGTTCAACTAAATCCTCAAACCTTTGCTTGTAACCCCGAATTCATGACCGAAAGAAACGACAACTATGCCCCACGTTGTCAAGTCCATAGATACAATAGTACATATCCTCTTCCTCACTACTGTCATGAAAATGCTGAACCAGGCTGTCAGGTCCATAGATACAATAGTGCTTGATTTATTAGTAAGGAGCAATGGCTTTAGTTTGTTAGTATGATTGAAATGATTGTAAAGTGGTCATATGGTATCAAATTTATGAGGTGTTACATGACGATGTGAATAATATATATATGTATGTGAAATCTTTATCTGTGATGGAATAGCATAATAAGCTTAACTTGGACTTAAGAAGATCTGAGGCTTCGCTGTCAGGGCCATATTAAGGCTGAGGGAGCTGTTCGCTGTATCCCTATAGCTGTGAATAACTGCGGGAAGTCTTTTTCAAGGTGTCGCCTGTCACAGTTCAACGTCATTTTCAGTTCCGGCTGCTGGAGCGTCTGTGACTGCTTCTACATCAGCTGCAACCACTGAAACAGCTTACGCTTATTCACCTGCTGCGGATCATCCCACAGCCAGTCACAACGTCATTTTCAGTTCGGGCTGCTGAAACGTCTGTGACTGCTTCTACATCAGCTGCAACCACTGAAACAGCTTACGCTTATTCACCTGCTGCGGATCATACCACAGCCAGTCACAGTACAGCTTCATCGCGAGCTACAACGGTTGAAGAACAGGCGGAAACCACAAGTAACCAGCAAGCATCAGATTTCATAGATCACCTGCATGATAGTATACAGTCTCATCGCAAGAGGGCTCGAGAAGGTTTAGTGAAGCAAGCTAAAGGAATGGTTTTGCGTAGTAGAATAGAATTTGCAGCTGGAAATCCTGGTGACAATGTTACCGTCCCTGTTCCATTAGTTGATCGAGGACGTGGCGACCCTCGTAATATCATGGGTGTCATTCTTGATCGTAACTGCAACGACATGTATCGTATAGCTGTTAGAGCTGGTGTTCTACAAGGCCGGTATGCACGAAATCAATTTGATTTGTGCACCCAGATACTGCTAAATGAAGATGATGTCATGGCACACAGCGAGATTTCATTGAGGTTCAGTACGAATCAAAGAGTGGCGGTCAAGGTTTTGCAAAATGCAATTGTAAGGGTTCAAAAAAGTGTGAAACAAATCGTTGTAGATGTCTCAAAGCTAAACTGAAATGCAATAGTCGTTGCCATTCAAGTTTAAGTTGCTGCAATAAGAACTGTTAAATTTTAGCCCGTTTTATATGACTGCTTTTTCCTTTATTGCATTAGAATCTTATAAAGTTTTAGTTGACTTCATTAATGTTGTAGAACTGTTTTATATGACTGCTTTTTCTTTATTGCATTAGAACCTTATAAAGTTTTTTGGAATTCATTCCTTTATTGCATTTGAAGTTTTTACAGTTGTGTATAACTTTTTTCTATTACTGCCTGTTTTTTATTTCATTTGAACCTATTAAAGTTTTTGGCACTTACTAAGGTTTCAGAACTGTTTTATGTTACTTATTATGCTATTCCATCACAGATAAAGATTTCAGGAAATGTGTGTATAAAATTTGAGCAAATTTCAGGCATTTTTAAACAATGCCTAAACATTTCAGTCAATGTCGACAGTGCCTGAGTGAAACGGCTTATGTCGACATTTCCTAAAAGTTTCAGGCAATGTCAACATTGCCTGATTTCACACTTTGACTGTAACATATATATTTGCCCGTTACATTGATTACAATGATTGCTGAGATTATATAGATCATTTCTGTGATTATGGACACTTGGGATGTTTCACTGAGATACAGACATTCGTTAGCATTCATTCATGTTGTCTCTTGAGGAGATTTATGCTTTTATATGATTTTGTTATTGCTTTACATTTATATGCGTATAATACATGCATTTCTCTTTATTCTAATCAGTGGTTGTTTCTATTGCATTAATGCCTCTGCAGTCAAATTATTCTAATCTCGCATAGATTAGATGAGCCCGCGGACTTATTTTGCCAAATCCCCCAGAAGTTTTGGTCACCCTGGGTTTTAGTTGGGGAGATTTTCGGCAGATGTCAAGAACTCTGTCTGACCCACGAAACTTTAGGGAGAGAGATAGACGGGCGTCACACTATTATTATTATTATTATTATTATTATTATTAGCATCATTATCATATTGGGCGTCCGGAGGGAGTGTAATGGGGTGCAACTCCACCCCATTGAAAAGTTTTGAAGTTATGAAAAAGTACTTGTTTCTTTCATCACATGACCCTGTTTAGGACCTCCCTGTACTTTTTGAAATTTTTTGATCACAAGACCCTGTTTTGCAGTGATGTTAATCCTTGTCCTGGTCCTTATCCTTAAGGAATCCTTAAGGACCAATTTGAAGTCCTTGTCCTTGTCCTCGTCCTTGGGGAGTCAGTCCTCGTCCTTATCCTCATCCTTGGGGTTCGGTCCTCGTCCTTATCCTCGTCCTTGCAGATCGGTCCTTGTCCTGGTCCTTGTAACTTAGTCCTTGAAAAGTCCTTATAAGGACCAAATTACTTGTATACCATTTTCAATTGTACTGATAATTATGTTCCAAGGTAAGAGTAGTATGTGGATTTATATTTAGGCTACATACTTGCTTTGGAAACTTATGTATGGTCGGTATTGCTATACGGCGCAGAAACGTGATCAATTTCCAAACAGATGAAGAAAAAATTAGAGGCAGTGAAAATGTGGTTTTTAAGGAGAATGATGAAGGTTTCTTGGACAGAGAAAATTGTTAAAGACTATAAAGAAAAGACAACTAGAATTCTTCGGACACATAATGAGAAAAAAAGGCCTGGAAAACTTAGTCACAACAGGCAGGGATGTTAATCCTTGTCCTGGTCCTTGTCCTTAAGGACTCCTTAAGGACCAATTTGAAGTCCTTGTCCTCGTCCTTGTGGGGTCGGTCCTTGTCCTTATCCTCGTCCTTGGAGGTTCGGTCCTCGTCCTTATCCTCGTCCTTACAGATCAGTCCTTGTCCCGGTCCTTGTAACTTAGTCCTTGAAAAATTCTTATAAGGACCAAATTATTTGTATACCATTTTTAATTGTACTGATAATTATGTACCAAGATAATAGTATATGGATTTATATTTACATACTTGCTTTGTGTTACTCTACATGTGTAGTCATCGTTTCCTTTATGATACCCATAGATTTATTATAATACATTATATTAAAATCTATGTTAATACCAGCTGAGGAACTGAACTTCCTTTTCCTGTTTGAAAGCGCATGGACTAGGAGCTCACGTTTTAAAAATCTAGATTACTCTTTTTCTGTATACTAAAATATAATAATAATCAAAATGCAGGAAGAAGGTTCACCTTTGGGATATGCAAAGCCGCGAGTTGTGAAATTCGCGTTTAAAGATTTTAAGATTGTCGGAACTAAATGGATGGCTACTTGTAAAAAATGTAATAAGCGGCTACATTCCGCTACAAGATAAGATGTCAGTAACAAGTGCCTTCACAAAGTAAGTGCTAGGCCTAATACTATTCATATTTTTAATTAAAGCAAACACCCGAAAGTACAAGGTTAGGTAGACTCTGAGATGGTCACCCCCGAAAGTCGTACGTAAAAAGCGCTACGTGCATGGAGGCGCTTTACTGCATTTGATTAAAATTCAGGTTTCAACGAATCCCCTTTAACTCTGATTTTGTTCTCACACTGGGACACTTCCAAGCACTTGGGGCATTTTTTTGAGCCGCTTGCAACCTTCTAAATATCTCAGCGTCTACCTAAGGAAAAGGTGATATCGTATTTTGGTGCAGTATTTGTGTTAGCTAGTTTGCTATATGGCCCATTGTTTGTATGTCTTTTGTGAAAATCTACAAATATATTTGAAGTGTTTACCAAAATTAAAAAAATTAATTAACTAAATTTTTCCGACATCTTCAATTGTGACCAGGGAGTTTGAGGTGAGCGTCGAGATCTTCACCATAGGGGCATGAGTCGGATAATTTTTAATGTTATTATTTTTGCTTACATAGTCATTGTCTTTTCACGTTGTTAAGGTATACTGTCTCTGTGCTATTTATAGAGTGTTATTTTCTTTTAAGGCACCTAAAGATCCACCATGAAGAGACCTATAAAGAATACTTGCATCGAGTTGATTCTGATGCATGTACTTCACAACCATCAATGCTTGCCTTTATAAGCCCAAGCCAGCAAGTTGTGTATGGTCAAAATAATCATCGTCATCACACTCTTACAAATTCTCTTGTTAAAAATCTAATTATAAATTGTGGCCTGCCAATCTCCATTGTTGATCATGCGTCGTTCCGTTCCTTTGTCGAAGATCTTGATCCAAAATTTGTGCCTCCATGCCGACAAACCATAACGTATACAATCTTACCACAACTGCTTGCTGCTAAGAAAGAAAAAGTAAAATCACTTGTTGATAAGTGCCTTGATATTGCTTTGACAGCAGACATTTGGACTGACCGACGTTCACATGCATTTCTTGCAGTGACGGCACACTCTTTTGTCAGTGGGAAGCCAATAAACATGCTCTTATCATTTAAGACATTGCCTGGTAGCCATAACGGAGAGCGAATTTCAGAAGCGCTCGGTGATATCATAGATGAATATAATGTGCAGTCTAAGATCCGATGCATTGTAACAGATAACATCAAATATGCGTAAGGCTATGGATGTAATGTTCAGCAAACAAGATGAGAAAGATGACCAGACTACCATTGATGATGACCAGACTGGCATTGATGATGCATCATTGTGGGGTGATTTGCAAGCAGGTTTGAATCTTGAGTCGGTTTTTCGTGGCAACCATGAGCATATTTCGTGTTTTGCCCATTCATTGCAGCTCGTGGTACGAGATGGTTTGGCTGTAGTGTCATCAGGTAGGCCATTCTTATCTAAATGTTGTAAGATTGCCAACATTGTTCACCAAAGTGCCTTGTTTCGGAGTCGATTTGAAGCAGTGATGGGCTCTGGAAGATCAATCCCATCCACCAATGATACAAGATGGAATAGTGTCTTTAGGCAGCTTCACTCGTTTTTGTTGCTTGATTTAGGACTATTAAATCAAGTATTAAATGATACAAACCATTCAAACCTGGTTTTAACAGCCAAAGAAATGTCACAATTGAAAGAGCTTGTGAACATTCTGGAGCCATTTGCAGAAGCAACAGACCTTACTCAAGGAGAATATAGTGTTACCCTCAGTTGTGTGGTGCCAATTATTCTATCTCTTAGAGCAAAACTTGAAGACTATCTTCGTAATCCAGGGTCATTTTGTGCTCTAGCTACGACTCTCCTTCACAGTCTGCATAACAGATTCAGTGGAATATTCAAATCACTTGATATCAGTAGCCCACCACAATTTCGGGAACAGTTCCTTAGTCTACGGTTTGACAGCTCACTTTTTATCGTGGCGCCAGCACTTGATCCATTGTATGCCTATCACTGGTTGCAAGACTACCCTGGGAGTGAAGAGCAAAAGGAAGCCATCAGATACAAGATAAACGGTTTGTAATTATTCAGAAAAATATTCTTTTTAGCATACTTCATTCTTAAAGCAATTTGATAATATGTGGAATTTTGCTATTATCAGTGTCATGATCTGCAAGATGGTTTACAGTGCATTTTTGTATTATTTTATTGCAGGTCTGCTGTTTGCAGAATTGAGAAGGCTAAACAGCGGAGACAGAATTCCTGCAACAAGAACACGTCGACAAAACGATGACACAGACTCTTCATGCAATCCGCCACCTGCAAAATGACACTGCCATCTGTTCTCGCATTACAAACAGAAGACTCCTGTTTCAGAAAATAAATTATTTCTGGGGGCGGAAGATGGCAGAGTGGGTTACAAGCTGAACCGTCAGGCTGACTGAGCGGTCTCAAGCATCGTTAGTGCCTCGGGTGGCTTTCACACAGGCAGTAATGCCTTCTAAGCCACTTTAAATCATGCTAAGTTTAAGTAAGTTCTTTTGACACCATGATTGAATTTCAATCATATATTGCATTCATTTTAAAAATAAGAATTTGGATGCATTTTTTTCCGGTTCTGGTAGACTTCCGACTACTAGCGCGTGTTTTGCGTGTTGGATTTTGTCGTTGTTCTCGCCAGTTTTCGACAATCTACATTTGGTTTTCCTACCAAATGAGAGGACTGAGTTCTCGCTCGTCGGTTTCGAGGAGCTAACTCTGTTCTCAGTATATTCCGTTTGTTTCTGGATGTTTTCGGTCGTCGTTGATGTCAAGTCCGCCATCTTGTCTGCCAAAATGGCTGACATCGCCAGTGTGTGTTTGCGTGTCTGGAATGTCGCCCTTCCTGGCAATTTATGCGTCTCGATCGACTGTTTTGCTCCCGTTCTCTCACGGAATTTTCCATCACCGTCGAATCTGATGAGTTCGGTGACGGGAGCCTACTCGGCTGCGGATTACTCTAACGGAAGACCGCCTCTTGGGAGTACGTCGTCGGACCTTTCTACGGCGCGTATTCCATTTACCATCGTGCGGGACTGTCAACTTTTCCTTCCGTCCTTCACTGGCGTCTCTATCTTGGGAAACATTCTGCATGCGGAAGTCCACTCTCTCAGGAATTCAACGCCGAATTTCGTTACGGCCGCGAACTCCTCTTACTATCCGAGTGGATTTTATAATCATCTTCCGACCCGCAGAGGCGTCAACGCTGTCAACAGTGCCTCCGACGTTGGCTTTGCCGAGTCGACAGCGCTAACCGCAGCGGGAGCGCTTAGGGAGTTCTTTTAATTAAGATAAATAGGCGCTATATAAATACTCTGTTGATTGATTGATTGATTGATAACATATCTTTTGTTAACAATCTGATTTTACAATGCTGTACAGCACAATATAGTATGCGTTTAATTTAGCACCTTTCATTGTTGTCATAGGTGGAGACTCTGATGCAGACAGTCCAGAGCGCCAATTGAATGAATATCTGCAGCTCATCAATGCAGGAGATCCGGAAGAACTCTCGATGACAGCTTTGACAAACTTACCTAAATTCCACCTCCTCTCGAAACTCTTTAGCAGAATTCTTTGTTGCCCTGCGACGTCAGCTCCAGTTGAACGAGTGTTTTCACAAAGTGGTCTCATAATTAGACCCCATCGTGCGCGCATGACTGATCAGCTATTGGAAACACTTGTTTTTTTAAAATGCAACATTTCTGTTGACTAGATGATGTTTTACAACATTTTTGCTTTTCTAATTTTGTAATTTCAGTTGAAATTGTCCTTTCTGACTTTTTTGTCTGGCAGGTCGGTCCTTGGTCCTTGTCCTTGTCGGTCAGTCCTTCAGTCCTTGTGCTTGGGAGGAGTCCTTGGTCCTTGTCCTTGGGGGGTCAGTCCTTGTCCTTGTCCTGGTCCTTGGGGTCAGTCCTTGTCCTTATCCTGGTCCTTGGGGGGTCAGTCCTTGTCCTTATCCTGGTCCTTGGGGGGTCAGTCCTTGTTAACAACACTGACAACAGGTAAAGTGATGGGGAAAAGAGCAAGAGGGAGACAAAGATTGACGTTCATCGAAAACCTGCTATGCGACGTGAAAGACAAAATATCAGAAGTAGAACTGCTACAAGCGACATATGACAGAGAGGAGTGGAAGTCCATGGTCGCCAATGTTGTAAAACAAGGCACCTAAAAAGAAGAAGACTTGCTTTGAGTTACTCTAACTAAAATGTTTAGTCATTGTTTCCTTTATAATGCCAGTTGAAGAGTTGATTCTTTAGCAGAATTCTTTGTTGCCCAGCGACGTCAGCTCCAGTTGTTAAAATTTCCACGAACTTTATTACCCGTATAATCACATTCATTGGCTTAACTATATGCCAACGGACCACTGGCGCTCATAGCCGGAAGAGAGATGGACTTATAAGAAACTATGGACCCCACGCTCCCTGTACAAGAGAAGCAGATTTAGAACAAGGAGAAAAGCCTCTCATTTCGAGAGATAAGAAGTGCCGTATTGAATGCATCGAAGTTTTATTACTCGCCGTCACGTTTCGACATCCGCATCAATCATGTTCTCAAAGCACGAGTACTCGAGGTATGGATCTGCTCCGCCGCTACGTAGAGGCGGACATGGACATCACGCCAACTCATACAAAGCAGCTACTGGAGAAGGTCGCCCCCGCTTCACTCCGCAGCCATCCACTGTCGTTGTTCCCCTGATGGACATTCAAACGGGACACAGGCCTGCCTACGGCTGGAACATGCGAAGAGCCTCTGGGCTCGGCGACAATGGATCTTCTGCCACTCCAGGTATCTCTCCTCTATGTCACTCCCTCCCTCCTCCGGAGAACATCGGTCAGGACTTCAGCCACACGATGGACACCGCAACCACTGTCGTGTCCACGCCACATCTCGCAGGGAGCCGTCCGGCTACCCACCCTGCGACAACGGGCGTTGAATCCTTCTCGCTGCCCTCCACACCCCTTCACTCCATTGGACCATTTGCCTCGACGGCATGGCCACTCACCATGGATACCCGCACTCTACTCACATGTGCGGTGGCAACGGCCTGTCGTTGGAGCACCATTTTTCCACTTCAACAGGCATACCATATGCTGTGTGCTGCCTTCCCGGCAATTGACCCTCCCATTTTGGACGCCGTCATCCGCGGAATCTACACGGCGAGAAAACCCTTCTCCCTTCAAGCGCAGGGATATGGAACCGCCGGCATGCAGTCTGCTCCTCCCCTCCACGTCGGCGTTCCACCTTCTCTGACTGATGTGGAAATGGTAGATCTAGTACTGGATCTCCATGATCACACCGTTTCCCCGCCGGATGCTACCCTCATTCGGGGAGTAGGAACTCCAGTGAAGGATGAGAACATTCCGGACTTCACTAATACCATGTGATAAGTACACTCTTACTTTTGCTTCATACAGCAACATTGCATTCCCTTTTTATTATCCTTCCCAGTTTAGTGCGTATGTTTAATTTATCGCTGCTTTATGTAACTGTCAGACATTGTTTCTCTTTGTTTTTTTTGTATGTGACATTTGACAGGAACCATGAACTTACATCTTGCAGAACTTACTATGGCCCATATTATAGTTTGGCATCCTATATTAATGATGATGGGACAGAATGCATAGACATGTTTTTTGTTTTTTTAAAGTTTACTATCATGTATGTATTAATGCTATGTTAATAAGGTTGAATGCCTAGGGAAAAAATTAGACAATTTTTTTAAAGCCAAAGTGATGCATGTGCGACGCCTGTCGCTGAAATATATTGAAGCTTCATTCCGCCTGTGGGGAGAGAACCCTATTTTGGGCGCTGGGCTAAGCCAGGTCCTAGCTGAGCCAGAAGAGCAGGTGTAGAGCCTCAGACGAGTGGTGATAAATAAGGGTGAGCGACAAGGAAGAGGATCGGTCTGGGAGAGTCAACGACAGAGGAAGGTCGATCTGAGAGACGAGGGAATTGAAGGAAGCAGAGCCAATGAGGTTACCGGCGATACGATCAGGAGATTACGATTGGATTGACAGAACTGCCGGGAGCTTGGAATAGGAAGCAGCCAAGAATTGACCAGGCGAAACCAGAAATCTAGAGAAGAATCTGGGAATTATGTTCGTCTTTATTGCTAGATTATTTTATTTGTGTTAAGTGCTTATTATTCTGTTTGCTATCGCTCCGGTATTGAGTGCTCCATTGGCACGGTTGTGATAAGATGTCAATGACTTTATTGATGCTACAAATTAGGGAACCTTATTATTGTATTTTCATACTGAGTTAGTTATTATCTCCACATTTGAGCATTGACGCTGTGTCTCTATTGGGACATCACTATTGGCCTGATTGAACTTCTTAATGTTGCTGATTGAAAGAACTCTAACTCTCTGATTTGCCCTCATATTGATATTAACCACTTGCTTTATATGCCCCTTATGTTTGTTATGTTATTGCTTGCATTAAATACTTTAAACTATCAGTTTGTGAGGTATGCTATTTGGGCAACTATTAATTGGAATCTAGCATAGATCCCACGGACCCGCGGATGTGATCTAGTTAGAATTACTGCATATTTAAGCCGGCCTGGTGAAACATTTGCAAGCCAGCAAGTGAGGGAGACGCAGTAGGGACTAGAACGTCACATTACAACATTCTTTTTTTCCTTTTCTAATTTTGTGATTCGAATTGAAATTGTGTTTGTTTTTTTCCTTTCTGACTTTTTTGTCAGACAGAAGTTGGTCCTTGTCCTTGATCCTTGTCCTTGGGGGTCAGTCCTTGTGGTCCTTGTGCTTGAGGGGTAAGTCCTTGTCCTCGTCCTTGGAGGGTCAGTCCTTGTCCTTATCCTCGTCCTTGGGGTCGGTCCTTGTTAACATCACTGCTGTTTTGCAGCCCTCTGGAAAAATTTCTGCAGATGCCCTTGGTTATTATTATTTTTATTACAACTATTAGTCTATTACTTTAATACTTTCTGGTTGCATTGATATCAATGATTTGTATGTGGTGAGTCACCGACTGGTGTCTTTGCCATAATAAAACAAACATGCAACTTATATACCGGTATTTATTTATTTATGCTAGTGATTTAAAAAGTACTGTCATGTATTACTTGCTTCTAGGGGTTGTCTTATGAAGACAGAAGAGGAGAAAGAATCCCTTCTCCTCGTTTCCAAGCTACAATAGCCTGCTGTCGAAGGAAATGTCATGAGAAAATCAAGGAAGATCCACAGAAGTCACTGTACCGTGATATTCGGTCGCTCAGTGATCACAACAAACAATCACTGTTTATATCTGGGTGCCTTAGTTGTGTTGAGCCAGCAAAGAAGCAAACAACTGTTATCAATAAAAATAAACGCGTAACATGGCACTATTCATTCTAAGTGGGTGGTGTGGCCATTGTTGTGTGCCAATAGAAGATTTGGGTGTGGGAGGAAGCAAACATAGTACCACCAAATGATAAGGCCATGCCCAGTGATGCTAGCCCAACGGAAGGCCATAAAGACGAGTCCAAGCTGCCAATCAAACGAGAGCCCCAGCTTAAGATCAATGTCCCCTCCAGATACTGCCGGTTTTAGATAAGACGCCCTCTGCACCAATGACGCCCAATTTCGAGCCCTCCGTTGGCCCGCCCCATGACCAATTGGAAGCGACAGATGCCTGCCACCACCCTTGAAAAGCAAATAACTCTCCATTCAAAGTGCAAGTGCTTTGCCTTAGTTTGAGTTCCTGTTCTCATGATTATAAGAAGACAATAAAATTTTGTCTCAAAATTAAGAGCATCGATTATGGCCACTTCTCATATCAAGTGACTATTAGCCTTGTAGACAGATGCAGTCAGTAAGTGTAAAATTGCTTTGTGTTTAGTGCTTTATCTAAGAACGTTGTTGCATATGTGCTCTCTGATGTAGCGATGCGTCTGTGATTACATCTGAGCAAGATCGAAGGACTGCTCCACGAGTGCATAGTCACGGAGCTCTGGCTTATCTGCGCGACCAAGCTCCTCAAAACACACCCCGCTCCCACACTCGACAGCCATCTGATGAATGGGTGGGTGCCACATCTCATAATACCCCGCGGACTCCTGTGCCTCTCGTGATTTTGGAAGTCCCGAAGCCTCGTTGGTATGCCCAGGCAACAACTGGGATGCCACCGGGAACGTCGAGTCGATCAATGCCACCCCGCCATCATTGACACTGTGATCTCAAGTATGAGATGGTCTCTAACTGAGACACCAGAAACCTTGATCGAAAGAGCTGGAAGAAAATTCCTTGAGCTGGACGCCGCTATTCATGCCAATATCGTCATCGCATCACTCACTGTCCGCGAAGAGGAAAAAGTTGCGGATGTGATGAGAAGGAGGAGCCTAGAACAAAACCAGAACTTTATGAATGATTTTGATGAGTGGTTGGTTGATAATGGGATATATCGCGCGCCTGCCAACGAAATGGACGGTGCTCTTGAAGACCTGGCAGAACTAGTCAAAATCCTAAATCAGTAGCCCACAAGCTAAGAGAGTGACTCCTTATTGTCTTAGAATACGCGTGCCCCTATACAGTGCCATATGTAGTGCTTTTAGTTGTTAGTAGAGAAGTTTCGCTATATTGTAGACTTAGTTGTGTTGATGATACGTACTAAGGATCCTATGAGTACTTTTTTGCTGGTGAGTAACTTTTTACTGGTGATCAACTTCTTGAAACTTTTCAACAATTAACCTATCTATCCAATACAGTATGACAAAAAAGTCAGTGAAAGTAGATGAATTGATCGAAGCATTGTGCGATGAAAGAGTGGCTTTGACTCTAATAACCAAACTTCAAGGGAGATTAATTAATAAACTGGATGTGAAAATTGAATTGAAACTCAAAGAATTAGTAACAGAAATAAATGTCAATGTAAAATCGTCAATTCTTCAGATTACGACTGACATTGTCAAGAAATCCTTATCATCCTACAAACAAGAGCTAGGAAAGTTAGAAGATAGAGTTAACTCCATGGAGACCAAATTAATCCAGAATGATCTTGTAATATATGGATTAAAAAGTCACATGAAACTGATGACCATGAATCAGACATTCAAAATCAAACTATTATGAACTTGAAAACGAAAGAGATGGTAACAGAGCATATATGAAAGGATTTGGATATTCAAATCAATAACAATGAAATAATATATGCATATAGAATGAGAAAAAAATACTAATACCAACACTATTTCACCGATAATTGTTAGCTTTGCTAATAATGCAATAAAAAAGTGTTACGCAAAGCAAAGGACAAGTCAAATACATATCCCAATATCTATTATAACGAAAGATTGACACAGGTAAATTCAAAAATATTCTTCAAGGCTCAATATGCTACTTAGAAACAACAAGATTCAAGCAAGCTGGATATTTAAAGGTGAAGCATTTATTCATAAAGAGGGTTTCATCAAAAGCAATAAAGATTTCCAGCACAAATTAACTACTCACTTATAGTAAATTAAAGACAAAATTCCTGATTCATTACGTTAGCTTTATCTTCATCTGCTATTTAGCAGTGCAAACTTAACTACCTTTATATGCAGTGGCGACTCCAAGATTTGGCAAGTGGGGGGCTGTTGGAGTGGCAACTTCTAATCAGTGGCGGCTCCACCGGGGGGCCAGGGGAGCCCGTGCCCCCTATTGAGTTCCTGGCCTCTCAGTTGGGACCTATATTTAATGCTACATACATTAAACAACAAATGGTTGGCCCCCATGATTAGAAGTTGCCACCCCAACGGCCCCCACTTGCCAAATCCTAGAGCCGCCACTGCTTCTAATCATGAGGGGGCCAACCATTTGTTGTTAGGTATTAATTATTTCTTAAAATTATTACAAATTACCCTTAATCGTTCTCGGGTCACATTGCTAATGTCTCCAGGCTTGGATTCTTTCATCTGAGAAGGATAGAAGCTATCCGTCGATATCCCCCCATATCAGATACAATCAAATTGGTACATGCACTGGTATTGTCGCGCATTGATTATTGCAATAGCGTCCTGTTAGGCCTGCCTATGATGAGACTCAACTGCCTTCAATTGGTGATCAATGTTGCGGTGCGACTGATATTTGGTCTGAAGTGGAATGCTCATGTGTCGCAGCCACTGAAAATGTGTTGCAGCCACTGAAAACAATCCGCTCAGGAATCTTAAGCCAACTTCGTTGGCTTAAGATTCCTGAGCGGATTGTTCTGAAACGGTGTTGGCTCACGTTTCGGACTCTGTACGACCTGCACTGCCCCACCTATCTACGTGACCTGATACAACCTGCTCCATCAGCGCAACGGCGCTCACAGCTTCGGTCGAGGATTTGCAATCCGCTGCTGGTCCCTCCTCTGGCCAAGGCCGTAGTCTTCGGGGACAGATCCTTTCAGAGAGGCAATCCAGTGCTGTGGAACACCTTACCGAAGGAGGTTA
Source organism: Metaphire vulgaris (assembly GCA_018105865.1). NCBI lineage: Eukaryota > Metazoa > Annelida > Clitellata > Crassiclitellata > Megascolecidae > Metaphire > Metaphire vulgaris. The sequence continues at coordinate 10,816,790 of CM030840.1, read as the reverse complement.
CTATGGAGACCACGTCCGGAGCGTTCCTGAAGAGTATTAAGACGCAACTGTTTAAAGTTTCTTTTTGTTGTTAAGCGCCTTTGACTTTAGCCTTAGTTATGCCTACGGTGCCGAATAAATTGTCCTGTATAAATAAATAAATAAATCTGTTTTGATGTCTTTTCACAGGAGCAACTAGAAAATACAAGTTGAAGGCATCCAGAAATATGAAATCTGCTATGTGGAATACATTCTCGTTGGTCTATGAAATGAAGGAGGATGGTCAAGAAATAACTGTTGATTTTTTTCTGTGCTTGTGCCAAATGCTACAGAGTTTATCAGTTTGAAGACTTGAATGGGAAACACCTAGGTACCAAGAAGAGCACATGAAGCAGTGTGTTGGAGTCAAACCTACATCTCAGTTAACACTAAAGACGTGTGAAACACAAAAGGTAAAACATTCTACAGCTGACCATAGACTTAATGAAACACAAGGATGTTATGCTGTGTGAATGGTTACCACTAATTTAAATTGGTAGAGAATGATGAGTTCCTGGATCTTTTGCAAACCTGTGCTGATTTTGGCAATAAATACGGAAAGTTAGACATACAGGAGGTTTTTATAGGGAGATGCACTGTGAGTAGAAAGGCAGACTCAGTAGCAGCTTCTGTTGTGAGTAAGCTAACTAAAAATTTGAATTAATCAATTGCCGATGGGACAGTCTCATTATGCATTGACTTGTATACTGACGACTACCGTAAACACCTGAAAAACTTAAGATCTCACATTTCGTTACAAAGAAGGATGGCTATTTCCAATTTAAGAAATAATGATAAAAGTTAAAAAAACCGGCAGGCAAGGGCAATATGGTTTGCATTATGAATAAGTTGGATTATGATAAAGAGGCCTATTCACAGTGAACAAACAAAAAGTACTACAAGCCCATCGCACACTTACAGAAAACTGAAATCCTGGATGAATAATATTGAATTCTGTTATTAATCCATGAGTGTAAATCTTGGGGAACTATGAGGAACAGTCCCACCCAATAATTAGTGAAGGGGTATAAAGTGTCATTCATCCCCCAATATGTTGTTGACTAAATTTCAACAAGGCAGCTCACAGTACTACAGTAGGGGTAGGACCATATCCCAAGATAGTCGCACCATTGCTTTGAGTTCGCATTTTTGTTGTTGATCGATTCAGCTGTGGAACAACTCAAAGAGCGATTTGTTAACAACAGTGGTCTTATTCAGTATAAAGCCACAGAAAATGTTTTATTGTCAGGCATTGTTGATAAAAGACTCCTGGCACCATATCAAGAACTGAATACCAACAATAATGGCAGACTTGGATTACATTATTCTTAAAATGTCAATAAAATTCCTTGTTTGCTAGAAAATTTTGTTATAATTTATCAAAGTTATAATAAATCAAACAGTTTTATCATGGATATAAACAAGCAATAAACTTTCGTTAAAGTAAACAGGTCATACGAAGTCATTCTATTTGAAAACCTTTTCCGATGACGATAGCGATGAAAATTAAAGAAATATGTTTTGGTCTCAACCTCTCAAGTTCCTAAATTGTGGTGAAGTATAATAGTGAAATAATTGGATATAAATTGGATTGCCTCGAATAACTCAATTCTGGAAGAGTAACAAAAAAGAAAATTTCATTAATCATCCTCCTATCTCACCACCATGATCAGACACAATGCCCAAGAAAACTACAAAAGCTGACAAACTGATAGAGGCCTTATGTGAAAAAAGAGTCATGAGCAAATTTATTGAGAAAATAACAAGTGAAGTAGTTGCAAAGATTGACTCAAAATTCAAAGAAATGGTTCTGGACATGGATGAAAAAATAAAAATATAAATGACCAAAATCACTGAAGAAATAATAAATGAATCAATTTCCCCTCTCAGAAAAGATTTACATCATGCAAAGAAAAGATTTACATCATGCAAATGAACGTATTGATGCACTTGAAGCACAAGCGGTGCATAATGATTTAATTATTCATGGTCTAAAGTGTTCAAACACAGAAAAAGTGGAGGAAGCTTCAATTAGGGCTGTCAATTTTTTCCAAAAATCGGCCCGGGTACCCGTCAAGATTTCGAACGGGTACCCATTCGGAAATTAGCATAATGTTATTGCTGCAAAATTAATCGCACACAAGCTGCCTATTTCGTACAGTAAAGGTACGCTTTCAGTTAGGCCTACTTAATATTAATAATGACCTGTGTAGTGTGTATGTACAACATAAACTTATTTTTACTTTTAATATGATGAATCAAAAATCATCACATAAACTAAACTAAAATGAAGCCAACTGTCAACAACAATAAAAACGTATTTAAATCAGGCCAAGTTCAATCTGTAGCAGTCAGTGGGCAAAATCTGGCAGATTGTACACCAGACCGCGTTAATGCGCTTTCACAGCCCTCACGGGTAATCCTTCCCACTTTTACTACCCGGGTACCCGGACTGTCTTCGGGTTCCCGGGTACCCGATGACAGCCCTAGCTTCAATGAATCGAACACAAACTGATGTAAATAAAGACACAATGGATTTGGTCATTAATCATCTGAGAAATGACTTGGATATTCCAATCTCACCAAGTGATATCAACTATGCCTACAAGATGAAAAAGAAAAAAGGTGATCAATCCTCGTCTTCAATTCTGATAAACCTTATTTCAACATCCAAAAAGTACGAGATTATTTGAAAAGCCAAATTACTAAGGAAAAAAGAAAAGCCATACCCCAATATATTCTACAATGAAAGACTTACAAAAAGGAACTCGGAGTTATCTTTCAAAGCTCACACTTTACAACGAGTAAAAAAGATACAGGCAACATGGATATACAAAGGGGTTAATATATATTTGCAAAGACTCGTCTAAACCAATTAAAATCACGAAACTCAAAGACCTTGAGATTTATGAATAACTTACCTTATCTGTCTTTTAAATTTTTTTGAAAAAAATTATCCAATTTCTAGAAGTATTTTATTGATCATATTGTACATTGGAGGGGATGTACAATATGATCAATATGACACCTCTAGAAATTGGATAATTTTTTTCACCCCCTCCAAAGTCCGACCCACGCCTCACCGTGGTGGAGGGGTGAACACCTGAGAGTTGGAGATTGCCTGTTGGGGCTATGCCATCAGTGGTGATAGTCTTCGGACCCAAGAACCACCTAGGGCGTTACGCAAGGTGGACAGGCCCAACAGGAACTCTGAAACCAGCTGGCCAATGCGGGCGAAGACCTGGGCAGCAGCGAGTCTTCGTGGATATCCAGGCGGACAATCACATACAAGCAACAATGGCTGGATAGACACACAGAAGGGATCCAACAGTCGTATCACTCGTATGGTTGGATGGGTCCCCGCACTGCGAAGTGGAAGGCAATGGGAAACCACCATTTTATCATCCCACACAGCATTACAGCATTATGGACTAGACCCCTGCACGGGCGGGCCGGGCCGGGCTCAAAAGATTGCCAAATAAAATGGACCGGGCCGGATGAATGACAGGCCGGGCCGGATGAGTGACGGGCCGGGCCGCCATAAGTCGGCCCGTCCTCTGTTTAACCCATTAAGGAACCCCCCATCAAAGGAACTTGCCAATTGCTTCCGGTATAATGAATTAAAATGAATCCCCCTAAAGATGAATCACCCAGTCATCTTTCTACGTGTAATAAATACTCCCCACCTCTTTATTCTACGAAGAATATTAACACCCTCTGAAATGTAATAACTCCCCTATAGTGATATGCAGTAAAATGTATAAATGGAGTCATCAGATATGAAACTGTGCCAACACACAAGAGATGGAATGACATAATTTGGGGCAAGTAATGTAGGGGAGTAGAAGTTCTAATCCCGTAGAGTCTTCAAAGGCAGAGTCTGACCGATTATATTAGCATTACGCAATACGCATTGTCCTTCTTGTCCAGATACGTATTCTAGTGATTAGCGTTGGGGCCTGTGTAGTGCCAGGATCGCTTGAATGTATTGTTTGAAATACTTTGATCTCCTTGCCTTCTCTTCGTCACTACGTGGAAATCTTTAGACAGACAGACAACATACCTACAGGCGAAAGTTGCTCCAGGCCTACAGGGTGAAAAATTCAAAATGCTGGACTGGTGGCGTATAAACTCGGCTTGCTTTCCACGCATGTCCAGTGTGGCAAGGCAAATCCTTGCAATTCCAGCGTCCAGTGCTGCCAGTGAACGGTCATTTAGTACAGCTGGGGCAACCATTACACAGCGTCGCACTGCTTTGGACACGGACACCATAGAAAAATACTATTTTTGCATTCTAATGCTTAAACTTTATCGATCAGCTTCAATTTTGTTGCATTATGAGTTGTTTTCAGTAGACACTACATTTTAGTAAGAAGACTGTTATTAAAACGTCAACTGAATCATGACTGATTTCCCAAAAGTTAGGTTGCAAATTGTAATCACAAATGAGCAGGCCGGGCCGGGCGGAAATTTGGCGGGCCGGACCCTAAAGAAAAAGCAATGAAACGGGCCGCCCCGGGCCGCGCCAAAAGAGTGCCGGGCTGCCATAAGTCGGCCTGTGCAGGGGTCTATTATGGACATAGAAAAGAAATGCAACCAATCTTCGGAGCAAAGACGATTCAAGACAAGACAAGACATTGTACATTATTAAATGATCTTTCTGTCCTTATTATGTCAAAGTTTAAGTACATAGATTATAAATGAATACACTGTTAAGGTGGAACTTAAATAGACAAATTTTTTGTCCTGTTTTATATCCATATGATTAGTATGTTCCAATTCGCCTGGTTTGGTATATCTTTATGTTTTCATTTCTCACTACTATAGCAAATTAGCAATGCAGTAATAGAAAAATAATATTGATGGATGGTGTATTAGTATAACTTGTACATCGCGTTCAGTTTGTCAGACAGTATGCATTTTGCCTTACTGAAAACTAGGTGGAGCGAAATACAGAAAAACGTCATCTGACATCATCAGTAATAAATCTATAATTGAGTCCTCTGGCTGTTTCCAACTTAGGACAGAAGACCGAAAGAAAGTTCTTCTGGTAAAGTTTTGTGGTTTAACTTGAGCTCTAATGCCTGCTCATAGATAAATGATATCTAGTAAATATTTTAAACAAGCACATTCATGTCTGTGCTTAGGCTAGCTGACTGATTATCCTGATTCCTAAGTACTAGATCTGTCCTAATCTAAACATGTGCATTTACAATGAATAGTTATCCCAATTTCTGTAGCCCCTATTTCACTGTTGCCTCTCTATAGTCTCTCTAGGAACGGATACGGGTTCACGGGTCCATGTACAGGTCCTTGTAGTACTTGTACTAGAAACGCACCCGCTGGCACGGGTCCAAAATTCCAAATCCAAAACTCCAAATTCCAACCAAAGTTTACAGACGGGTACCAATTTGGGTATACATTTTTACGGGTTGTTATTTTTTAATGGTACATAGCGGTACGGGTAGGGTAGGGTAAAAAGTTTTTGTGGTTTTTGGGTATTGGGTAGGGTATGCATTTTGCTGTACCCGCACATCTCTAATAGATTATAAATGAATACACTGTTAAGGTGGAACTTAAATAGACAAATTTTTGTCCTGTTTTATATCCATATGATTAGTATGTTCCAATTCGCCTGGTTTGGATATCTTGATAAATTGATACGAAAATTAGGAGGAAACCGCCCGGATAGGGTGAGGAAGGGGATTACCTGTATTGGATGGATGGCCCCTTATTCTTCCCCTGTGTTGGAATTTTCCAATGACCGATATGAGGCTGAGTCAGCAGTCCTTGCCCCATCCCTGCCTTCCTCACAGCCTGCCGCCACTAGGTGGAGCGTCCCATGCACTATAAAAACTCATATCCGCCCGGAGAGTGGGTTGATTGGAGAAGAGACGTACAGTTGAGTCTGTGGCTGGCTGTTTGCTCGATGAGACAGAAGAGGCTGAAAGATGCCTGTGTCCTTATGAATCGGATAGAAGATAGAGAGTGGTTTGCTTAGATTGTGCTGAAGTGAATGGAGTTGAGTCTTGAAATCCTAACCCTTCCTACAAAGATGTGGTTTGAGATTAAGCATTTTTTGTACTTACCATCCATCCGTGCCAAAAGAATACCTTCCCCTAATTCTGTGCCCTAAAACCTGTCGTCAAAATTCTGCCTGTTGTATCGATCAGACCTCCTCCCAGAGGACAGTTTCTGTTTCCCCTGAAATTCTCCCACCGGAGGGATCTGCCAGGTAATGCTTGCATGTTATGCCTACTTGTTAATTTGGTTAGAACGATAACCTAGTATTATGGCTATAATTTTGGACTGACTTCATTTTGCTATAAAGATTTAATATAGAGTAGATAAGATCGCGCACGAATAATAAATATCGTGGTTAACCCGTCAAAGGGGGAATTAATTTTTACAAGACGTTACCAATTTGGGTAATAAATTTTGGAGAATAACGTTATTTTGAACTACTTCTTGAACATGTACTTTTAAAACTTACTATATTTCAGGCTACATAGAAGCTACAAAGACGTGGTTTGCATCATTGTTTAGCATTTTTATTGTACTTACCATCCATCCGTGCCAAAAAGAAAGAAGAGAGAAGGGTTGGGCCCGGAAAACCTACAGGCCAAAATATGACCCCCTTGTATATATAAACCCCTTCACAAAAAATACGTTCAAAGGTCAATAAAAAAATTTTTCTGTGGTGACACCCTAGGTTCAGTGCAAAGTTGTAGGTTGGTGTCTTTGGAACAGATTAGTTCAAAAATTTTGAAGATGGGACCCAATTTAGCCACAAGTTATGGTGTTTCTACACCAGGCACCCGTTATTCGGAGAAGTGAAATTTTTGTGAGAATCCTGAAATCTGCAGGCTATATAGTTTACAAAGATGTGGTTTGCATCATTGTTTAGCATTTTTATTGTACTGCTACCATCCATCCGTGCCAAAAAATGAAATCAAATCAAATCAAGAAAACGTTTTTTAAACGGCGAACACCGTGGCGGAAGAGCAAAACAGTTGCGCGACGTTTTAAAACGCATGAACTAATCGTTCGCATATGATTTCCGGGCGACGTTTATAAACGTCGAACCCCTGTAACGGGTTAATCTGTATTTCGCTCTCATTGCTGTTTAGTGTCTATAATTCAGTTTCCACTGGAAGCCGAATCCATTTATCTGTTAGTCACCCGCAAAGACTAGGGGATGCCTAATCCAGCGGCATATAACGTTGTCCGGTGAGCAGAAATTAACATCAGATAGAGAGGGGGTGTGTTGGGGGGCATCCTGGTAAAATATTTTTCATCACACCTTCTACTTCTTACCTATTCCATCTGGGTGACTCGCCGAAGTAATCGACTCCAGGCGCCATAGAAGCGGGAGTATCGTATTAAAAGTGGTCCCAAGAAGTGGGGTACTGACCTTAATTTCCCTTATATCAGACGCACAGCACGGAGAGAACGAAAGAAGAGAGAAGGGTAGACTACCGTAATTTTCGAACTATAAGTCGCCCTTTTTACATCCGGAAAAACGAGGGCGACGTATACTCAGATGCGACTTATATGTTAAATTTACACAAAAATAATGTGTTAGCATGGGGCTTGTATAATATATAAACCCCTTCACATGTAATAAAATTTGCCCCCCATTCCCCAGCCGGTACTTCTTATGCAGTATTCGGACTACAATCCAATCCCAAGTCCTTTTCCGGATTTTATTTTTAATTGAATGGATGACTGCTGCTTGTTTGTTTAATGCCTGTTCACATACAATGAATTACCCGGTATGTTGAGTAACGTTAAGGTCAAATGGTAGGTTTCACAAGATAATCTCGCCACAAACTATAATTACATTAAATGAAAAGCACCTTAGATTCAAGGCCTATTCAAACAAGAAAGGGAAAGATCGTCAGACTGCTGACAGGTGCAAAGCCCAAAGGTTTTGTAACTCTATTATTCCTGCGTAAACACAAGTCAACGGTCGTTTGACTGCTGACCAGAACAAAGCCCAAAGGTTTTGTAACTAAATGATTCCTGCGTAAACACATGTCAACGGTCGTTTGACTGCTGACCCTTATACAAAGCCCAAAGGGAAACGGCAAATTCCATCAATGATTCCTGGTGACAGGTACAAACCCCACCAAATTAATCCATACAAAGAAATAAACAAACATGATTGTTAACCAATTCCACGATACGTACGGTAGACTATAAAAACTCTTACGTTGCCTTACGTCCTCCACCATTACCGGTAGTTGAATCGAAGATTTCGGAAGCATTCCGTATCTTTAAAGTTACTTTATTATTTCTACGTACCGGTTGTCTGCTTGAAGATAACTGCAATCCATCTGTTTACACTCTTGTTGTATGTAAGTACCATTATTATTACCGGAATATAACTTTATATTATTAGTGTGAAGTTGATGTAGACTGCCAGTATCTCGATATGCCATATCATTTAAAGTCGCTAGAAATTTGTAAGAAAAACATGATACGATAAAATTTCATAGGCATGTAAGAAGTCTTACCGGTATGTTAACTTTTTAAAAATAATATGCAAACAAAGATATCGGTATTTTGATCTAGGCAGGTATTACCGGTACATAACTATTATATTTATTTTTTACCCATGCAGCGTTTAAAGGCCGTAATGGATACACCAAGATCTAGAAAATCGTATACTGCGCAGTTCAAAATAAAAGCGATTGCGTATGCCAAAGAACATGGCAATAGGGCTACAGAGCGAGAATTCAGGATCAGTGAAAAGTTAGTACGAGATTGGCAAAAGTCAGAAGAAACTCTAATGACGATGAGCCGAAAAAAGAAGGCTAATCGCGGACTTAAAGCACGATGGCCGGAACTGGAAGAAAGACTTATGAACTTCATCATTGAGCAAAGACTTCAGGGACGTGGCATGTCGACTGTCCAGATGCGATTAAAAGCCATTGATATCTCCAAAGAGCTAAATATTGATGAGTTCAAAGGTGGGGCATCATGGTGCTACCGATTTATGGTTCGTAATAAACTCAGTATGAGAAGTAGAACAACAATGTGGCCAAAAATTACCCGCCGATCACATTGAAAAAATCCAGAATTTTCGCGAATTCGTAGCATTACAAATTCAGGAGAATACCATCACTGCGGACTCCATTGTCAACATGGACGAAGTGCCATTAACGTTTGACATTCCAATGGGAAGAACTGTCAACCAGATAGGAGAACGGTCGATATCCATTCACACAACAGGCCATGAAAAGTCACACTTCACAGTTGTCCTGGGCTGCTGTGCAAGCGGGAAGAAATTACCGCCAATGCTTATTTTTAAGCATAAGATGATGCCTCGTGAGAAATTCCCACCAAATGTTATTATAAAGTACAATGCAAAAGGATGGATGGACGAAGAAATGATGACCACTTGGTTAGAGCAATGCTTCACAAAACGGCCAGGCGGGTTCATTAAAAAAAATAAAGCTCTTCTCGTCATGGATAGCATGAGAGCCCACATAACGGAAAACATAAAAAAGAAAATTAAATCGGTTAATACCGTGCCTGTTATCATCCCCGGAGGTATGACTAAGATGCTTCAGCCCCTGGACATATCGGTCAACAGAAGCTTCAAGGCCGTTCTGCGTCATCTGTTGGAGAATTGGATGTCAAATGGTGACCATAGCTACACAACTACTGGTCGCTTACCACATGCCACTTTCTCTGAAGTAGCTAATTGGGTTGCTACAGCATGGGACAGCGTTTCAGAAAGGATCATTGTTAACGGATTTTTGAAAGCCGAAATTATAAGAAATGACAACGACACTGATGATGAAGATGACGAACGCGACGATACTGAAGTTAATTTTCATAACTTACCTCCAGAAATTGCCACACTTTTCCATAGTGACACTGAGGATGAACATTTTAATGGTTTTGAAGAAGCTGATTTTGATCATTAACTACTTTGCTGTTTTCTAGAAAGTCTGAACTTTTAAATACCCTACCATTGTTACATTACATGACCTTTTAAGCTTACAGTACATTTATTCATAAATTAGTTTATAACGTCAATTGAACAATGCGATTTCAGTTACGATAACCTGTAACAGTATAACTTTTATCATTCATACGATTTTATCATCCATACGATTGTATAATGAATGAATTGTTCGTTGTGTTTTTACTATTACTATTAAGCACTTTTAATAAGCTAAGATTTGCTTACCAGACATCCTTAAGATGTCATAGCAGGCATTTCACGCAGGTATTTCACACTTTCGGGCTAGGCAACAAGCGTCTTTTAAAGCGTCTTATACTGAGGAGCGACTTATCTACTAATTTTACCGTAAATTCAGAAATTTTCGGTCCATGCGACTTATACTACCATGCAACTTATAGTCCAAAAATTACGGTAGATAAGACATAGAAGTAAAAAGAAAAATTCAGAAATTCGAAATTTGCAAAAAATGACATCCCCACTGATCTAACTACTATCAATAACCTCAGCGAAAGAACTGAGGTGAGCTTCGATGAGCAGGAAGAGCAGTTCCCCTCCAATGGCTTCAATAATGCGCCAACTCAGAAAATATTGAAAAAGAAATCTCTGGCACCTCACGACCGTTCCGACGAAGAACGAAGTTCCTCGCCGGCCAGTCAAAAACATACCAAACAACACAGAAGAAAAGAAAAACATACAATCCAAGGCATATGATTGAGATGAGTGAGAGTGAACCAGGAGTGTTTGCTCAGAATCCCTCAAATGAATCTGGAAAGAGACAGAGAGAAACCATCGGCTCACCCCACTCCCTCCCAAAGAGCCAGAGGCCAAGGATCAGATCACACCCCTCATTATCCTAAATCTCCCAGAACCAATAGACCGATCCAACCCCAGACCAGAGATTATGATGCATGCGACCCTAATCATGGTGGCCATTTGCCTGTCCGACTGTATACTATCCAAAAATGTGGGCCAATCAACCTGTGGAGATGTCCATTGCATGCGGACAGGACACACAAAATAAGCCAGTCCCCACGGGTCCATGAATTAGAACCTCAGATCCTATCAAGAAGAAACACCAGAAACATTCAAATATGCCCTATGCCAACCCTACACTTTGACCTAATGCCTATGACCAATTGAGCGTACACCCAGATTGACTCGTTGGTTTTTGGATGATAGGGGTCTTATAATCACCAGTTCAGTACCTTCGCAAAATACCAACGTCGATTGTTTGAACGTTTACCAATCGGTCGTTCGAGTAGCCAAAGTACAACCGCCAAGGTAACCAGGCTAATGGCTGCCATGTTTGTTGATCATAATCCTTTGCAGGGGCACAGCGATTCACGTGAATGGGGATGTTTTTCTTCAGCAGGTTTCCAGACAACGTTGAGTCAATGAGTAACCGGAAAAGGTCAAATGGTAGGTTTTTACCACTTAAACCTGATACATTCGATGGAACTGGACCAATAGAAAATTTTCTTGTAAAATTTCAATTGTGTGTGGAATATCATAATTGGTCTGAAAATGAAAACATTTTCTTGAAGACCGCTCTTGGAGTTTTCTGACATTACTTATGATGAATAGTTCTGAGATATGGCTGGGCGTCGAAATCCTTGAGAAAACAGAAGGAACACGAAAGCCTACGTGACCTGATGAATGATATGAAACACCTTATGTCTCTGGCTTATACCGACGCGAGGGGGAAACGGCAAATTCCATCCTAAGTGGCTCATATATCCTCCTTAGCCAGACGGGTCCATGAATTAGAACCCTCAGGAAATTCTTATACCAATCTCGCGGACCAACAACATCTTCCGTTCTGTATAAATGTTTTGGCGTGTTGCCGTCCATGACAACATCGTGGTGGTTGCAGTTCTCCAGTGAAAGACCGCTTCTTACGACTGCACCGGACTTTCGCCGCCAGTTTTGATTTTCTTCATCCGAGCGGACTTCAACTTCAACATTGCCATCTTCTGTCCACCATTGACATGTCAGCGTTGTCAAAGCGTTTTTGACTTTGGTACTTAACCATGTTACAGCGCTATAAAAATTGTCTTAGTAATAATAATAATAATAATAATATGCCATCAGATTAGAGGCCTATAGAGATATGTATGAAGAGGAAGAATTGGAAATGAAGCGCAGACCCCATAGACATGTTAGAGGTACAGTGGATGAAGACCCTAATGACCCTGTGCTTGGGAAATTGGATAAAGTTTTAAAAGCTCAAGAGAAGAACTTTCATTTGTGGAGGTTAGATTTAGAGGCTAGGCTTTCCAGTTTAGAAAAGACTCTGCTGGTAACTTCCCGCCCTGAAAAAGACGCCCTGAGTTCCCCGCCAAAGCCACCGTGCACTAGCAATAACAGTCAATACAGTGAAAACTCAATAACGCGTTCTCACATCCCTGTGTTGATGTCATTGAACCCCAGACCGACAAAGTCACTTGATTGGGTGTTTCCTCCCCTGTCCAGTGCCAAAATCCGTCCACCAAGAACAGGATATAGACAACACGATCAAGAAAGTCAACGCCCTATGCATAATAAGGCCAGCAAGAATGATGACCCGAATACGTGCATCGGAGGAGCCAAATCGTTCTATTTGAAAGCCTGGCTAAATGGCAAATATATACACTGTCTAGTCGATACCGGATCGCAATCAAACTTAGCGCCCTTATCCCTCATGACGGGTGTAAAATTGAATAATTCTTGCAAAACCCTTAAGGCTGCTAATGGAACGTCCATTGCCGTGACGGGAGAGGTGGAGGTCTCAGTGACTTTTCAGTACCATATTAAGACCAAAGTACATTTCATAGTGTCCGAGGAAATAGGTGAAGTGATTCTGGGAGCGGAATTTCTGACGAAACATCGATGCATAATTGATTTTAATCAAAATCGCTTGCATATGGGAGAATATCATATTGAATTAATTTTTTTTAAATGGGAGATTGAATAAAAATCGCGTGATCACTACGGAAAAAACAATCTTAAAACCTCGTTCAGTGCAGTTCATAAAAGCGGAATTATTAGTGGCAAATGTACGAGAACCAGCGGAACAGATGTGGATGTTAGAAAATCAACAGCTTAATCCAGGGATTTACGTGGCCCGCTCAATCCATTACTCCGATGAACCTGAAACCGCTATACAAATAATTAACACCAGTGATCATTCCTACACCGTGCCAGCCGATCAGACCCTAGGTCAGCTGGATGCCGTTGAAATCGCCCCGCCCCAGTTCAAAGCACTCGCCGACGACGAAGTGTGGAGTGATAAGGTAGATAAGCTAGTCGAAGGAGGGGATCCTGTTGTAAGTGAAATGGATAGGAAACGCCTAAAGGATCTGCTGTTGGAATTCCAAGATATTTTTTCTCAAAATGATGAAGACATTGGCGTTTGTAAAATCTTGAAGCATCAGCTCTATACGAATGATGTGCCACCGGTAAAACAAGCTTTGAGAAGACAGCCTGCCCATTATCAGAAAATTATTGACGAAAAAGTTGATGCTTTATTGAGGCAAAATATTACTCTTCTTTTCTAAAATACTACTAGTAGTGAATAAGCCCAGAAAGTTTCAGCCCTCTAGCTATGATATTTCTGAAGTTATAGAGGTCTGAAGTTGTGAGAAATTTAAGCGGCTGCCGCGAAACGCCAAAAATGGCCTACCCCAGGTACTATAAAAGTTGAATATCTCAAAAATTACTAAAGAGAGCAGGCTAAACTTTTGCAATCTTTCAGATGGATGTTTGGGGAACATCTGTTGCAAATTTCATAATTTTTTGAGATGGTCAAGCTGTAATGTTTCATGCAAACTTTGACCCATTTGAGCTACCTGTAAACAGTGAAATTTTTTCTTCTAATTTTTTACTCAATGTTTTTTATTAGAATGGAACATTTTCAAAGGTCAGACCTGCTTTTTTTGAAAGTTGGTTTTTAAGAGACACCCTAATCTACATACATGCATATATACATTAAAGTTCATTTACTAGGAGCAATTATTACAAATGCACTTCAGTTGCCAATCCAAACATATATGTTTTAAGTCGAGCGAGAAAAGTGTCACGGATGAAAATTCCATCTCTGAGAGGAGGCGGAAGCTGATTCCAGAGTGATGGACCACTCACCCTGAACGCACGCTCTCCCATTCTGGTACGAGTGCATGGCACGGATAATGTCCTGGTAGAATTGGAACGTGTGACCATCGTTTAAGTGAGAGCTGTATCAGATAGCAGTTTACAGTCTCGAATAAGATACTGCGGTGCTTCTTTTCTTAGACATTTGTCGACTAGCGAAAGCAGCTTGAACTATATTTTTATCGATATAATGATATTTATATCGATATTTTAATTATATATTTATTATTTCTATGGTGGAGATTTAAGCATGTAGTGACATAATTAAAAAGCATGGCCATTTCTAATTAGCAGTCCACCATTGTTTTATAGTTTGTGCCATTTTAAGGTAACATTTTCATTAGTGAACAACTCATGCCAATGGATCATGAAGAGAAGAACATTAAGAAAAGAAAATATGAATGATGATTTTTTACAGTATGGTTTTACTTCAATAGTTACAGCAGGAATTGAGACACCCCAATACATTATTTGTAATGAAGTTCTATCACCTGAATCTATGCAGCTGAACAAACTGAAGCGTCATTTTGATAGCAAGCATCCGAGCTTTGCGACAAGGACACCCATACAAACAGATATCAGTGTCAACAATCTTACAGCTATTGAGAAAGAACTCGATGCTCTGAGAGTGGAAAATATGAATTTGAAGCAGCGGTTTGCAGATCTGCTGACAGACGAGGAGGCTTTCCAAGAAAACTACCGAAAAAGTTATGAACTTGTTGGGCTTGCCATCATTTTCAATGCTTATGACTGTGTTTACAGTGAGTTCATCATTTATACAGAATCGTTCATCCCTTACCTTATTCTAGCAGTTCATTCTGTGTCTTATGAGAATGCGTCGCAACCTGATCCTGGACTTTCTTGCGTTTTATTTCAATGTATCAGCATCTACAGTCTCAAGAACCTTCCAAAATGTTATCGATGTCTGCAATACCAGATTAGTTCCAGCACTTGTGTTTTGACCACAAAGAGACCAACTGAAATTAACCATGCCTGCCAGTTTTCGAGACAAGTTGGCATATTGTTTCAGCATCAGAAATGTGTAATTAATAGATTAGGAAGTAATTGATTAGCTAATCGATTAGGTGACCAGCTAATTCTAATTATAATCAATTGGCAAATTTTATCGGCTAATCGTAATTCTAATCAATTAGAATTTACCTGCTAATTCTAATTATCTTTTAATTACATGACAATTAGCCATCCGAGGCAGCCTGAGAATAATGTTGTAAACGCATGCTCATAGTATAACGCTGAGATGGTCATGGTAGCATTAGCAAGGGGAAAAAGTGTGCTATTAGAATGGAACCTCATCCAGTCACCAGGGGCACCACAGTCAAATTTATACAGGCCGCACGGTGGCACTAGGATGTAGGGAGAAGTGCGAGAATACGGGAAAAGGAAGGGCCCTTTTTTTGGCGTGGGTCGAGGTTGGACGAATGGTCTAAGGGTTAGCGAGAGAAATCGCCCACGTTAGAGTCGTTATTCAGATCTTGAATTAAAATCAGTTGCCTTGAATCCGCAGCTGTCTCGAGCTGCGACGTACAGGTTTAGTCAGTAATATCATTTTAAGCGTATTGTCGTTCGAATCCGTAACAACATGTCGGTATGTATGGTAAAATACTAAATAATGTGCTACGTTTCTTCGAAATAATATACATTGTGGAAAATTGATGTGAGTCCGGGTTGGTGATTGAGTTGATTTGTTCAGTTATAAGTCCTCGACTTCTTAGACGAGGCCTTACTCACGCGGGACGATCGGTACGCCATCCTGGGAGAGAGGGGGGCATAGCACCCTTTGGCACCCCTTTCGTTCCACTATGTTTGGGCTACTAAAAAAACCGCATCATGCAACACCACAACTCCAATCTTGTGGCGGATGTCGAAGTTGATTCAACTTGATTTTGTGTAACTTCCTTCAATAGGTGCTACAATTCTGGAAGAACCCAAAGAACATGGAGCACTTTCCGCGACTGAAAATTCTGCACACAAAACATCACTGCATTCCAGCCACATCGGCTACCATGGAGAGAGTTTTCTCTGCAGCTGGCTACATAGTCAATGCAAAACGCAGCCGTCTTACGGGATGCTAGGTCAATTTGGACCCGGCGATATCGGACTGGACAATAGGGGCCGGCGAATTCGGATTAAGCAAATTGGGACCGGTGAATTCAGACTGAAAACCAGGTTAATAGGGGCCGGCGAATTCGGGCCTGACTTACCTTGCACCTATATATATCGATTTAACTTCATATAAATAACACAGATTTGCTTTTATTGTTGTCCTCAGTTATTTCTGGTGCTTTTATATGTTAAAATAGTTATTCTGCATTTTGAAAAGTGCTTTTATCTCTTAAATAGTTATTATACTGTACGTCTTAAAAGTGCTTTTGTATTTTAAAAAGTTATACGCTTTCATAAGTGATTTTATATTTTTAAAAATTATTATAACTTTTACAAGAGGTCATTTATTTATTTACACAATTTTTCCGGTTTCTGATTTCACCTGATACAATGGCAAAGAAATCATCTAAAATAGAGGAAATCATCGAAGCTTTATGTGACGAGAGAGTTGTCAGTGTTTTTACCACTCGGATGCAAGAAAAAGTCACACAAATAATAACGGAACAAATGGAAATAATGTTGAAGGAAATCGTCAATGACCTGAAAGAAACTATACTCAGCGATACTACAAAACTAGTTACCAAAACCTCAGAAGAATTATCCCAGGTATTCAACAACCAAATAAAAAACAACGAGGAAAAAATCAACAAATTGGAAAATATCAATCTCTAACAAGAACTATTGATATTTGGACTATAAAATAAAACTGATGAACATACTACTACAGGAAATAACTATGATGAGTCTTTAATGGATTTGATTTGCAATCACATTAAAAAAGATCTGAATATAACTCTCGACAGAAAAGACATCAACTTTACTTATACAATGAAAAGTAAGCCAAGATACATGGCCCCAGCGCCAGTATTTGTCAACTTTGTTTCAATGGTTAAACGCAATGAAATCTTCCAAGCAGCCAGGTTCACAAGAAAGCAGAAACTCAAAACTGGAGCTTCTGGAAATTCAACTGACTATAATGAAAGACAGACCAAAGAAAATGCAGAAATCTCATTCCATGCAAGATCACTGGTCAGAGCTAAAACCATTGCCTCCACCTGGATATTCAAAGGAGAGACATACATAAGAAAGACAACAACATCCAACTCAATAAGAATCCTCAGTCTAGCTAATCTCAAAGACTATGAATAACATTTTCCTTCTTCCTACTCATAGGAAGATTTCACCTGAGTTAATGACCTTGAACAACATTTTACCCTCATTCAACATATTAATATTTCAACATAATTTTACCCTCATTTGACATATATATAATATGAACTTTTATGATACTTTAATGATCCTATATGTTTTATCAGGCCATCTGCTATGATCTATATTTCATCAGGCCAACTGCTATGATTAATGATGTTGAATTGTCAACGTGCGTCTTATACGCGGGTGCGTCTTATATGCGCGAAAATACGGTATACTTGAGGCTTTTGTACTTGTACCTGTACTTGTACTCAAGGCTTTGGTACTTGTACTTGGAGGCCAAGTACTTGTACTCAAAGTTTTTGGAATGCAATTACTTGTACTTGTACTTGGAGGCCAGGTACTTGTACTTGGAACATTGTGTACTTGCTATATATCTCTGCAAAATTCTGCACGTCTGCTGTGCACTGACCAATTTGTCACCATCTGTTTTGCCTTTCGATTGATGCATGTTGTTGGTTTAACAGTACAGATTATTAATAATTTAGTGCTTTCAGTGCTGTGAGCCTAAATTACTGTAATGCTTTTTGTTCATGGTAAGAAAGTATCATGGTGGGCATAATATATTTTCTTTTCCTGCTGAGAATCTATACATTGAAGATAATACATAAGTTTAACCCTTTTTTATGAGCGTGACCATATGGTAACAGATGACATAAGCATTGTTTGTGCTTACTTACTATTATTTTCAAGTTTTGAATCTAATCTTTTTTAACCAAAACTGTAGACCAGAAGTGAACCTTTAGTTCACTTTTTTCGATTTATTGCAAATGTTTAGTAATAAAATAATAATTTTTAAAATAACCGTGAAATTTTGTTGCCAAATCTGCCACTGAAGAGGTATGTTTTTATCATTATCTTCATCTTTTATTTAAAAAAGGCTTCGAATTCTTTCAAGAGTAATATCCTATATGGACTTGCGCATACTGTGAGAGTAAGTATGTATAGCAAACATTTTGAATTTTTTTCTTCTTGAGTCCGTTTGGTTGCCATGACAGTTTGGTCATGCTAGGCTTTGGGAATAGCTGCTCAGAGGCTCTGGTACATTGCGTACATGCGGATTCACTAGGGTTAGGTGTACGGTTAGGGATATGCTTGGGGTAGAGGTTAGACAAGGGTTAGATGTAGGGATTAGGGTAAGGTTAGGGGTAGGAATTAGGGTTGCATCAGCATGCAATAATACCCATGCCCATTGCTCTTTCACACAGCTGAGTCAATTGTTATTGCAGGCGTTACTCTCTTCAAGGGTTTTGGCGATTCTTGATGAATGTGAGGAGGATGTTAGTAACATTTTTATTGACCCACCTGATACTGCAATCAACTCTGACGAAGACCCTGCTAATGAGGATGCAGGTGGTCTTATCGACAACTTAAGTGGAGCCAAGCTGAGATCACATGCAGAAGTTGTCTTTCGAGATGGACATCAGCTTGGTGAAGTTGAAGGTGATGAAGACAGCACATTAGAAGGTGACCTGATAGAAACTGAAGCTCATGGTGCATCACAGTTAGAAGACACCTCTACTCTCAGTGATGCAGAAAAAGAGCCTACGATTAGACGAGGAGTAGTCAAGCAGTCAGCAGCCACTGAACTGATGTTCCGCAGCTTGAATTTTGACGATAAATTGTAAAGACATGCCTCAAGAGATATCCTAATCCATTGAAAGGACCTGGTCGCCTGTCACATCACATGCCAGTATGACAGACAGCCGAGTATCTGATGAAATTCGTTACGATGGGCTTCATCACATCATCTTCCCAACCAAAAATGGCAAGAGACGCGTTGTGCTGGAGACGGTTGCTCAACTGTTGGCTACACAGAATGTAGAAAATGTGGTTTTGGACTCTGTGTGCCTTGTTTTGGGCCACTCCACCTTAGCCACTGATTCCCTGGTGGCCTTCGTCGTCTTCTCAACTGCAAACTGTGGTCGAGGCTGCCGAGGGATAAAAAGGGACTCTGCAAGCCTCTTTGTGCTCTCTGGTCTCCTGAAAGTGACGAATTCTTTTTCGTGGCAGAGGATTATTTCTTACACAGCAACACGTTATTTAAAATCTTTCGGAAATGAACTCGTCTGAAAAAAACTGGAAAACCTGCACTCGCTGCAATTTCGTCATCCACCCTGTGTTTGATATTTCCCGTCACTACAACAGGGACCAACACCCCAACAAGCGACTACCCACCTGTCACTACAACCCCGGAGACAGACGAAGCCACCATACCGCTCCACGTCGCCACTA
Source organism: Metaphire vulgaris (assembly GCA_018105865.1). Classification (NCBI taxonomy): domain Eukaryota; kingdom Metazoa; phylum Annelida; class Clitellata; order Crassiclitellata; family Megascolecidae; genus Metaphire; species Metaphire vulgaris. The sequence continues at coordinate 10,797,094 of CM030840.1, read as the reverse complement.
GACCCACACCTCCAGCAAGACCACCAAAGATCATGGAGATGGAAGATTCTGACCAATTTCACATCAGTCAAACCATCCAGGACGAAGCCACCGTTACCAACCCAGATATCGCTTCTGACCTCCCACTCCCGACAGTTGTCGTGGATATACCAGAGATCACGGATTTGGATGCTAGTCCAGAAGCAACCTGGAACAAGGAAGCATTAGAGTCGGAATCTGCAGTTACCGTCACAAAATTAATACTCAGTGCTAAAAAAGTGATTGGCTAATAAACATTGACTAACAGAATTGTCACTCAGGTATTGGCTGTGGGATTTGATGCTTCAATTGGTTGAGAAAGACATAGGTTCATTGGATGACTTCGAATCCAGTATTATGCAGAATCCAGCTCTAATGCTTCCTTGCATAATAATCAGTTGGAAAGTTCATAAAAGAGACAAATTGATTGCGGAAATGGGTGCAGAATTGAATTTCCAACAAATTGGTATATAATAATATGGAATTATGACGTCCGATTGAAAGGACAAGCCAAGAAAAGGTCGTAAATAGCTTTTTCAGGTGGGTGATGCGAGACTTATGAACGGCACTGTAGGTATCATAACCACTTATCTCACGATCATCCCCTCCCCGTCATGGGTTGCAATGCACTGTACTCGTCGCGGGTACGCGACGGCTGAGGGGGAGGCTGTGGAACCTCCAATAGCACCAGGGACGCCACTATCGGAAAAGAAATGTTGGAGTGGCGGTGCCAGAATCAGGAAAACTCTGTTCCTGCAATCGCAGGCGAGAAGGGTCATTCCTTCGGTTGTTAGCTTCTGACAGAGTAGGACGTATAGTCGTGAGTCGGTAGAGAAGTTCGTTTAATGTTAAAGGATCAAGTCGATAGAGATAGGTTTAAGAGTAGAGTTACGTCGTCGGTAGTCCTTCATCGTATATTTTAACGAAGCCGTGGTATGTTCAATGTTTTCTTCGGTTAATTCTATAATACTCGAGGCTTTCAGTCCAAACCAGAGTTTGTGTTTTGTTCATAATTTTCGCTAATACTAGGTACAAAGGACCTCGTCTTCCTAGACGAGGCCGAACCCTGTGTGACATACGGCCAACCTGGGACAAAAAGGGGGGACCTGCACCAATTCCAATTGCACAAGTAAGCTATAACATGACTTCTTTTGCCAAACATAATGGCGGGCGGCATAAACATTGATCACGTGACAACTATTGAGATTTTGCAAGACCTCTATTCCACATGACTCACTTACAGTGGACGAACAACTGTTTCCAACCAAGGCTTGCTGTAGTCTGATAAATTTTGAATAAAGTTTTAGATCCTTGCTGAAGTGAACACAAAATACTGCCTAAGTGTGAAACCATATCTTGGAAGAGACGAGAAAAGAATCAACTACTTGGGAACTCACACAGTGATGACATTAATGGAGCCCTACTTCGGTTGTGGGTATAATGTTACTACCGACAACTTTTTCACCAGTTGAGACCTTGCTCAAAAACTTATCGGCAAACGTACATCTATGGTGGGCATTTTACGCTGGAACAGAAATGAAATTCCAAAATCACCAGCGATGGCAGTACATTATTCTGTGTTTTACTAAAGCGAAACAATAAGTCTTGTGAAATATCAGGCCAAACCAGATAAGACTATATGTAGTGCTGTTATCAGCGCTACAAAAAGAGGCATTGTGCCAGACAGATGGCAAGAAAAAGCCAGAGACGATTCTCTACTACAATGAGAATAAGCGTGGAGTCGGCATTCTAGACGCCGACATTCTAGACGCCATGTGCAGGGAGATGTCTGCAAAGGCTGGACGCAGAAGATGGACACTCACTGTGTTTCTCAACATCCTTGACTTGGCAGGTGTCAACTCTTGGTGTCTGCCTTGTGACTGGATCTAAATTGCTATGACGGATGTTCCTGCGCCATTTGTCTTTAGAACTCACCAATGCAGCTGTATCAGCAAAGGCTCCAGTCCCCATGGTGTCATCGCCAACTAAGGTCTACTCGAAAAGCGAGTGAACTGCCAAAAAAGACAGCTTGTAACCGCAACAGAACTGTCATGACTTGTGAGGCATGCAAGCAGCCTGTGTGAAGAAAGTGTTTGGCCAAAGTATGCATAAGATGCAAAGATAAGGCCGACTGACTGCGTTTAGTACTGAAATTTGACATTGCGCCAATTGACGCATGCTGCCGTTCTAGGTAGAGGATGCTGTGTAGTGCACAATTATAAGACTAAATAGATTCTGTTTGCAGGTTTTAGTGCAGCACATGAAGTAGATAAAAGGCAAATTATTCATTTGTGTCAATTGACACCCCCCACCGTTCTAGTGTTAAATCATGTGTTAAAAATTAATGAGCATGTTGAGGCGCTCGAGCTAAAAGCAATCCAAAAGACTTGCTGATTTGTGGTAAATATTATTAGAGTGATATAAGGTAGGACATTGGAAGGAAGTCAAAGGCTATCTGCGGTCAGTGAACCAATGGGAACTCGAGGGAATTGACTGACGGCTAGTTGGCAATTATAAAAGGGATTCTCGCTTGTAAACGCTCGCAAAAGAAAGTGCAATAGGCCAGGAGGAGGGGAGTCAGGAGATTAGAAGATTGGAGAATAGGATGTGTTGAGAACTTTCTATGAGAGGATCATTAAATGTCCATCTCTGTAAATCAGACTGTAATATCTGTTTCGTTATAATAAAAATCATGCAAAATCCAAAGTGGATGACGCATTGGCAAATTACGAACATGAATTCTACGTAGTCTCCGAAGAAATGGAATCACTGCTATCACCAAAAATGTTTAGAGAGAATAAAGTCGAAAATTAGGTTTCACCGGCCTTCAATCTTTTAAACATTATTACAATCACCTTGTGCATTATTAACTAACACTGCAAACAACATTCCCAACCTTTCCAGTCAAATACTGACAGAAACTGAAATTGAAACTTTCAAACTTGGTCTTTCATTTGTGCCTTCTATCTCTTGAGTCTCGACCCAGTCAATAAACTCCTCACAAAACCACCTGATAAGATCTCTGATGCTTAAGGACACAGAGATAGGCCTATGGATTCCACAAAGCTCCTGTTTACACACCCTAACACCTGGTCTCCCAGCGAACATCACCGCTCAAAACACACCACACAATTCATAAAAACAGCATTATAATCTCAATTAACAATACAGTAGCCTCAATAATATTCCCCCATCTATAATATTAAACTGCTGTGATGTACACTTACTGCTTCCCAGTAGTCGCTATGCCCCTCTGCTAACTGGCTTTTAACAACCTCTTGAGCCTTATGGTCACCATCACAGAAACGTAATCTCAGCCAATCCAACAACTGCTTTAACACAAGACCCTCTACAAATAACATACAAATTTTATCTTTTAAAATCCGCATATCTAGCAAAGAAAATAAAAGAACACACACAAAAACAATTTTAATATCCTAGCACTACCAGAGACATGATTTATTCCTGTAATTAATAATTAATTCACTACTGGCATTCCATATTCCAAAGACATATAAAATGAATGACCATACAGCCTGTAAACATTTATTTGCCTTCAAAGATGATTAAAAATTCTGATAAACTGTAATTATTATAATAATAATTATTATTAATATTGCTGAGACCAATAAACAGCACTGCAAGCAAGGCAAAGGCCAAAGCCAAAAGCCCTGTTGACAGAGTTGGCATGTCAGTGAGAATGGAAGATGACAATCTTCAAAATCCACTCAGATGGTGAAAGTTAGTTTCCTGCTGTGATGAAATCCAGCATTAATTTCTTCAGAAAGCAGCCTTCCACAAGAAGATACTTTCTCGACAGCCTATCTTTCTCAAATTGCATCAAAAACCTTGGTATTTACTTTGACAGTAACTTGACCTTCAAAGAGCACTTTGCTAGACTCTCTCGAGTCTGCTTTTACCAACTTAGGCAAATTAGGGTTATTTATTCTTCGCTTACTTTATCTGCAGCCAAATGTCTGGTTCATGTTTTTGTCGCTAGTAGATTAGACTATTGCAATTCTTTTTATCTTGGCCTGCCCAAAAGCCTGCTCTCCACTCTGCAATCTGTCCTAAATGCTGCGGCTTGTCTTGTGGCTAAAGCTCCTCACTACTCTAGCATCTCGGACTTTATGCTTAACACCCTCCACTGACTTCCAATTTCTGACCACATTAAATTCAAACAAGTAATTATTGTTTCAGCAGCACTTCGAGGTCAGGCACCATCTTACATTACTGAGCTTTTCAAATCACCCTCTTCTGCTGCTCATCGCCTGCTCTGCTCTACTGATCAGAAAAATTTGTATGTCCCCAGATCATGCACTGCTCTTACTCAGTGTCTGGCTTTAGCAGTGACTGGACCCTGCCTCTGGAATGCCTTGAACCCATCCATTCGGGAATCACTTCTTACTCCCTTGCTCTGCTCAATGCGAAAGCTAAAGTCTCACTACTTTACCCTGTGACTCCAATGCCAAGAGCGCCTCTGAGTAGAAATAGAAGAGGTGCTATACAAATGCCACATTACATTACAATGACGTGTCAGTCAGCAAGGAGTGGAAGAATATGGCGTTGAAAGTCTACAAGGTAGTAATCGGAATTCTCCACACAAAAAAAAATCAGCAATGAATTTCCAAGAAGCAGTCTTGCACGAGAACACAGTCCACCAACTTAACTCGGCAGATCTGACGGAGATGTAAATTCCAGCAAAGACTAGAGTGGCAGTCGATACAAGTCATGCCAACTATAACACATCATGTTAGCCATTCTGGTGGACAAGACAACAGTGACAACAACCAACTGAAAATGTCCACAGCAATGTGAAAAAAATGTGGAGGACAGCACAAACTTCTTGGACACTGACAAGTGAAACGCTTTCCTCACAACTGGCACAAAAACCAAGCGCAAGAAGTCTGTAACTCCCAAGAACGGCGACAATCCGAGGCACGTTTAAATACATGTTGGCAAGTCAGAAGGTATCAAACTGTATTGTAATAGTAAGATTTAATTCTATTCTATTCTAACTTGATAATTTACTGCTAAAAAAGGCCAAAGGCAAGAGCGTTTTACAAAAAGACAGTCATGTTAAAGCGAAATAAATGAGTTTTTATACACTTATAGTTATCAGGACAGGCTGAAACTTTGTTGCAGTAAGATCTTAGTGCTTCACGGTCTTATACGGAATTTACGAGAGGTGAGATCGTTTTTATAAGCTATTTTAGTAACAGTCTGTCATCATATATCAACGCTTGAAAGATATTCGGGGCAGAGGGTCACAAAGTCGGAAGGTCAAAAGAATCGTTTAAAAACGGCTCCGGGATCTTGAGCCAATGGAATTATCTCATAACGGGTAGCGTGGTCTGCCACCTGGCACGAAAATCATCCCGGCGGCGTTCAGGACCGATTCAGTCGGCCCAGCTGATAGTCGGGGAAGCCGAGGAGGAGGCTTACAATAACAGCCTGGATAACACCAGTCTCGGACATCGCAGCTGATGTTGAGATGTAACGAGCGAATCTCCTAACAGCTTCATGTAAAGTTCAACTATCAATTAGTAAAATGTTTCTGTAAACAGCCGATCAGAAAACTGATCTGGTGGACCCGCCGGTGTTAATCACAACAGTTCAGTTTTTCAGGGTTTTAATGCATTTTGTCGCTGTCCACTGCATTATTTACGCAGATGCAGTCTTGCAGGCGAGTTCGCAGATGATCTGTTTCCAGGGATGGGCAGGAGGAGTACACCTGCCCGTCATCGGCATAAGCATGCCATGTTAGCCCATCGAGTCTGAACGTCCCACATGCTATAAGAAAGTGGACCTAGGATCGACCCTTGTGGTACTAATCAGCGTACAGGACATTTAGCTGACGTAAAACTCCCAGGTGACAGACTGTGTCCTCTCGGATAAACTAGTATTACGGTACTGTAAAGTAGCGCAGTCTTTAATGCCTACAACTTTAAATTACTGAAAAATCTAGTCATGTTTTATTAACAGTTTATACACTTATAGTATCAGGACAGGGGAACTTTGTTGCATAAGACTAGTGATCCGATTCCATATATAATTTACTAAGTTATAATCTATATTAGTAACAGTGCTCATATACCTGACACAAAGTCAATGAAAAGAATCTCACAAAGGCTCCACAGCAATTCAATCATCTCAAACATCTCCAGCTGGGCAACAATTTCTTCCCTTCGACACTCAGAATCACCGTCATGCAAACTGATGCCCTGCACTTAAAACACAATAGTCTCACATCTGAAGTTGTACATTCATGTAATTCAACTATCAATTAGTAAAATGTTTCTGTAAACAGCCTCAAAAGCATAAAACTTTTAACTGCATAACTTGTCATGCATTTTCAAAACATAATATTTACCCAAAGACTGGTGAAGTTCTTTGGAAGCGGCTTTAATTATTGAACGATATTCTCGACTGAACTTCAGCATGCTAGAAACAACTTCAAGCCTTATGCAACTAATCAACAAAAACAATTATAAAACATCCAAAATGCTTCAAAGATAAACTAGTATTACCGGTACTGTATTACCGCAGTCATTATGGTTATAAAAACATCCATGACATCAATAAACCGATGGCAGTCACACCTGCCTTCACAAATCCTCAAATGACCTGGGCAAAGAGAGACCAAATTAATTCCACCTAGCCTCCACATTTTTAAAATTTTGAATTGGTGCAGTAGTTAAGATCGAGGTGAACATGTTTCATATGCTTGTCTGGTCGATTTATTAATACTATGGTACTTGTCACTCCTTATTGGCTCAGTAATTTACCATTCAACTGGTGGAAGACATCATAATAAAGAAGACTTCCAGTATTCAATGACAAAAATGGTTATACATTTACATTAAACAGTATTTTAAATTACACGAATCATGAAATAATAACTACATGAGCCATAAATAATAAGGTTAAGGTAATGTAGTATCATATTTTATGTATTTTATAGCATATTTTATAAACAAATCATTGGTATTAACCCCTTTACTACCCATTACAATTTTTAAATCCATTCCCATTATTTTTGAAGCTGATACGAAGGCAAATCCCTTGGTATTTTATTGAAGTTTTACTCAACTGGTATGCCAAATGTAATGCTATGATTAGATGGTATATTGCCTTATCAGAATCTTTCACTGTGGTGACTGGGGTATGACAAGGAGAGGTTCTTTCAACTTTGCTATCTGCTGTTTATGTTGATGATGTGATTTTAAAGTTGCAAAATTCTGGATATGACTGCTATATCAATGATCTCTTTCTCAGATGTTTATTGGATGCAGATGATATCTTATTGGTATCACACTCTATATCCGGCATGCAACACATGCTTCATATTTACACCAATGACTGTGGATCTGTATTTGAAATTTAATGTGACAAAATCTATGGTCATGAGGATTGGTACATGTTGCAATACTGCATGTGCTGTATAGTCCTGGATGGTGCAGCCCTGCCATCTGTGGAGGAGATTAGGTATCTTGGAGTAACATTGAAAAAGGGCCGGCACTTCGGGTTATCTATTTCGGAAGCTAAGTTAAAATTTTTGCACTTTTAACTGTGTGTACTGTATAGTCACAGCAGAGCTGCCACATCTGAATTGATGTGTTAACCTTGTAAAGAGCTACTGTCTACCTATTGTATTGTATGACATTGAAGCTACATGTCCAAACAAAAGTACACTTAATGCTCCTGACAGATTGATGCAAGTAGTTGTGCGTAAATTTTTTTAAACAGTTGAGGCAGATGTTGATTGTATTAGTTTTGATGGGTTTGGAAGGTATACATGCTGTTGTAAAAAAGCGACAAGCACCCTTGTCAATAAATATGCGAAGAAGCCACTGTATTTTGCTGATTGTATTGCTAGAATTTTTCTGAGGGCAGAGGCTGGTGGGATGGGCAGTGATAGCAGCAGGTAGCAATGGGCTGTACTGTGTAAAGTGTGTGCTTAGTTTATTAGTTCAGTTGATTTGTGTTATTCCTTGTTTGTGTGCTGTTTGATGCTGTGCTTGTCATGAATGGCAAGTTTTATTTACAAGGCAAAGTATTACTTTAAACTACTGGTAGTTTAAGTACTTCCAATTTTGAAACATGGAGCCTAAGGAAACTTAAAAATTGATAAAAAAGTCATATTTAGTATCGCTTTATCATTTTACGTCCTCAATCACTGAATTTCTTCTCGGAGATCCAGAGAATGTGTGTTGGGAATGATATCGAAAGGCCACTTATGATAACCAAGGAAACTTTGGTTCAACATCATAAAATTCCACTCTACTACTTAAATTCACTCTAATTCTATTTAATTTACTTTTACTTTCGATTTGGGCAATTTATACCCACTTTCTGGGGGAAATTGCCCTATAGCACCGAATCTCCAGTCGCCAAGGCGTTGCCGCTATAGATGATCAACTATACGTTGAGGTAGGATTTGAATTTGTTGCTTTTTGGACCATAAAAAAAGAATTGGAGAAAAAACTAGTAGCAACAGAAAATAAATGGCTAAGAAGAATACTAAGGATTGGATACAAAGAACATATAACAAATGAAGAAGTTAGAGAGAGAACACTGCAACCGAGCATCGTGGAAGTTATCAGAAAAAGAAGAATGAAATGGACTGGACACATACTCAGAATGGAAGAAATAAGAAACCCAAAACGAATCTTCAACTACAAACCAGAGGGGAGAAGATCTAAAGGAAGACCTAAAAGACGATGGGTGGATGGTTTGGAAGAGGATCTGCACATGGCAGGGATGAACCTCGATGGAAAAACTGATGGAAGACACCGAATGACTTTGAAAGAAATAGCAAAGGACAGAGAACTTTGGAGAGATGTCATGGAGAAGTCAATAGCTGGACACAGCTGGAGGACGAAGACCTGACCTGACCTGCGTTGAGGTGGGTGAAACAAATTACATTTTTGATAAATAATCAAAAAAACTACTCGATATATCAATTACTTTTACCGAAAAAAAATATACCAAAGATCTATATTGCATTTGTGAGAAATAAAACATTTCGGCCAGCTTACTAGTGGTCTGGAAAGTTGATGACACAATATTGCGTTATGGCCAGTACAGCGGCAACAGGGCTGTGATGCAATATTGTTACTGTCAGTAAATGGGGTAAGCATATTAGAGATACTCAATTAAACATTCATTACAACTGAACTTCACAAAATCTAAGAATGATGGCAGCATTTAAACAGCATAACTACATTTTGGGAAAGTCAAATATATTGTCAAGCATCACCAAATCCTACTTACTTGTCTATTATGGTTCACAAGGTACGCACTGATCATAAGCATCAACAAGTGACTGTATGCCTCAACCACACATATATGAGGTCAAACAAAAATATTTAAACTTACTGAGTCCTTTTAGTAATGGCTGAATCATCTTGTGGTTTCTGCTTCTGAAGATTCATGAAAGTCCCTAAATTAACAAGACATTAAATAATAAAACCAGAAAAGTTACAATTTAATGTCATATTGTCAAAAAAAAGTAAATTTTAAAAGCATTCAACTTATTCCAAGAGATGCTAGTGCAACTAACTTCATCCTAATAAAAATGTTTATAAAACTAAATGAATAAAACCTCTGGATTCGCTGACTAATTTCCGTGGAATTGGTCGATGCATTTCAGTATCCCACTTAACATGGTGAATCAGCGCATTATCAGTTAATAGTCCACTTGGTCCATCTGCAAAAAAAGAAACGTTGCTGTTTACAGAATTTCAAGGCAAGTTTCATGTCTAAATTTAACTACAAGGTCCATAAAAGAATTTTCCAAAGGAACAAATAAAGTTTCACATAAACAGCCTTTATGGAATAAAATATATTAACTTACATGCAATCTGATTTGCTACATTATATAAAGTGCCATTTAATATTGGTTGGCACAAGAAGTACCAAGTGACATTTTAAAGTTGATAGGAATAGTGCTGTCCTAGCAGCACATTTCTGAATTTACATATGAATTCTATGATTGGAAATAATATAAAACAGAAAACAATTGACCATAAATTTTCCACCATTTCTGTTGCTACCGACAAGCAATATTTCAGTTGCTTTCAAAATCATGAAAAAATTTGAGAACATCAAATTTCAATTTCAATATGTTTCCGAATATCCAGATTTTCAAACACAAAGATGCAAGCTCTTTTCAAGCATTCTGAAGGAAGTAAAAATATTATTATTATTATTATTATTCAGACAATTTATATAGCGCCGTACGCATGGCGTCTACCAAAGTCAAAGGCGCTGTACATATTTAGCATTCATAAGAAGTCACAAATAAATGTCTTCAAGTTCTTCGCGAATTGATCGTAGGTGTTCGACGAGGTTACAGTGTCCGGTAGAGCATTCCACAGCCGCGGATTTCCTCTTGATATGACTGAGCAAGCACTTGATAACCCATAATTATGAAGTGAACAATTCAAATACATCTTAGTGTTTTTAAAATACTGCAGTCTGGCCAATCTCAATATTTAAAATCTATGTTAAACCATCCGAAACATTATCATTCAACTAGATTTGCCAATTCTTTGTTAAATGTTCCTAGAACAAACACTGAAATTGGTAAGAGAGCTTTTTCTATTTCTGGGCCAAAAATCTGGAACTCTCTCCCTCTGGTTGTCAGATCTTCCAATAAACTGAGTATTTGCAGATCTAGGCTTAAAAAATTAAAACACATCTCTTCCAATTAGCATTTCCTCCATAGTCTGTCTTGCTGTTTCCCTCTGACTGATCTCTGGAATTACCTGGTCTTTTGCGGATGGATTTGAAGTACCATCGATTGATACTCTTGAGTATTAGAAATGGTGCTATAGAAGTGCATAATTATTATTATTTATTATTATTATTAGTCAAACCAACCTGGAAGAGGCCGAGATCCAGCGTACAGAAAGATCTGATTTCCAAGACCCCAAACGGCTTTACAACCGAATTCACCAATGACAGGGTCTGGAATCACCTAAAATTGAAAATATGAAAATAAACATAAAGATTGATGTTGGCAATATTTTTAAAAGTTTATCATCATATATACACAAGTGCAGAAGAATCAATTACAGTACAATGGCACAACATCTTTTCTCAAAACTTACTTTCCATTTAAATTCACACAATTTCATAGCCATACTTGTACTTTCTCTCATGTTGGTCTTTAAAGACTCTGATTTCAGCTGATTGAAGATGTAAAAAGAAAAATTCAACAATTTGCACAAAACTCTCAGAAGACAAATTATAACCAACATGTTGCATGAGCAACATATTTCTCATTTCAATTATGCAGTTTGTGTGCCCCCTCAAAGATTAGATGCTTTGACAAATGGTCTTTTTGTCAATTCTCAGTTCAATTTCATATGAATGCTTCACAATATCTAACTTTTCTAAACATAAACTCGGAACATTAGAGCTAAGCAACGTCCACAGAGGTCATGGATGTCTCCAAGTGAAGAGAGACATGGGAGCATTGAAAAGTTGACCAATATTTTGGGCCCACGAATGTGGATATAAGAAAGCTTAACAGAGGTGATGAAAACCACAATTTCAGATCCATGCAAAGGGTAGAGTAGGTCTCAATCACCAAATCAAACATCAAACACTCCATGCGATTGTCCATAGCCTAAGAGATCATGTGCAGAATGCTGCCAAACACTTGCAGAAGGTTTCATTGCTTTACGTCGCTTGTAATGGCTACTGGCGCTCATGGTCCACTAGCCATATCTAATTAGAACAGGACAAAAATATTTTTAAAATGCCACATCTACGTTATTTATTTTGTCTTAACATCATAACATACAGCAGACAAAAAGGTGCTAGATGCACTGGTTTAATTTACAATAGATCGGAGGATAGCCTACAATTGGCATTTTAATTGCCAAAATTTTACTCTTATTAACCGCTTTATGATCAACACAAGTCAAGCTTCTATTTCTCAAGGTTTTTAGACTTGTTAAGCACATAAGAATTAGCTGCTACTGCAATACTGCCTCTGAAAGCGCCACGTCAATTCAGAAATTTTATTAACCAAAGTAATGGTTCTGGGTGTGTTGAATTGTTGAATCTGTGACGCTAAAGCAATGTTTACCCACACTAGTGGATGTATCGATAGCCGCAGTCAGCTAACTCTAACTCTAACCTTAACCACGTGATTCATTCGACCAATCAGCGGTTTAGTTAGAATGCGGGCAGCCCGCATAATAGACACTTCCTAATAAAAGAGCAATAATAATGTGATTTTAAGTGATTCGCGAGGCCAAGCAAGCCTGTATGAAAACCACTGCAGTAACTCTCCACATTCAACAACCTAGTTATAGCAGTTACACGCAGTTATCGCTACTCCAAAAGTGAAACGATTCGTCTAAACGTTATAATAGGACGCACCAACAGTTTACAGTTTTCGTGTTGTTCTTCCATTCTACACTTTACAACTCGATTTGAATTTTTGCAAAAATGCCGCAACACAAATGCTTATGGCGATTAGGCAGCAGTGCTGTCGCTAGACATTTGCCAAAAGACTTAAAATTTATTTTTAGGTGAGTAAGGAAGTAAAATCTCGTGAATTTATATAGCGCCTTGAAGACTGCACAACAGTATCTGCTTATTCTTAGGTGCTCAGTCTTTCTTAAAATATCTATGGGAAAGGTGAGTGATTAGCCAGGCACTATCCGACACTATTCAGGCACTATCCAGTCAATATCCGAATGCTTTCTGATCGGTAGGCGGAACAGACGTAGAAGATGGCGACCGGGACGAACGGAGACGACGGAGGAAACGGCGGAGTGGCGGCGCCGGCCGAGACGGTCGAGGCGGCCGTGCCGACGGCTCTCCTTCTGCTCGTCGTTGGAGAGCCTTTCACTGAGGACCTGAAAGAAGGGATCGTTGAGTGCATCACTAAAGAGTTGTCATCAGAGGGGACAATTAAGCAAGTGGTGTTGATCTGAATGAGGAACTTCAGGTGGTGGCAACCAAAGCCCCGGTTGGAGAAGATGGACAGAATGGAGAGAAAATAGTGCAGCACATTTCGGAGAAGTTGCATGCAGAGTTCCTTATCAATCCTACTCTCAAGACATTGACGAGCAAGCTGCACGATTTTCTAGTCACAAATGGAAATTACCGCCAGTTGATCTTCTGCATGGTCAGGTGCTGCAGCATTCCCAGCCATTCCGGATGCTGGACCCTCCCAGACGGCGTCTTAATTTACTCTTGAAAATCTTGCAGAAATTTTCCGAGCTTCAGTCGACCGTGTCAAATGCTCAGAGGCAGAGGCAGTCGAAAGATGTACTTCAGTTGTCAGTGGTTTTCACACAGGCTTACTTCATCATCATCATCATCATCATCATCATCATCATCATCATCATCATCATCATCATCATCATCATCATCATCATCATCATTTATACAGTGGCGTACGTAACCAGACTCAAAATGTAACCTGGGCAGCTGAGCAATGGGCTGTCCGTAAATATTTACGTAAACAATTTTTGGCGAATTTTGACCCCCCCCCTTATCAACACCTGTCAAACTTTTCAAACCCTCCCATTTTTACGTAATTTATGGACAGAGTCCGACAGACCCACCTCAACAAAAATCATTTTAAAATTTTAAATAGACATCAATCGGTCAGTTAACTTTGAGGTTCGAAGTTCAAGTTTCACATATGCAGGTCATAATTAGTCAACTGTAGAAATACGTCAGTTCTGGTAGCGCTGATGAAACGACTGATGCGGCGGTCAGCCGGTCACACATTGGTTTGGATGTTAAAATGGGCCATTGGGCCGTGTATCAAGGGTCGCTGTGCTCTCAGCTCTGATATTTTAGCAGCGGTAGACAGTAAAGCTGTAGTCAGTGGCGTAGCCAAAGGGGCCGTTTGGGGTTAAAACTCCCCTTGGCACCCAAAAACAAAATAATTTTAATGAATCTCCATGCATTATTTATTTTTGTTGACGTGACTTTGGGGGTCAAATCCCCATTGGCTATAGACTTTAAAGGTTTAAGTAAGAGGCGATGACCTTTTTGCTTGTCAGCTAAAAAATTAGAGCTGATAACGTTTTTTGTGCTTGTCACGTAAAAAAAGTAGAGGTGATAAGGTTTGTCTGCTCTGCTGGATTTTTCCAAAGTTGGTCACGGTTCAAGACCAAAACCAAACCCCCTTCCGCAAATCCTGGCTACGCCACTGGCTGTAGTAGCTGTCTTCCAAGAAAGACCGCAATAATAAATACGCAACAAAGCAGTCACACACAGTTAGGATGACAGGGCAGAAAGACACAGAAACAACTGCTACTCTGCAAAAGCCCGAGCTGTCATAATGGGGGAGGGGGCGGTCATAACAGAGGCGGCTACAATATGATACCAGTGGATAAGGTTTATAAGAGCCTTTATTGCAGGATCTCAACAGTGTTAAAATGTTTTTACAATAAACGACACTAAAGATTTCTAGAACATAGTACACATCACAACGAATAATTTATTTTACAACATCACAATATTGACAACAAAAGCTTTCGTATCAAAGAAATTTCTACATAGGCCTATAGCTGATAATAATTCTACAAACTCCTGTTAGGCTGTTAGCTCATTCACAAGAGATGTGATAAATTTCTCTACATTCAAAAAGGTTTTCATTCCTATGTGTGTGTGTGTGTGTGTGTGTGTATATATATATATATATATATATATATATATATATATATATATATATATATATATATATATATATATATATAGTCTAAAAGTTGATTGAAAAGTGAGTCGCCTGTTGAATGCTGTAATTAACAAATGATTCAAACGATTAACTTGGTTACAAATCTCAGGGACTTGGAATTCATGATTTATAGAGTTTTCTTTTCCGATGTAAAGAATCATTTCCATAGTAAATATTATAATATTATAGGTAAAGGTAGTCTCGTACTCAAACGAGAGTAAGGTCCGTGTACTAGGCATGCACTGGCGCAGATGGCTTATGCCATTAATATAGAGTAGGTTTACATAACTTTCTCTAGACCTGTGTTTTACCTTCGCAGTTTAGCACTGCTACCAATTTATCGACGCCTAAGCGATGAACGGCTTGGTTGGCCGCCGGCATCACAACTAGATTTAGTAATTGAGTACAGGCTTAGATAAAACTTAAAAGCTTACAGAAAAGTAGCATATTCAACTGCTGAAAGTCTATCTTACAACACATCTTGGTCAAACTGCGGCTAGTGAGCCGCATGCAGCTCTTCTAGCAGAACCTGCGGTTTGCGAAAAGTTTAAACAAATTTTTAAAGCAGATTAACAGAAGCATACAAATGCCACATAACAGTAATAGTGTTGCCTTTTTGCCAATTTTATCATAGGTCCCATAAAAATAGCAGCTGAGTTTTAATGAAATTTTGCAACCAATTGGATCGTGCTACTTCATTTTCGTGTCTAATTGTGGCAATGCGTCTCCCGGGCTTTTGAAAATTGTCATTTGCAGCTTGCACCTTCTATGGGTTTGGCCACCCCTGATATATTCCTTATTATTCAAGTTTAATTAGGAATTTATTTACCTTTTTAGTGCATTTAAGAACATTGCATCACAATATGACAAGAAAATGACATGGCCAAAGTGTGCACATTGTGAATAAATTTATGACTGAAATATATGTTTTGCCAAGTCAATCACTAATTTGGGGTATAGCTATCACACCAAAACATAATTTTATCAGTAATATGTAATGCAAAGAGAAATAAAGTCAGTGACTACATTGTTGTCAACAGCTAAAAATAACAAGCTACAAAGACATTCTGTATAAAACCTAAAATTGAGATCATCTCTTCACTCAACATGATGCATTTTTATAACAAATTGCCATGATATGAGACTAGGAAAACATATGAGACACCACAACGGAAAAAGACACTGATTCAGTTAACAGTTGCGCACAAAATATAAAAAAATTTAGTTAGGTTTGCAGAGGTTGTCAAATTTACAGATTATCCAGACGAATAGCTTTCAGTCATATCAGAATTAATGTGACAAAATATTTTATTGATGATATTTAGTGAAAATGCAAAAATTAGCTACATAACAAAAATATTGCAAAGAAACACTGAAACTTAAATCTTTTACATGTACTGAGGTTCATAGCGTGAGTCAATTATATCAAATTGTAAATTTTAAATTAAATTTTTTTATATGAAATTTGATTAGATTTAGATACAGGTCTTTCAAAGTTACTGATTAAAATGTTAGAGAAAATAATTTGTCCCACTGACTACTATCTAGGCATTACTATAGTTAATTACTAAATGATCATCAACCTTTTAAACACAAATTTATGACTGCCATAAAATGTACTGTTAGTTTAAATGCCAACAGTATTGAAGGTCTGGTATTGGATGTCAATCTGCATTAATATTGAGAATACAGCAGTGCAGTTCTTTCAATTAATGTTCTCAAAATATCAAAGATTGCTAACTACGGTTATAAGATATCGGAACCAACTTGAATTCGGAATGAAATACTATAGAGAATATTGAGAATGATTACAAAAGCATCAAATAGGCAAGTATTATTCAAGTGCTCATATATATATTACGCGTGTTTTTCCAAAATTCTGTAAAAAGCTTAAAGAGGCGATTTGTGTTCTACAAAAGGTTTCCAGCAATTGTTAGCCCTATATCAATGCATGCAATCATTGCTTTTGCCAAAAGTTTAAAAAGTGGGAGCGAATTTGATCCCATCAACAAATTTGCAAATCACTGATCCAAAGCTAAAATGTTTTTGGACAATCCATTTATTTTTGGGGACGAGTGCAAAATTATTTACATAATAAGAGACATTCTTGGGAAAATCTAACTTAACACTGCTTCTTGATAAGGCTCTCAACTGGCCATATGTTTACAATGCACAAATTATCCGGAAAGATGTTTCCAATTTCATATATTTTCTATAGGGTAAATCAAGAGATAAAACTGCTCTAGTTGATAAAAAAATTGTAGTAAAATATGAGCAGTGAGAAACACTGAAAGTAAAATCTAAGTCTTTGGCACATATTTATCTTGGCTCAACAACTGAAGATTGTTGCTGAACAACAATTAGTCAGACATATGAAATCATTTCCAACTCAAAACAACTGTGTCTAGCTGAAAAAAAAACATAATGAAAGGCCTGGATGAAGACAAAGGTAATCACCAGTTCTTTTAAGTCACTGCACACAAAATTTCCTAATTCCAAAAGAGCCAGTGAACCCATTGATGGGCACTAGTTAACTAGAAAAGTTACAACTATTAGTTTAACTGGAAAAAGTTAGCCCTAGCTGAAGCAATAGTTTACCAGTAACTACATTTTGTTAAACTAACTACAGAAAAAGTTTAACTACTGTGATTAACTACTTTTTCAACAATTTTTGTTATTAGACTGCTGTTTTTTGTCACAATTGTTGTACTGTATTTTCATTTCTGGTTCTATTTTACACACACTTACTACATGACTTATTCTTACTTAATGACAGTCAACTGTTATGAAGTTTTGAGTGATGAGTGAAAATACAAGAAGAGATTCAGGTTGATGGGTACCTGGCTTCAACCAGTGGTGTAGCATGGTCTCCAAACAAAAAAAAAGGTCATCGCCGCTCAATTTGCCGCCCCCTTCATGTGTGCCGCCCATGGCGTAGCCATTGGCACGCTACACTACTGGCTTCAACACTGACAGTCTATGCATTTCTTGCATTGGCTAAAGCACTTATGAATGTCATCTCTATGCCCCACCCAGTTCAGCAGTCGTAGAAAGGCTGCTCAGTGCATCTCCACAGGTGTTGACGATACGACTGCAAGATAATAATTAATACACTGGCTATGCACATTTTTTGCGATACATACTGAAACATGAAAATGAATTACACTAGTCTTGCCGACGTTGCTGCTGATGCTTCTGATAATTAATCATGTTGTTTGATGCAAAGACTGTGCGTGGCTCCATAGATTCTGGTACTGATCTCTTTTTATGTGCAGGTATTGAAATTGACTGTATTGCATGGAGTAGGATTACGGTATACATATTACCCACAGTATAAATTTTAAAAAAGTACAAAATATGTCAAAATAGTTGAAATAGTTTAACTACTTTCAAAAGTTTAGTTGAACTATTTTTGTGAAAATAGTTAACTAACAGTTAAGTAATAGTTTAACTATAAATATTTAGTTTAAAATAGTTTAGTTTAACTTCTTTTTATAACTAGTGCCCATCACTGAGTGATCCAAGACTATTTGCAGATTCACTAACTTCAAAATTCCCAAACAAATCTTTTGATATATAAATTCATCAAAATATGGCACTTTAAGTAAAATTTATGCACCTTACTTCATTAAGTACTGTAACGGTCTAGATATTATATACCTACAGGTATCATACTCAACATTTCAGACATGGCCAAAAAATATAATGGCCAAAGGCAGTATAATCTCTTTAGAATACAGTGCATCAGGAAGTGTTTATTTTTCATGATCAGAGCAAGTATTGTGCAAATTGCATCGGTTACAAAATTATTCTTTTAGAATGAAACAGATAATGGACCATTTGCAAACAGTTTTCCTGGATTGAGACAAATTCCAGGTATAGCTAATTACAAATTTCACTTTACAATATTCTCAAGGACACTCCTATTGTCAATTCTGCTGAACAGAACAAGAGACAATACAAGTCTTTTGAAATAATTTTCTATGATACTATAGCTTATACTGGTTACTACAATTTGCCTTCTCATCAATAAATATTCCATTAGTAAGTCACCGGACGAAAATCTCCTGGCGGCTGTCTTTGATCCTGCCCAGCAAAGGGTGGTGGCTGGCAAGGGTCAGTTTTCCGGAATGGATCAGCCGAGTCCTGCTCCGCTGTTGCATATGATGGATATGGAGCAGGTCCGCCGCTCTGAGGTCCAGCTCCGAGAACATCAGGCTCATATCCGGCAGTAAATTGTTCAGTGACACCTTTGCGATATCTCAGAACAGCCAAGGCTGTGATACCCGCCTAAGCATAAAACATTAAATTTCTTAATTAGCACACTATCTGATGATCTGAAGTGACCTGACTTTTTAGTGAAAACCGAGACAGTTTGGGGTTAAGGTTAGGGTTCGGGTAAGGTACTAAGATGACCAGGTGTCCCGGAAAAGTTCGTCGGGATGCTATTTTGTCCAAATTCATAAGCAATAGTCCATGTAATGCTCTTCTGAACAAATTGGAAAGAAACCCAAGGGTTCAATATAACCCATTCGGCATAAAATATGACTTATTACTCTTGTCCATAGAATTTCAAACAAATGTAACAATTCTATGTCTGGTACCAGAAGTTGTCTCTCTAAAAAGACGCAAAAATTCACGAGGCAAAATAGTTATCTTCAAATAAATAATAAATAATAAATTATATAAATGCCTAAATGCAAATACACATTTCATTGCAATTTTAAGGTGGAGGGAATTTCTTTTTCTGCAACAATGTAATAATGATGACACTGTGACACTGCACTACTTTGCACATATATTGTAATCAGGTAATGCATCATTTATTTTTTATTGTTAATGGTTCTGATGAATACAAAAAGTCAGACAGTGGCTTGGGAGAGAGAGAGACATATATATATATATATATATATATATAGAGAGAGAGAGAGAGAGAGACAGACAGACAGACAGACAGACAGAGATAGAGGGAGACCATTAGTTGCTGTCTAACTCTCTGTTGCACATGATTAAGATCGGAAGTAGTCTCTGCTTCAAATTGTCAAGGATCACCAAAAAGAGTTTACAATGTAATACAAAACTACAGTATTAGCATATGCCAGAGTTGTCCATGGGTCGGTTTTCTCAACCCAAACCCAACCCAACCCACCAAATTTCCAACCCAACCCAACCCAAACAAAATTCATGTTTTCTGACCCAAACCCAACCCAACCCATCCATACAAAAACGTGAAAGTACAATCGCAATTTTAAAAACATACATACATTCAAGCACATAAATAGTTATTTGCTTATTTCGAGTTGTTATTGCAACAAACCGGAAACTCATCATTCTCATAATTGAGAAACAATGATTGTATTAATGCCAGAGTCGCCGTGATGTGATGCATTTAATTCAATGTATGTATGTATGTATGTATGTATGTATGTATGTATGTATGTATGTATGTATGTATGTAGGCCTATGTATGTATGTATTCGAAACAACTTCCATAGTGCCGTAACATAGACTGGTCAAAGAAGCACGTTTCGTCGGCAGCCATGGGGGGTTTGACCCCCCAAACCGCGTCAGAAAGTTAAAAATAGATGGTAACCCCCTGCCTCTTGGCTACGCTGCTGGACATCGATACGCTTGATCAGTTTTACAGACTTCACTGTTATAAGACTGGGTGGAACACAATTACAGTTACTGAGAACACACACACAGACAGACACACACACAGCTCTAAAAGGAAGAAAGCAAGGACAAATATCATGAAGAAAATCTATAATTATATAGTAGAGATAAGGCATCCAACCTGTCTTTTGCATAGTTGTTCTGATGGAATTTCGATCAGAACAAAGCAACTGATTAATACATTTATTAAACTAGATCGCAAAATATTTGACTGAGAAACGTAACAGGTAAAACCGTTGTGCCTTTTCCCTCATGGAGCCCTAAGCACGTGCTTAGTATGCTTAATGGTTAATCCAGCCCTGCTATTGTCAACTGGCCGTGGTCGGTTTATAAAAGGAATGCGTTAAAACAAGTCAACAACAGCCGTTCACATGATTTGATCTACCTGAATAGCTATTGTCCACTGTTTACAGATTTCTGAATGCGCTGCCTACGATGGAATGTAGGCTAACGTATATGGCGCCATTTTTAATGACATAATACAAGAATCTAATACTTTGTCAACGCAGAAAACAGAAAACCTATATTTAATGTGGTTAACAGAATAACTGGTGCAGATTCACAAAACCTAACCCAACCCAACCCATCAATTTTTTAAAAATTTCGACCCAAACCCAACCCAACCCAACCCAACCCAACCCATGGGTTAACCCAACCCATGGACAACTCTGGCATATACATTGTTATACTGAGTATATTAATTCTTCAAAGTTGACTGCGTTGTGCAAGTTGTAGACCCAAATGTCAAGCAAAAATCTGAAAAAATTCCAGTAATTTTTATTTTTTACATTGTTGGCCACCAAAATTTGGGTTGTGTAATTTTAAAGTCCACTTTTTGTCTTTTTGCATCGATTCAATCAGACAGTCACTTACAAATGTTCCAACAGAAAAGAAAGAAAACGCAATCGCTGCTTCAACTCCACTCTCTCCCCATTCGCTGTCGTCCATTTCTGTACGTCGCCACGTATCCGCCAGGTAACAAAAGCAGACGAACCAGAAAAATGTCCACGTACCTGCAGCACAACAATCAAGACTATCAAGTGCTGTTACAGCATTTATATCACCATTGTTTAACTTTCCTGTGATATATGGCGTTGATGAGCCAAGAATGTCTGAATGTGTGGTTCCGGAAGACAAATACACTGTAAGTCTAGATATTTGCACCTGGATTTATGGGTGGAATCAGGGTTTAATCTAGACCGTTTCCGGGGGAAAATTGCCCTTTTCCCTGAAATTTCAAATTCCCCGGAAATTTTGGCATACTACATTAACTAACAGCAGCACCCTAGAATTTCCCCCCCCCGGCTTTGTCAGTCCTCCCCCCCAGTCCAGATTAAACACTGGGTGGCATGGCGAGATTACTGTAATCAATCCAATCATATACCTGATGTTGCCGCTATATCTGCTCTGTTCCTTAGCTATCTTTGATGCAAGGTTGGGCTACACTATGTATCACGTCTCTCCATTTCTGTCGCTCTTCTACTTTCTAAATCATGTTTTGAATGAGAGTTCAGTCCATGTTGTTATGTTATCTAGCCAAGATGTTCTTGGTCTTCCTCGTGATCTTCTGCCGGATAATGTTCCTTGAATTAGTTCTTTTTCTAGCCTTTTTCTAGTCTTGTTTTCTCATGAAGTGTCCAAAAAACATACTTTGCCTTTTTAATGTTGTTCAGCAGACTTTTTGTCACATCTGCCTGCTCTAGTACCCACTCATTAGTTCTTTTTGCTGACCATGAAACTCTTAAAATTTGTCGTAATCCTTTTATTTCAAAGGTTTCAATATTCTTCGCTCATCTTCTTTATTCAGTGTCCAGCTTTCTGAACAGTATTTTACAACTGGTCAAACCAATGCTTTCTGATCACAATCTGATCTTTGTGTTAATTTGCAGATTATGACTCTTCCATAGTTTCAGTAGTGCTGCATTGACTCCATTTCCTTTATTCAGTCTTCCTTGAATTGAGCATTTGGCATTTGCATGGATTAGTGAGCCTAGGTATTGGAACGATGTAACATTTTATAGTGTTAGCCCATTGATGGTGAAGTTGATGCGTTGTTCTGATTCGGATGTTATCATGACTTTGGTCTTACTTTCATTGATTTCTAGACCATACTTTTTGCTGATGTTTTTCAGTCGGTCTATTAGTTCTTGAAGATCTTGTGGCGCTGTTGTTATAAGCATTATATCATCTGCATATCTGAGATTTGTAACCTTTCTTCCTCTGATTTTTAGTCCACCCTCATATCTATCTAGCATCTCCCTCATTATTATTTCCAAAAATATGTTGAATAAGTATGGCGACAATATGCAACCTTGTCTGAAAATTGAATGAGAAACTCGAATTTATTATAGAAAACCTTTATCACATAATTTACGGACAACGCTTGGGGATGGTTTGAGATTTGTGACGTACTTTAAGGGGTTCGATATTTGTGACAAGTAGCCTGCTGTTGTGACTAGGGGAGGGGTAAAAACCAAGACTGTTTAATACTAAGAGGCTGGTCAACTTTGATGTACTGCTGCCTCATTATCTCAAACCCCGCCCATTATGACGTCAGTGGTTGATTCGGAGCAGCCAGCCAGCCTGTTGCAATGTTAAAGGAATACAGCCAGTCGTTGTAATATTAAAGGAATTCATATATTTGTTGATAAAAGTTAGTAATAGTATATTGACAGTACTTAGACAGTCAGGCTAAGTGTATATGATAAAATGCCACAAAATTGTGCCGTTGCAAATTGTAAGAACACGTGGAAGACAGACGATCAGACGATCACAGCATCGTTTCATTGCATCGATTTCAGAAAGATGCCACACTGTGTAAAACGTAGATTAAACGGTGCTATCAGTCATTTCTTTACTACAGCAACTAAATATATTTGTCTGCTTTAATACCATCTAACTGTTACTTGCATACAGTGGCGTAAACCTGGAGTCAACATTGGGAGTGGGGGAAGAATAACTTTGAAAGTTGACCCCCAGAAATATAAAAACCCCCTCCATTATGGGGGATATTGCATATCATGGTGGGGACTTTAGATCGCCCATGAAATACGTTAAGATGTTAGGGGGTCGTCGATAAAGTCAGACCGCCTTTCGTCTCTGGAAAAAGTCTTGACAAGGAAAAAAAGTCATCCTGATATTTTTCTATTTTCTCCCTCCAAATACCCTGCTGACAAGCAAAAAAGGTAATCCGAAATGAGTGAATGCGGATTTTTCGTCATTCTGGCATCAACATCATGGGGAGGATAGAATTTTTTACAATATAGCGCATTAGCGCAAAGCATTGAGAGGATAATTGATACTCTGTCGCCCGCCAACTAATTATTGGGGGACCGCCCCCCCCCCCCCCGTGTTTTACGCCCCTGCTTACATATTTCAAATTAATTACTTTATTCAAGGCAGTGTTTATTCTAGGCCTTCTCTGGGGAGGAATTCCCCCCAAGTTTTAAAATTCCCCCCAATTTTTTTAATATGTTGCATGGGGATGGAAATTTTCCCCCAAAGTGCTTCGACGGGGGGCTTTTATTGTTTTGGAGGGGGAAAATGTAAGGATGACAATACTTTGCTTGGCAGGGCATTCGAAATATTAGGGAGGATAGAAGGATGACCTTTTTTGCTTGCCAGCCCATTTGAAAAGGAAGATAACCTTTTTGCTTGTCAAGGTTTTTGGAGACTTAGACCTTGTCCCCCCAAACATTTCAAAACCCCCCAATGTCAAGGTGGCTAGAATAAACACTGATTCAATAAAAAAAACATTCCTAGATAGGGCCTACATTTGAACATTCTCTTGCTTTTGCTTGGTTGTTGTAATGCTTATAGTTGATGTTTTCCAATCTAAACTTTTACCAAATCAACTATACCACATTCATACAGGAAGATGGTTGGTATTTCGAAACGTTTGTGAAGCTTAAGAAATAAAATTGTTATAAAAAGAAAAGGTACATTTACATTCTTAGATACTATTTCTCAGTAGCAACAGTCGCTAAAATCAACCAGTGACGTCATATAGCCACGCCTACTTGACCTGTATGCAAAAGAAGGGTTCTTGGCCTGCCTTTGGTATTTAATTGCCTTGGGTAAAAACTGTCAAAAATAGCGTGACGTACTTTATGGACGGCCCTTTCTGTGTTAAAAATATATAAATTTCCCTAGTTAGAATCTATTCTTAATAACATTAACAGTCTGTTATATTGTTTTATATAATCTTGGGGGGGGAAGTTTGAAGGAAATCTGTGGTTTTCTCAAGAAGGTGCGTGGTAATAGAGAAGCTGTCATACTACTAACCGGAGAAGCCCATGTCAGCCATGACCGCGTATTTCCTGTGTTGGACTCCACTTATGTTGTCAAATATCGCATCAACAGCTAAAAGTATCATCGTTCCGAGAAAAGCCAACACGCCAATCACTGTTCCGAAGCCACATGCGTTTGCGTCTCCGTTGTAGCGGCATCTGTCCTTTTCCCATCCTTGACTTGATATGCAGCCAAATACGATGATAGAGAAAAGCTAATCAGAATAATACCCGACAAAATCAAAGCCGTCTAAATTAATCTAATCATAAAAAATCAATTGCCTTCGTCAGCAAATTATTATATATCGTAAATTACCATATGCAAGTTTAGACTGAACTGCAAATAAACCAGGTATAACGCAGGTTTCAGGTAGACCTAAATAAAATTTAAAATACAAGTTTCTTGTATATCAAATTTAGTGAATTAATTGCGGAATAAAACTATAGAAAATATTAACATTATGAGACATGTAAGAGAATATCTAAATGAGAAAGACCTACTAGGCCTATACTCCAACTTTATTATACAATGATACACCCTATATATCTTACTGCAATATGGTCTGGGGCTTATTAAATTATAAGTGCTAAACTATTCAAGTAAGATCCAGGTCCTCCAAAATAAAGCTATTAGAATAATTAATTCTCAAAAACTAATGATCTCTTTAAATGCTATAAAGTTTTAAAGATAAATTACATACATAATTAAACTACAAATGGCTAGGCCTATATTTATTTACAAATATGTAAATTCTCTCTTGCCGTCAATCTTCTACATAAATAACTATTTTCTCCAAATCCAGAAACATAGGCCTAGTGGCTGTCCATTAATTACGTCAACAATTTAGGGGAGGGGTTTTGAAAAAGTTTGACAGTTGTTGACAGGGGGAGGGTGGGGGTCAAGAGAAGTTGACGTCAACAATTTCACTTTTTACAAATAATCAAAAACTAGGAAATTTCATGGAATACTACTTATTATAATGGTAAAAAGCATGACAAAAAGGTCATAACCATCACATTTTGACACTCGACAAGCAAAAAAGGGGAAAAATGGTCATCATCGCAAAAATATTAACCTTGTTATTGGGACCTGTCACTGATCTGGGGGTCAAAAGTTTTTGACGTAATTATGGGGGGTTAACTGAAAGTTGACAGTTGTTGACTAGAAAGGAGGGGGTCAAAAATTGCCCAAAAATTGTTGACATAATTAATTGGCAGCCTCCTGCACGAATGATATGAAAAAACATCAGGAACATCGACAAAACAAGATTTTGTGACACAAAAGAAACAAGTAAAAAAAAACTTTTTTTACAGTAAAATGTTCAGGCCCAAGTATATGGAATGAGCCTTTTGCCCACACAAATAGGGCCTAGGCCAAAAAAATTTTTTTACAGTAAAATGTTCAGGCCCAAGTATATGGAATGAGCTTCCCACACTGCTCTGGAATATAGGGAGCCTATCTAACCTGCTGCGATTTGAAAAATGTTTAAAATTGCATATTATTGCTCTATATTAATCTCAGCCTTGTAAAATTAATCCTCATATAACATGTAAATATATAACTCTAAATTATTGTCATCTCAAAATTATTAATACGACAATCTGGGTTACCTCCCAACGGGAAGTTGTATGTCCTCTGGTTACAGTGGCAGTTCCACGTTGGGAATGACTGGGGATTCATCCCTCCACCGAGCTTTTTTTGCTTGTCATCAGCGTTTAACACTGGGTATTTGTATGGGCCTACTAAACAGAGCTGGTGACCTTTTTTGCTTGTCAGCCTTTGTCGCGAAAGTTTATGTACATGTACATTTGTCGAGCAAAACACTGTTAATAACCTTATTGCTTGTCAACCTTATTCGGGATTTCGTTTCATCCTCCCACCAACTTCTTCCGAAAAATTCATCACATCTCCACCAGCTTCCTAAAAATTTCTTGCATCCCCCAGCAGGGTTTAATTTGCCGTTTTAGGGAATTGCCCTCCCGGAAATTTCAAATCTCCTTAAAATTTTGGCATCACTACATCTTAAGGGCAGTAAAATCTGACTTTCCCAAACCTTGTCAGTTTTTCCCCCGAGTCCAGAGTCTAGGTTAAACACTCCCCCCCAGACTTCTCGGAACGGCCACTGTCTGGTAATCCTATTTTCACTCATAGGCCTACTATATTATAGATTTTGAATGCGCTTGCTAATGCTATAATGAAATTGCACGTATTCACTCTTGGAATATCATTCAGGTGATCCGTATAATCAGTGGCGGTGCTAGGGTGGAGCTGTCGCCTCCAGATTTCAGCTTTGCCCTCAGATAATAATAGTGGACAGTGGCAACGTGGAAACCTTTTTTGCTCCTAAGTTATTACAGGAGTTGCTTAACGGGGGCACAATAGACCTAATGATGGACGACCTCTTGCTCGTCAGGCTTTTTCAGTCTCTGACTAGGGCATATCCCCCAGTTGTTTTCCGTCTAGAACTGCCATTAGAGCTGCTTCTGCGTATAATAATTGTCTGCGTGTTAAGGTTCGCTGGTGCCCCAAGCACTGGCAACAGTGGCAAGTCTTGGAGTCGTCCATAGAATTTAATTATCACTTGAATGAGTCTATGGTTGCTGAACGGTGAAGCCAGCTTAATATAATATAATATAATATAACAAGGTTTAAAGTGGTTCAGTAGGGACTGCCCTGTGTGAGAACCACTGTTGCTCCCGTCCAATCTAATATCCTAAACTACTGAGGTTTATTTTGAACTCGTTCACAGTTGCAGCAGTTACTATCCCCTCATCCAGTTCATTCCATCTGTCCACCACTCTTGCACAAAAATGCTGTTTACACTCCCAAGACGTTTCTTGAACAGTTTCATGTCTGTGTCCTCTGGTTTCATACACTTCATTGTAAAAATCTTTCCTTTGGCATTTCCACTTTGTTTGTTAGTATTTTGTATGTATTCAAATCTTGGAATATCATTCAGGTCTTCTTTTTCCAGGGTTGTTAATCCACAGTGATTTGTCGCCTCCAGGTTAGTTTTGATATCCCTTGATCATCTTTGTTGCTCTGTTGCACTCTTTTTGGTCTCTATGTTTTTTTCAGGAATGGACGCCACTTGAACACAATACTCTAAATGATGGACGACCAATGTCTTGCTAAAGTCTTATTTTTCATCCTCTCTCTAGGCATATCGTTCTTTTGATTACCTAGAATTTTGTTGGCCTTATTAGCTGCCTCTGCACATAATAATTAGATGGCTTTAAGATGTTATGCATGATGACCCCTAGATCTTTCTCGTCGTTTGTCATTTAATTAGTCCCTTGAATGAGTCATGGTTGCTAAACTCATGATCACCGCTTCCCACCATTTTGTTAAGTGTGATGGAATTACCGTAGAAATTCTAATAGAAATTGCGGCGTTGTATTAGAAGTCTTACGCTAATGTCTGTTGTAACATGGTAACCCTTGCCTAAAACTTTGCAAAGTTGGTGATAAATTGACTTCAACCCAGCGGCGTAGCGTGGGTTGGCGCCGTCGGGATGGAAGAGCAACCAGTGTGCCCTTTATTTGAAAGCCTTGTGGCGAACATCACATGGAAAACGTAGGTCTATTTCACACATTCCTGACACCTTTACACTCTTTACGGCATTTACGCTATTGGGAGGCTAGAGGCGGCCAGTTTTCTATTTATCTTTCTCTTCCGCTTGGGAAAAAATTTTCAGCCCTCAAAATTCTTTCCCTACGAACGTGCCGCGGCTGCCGCCCCCTCGCCTTTTCATACGCCACTGCTTCAACCTACCGCTGTCTTTACCATAGATAGACTACTTCCAGTGAGTATTACTTTCTGTGGTGCCGTCCTCCTTTCCATGCTTACCTAATCTATTTTAGTTGTTGACCTATGTGACTGTCAGCGTTTCTCAACCTTTATGGCGCCGCGACCCTTTTAATTCAATTCCCCATGATGTGGCGACCCACAATCGTAAAATTATTTTCGTTCATAATGTAAACTGTTAACAAATAATCATGCTACGACAATTAAAATGTTTGACAGCATTCTGATTCAATTGTCTGCAATGTCTACCCTCGAATGACAATTCTAGTTTTAAAAAAGCTAGTAACTATCAATGGGGAAATTTTGTACAATAACATGTCTTAGCATCAGAAAAGAGACAACCTCATAGGACCTATATCCGATGGTGTCAGGCGACGGCCCCTGGCAAATCGTCATTCGACCCCCGTGGGGGTCGCGACCCACAGGTTGAGAACCGCTGACCTATGTGATCAGATATAAAATGCGGGCTTTGGCAGTAGACGTTCCTACGGGAACCTTTTCTACTTCTTTAAATCTTAGTTTGATAAACGTTATCAGCGAGTTGCGCCGGGATTGTCAAGAACTATTCATGTATTAATGGAATGTAATGCTTCATCGTTTCTTGTAACGCACAACGTTACGTTAGCGACATTTTCCGTAAAAACAGAATACCTTGATCGTATTAAAACGTTTAAGTAGATTAGGCCTAATTAATTAAAATTTAGTTATTTTAAAAATTATTACTCAGTGGGCGACTCCAAATTCGACCGTTTCAAGCGGTTATGTCGCTCAATTGGCGTCTGGCGATACCGACGATTTGGCAACTGCAGAGAGTGTAAAAGTTGCTGTCAATAAATTTGATGCCAATAAATTACAGAGGCATGAAGTAATTTCCATCGAAAATCCAGGATGAATATAAAGGTTATCGGTTGCTGCCTCCGCCAACCTGCTGTTGCCTCTGCAATCCGAACGCAAAGCCTTCGTCCATGGGCGGCGCCAGTGCCGACTGGAGCTGCAGACGGCAGAACCGAGGACACATCTGCAATGTGCGGCACGTGACTCTCTTTCTGATCGATATGGCTCTCTGTGTAGGCCGGAAACAAATCAATGCTATCTTACACCCCCCCCCACACACACACACACACACACACACTGTGACACACAGTCACACACACACTCCAGGATTCTTGCTTCCTTCTATGTATCTCTCTTTTCCTCTTTCACCGTTATCGATCTCGGTCGGAGATCGTCGAAAGGATAAAGAGGACTAAATTCGATTAATTATCGGCCTAACGGATAAGAGTAATAATTATTTGATCACCGTAAACAGAGGCCAGACTGCAGCTGAATAGCAATCGAAGACGAAAAGACCGAACGAAGCCAATCGACTTCTATTTGACGTCGTTGCGTCCAACGCTTTAAAAGACATTTATAGATTCAGCGCTCAGAACGCTCTCTCGCCATCGCCGCAATCATTTGGGCATCTCTCTTCCTATATGAGTTTCATTGGCGGTTCCACGTGGGGGCCAGAGGGCCCGTGTTCCCTACTGAATGCCTACCCAGTTGCTCCCTTGTTGGGACCCTAAACTTACTACTACATGCCTATCAACAAATGGTTGGTCCCAATGGTCCCCATGCTTAGAAGTCGCCAGACTCGCCACCCCAACGACCCCCCCTATTTGCCAAATCCTGGAGCCGACAGTGATGAGTTTTGATTCATTTTCATCGGGGATTTCAAACTCCATGTTGCCGCTTGCGCAGTCGCCGATTCTGTTTGTCTATCTATGGTCCGATTGATCTTTCTGTGGATCCGCTTGAAACTGCGATCGATTGATCGTCTCTGCGTTTTGTTTGTCTTGAGCGAAGTGAATTTTATTGTCCAACCAGGATGATTGCGAATCGCCTACCCTCTCTCGGAGCAACTCGTTATCTTACGATGGGTCCGGTGATCTATCGGCTGTCCTTGCAGATAAGACCGCGTATAAGCTCTCACGTTCTTTACTAAGCACCGGAAACAATGACTGATGTAAAACAAATGTAACGTCGACTGAATAGCAGCAGCAGCAGCAGCAGCAGCAGCAGCAGCAGCAGCAGCAGCGTGCAATAACTACGGACATAATTCATTTCTCCTTTCGTCGTTTTCTTTCCATTGAAGCCTTTCTTTTCCAACACTGGCTTCCAATTCTTTACCAGTTTAATAGGAAATTTAGGTCCATATCCACGACAGTTTTGAGTGTCTACGTTTTTTGTAAATCGACTCGAAAGCAATTTTTGACGAGGAAATCCGCACGACGGAGCGTTACAGCTTTTTAGCAGAGAACCTTGATTGTATCAGTTGCCTGATGTTTTCAACGATCGTTGATCTGTGTGATTAGTAACAAACATTTAGAAGTTTATCACACTTTGTATTTTGCTGTGAGATTGACAGATCGGACTGGATCAGTCGTGGGATTTGCGCAAAACCGCCGAGATATTTCGGTGGTAGGATATTTTGTAAGCAGACTCTATAAAGTACAGTGAAACCCGCTTAATTGCATAGGTGCCGTGCAAGCCTTGCTTATGCGATTAACTGGGCTATGCAAATAGCCGGGACGTCTGATACACAAAACACTGGTTCGGGTTTTATGTTGTTATGCGATTATGCGAGTTATGCAATTAAGCGGTATGCGATTAAGTGGGATCCACTGTAGTTGTATTGCAGCTGTTGGCCGCTCAGTAATAGGCCCTAATGAAAGTCTTCAAAATATGCAGCTGAGCTCATCGTATATAATACTAACATTATTCTAAAATTCTGCGGCTGGCGAGGAGCCGAGACCCCGCGGGGAGAGGAGCGCACGATGCCCCTAGTCCGGCTAAATGGGATCATCAAACAATAAGCTCCGAATCCTCATTTCCTTTAATTCCTTCACTGTCTCCTCAAACCTTTAGGGAAAAGTCATTTCCCCATAGCAAACAACAACCTGACCCGCCGCCTCATAGATCACCTTTGCCCGGCCGACAAACCATGCCATCAAGAAAGATTAAGCGCATAAGAATAAGCATCATCATCACGAGATTTTCACTTTCATCATCATCATCATCATCATCATCATCATCATCATAACATTTCAGGGCGCATAATGGAACTAATGCGCCTCGGCTTATAAATCGAACAGATATGTTTTTAATTATGTTAAAAAAGTTGAGCGAGAGAGTGATACGTCTCCGAGATACGGCGGCAGAGAATTCCAGAGTGAAGGACCGTTTATATATACACGAAAAGAACGATCTCCGATTTTAGTTCTCGTGCGAGGCGTTTAGAGTAGAAACTAGAAAGTGATCGGGTGCTGATCGGACGGTTTCGGTTTGCGTCACGCATATAGCAGTTTGCAATCCCGGATGAGGTATTCCGGTGCTTCTGCTCTGAGGCATTTGTCTATCAGGGATATTATTTTGAACACGATCCTTTTCCTTACCGGTAGCCATGCAGTGAAGGGTCTGTGAAGGGCGTGCGCCTGTTGGTCTTGATGCTCATTACCGCAGCCACAAGAGGACTGCTATGCACCAGACTGCGCAAGGGGAAAAGGAGAAATAGTGACCGTGAATGCATTCTCAGTTGGGGGACTGCCGCCGCTATGAATATGCTGTCATGTAGTCATGAAAATATAAAATATACACCAAATCTCAAGATTTCAATCTAACATTGCCCTACATTTTTCGGCTAGGGCACGACCCCTCTGAAGGAGCTCGCCATGCACCCTCAAGCCCTCGTGTCCAATCGGGACTGGAAGTGTCGATCTGTAGAAGCCTTGGTGCCACCCCCACATTCTGGAACCCTGGCTACGCCACTGTCCCTAAAGACATTAATTAAGATGGAATTAACTATAGCAGGCCGCCTATTGGCCTACAAGCCCAGTCCGGCTGTTAATCTAATGTTTTTCTACAGTCGATCAGCCTATGACGTATAGTCATAATTATTTCGGTGAATTCTATCCAAGTACTAGCTGCGCCCAAAAAGTAGTCGATCGATAAATTCGATATCAATAACAACTCAACATGTCTATACACTCTACACTCTACAAAGAAGTCAGTAAACGAATCTGTAGCATTGCATTAGTTCAGTGCATGGGCGCTAAGCAGATGGACGCCGAAACACGAATAGTAAAATGTCTTTTTTTCTAAAATCAAGATTTTTCTCGGAGTTGCCTAATGACAGAGGCGTAGCTAGGGTGCAGATGTAGGCCTACATATGTCCCCGGGCGCCGAGGTGGGGGTGCCAAAATCGGGTTTACGGTAGCAAAAAAGCAGAAAGAGGGCTTAATATAGTTGTGACGACCACCTTTTTTGTTTGTCGTGGGAGTTGAAAGGGGACGCCATCAGCATGGTTTGTCCCCGGGCACCGGATACCGTAGTATCAACCTAGTTGTAACGGCTGTGATGACCTTTCTTGCTTCTCAGGTTTTTCTTGAAGTTGAGAAGTGATGACCTTTTTTCGTGAACTTAAAGGAGGCGCAGTCATAATGTTTTGTCCCAGGGCGCCGGACACCCTAGCTACGCCCCTGCCTAATGGTCATGCGATCTGTATTACATTACATATAAAATTTGACACTTTGCATAGTCGTTTCTTGTCTAGAAATGCTAGAGCATTCCACTTGCTTCGTTCCCTGCATGGTAGCGTCGAGCAAAAATGAGTGCTAAGGTTCAATTACTGTTCACACGTAGGCCCTATATATAGTCTAGCTCGCATCAGTCAGTTAGTTACTGTAGAGCTTCGTTATGAAGTGCTTAGCGGTTCCAGTGGCGTAGCCAGGATTTCCGGAAGGGGGGTTTTGAAAAAAATTTCGTCAATAGCCGCCAAGGGGGGAGGTTTCACCCAAAAAATTGCCAAAAATCGCCTCAAAAATAAAAATTGCATGGGAATACATTTTAAAAAATGTTTTTCGCCATCCAAGGGGTGGTTTTAACCCCCCCGTGGCTACGCCACTGAGTGGTTTTAAAGTTAAACGTTATATCCGAGTTACGTTAAATTTCCGCCATCCACTGAACGGTTCTGTAAAAGTTAGTACGTTATATCCGAGTTACGTTAAATTTCCAATGCCATCTATTGTGGCAGCGAATAACGCGTAACCGTACATGTAGTGCGGTACGTTATAACTGACGATACGCTATAACGATGTTCTCTATCTTACATAATCAGTGGCGTAGCGTGACTTTTGGGGGTCCGGGGGCATCTTTGACATGGGGGCCCCAGAGTTTCGAGCTGACGAGCAATAAAAAACGTTGTCGTCTCCACCTTTTTAACCCTGACGAGCAAAAAAAGGTCCTCACCACATCATTTCCATCATTTCTAGGGTTAGGGTTAAGTTTAAGTTAGGGTTAACCCTAACCTAACCCTAGCTTAGACCCCTCTTCGGGGGCCCCCCGCCAGGGGCCCGGGGGCAGTCAACAAAGTGCCCCCGCCCCCGCCCCCAGTTACGCCACTGTACATAATTAGGCCTACGTTACCGAAACGCCACAGGATTTTAGGCCAATCGCTGTTTTCATTACGACCACTTACGAAATGTTATTAAGCGGTCAACGCTGAACAGGCCTAAGTCAACATCCCAGTTATGTTCTGTCTTAGCACCAGCGCATATGCAATCAACATAACAGCAGCATAGATCTCGCTCATTTCATTATGTTCGCTAGTCCAGTGTTTCAACGCAGACTATATCGCCAATTCCATGGATGCGTTTCAGCCATTATTGTTGCTATCTTATTCGTATCATCAATAGACATTAAATGCACACACACACAAACACACACAAAAAACACACACAAAAACACAAACACACACATATATATACTGCATATATACTCAGGTATACCCGAGATATATATATATATATTTTATATATATATATAATATATATGTATATATATATATGAAAATATGGAACATATTCCAGCAGTACATTTATCCATGTGCTGTTTTCTTAACATTTTTCTTGTTTAAAAAATAACGAGATAATTAATTTCATGGTACAGTTACTATTTATCTAAAACCCAACTGAGAAAATCTCAGCATCAAAAAGAAATTCTTATCGCTGACAATATTATCAGCAATAAAATCTGAGATGCTGAAATTATCAGCATTCTCATAGCCTGCAAAACCTTCAACCAAAAAGACCAATATGCCATAAGCGGGGGATGATAAAGCCAGCGAACAACACTGCTGACGCCGATACTCTATCTAAATTAATCACTTTCCATACAAACATTAACAAAAACGAGAAGTGCGATATAATGTTCACCTATTGTGAGATAAATTGTATTGACAATGAGAAGACAAGCAGAGATTGGTTGGGAGGCGAGAGAGAGTTCATGAAACGACACCCGCTGTTTCGGTGAGGGTGGGTCAGAGGCTACGTCAATCCGAAGAGCCATTGGTTTTTCAACCGGTTTTGAAGAATTACAGAAGGTAATGTTTGACAACAGTGATAGCCAATTGATACCAGCTGTCAATCAGCGTGGATCTATAACAGCTATTGTATCTCCTGCTAAAGAGTTACGTGCTAGGCCTAATCAACCTATCACGAGTTTTTTAGTGGTAGGTGAGTCAGAAGAAGAAAAGCTGAAAAGTTTTCCAGAGACTTTCGGTTTTGCTGACACTTCTGATTATAGCGCCGAATCATATAACTCTATCGACAGTTCGTCAAAGAATAACCTCTTCCTAATGTCTTCGTACGTCAAATCCTAACAACGGCCGCTCAACGCACGCAACGCATTAGAATCGACATATCTGACCAACGGCTATGTTTTCATTGTGAGCGATGTTCTAATATGGCTAATATGGATTGGAGGGTTGGAGATGACAAATACCAGCAGTGGAACACAGACTTAAAATAGTTACAATATTGCCAAGTGGTGATGTTCTTCACCATGGAGACTATTGCAAAAATTCTGAACGCCAGGAGCGTTTTTGAAGAACATGAAGACTAAAACAACCTGTTTCAAAAAGTTTCTTTTGGTTGTTAAACAAAAGACCAATATGCCATAAAGGGATGTTAAAGCCAGCGAACAACACTGCTAACGCCGATAGTCTTATCTAATCACTTTAGCCTTAGCCTTCACCCACAAGAAGCTATGCGTACGGCGTCGAATAAATCGTCCTGAATAATAATAATAATAACCCATTTGGCCTTTAGGTGCTCGATTCCCGCTGATTACCTACGAATTTGTTCTTGTGCTCTTTGTGAGAGCAACTTAAGCAGGTAACGAACACAATTTAGGCTGCTGTGAGAACAAGTATCGAGTTCACACTTGTGCTATAGGCCGACTGTCCACTCCAACCAGTAAATCCCTCACCCGTTGTTGCTCTTCACTTCAGAACCAAGCACTCACTGATCCACCAGATCCACCCTTCAAGCCCAGGCGAATCTTTCAAAAAAAAATTCCAATGTGTCAATTATTCACGCTTTGTCTTGTCTAAGTTGTCTGACTCATTCTCTCTGACTCATTCTCGTTCCGAAATCTTGCTGCACCATGTGCGTTGTGTGTGTTTATAGACGCGTCCGTATCAAAGGGGATGAGCGCCTACGCGTGTGTGTGTGTGTGTGTGTGTGTGGGTTACTCGCTGGAGCAATAGGCTGAAGGAGCGGGTTCAAGCCCCGTTGTCGCCCCAGTGGCTTTACTCAGGCAGTAATGCCTCCTAAGCCACTTTAAGTCAAGTCATGCTAAGTCACGCTAAGTTAAGAGTAACGTTGTTAGTTAACATAACGTCTACACTAGCATTAGAGAAATGCAAGTGTAAAACAGTACAACGCATAAGGTCATTGTTCATGCAGGCATGTTTGTAAGTAGCTACTGACAATGTTCGTCACTATAATGTTATAATAATTATTATAATGTTCGCCAATGTTCGTCATTATAATTTACCTTGTTCATTTCTTGTCATTCGTTTACTCTTTTGTTTCGTTAAAATAGATTGTTAGGGACAGGCAGAACGAGTGTGAGATTGGAATAGCTCCCTTCTAGACTTCTTTTGTATGTTGACTGCGGAGTCTACTGAGAGGGGCTGAACTGGATAAGGTGCCTCAGGGCGGCAAAAGGGCTCGCGATGCCCCTGCTTAGAAGGCATTACTGCCTGTGCGAAGGCCACTGGGGGCGCTAACGGGGT
Source organism: Metaphire vulgaris (assembly GCA_018105865.1). Lineage (NCBI taxonomy): Eukaryota > Metazoa > Annelida > Clitellata > Crassiclitellata > Megascolecidae > Metaphire > Metaphire vulgaris. The sequence goes on along the minus strand of CM030840.1, from coordinate 10,760,468 downwards.
TTGATCTGCGTCAGATTATATACTCTTAATTTTTAAATTTATTTTTTAGCCTTTTAAAGCTGTTTATCCTTCTATTTTCTTCGCATGTATATATATATATATATATATATATATATATATATATTGTGGTGGGCATTAAAGTTAATAGAGTTAGTAAATTATGTCGTTTTACATGTCTCTTTGTACATGTAGTCCTATTTAGTAGACACTAAACCTAAACTTTCATAAATTTTATTTCATTATTTCATTTGAACTGTATTCCCAGAAAATATGTCCCATGGACAAGCCTGCCTATTCCGGAACCCTGGCTACGCCACAGTGGAATAGTAAGGCGCAGCTGCTGCAGCAGCGGGCTGTTCTGAATCGGTCTTTTAGTGTGAATGTGTATCGCCTCCTTACCCAACTGACGACTCTTAGGATGACCTGTGGCTTCTTGGCAAATGCAATGGCGTCGAAGGTTCCGCTGGCTTTTCCCGCTCCGTAGGCGCCTCCTCCTCCTCCTCCTCCGTCCATTTCGTCTTCGTCGAATGTGTCGCTGTACTTCGACGGGGCAAGATCTCGGGTACGAAGGCCTCTCCGCCAGCCACGCGCTCTCTGCCACCTACCACACCGCCACCGCCGCCGCTGTTGACCGCGGTGCTAGGATGTCGCCGGCTACCTCCTCCTCCTCCTACGCGACGACGGTCTCAGCAGCAGCAGCAGCAGCAGCAGCGGTGCCCTGCAGCAGCCACTGCGGACTGAGCGCGCCTTCGACGACGACGACGCATTTGCATAATTAGACGAAGCGCGCTTTTTGTGGCGTCGGTCGTTTGGCCGTCGCCTCGGCAGACGACGCCGCTGAGTGGAGGAGGAGCAGATGAGCTCTCTCTCTCTCTCTCTCTCTCTCTCTCTCTCTCTCTCTCTCTCTCTCTCTCCTGCTCGTCTGGACTCTGTCTGCTGTGACCACCTTCTGTAAACACAGCGCTGTCGTTGGCTTCAGCTGGGCTGCACAAAGGCTTTGGCTTCAAGGCATTGATCGCAGTCGTCTCTTTACTGGGCGCTGCCTGTCTTCAGATGGCGCTGCTATATTACGATGCGTGGAGAGAAGGTAGACACAAGAGCTTAAAAGAATTACGGAAAAAATCCTAGGGCATACGAGGAGCAACGGTTAACTCGCAGCAGAACTTACAGCCATAATACGCCTTTCGTCTTCGTCCCGTTCTTTCAGATGTCTGAATTCAGCATTCGCATTTGCCTATAAACGATTCGCCAATCTCCACTGTCGCCATTGTCATCGCTGCGTCTGCCCCGTTTTATAGCTGTTTCTTTGACCGAATTGGACGGATAGCTGCTTCAGACTATACTTGTCTAGAGACATCCCCAAGCTACCCATTAATTAAGAAGCAGAATTACACATATGCAGATGATGATGATGATGATGATGATGATGATGATGATGATGATGATGATGATGATGATGATGATGATGATGATGATGATGATGATGATGATGATGATGATGATGATGATGATGATGATGATGATGATGATGATGATGATGATGATGATGATGATGATGATGATGATGATGATGATGATGATGATGATGATGATGATGATGATGATGATGATGATGATGATGATGATGATGATGATGATGATGATGATGATGATGATGATGATGATGATGATGATGATGATGATGATGATGATGATGATGATGATGATGATGATGATGATGATGATGATGATGATGATGATGATGATGATGATGATGATGATGATGATGATGATGATGATGATGATGATGATGATGATGATGATGATGATGATGATGATGATGATGATGATGATGATGATGATGATGATGATGATGATGATGATGATGATGATGATGATCAAAGGCATGTTATGCAATTTAATAATCAGATGAGCATGGACTCTTAGACACGTTTCCACTGAAAGAGAAGTCAAGCACTAAACTACGGCGTTTAATGATAAGTAATGTAATTACTTTACTCGGGTAATAATCCGGCAGAAGGTGAAACCCTTTGACGACCCACTTCAGATCGGTCGTTCGCTTTGAAGTTCAAACAATTAGACCTTCTCTGAATCACTCACTAACGACAAAAGAGTCACTCGTACCTTCACCGTTCATGCATTTCCCAAGTCCTCTTCTTCTTCTCCAGCAAATTGTCATCGGCCTCCGTGAGCCACAGATGGGCAACAGTTCAGTCTATTTGTAAGACTACTAAAGGACGTTTCGAGGACGTTTACCCCCTTCCCCGCCCCCTTTTTAGTTGTGAATAATTATTAGAAGCTGTCGGCGTTTTCTTCATGGCCTTGTCTTAAGAGATTGTAATTGGATGATTATGGCCTCTGAGTGGAAATACAGGAGGCGCTATACAAACGCTACATGCCATGTAGATGCTATTATATGGCCACCAATGCAGCCAACGAATTGTTGGTTGTGCGTCTCTTTTTAGAACCGACGACAGAAAAACGTTGCTACGCAGAAATAAGGTCAACCAGATCAACATTAGAAGACAGAAAATCTGGCAACTGAAGTCCGGATTGAACGGATTTCGCCGGATGAGAATCTCTATCTCTATCGCTTAACGCAGATTTTCTGGAGTGGCAATTTCAAAGTGTTAGGCCCCTACGTTGTACGCAAATTCAAAGAATCCAATAGACCTACTCACGCGAAGAGGCAGCAGGCCTACGCTTTGAATTAAGACAGGATTTTGGTCTTTAATTTAATTTGGGGTTTCGATAGTTGAATATTTGATATCGCATCATTTGTCTTGAATTAGCAAAATGTATAAATTGGTTACAACAAAATTGCCAACATTTGCTAAAAACATACTAAAAATCGCTAAAAATTTACTAAAATTACTACTACTAAAATTGATAAAATTACTCATAAAACGGCTCCAAAATTTGTGGGAAAATTTGCAAACAATTATCTTGCCCTAAGAATGGGGACCAATGATTTGTTGTTAGATATTTTATCTGGAGAAAATCTGAATCCTCTGATGAAAATTAGTTGGTGAGCCTGGCACTACAATGGGGCACGGGAGGCAGCAGGCCTACGCCACTAACTAAGACAGGATTTTGGTCTTTAATTTAATTTGGGGTTTCGATAGTTGAATATTTGATATCGCATCATTTGTCTTGAATTAGCGAAGATATATAGACTAGGTTACAACAATAACAACTACTACTATTACTACTAGAACTACTACTACTACTACTACTACTACTACTACTACTACAGTGAAAGGCACCAGGATTCAAGAGAAATGCCGTCAGAAAACTAAAAATTATCCTTAATTTTGGGGTTTTCTGATTTATTGTTAGGTATCTGTTTAAAATTATTTATAAGGGTCGAAACAGGGGCTAGTGGGGTGCTCTAAACTCGTCTCTTCTCGCTAGTTTTTATCGAGACCTCCTTTGCCTGTTACAGTATGTTGGAGCCACCATGTTTCAAATTATTATTATTATTATTATTCAATTATTAAAGGCAATTATAGAATTATTAGTTAGTTATTATCATGGCAAGAGAAATGTTCAGAAAACTAAAACATTATCCTTGAGTTTTGAGGTTTTCTGAGGCAAAGCTTGAGAAATATCTGTTTAAAATTGGATTTCTAACTTCACCGAAAGTTCGTCAGAAAACGTAAAGTATGTTTTCTAAACTCGTCTTTTCTCGGATTAGTTTTATCGAGGTCTCCTTTGCGTTGTTTTACAGGAATGAACGACTGTTTATGATGCAAAATAATCCTCACACGACCAGTGTATCCGACAGCAAACTGATCTAAAAATTAGAAATAATCGCGGAAGAAAACGTTTCAAAGGCAATTATTATAGCGATTAAAGCTGAGTCGTCGATGGCAAAAGAGGAAGCAGGGATGGCAGAGACACGCGCCGAACAGATTAAGAGTAGCCCGCGTAATGGTATAAGAAAGTTGGTCGTTTAGATGCTGGTTGAGTCGAGGGTTCAGTCTGCGGTGGTTCTTCTGATATCTAAAATGCCATCTTCACCTGTTAGTTTGTCATATCTTTATCTTTTGCGACGTTTTCTTAACGAGCGTTTTTTCCAACGGATTAGTTTCACGCCGCTGGTCTACTGTGCGTTGTTTATCCGTTGGAGTTGCAGGAATGAACGACTGTTTATGATGCAAAATAATCCTCACACGACCGCTGTTCGCGTTTCCGACAGCAAACTGATCTAAAAAAATACGGGATAAGATGTTGAAAATCATAACGAAGAAAATGCTGACCGAGGCGAGCCACACGGATAATTTCTGAGATTGCGGACTCCCGTAAAACCGATCTCGAGCCAGGTGAATAAATCCCTTTGGAGAAAGGTTAATTAGAACGGATGTCGCATGCATGCACGTGCATCTAGAACAGATTGCCAGGCCGCGTTGATAGAAAAATCGCAAAACAAGATGGCGGAAATGCATGGAGCGTTTAGATGCTGGTTGAGTCCAGTAGGTCCAATGACGGGATATTACATTTTGCGCTAAAACGAGCGCAAAATATCTGATATCAGAACGACGCTTTGCCGCTAAACGTAGCTGTTCAATTTGTATAGCAACAGTACTACAGTAGCTGATTTTCCATCAAGAAATGGCGGTTGGATTTTGACGTTCATTTTATTTTTGACGTTCACTTTTTTCATCATTTTATTTATTTTTATGCACGTGAATATTACGACATCTGCTTATGGCAATGTACAATTAATATATCCATGCGTAACAACAGCTTGGGGCCCACGGCCAATGGCAATGGGAGACTTGACCCCACGGGTTGCTGTGCCCCGAACGAAGCCTACGGCCACCAAAGTGGGTTTCGCTCCATGGGGGGCTGCGCCCCCGAACGGAACCTACTGAACCAAAAGTGGGTCTTCGCCTCCAACGGGGACGGAAGAGAGTAGGAAGTGTGAGGAGGAGGAGGGGGTAGTAAGGGGGAGGCAAGGCAGTTGGGAGGGGAGGAGAAGAGAGAGGAAGGGGAACTGGTGAGAGAGAATTTTTTCTTTGGTCTTCTACTGTAACTTAACATCAATATATATTTATCGACTTGAAAATATTTATTCTATTATGTTAAAGATTTTATTTCAGCAACAGTGGATTAAGGTCTTTGAGTGCACTGATCTATACATGTATACATGTAGCTTAATCACTTCAGAGTCTGACCTGTTTTTCTGAGTCTCTGGAAGTGCGGGAAGATCGTTTGCTGAAAAACATACAAGCAGACAGAAAATTTATATTCACATTTCAACATTTGTTATCAACACATTAAATGTGAAGTTTGTTTTACTATTCAGACCGAAGTTTGCTATGAGATTGTTTCTTCTCATATAAGAAAGACTATGCACGAGTTGTCTACTTAGAAATTGGCGTTATTAGGGGCGTTCGCCCAATAATTAAACCAGACGAATGTCTCGTTTCTCAGGAAAAAATTATTTTTCCAACTCCGAAATTTTTCCAATTGCGGCTATCTAGTATCTAGTGCTTGAGAATAGGCGCAATTAATGGAAGCACGTTGAGTTTACGTGCAACTGGAAAATTTTGTTGATAGGCAAATAATAATTCCAAATTCAATAACAATTTTGAAAGTGAATTTACAGAAATTGAATGCCAAATGAGAACAATTTATCCGTATTCTTCGCTCCACCACAGATCAAGCAAAATTCAAATTAGTATTGAAATTTAATTAATCCAGCATGGTCAAAATATCACATTTAAGCTTTAGTTTGTGATAATGTAACATTTCATTCTAATAGCTCATTGCTTTATCAACCCATAACTAGAACTGAAACTTGCAAGAAAATCATATTTCTGTGGCAGGTCCAAGGCTTTAGAACTCTCTTGATCTGTCTGTCAGATCTTCCAACGAACTGAGCAATTTCAAATCGAAGACTCAAACTACTCATCTCTTCAGGCAGCTTTTTCTCCTCCTCCTCCTCCTCCTCCTCCTCCTCCTCCTCCTCCTCCTCCATATCCTACTTTGCTGTCTCCCACTGCGTGATATCTGAAATTGACCTGGCCTTTTATGATTAGGATTTGGAGTACCATCGATTGATGCTTATGTGTTTTAGAGATGGAGCTATAAAAACGTATAATAATTAAATTATTATAATGATGGCGAATCTGTCGGCTGAGAGAGAGAGGCGGAGGAGGAGAGAGAGAAAGAGAGAGAAAGAGAAAGGAGAGAGAATAAGAGAGAAAAGAGAGAAAAAAGAGAAAAAAGGGAGAGAAAGGGAGAAAAGTGAGAAAACAGAGAGAAAAGGAGAGAAAAGAGAGAGAGAGAGAGAGAAAAAAAAAGTAAGAAAACAGAGAAAAAGAAGAGAAAACAGAGAGAAAAAGAGAGATAGATAGACAGGCAGACAGACAGATAGATAGATGAGATAGAGAAGGGGAGAGCGAGGAGAGAGAGAGGGAGAGAGAGGGGAGAGGAGAGAGATGGTAAAATGACAAAATACGTGAATAAACGATGACCGTCCTTAACTGCAGTTGGCAAATGACGTTATAGGCCTTGTGTTACCTTTATTAAGGAGCATTTATCACTTACTAAATGGCGGCGATTATGAAGACGACGAACGCAATTAGAAGCAGCATTCCAGCGACGGAACCAATGACAATGAAGAAGAATTCCGTGGAACGTAGGCCTATCTCTTCTGCGCATCAAAAACAAGTACAGGGTCATTTCCAGCTAATTCTAGCAGACCTTAGACGCGAAAGTCTGACGAGGAGTGGAAAGCAAATACGGCCATGAAAAAGCTTGGATAAATTAATTGATTAATTATGATAACAGTTTTGAGACTACAATTGAGTCTTAACACAACTAAATCTTTCTGAATTTTAAAAATGACATTAGCACTTTTGAAGATCATGAAAACTCTTCGTAGTTTCTTTCGTTGAGATATCTTCATTAGATCTGCGCGCACTCCTGGTAAAACTAAATTGGAACTAAAATAGACCCTAATAATGGCCTAATTTGCAGCTATGGGAGTAATGGGACTATTATGTCTGATTTCAACCGAAGAAATGATGCAGAAATGTACGCGGTGTTTTGATGATGATTTCAAAATACTTTCTCTGCTGACCTTTTAGCCTCTGCTCGCCGCTTGGAGCCTGCTTCTCTGCGCATCTTGTGCCGCGAAAGCCCAACTGACACCTATACAAGACCACAATTTGATTGAATGCAAACCCGACCTATAATTAATCAGATGTCTGAGAATTGCCTTGCATGCACGCCTATAAAGTGAAATGATTGTCAAATTCCTGCAGAAATAGAGTCTACATATGCATTTTTGTACCCGATGACATCGTATTTCTAATGTCAGTTATTAGGGAATGAATTCTGTTTAGTCTAATTTAGCGTAGTAATTTAGTTTCGTCAGTTCCACGGGTTTCGTCTCTAACCATTGCAACGTCGTCAGTAGCCTAACGAAGTCAAGCTGATGACGTCGGTGGGCGTCACATATTTAGAAATGTGTGTAAAACGTGACGCAGACGACGCCGTGCACTCACTGGCAGAAACGGAGGCCGAGGGTGGGAATGACATAGCACGACCCTTCGTTGAAGCAAAAGGACTCGTCATGACATGAAATCGCATGAGACTTCAGCTTTGCTGCAACAACAGATAATTAATCATTTAAAAATTAAGCTTCCATCAATTTAGATATCCTCCTCCTCCTCCTTCTCTGCATCATCCTCTGTAGCTATAGGGTCAATGTGTCATCTGACCACGTGACCATGCGCTTTCTTCTTCTCTTCTTCTGTCTCTTTAGGTCTATCTCTTACCCCAAAGATGGCTTATTTGAGAGCTTGGCTAAATGGCGTACGCATGCAGGACTTTGCCTAAATTTGCCCGTTGTCTCACAGGTAATAACTATATAGGGCCTATAGGCTATCGATTGTTTTGTTCGATTCAATGTTGTCTTGAGTGTACTGTTTTCCATAAGGAATGCGGTTAGCAGGTCCAGGTGTTATGGTGGATTTAATAAAACGAGAAGTCTATCTATCTATCTATCTATCTATCTATCTATCTATCTATCTATCTATCTATCTATCTATCTATCTATCTATCTATCTATCTATCTATCTATCTATCTATCTATCTATCTATCTATCTATCTATCTATCTATCTATCTATCTATCTATCTATCTATCTATCTATCTATCTATCTATCTATCTATCTATCTATCTATCTATCTATCTATCTATCTATCTATCTATCTATCTATCTATATGCGGCTTCTTTTTCGGGTTTTAATGACGGCAAGGAAAGAAAAAGTTGAGTCGTTAACTGACAGTTCGAATCGCTCTCATTAGACAGAGGTCGACTACTGTACTTCGTTCGTCGCAGTATTTCGGTTTCCCTGAGCACAGCATAGGCCTATAGCCTACAATTGCAGTCTGCGTTTGGAGGAAGAAGATTAGAATAAACATTCGTTTACTTAAAGAGGACAAAACCTACGAAGAATTGCTTCATAGCAGACGCAGCGTTACAGAATGCTGTCTTAAAATATGAAGAATTTCAGTTTTCTGTCTCGCTCCTTTGCAACAGATGCTTACAGAGCCTTCCAAAAGGAAAATTTAACACTGCACTAAACTCAGAAAATTTGTGGACATAAATTTGTGGACATTCGCGTAAAAACAAGCAAAAAAAGTCGTCCCGAAAATGTATCACTGCATACAATGCTCAGAAAATTGTCGTTTTAACCCCAGACTTGGAAACCGGGTCACATTTTGAGACCCGGTGACCCAATGACCCGAAATAAAAGTGACCCAGTGACCCAGTGACCTGGTGACCCAGTCATTGGTTCTAATATTTGAATATTTATCAATGACGTCAATTAAACGTTGTCATCACGCCATAGAATTTTTCATTACATTTTATAACATTCCATAGAATAATTATACCAATATCCTCAGTGATAAAATCCATTACCTGTATCTGTGGACCTAACTAATATCAAGCGGACAGTCTCTTCAGCCTTTCCGGGATTGATGAACCTGCATGCCTAACATCTGAAGAGATTTTAATTAATACCGGGTGTATAACCGGGTCAATATAGATGACCCAGAGACCCGGTGACCCGGTGGACAAAGGTGACCCATTGACCCAGTAACCCGGTTCCAAATCTGTTCAACACTGCACAATTTCAATTAATCACTGCACAATTTGTGTATCACTGCGCGTTAAAAACAAGGCCTTGGTTGTTTGGCGATGCAATGAAAGGAAAGAGTCTGTTGCCTCAATATTTTTTACAGAAGTAGTCCGTGTCTTGTCACACGCCGTTGTCGATATGCAACGGCGGTTGGCTGGGCAAACAGGTTAAGTGACCTCCCTCGTTTTCTGCTCTGAGCGGCGCCCAGAAGGTCGAATGCAGAAAGGCCATTGCATATAGCGATGTCATCTAATATAGATATTTTGGGTCTGTCGCGTTTTCTTTTGCCCAGTGTTTAATCTAGACTCCTGGACTCGGGGGGGAAACTGAAAAAGCCGGGGGACTGACAAAGCCGGGGGGAGTTCTGCTAGGGGGCTGCTGTTAGTTGATGTAGTATGCCAAAATTTCCGGAGGGGAATTTGAAATTTCCGGGGAGAAGGGCTATTTCCCCCCAGAAACGGCCTAGATTAAACCCTGCTTTTGCCTTCTACTAGTCCTGCCACAGTATATTCTTCTATGGTGTCTTTGCTGTTTCTCATTACGCGGCTGGCGTATCGTAGTTTGCGAGTTTTAATTAATATGGTTCACTAATTGTCATTTGGTATTTGCGATTGAGTATGCTATTTTAGCAGCGTATTCCTAGTCAGTGGCATACTCACTGCAGTTGGAACAGTCAAGAACCGACAGTTCTCTCGGAGTTTCTTGCTCTCCTGGAGTCGCCACCGACGGAGTAGCATTGCCCTCGGCAAATTGACGACCTAGACAAACAACGAACACGACTGCCTTCACTGCTGCTCTGAGCATGCTTGAAACGACGAATAATCCAGATATTCTCCACTTGAGGCTAAGGAGACAACGCAGAAACGAAGTCGTCTACTATCAGATTCTATTAAAGCGGCGGTTCGTCGACCTTACAGTGATTCCGCTTCGCATAGTTGCGAAGGCGCATGTCGAAAGACATTCGACGCTCAGCGCTGCTAGTAATCGAGACGCCTCACTAGTCTCACGGTATGTTGAAGCGTCCCCTGCGCTCCTATCTATGTTCATCATAACACTATACTGTAGGCCTCTATTGAGTGAGTGAGTGAATGAATGACAGGCAGAGACAGGCGGCACAATTCCCCACCGTGACCAGCTCTAGCGCACCCCCTTCTACGCGTTGACTTTAAAAGACCGAACCGAAGCAGGTTGTCGGTCGTCTGCCTAATTGCGCCAGGCAGACGGACGGAGGACACTCGAACGGCTCACGTGAGTCGATTGGCCCTTACGGCATCTGGCGTCATCACAAAGGAATGTCGCTATTGTCGTTGTTATTGTTGTCGGTGTCGTTGAAGAGGTGGCCTCTTCTTAAGTCTGCCTACGACTTTCTTCAGACATGGAAACAGTGGCGTAGCCAGGATTTTCCGAAGTTCCCATGATTCACAGCTTCGGAAAATTCTGACAACCAAAAAAGATTATGATCATGACTGATTCACAACACGCAAAGGAATAGGCATATGAGCGCACACAAAATTTTTGGTCGAACAGTCAAGAGGTTTAACCCCAAGCCCCTCCCTCCTTGGCTACGCCACTGCATGGAAACATCTGCTTGCGGTGTCTATCGGTCTGAACAAAGGATCATCGTCAGGGTCTGTGTTTTGCCGTCTCCTTCTGCAATCAAGACTTCGAACTCCAACCACTGGTCCAACCTCACCACCATCTTCATCGGCTCCGTTAAGAGGCAAGCGCTTAAGAAGTAGGCCTACGCCCTAGAATGAAATGTAATTACGTTTCTCAGAATGAAACAATTAAAAACATCTACAGTAACCATTAACCCAGTGGCGGTTCCACCGTGTTGATGCCTGGGGATGCATCCCCCACCGGGGTTCCGGATGATCTTTCTTGTTTGGCAGCCTATTTTCCGGCGAGTTTTTGAAAAAATTAGTGAAAAATACTGCAAATGACCTTCTTTTTCTTGCTTGTCGGCCTTTTTGGCAAGGTTTTTTAACATTTAGTGAGCAAAACACTACTAACAATGACCTTTTCCTCTTTTTTCTTGTTTTTATTCTTCACTTTGCATCCCCCCACCAACTTCAAACAAATTTTTCATCCCCCACCAAGAATTCCTGGAACCTCCACTGCATTAACCAATAAAAATCCATCAGTTGCAAAATAGTCGGCATTCGAAGATCTTTCTACATACACCATCTGGTTATGTAGAGTCAGTTGATTGCAATGTTGTTTCCAATTACATGGGCATCTAACACCATCAAGACAGAAACGCACCTCTCATTTGTTCCGACCATGTAGGGGTCTTGAGGAAGCGTCGTGAGTTCCCCCCCCCAGTGGGATCTGTAACCCCGACCCAGCCGCAGAAGCTTTTGAGTAATATTGGAGTCAGACCGTAAGCTCTGTAGCATACCTTAAAGACTCTATAATTATGATCAATAATTATATATAGAATAACCAAAAGCTGGAATACGACTAAGTGTATAGATTCCGTCAAAAATCATCCATACACCCCGCCACCTCCACCCAAATAAATATTTCCTATCGGTTTTGCACAAATTTCACGACTGGAACAAAATTTCAGTAAATAGGGCATCCATGCCCCCAAAGTTAGCTGAAATTATACTCAAAAGACGGAATGTAAAAACACGTTGCGTTGATCAAAAGACTACCGTTGGCAGTCGCCTACGAATCGAGATAAAAGTAAGTCTCTGAGAAGAATTTCCTCAATCGAAGGGTTTTAGAGACGCTGTTTCTTGCGCGTTGAGCGCGTCTCGTCAGCGTTTCACTTCGGAGCGTCTCGGCGAGAGAGAGAGAGAGAGAGAGAGAGAGAGAGAGAGAGAGAGAGAGAGACAGAGAGAGAGAGAGAGAGACAGACAGACAGAGAGAGACAGACAGACAGACAGACAGACAGACAGAGACACAGAGAGAGAGACAGAGAGCTGTTATTTGTGTAAGGTGCTTGACTCTGGATCATTTCTGGATGCGTCGGCGTTGAAAGACTCCAAAGACTTCTATCGAACCCCATTGCAGCTAATACTATAGGCGCGTTTCTGCAGTAAATATGAAGAACTGCTATCTGGAACCTAAGATTCACCACAGTGTAATCCAGGTTCACATACTTAATCTATCGCCCATCCCCTCTCACTCTTCCCCCCCTCTCTCTCTAACGACTAAGGAAGCGGGAAAAGGCCCCAATTGTCTGTCGTGGCTTTCAATACTTCCGTCGTCAGAGCTCGGATCAGAGCAGACCAATCGTCGACGCCTGTTCATTGTTCGTCGTGTCATGTCCTGACGTCAGCCGTGACGTCATCGTCATCGTTCTGGAAGAAATGCAATTTCGAAAAGGAATTCATCTAATTCACGACACTTCCCCTGGCGACTATTAGGATATTCACTCTGTCATATACTGTGATCAGTTTAATTTCTATAGACGGCGCCCAACTGCCCATCGAACAGACCACAGCATAGGCCAACAGAAGCAAGACATATGATGAAGGTTAATAACATGTTAAATATAAGCTTACGTTTAGTGAGGAGATCGGCGTAGATTAGACTAGAGGTTCGCCATGAACCATGATAGATCAGCTTGTTTAGATGCTTTATTGAAGGCATATACACGCCTAATCTTCGGCCGTGATGAGAAAATGAAGATGACGAAAGATAAAAATATAGGAAGTGGAATGAAAGCAAAAAGAGACGTGGAATTCAGAGGCATTGCCCTATTTTTAACAGGCGAGCGTGATAAGTTGGTAACGCGATAAATTTGTGGAAATACCAGCATCTCTATAATATATAGCCTATGTACTAACAGACGGAAAGATAGTCAACAAGACAGAATTGATGCATGATTGCCAAAACTCGCTTTCACTCACGACTAATAACTGTCCTTCCTGGTCTCAATTCCTTTTATTCATAAATAATTATTAATTCAATCAGACTTCCCCAGCGCCATTGTTATAATCACAAAGTTGTTGGCTGAACATTAAAAGCTCTTGCAAATGCTTACAAATATACGCCCGACGAAATTCTAGGATAGACTATAGGACAGATACTCTTGTGGTAATTTATAATTTTTGTCGCAGATCCCAAGTCGTTTGTTACAATTAATAGAATTCAGGAGATTCCTTAGAATCGTTATCTTCTTTATTTAGTATTACTGTAGTTCCAAGAGCTATTCTGGGGAAAAGAATTCTAAACAACTGGCTGGCCATCTGCCCACCTATCAATCTGTTCCCTTTTCCCTTTCCCTGTCTAACTGGTTGTCTGCCTGCCTGTCTCTCTTAATCAACTTCCATATATGCTGTCTACTGCTTCGTGAAAAGTATGCAGCGTAATAAATCACTCGATATATGAAACAGTGCATAATCGCTTTCTTCTTCCCGGAGTAAGTAAGCCAGGCCAACTGCCTATAACGCCTAACGCAGTACTTAGAGTATACCGGTAATAGGATGGACACGTCTCTCTCTCTCTCTCTCTCTCTCTCTCTCTCTCTCTCTCTCTCTCTCTCTCTCTCTGTTAGAATTAAAGGTGTAGCAGTCCGTGTGATGTTCACTCCTGTAATTGCCGAAGCCTGGATGTCTGTTGACGGCGGCGAATACCTCCTCCTCCTGCCGTTCGCTCGCTCACCTGAAACTTGGCCTACTTGTGTTTTTGATTCTATATATAATATTTTGAACGAAGGTGAAAACATGTTCTATGCTGACGTCAGCTTCTTTAGAAACGACCGTATACGCTGTTCGCAAGAATCGCTCGCTCGCTTCGTCCGAATCTGTTGACCATCGCCGCCAGAACACACTTACCTTGTGAGCGGCGGTTGGTAACGAGAAGTGCACTAAAGACTGGGAAATATGGCCGATTGAAGGGCTGCAGGTTATTCACCCTTGGCCCCAGCTCCTCCCCCTCCTCCTCCTCCGGGTCCATCGCTCGATCGATCAAGTGCATCTGGAATCTTGACGAAATCCGATATCGAAGCTTCGTCGGAGGGAAGAAATCGCCGTTCCTCCGTCGGACCCCGTTTTCCCAGCGGCGACCGCGGTTTCATAACACGACGTCTAACACCGGATCCGTTGTCTCGCTCATCGGGACGCCGTTGTTGCTCTCCGGGTGCAACGGAGATGATGATGCAACACGAACACGGACGCCACACGGAGAGACTGTATACAAGATCCGATGTCGGACGTCGTGCCAACCTATACACATCATCATCCGATGTGCTCCGTTCGTCTTTCAACGTACTCAGCGGTGCTTTGAGTTTCCACCATTCGCATCTAAGATAAAGGAGAACACCTTGCAGTCTTCGTCCCTGTGTGTGTGTGTGTGTATTGGAGGGGGGGCGATAAGCCTGCCGGCGCCCAGTGCCCTGCTTCGCAGCTGCTGTGGGTCCTCGGCGCATTGCTTATGCGTACACCGGAAGGGGGAGGAGGGCCGGAGGTAAACGCTTCTCTTTCTAAGTTGCGTTGCTTGAAGTTAGACAGGCTGTAGTCAATATGTATACATGTATATACCTGGCGCATTGGTTGGTCTGAGGGAGGTTTCTCTACAATATGCCGGCATTGCCCGTATGCAGAGCATGGGCTAGTAATCCATACAGTTTGTGCATCTGGCGTTGCCGTTGGAAATTCTAGGCCTTTGGCGTTGTTACGCGACTGATGCTTTCGACTACATTGGCGTTTGAATTATTTGCTAAGAAATGATGCGGAAACTCTATAACAGCTAATCGTCAATGAATCAAGATGCTCGATTCGCGTCTGTAATGAGGCGTTTTGTCCGTCGTTATATCCTCTGCTGTTAGCGCTGCTGCAATGCGGTGCAAAGCGCCAGAGACGACTCGAAATCGTATTCTGTCCATCGCTATAGGTCGTGCAGAGAGTCACCGAAGTGAGCAGGTAACATCATAAGATAAAGCGTCGAACATTTTACGCCTTTGGCCGATAGCACGCGGGTGGAGACGCTAAGCTCGGGGACGGCAGCAGCGAGGTCTCCCTCATCTCTCTCCTTCGACAGCATCGAACCCGACGCGTTTATCTTCGAAGAATTTCATTCAACTTAACGCAAAATGAGAACTTTGATTCGTTTAAATTCCTAGCAAAGAGCGTTCTTCTGTTATCAAACTTTGAGTCAGATAAAGAAGATCAGTTTGATTTTAAGTTTTCTCGAGCGAAGGAGTCCGTCATGGAAAGTCTCATGTTCGGTTGTGGCGGCGGCGGCGGAAAGAATGAAGAGACGGACGAAGTGCAACAACAACGGTACAACCGCGTGAGACAACCGTTGTGCCTGGGACACCGGTTGCAGCTGTTGCCCTGCGGCGGAAGAGCCGACGAGGACAGCACCGACGAACGATTTCTAAGCGACCAGAAAGCGCAAAGACAACTTCACCAGCCGATCGCAGCGAGAAAGATCTGTCGCTTCGAGATAAAGGACCATTACGCCATACTGCGACACATCGGCAGCGGTACGTTCGGCAACGTCCTGCTTGCCGTCTGCCTCAAGAACCAGGTCAAGATAGCGCTGAAGAAACTCCCGAAGGCGTCGACGAAACTCGAGGATTTCCTGCGCGAATTCAACTACAGTCTTCGGCTGGGCGCTCATCCGGTCATCGTTAAGACATTCGACGTTGCCTTCGAAACGAAGACTTCGTACGTATTCGCCCAAGAGTTCGCCCCCAGGAGCGACCTTCTGAAGTGCGTTCCGCCGCGGATCGGTCTGTCGGAGTGCAAGACGAAGGCGGTCGTGCGACAGATCGGATCGGCGCTCGAGTTCATCCACAGCAAAGAGATCGTCCATAGAGACGTCAAGCTGGAGAACATCCTCGTCTTCGACGAAAAACTCTTCAGAGTCAAACTGGCCGACTTCGGAGTGGCGAGACAGGCGGGAACCGTCGTATGTAAGGTCTGTTCCGGAACGACGTACACTCCGCCGGAGATATGCGATCAGCTGAAAGGACGGAACTATCGCGTGGAGACGTCGGCCGACGTCTGGTCGTTCGGGGTCGTCGTCTTCTGTCTCCTGACCGGCAGCTTCCCGTGGCAGATGGCCGACGGCGACGGCGACCCTCTCTTCAAGAGCTTCGCCGCCTGGCAGACGGGCAGAACGGACGCGATTCCGGAACACTGGATCCGCTTCACTTCCGTTCTCATGCGACTGTTCCGACGATTGCTCGAAATTCGACCGAAGAAGCGGACTGCTGTCCAGACGGTGGCAAAGTACACCGATCACCCGTGGATGGTCAGGAGAAAGTCGTTCGACAGGGAACCAGCGCATCGTCGACAGATTGCGACCGACGCAGCAGAGGACCAGTGCATCAACTGTCATGATGGAGGAGAAGAAGAAGACAAACTCGACGGAGACAAGAAACGCGGAGACGATCGAGCGGCGGCGGCGGCGGCGGCGGACGACGGAACGACCGGTGCCGACAGCAGCGCTCGGGTGGCCAAAGTGAGCGACTGGCTGCTGAGTCAAGTCTCGTCGTCATCCTCCTCCGCTTTCTAACAGGCAATCGTGAAATCTGTAACGAAGATTTGACGGGATGAGATCTACAACGTCTATGAAAATCAATTCCAAAGATTCTGTTCACGGCCAATTACTATTACGTCAAATTGCGTCGGAACGGCGCGACTCGGGCGTTCAAAATGATTACGAATGGCTTCGTTCGTCTCTCACAAACAGCTGGTCAGAGGAAGAAGGATTCATGTCCAACGATAGGAAAAGAAGTCTGTCTGATCAGCTTCTCTATCGCTCATCGATTCCTCAGTTAAATTAAAGTCAATTCAGTTCCCATTAAGTCACGGAATTCTCTCCTGCTTCTATTGCGCATCTGCAATTTGGCCCATGATTCATAAATAAATATATGAATCATGGGCCAAATTGCAGATGCGCAATAATAGAAGCATATATATATATATATATATATATATATATATATATATATATATATATATATATATATATAGAGAGAGAGAGAGAGAGAGAGAGAGAGACTATATAGGCCCGTCTTATACCTGTGTGGGGTCACGGGCACCTGGCGGCCTATGGGGCCCTAGATGTGAAGAGTAAAGATCAAATGTTGACAAGCAAAAAGGTCATTTCCAAAACGTTTTTGGGCGTTGACAAGCAAAAAGTTTGCGCGCGGCGCGAGGCCCACAAGGTGCGCAGGGCCCTGGGCACTGTGCCCGATTTTCAACATGTAAAGACGGGCATATTTTATTATATATATATATATATATATATATATATATATATATATATAGAGAGAGAGAGAGAGAGAGAGAGAGAGAGAGAGAGAGAGAGAGAGAGAGAGAGAGGGAGAGCTGAAAGGGCCAATGAAAACGCACCCTCTTTCATTAGAATATTTACACCAATCCCTGGATCGGTCAAGATGCGTGAGATTTGAGATTTGTTATTAGGGTGCGAGTAACTTGTGAGTACTGTTATATGTCGAGTTTATGAATAACTAAACAAAGAATTAGAGGCTCTTTTCATTCGATTTGGCCAAAGTGCAAATAATTATTAATCAGTCGTTATTCTATGTTGAACAGTTAAGTTAGATGTTTCACAGTGGGAGTAAGACGCATTCATCGAAAATACGAGTTAATATATTTGATTGTTAAAATTAATAACTGAAGGTTCTAATACAGAGTCTAGTTAAAATGTTATCTTTCCTACTATCTTTTTATCTTTTGCCTCGATAGCGTCACATTGATGGTTTTGTTTGCTTTATTTACAGTCTGTTAATTTTTGATTGTTAAAATTAATAAGTAAGGTTCTATAACAGTTTTTAATATCTTTTTAGATAGGCAAATGGTTTTGTTTCGAATGACTGTTTTTTATTTTATAAAGTTTTAAAAGGCAAAATGTCGAATGACGTCATTTGTGTCAGGAGAGCGTTGAGGGTATGCGACGATTTCTGTAGAATCTCTGAACAAGATGTGAAGTAGAACGCATCTTGAACGCCTGTTGAAGAAAATCGATAGTATATAGTATACAGTTACGACGAATAGGCAGCAAGGCGGTGACTGTACCGCCATTTTCGACTTAAGAACAAAAAAACAGAAAACCTAAAAAATCTAAATTGTATCTAAATTTTGAGTTTTGCATGTATTCGTCTAGGTTTTTAAAACTGCGTTTTCCCGCCCAGACCTTGAGTCCGTTTGCAGTCCGGATTTTGTCTCTTCGCTCTGTAGCAGCGGTTCTCGAACTTTTCCGGATTTCCTGCATGGCGGTCCCTTAGAAATGTTTGTGATGACTCACGGACCTCATAAAAATTGGATTTTAAATTAACTGCAATTAATGCATAGGCTACTTGTTTTGTCATTTAATTATTTAATCCGAAAATTGCAAATCTTAGTCATCACATTTAAATTCAAATGGAATCAGCACTCTTAGAGCCATCAGTGTGTTTTGTGTTGGAGAGATATCTTGAGAAAGTAAGCCCTTTACGGTCCCCTTGAAAACGCTTGGTGGTCCCCTATGAGACCCCGGACTCCACCCAGTTTGAGAACCGCTGCTCTATGCTCTATCCTCACCCATATCAACGCCGCAACCGCCGCTTAAACTGCAGGCATATGCACCGGATCTATCTAAACACTGGATCACCCGTGGATTTGATGGTTTGGTTGGAAGCGCCTTTCATACGGTGTGAGTGAATACACTCGACATCAGAAGCAGAATAATTTATTGAAACGGTTTTTGTATCTGCGCTGTTAGCATCTTTCCATGCAGTGATGTGGCGCTGAATAACCGAATGAGCGCTAGAAAAACGTGTGCAAAATTCTCATTCAATCATTGCGTCACTTTTATAGGCCTATGTTCCGCAGTTTCTTCTGCATTATTCCAGTTTTCTCGTAGTTCATTTGATTCAAAAATCACTGAAACACTCGGATAGACGATTGCATCTATAGTTTCCATTCAGTGTTTTGTCGCTCACTGTTCTCCAATTGCGCATCCGAAAAAAGAGATTCCAATGAAGCAATCACAGCGACCCATGTCTTAAGATAAATAATAATAATAATAATAATAATAATAATAATAATAATAATAATAATAATAATAATAATATCGCTAGTAAATTTACATTAGTGTTGTATGCATATATTTATACAGCACAAAACTGTTGTAAATTTTATAGACTGATGCTCTTACACAGGGTGCGATTTGTGACCTGGAGCATTGGGGAATATGTCGAGCTTGGGGGGATGTAGTTGTTGGGGAATGGGGGATGTAGCAGTATGGGGATGCAGTTGGGCAGTGGGGGATCCTCCCTTTTCCCCTACAAATCGCGCCCTGCTTTTACAATGTAGTTCTTTGCTTTTTCTTCAGCCAGAGTAATTTCTAATGATTATCATTAGTTTATTAAGTAGTTTTAAATTTTTACTGCTTTCTAAATTATTTCGCATGAAAATTTGGACTCAAAGGCTCTGTCTGATTTCAGACAGAGTAGAGAATGATCTAGAAATGTAATTATGAGATAAAGAGAATCAAACTGTTTCGCAGAATTAAAACATCTGGAAATGGCGTTACTGTAATTCGCGAGGAACTTATCGGTCGACGAAAAGATCATTCAACTGATCAAATCATCCGAGGATATTAACCAGAAAACAGACGAACACTCTAAACAGGGTCGTAGCCAGGAATTTTATTGGGGGGCGGGGAGCTACGCCTCTCACTCTAAATCGGAGGTTTTCAAACTGTGGTCCGCGGCAGTGTGCCAATGGGTCCGCGAATAGGCCAAGGAAATAATTTAGATTTTAGAATTTTAGAATTTATAATATTTATAAATGTACATTTACTATGAAAGTCAATTATTTACTTTAAAAATAGGCATAATCCATCTGTTGCTTGCAGACGAGACATGGGTTGCCGGATTAGCTTATCGGGCGGACATTTTTAATATTTTGAGCAGCTTAAACCAGTCTATGCAAGGGTCTGACTCACACGATAGTCGAGTAGGCCTATGTTTGCCGAACATATCACCATGTTTAGAGAGACTGCAGCACGAAGCAGGCACATCGCTCACACAGACCATGCAATGATTGATATCAGTTTTAATAAATGTCTTAATTATATACTTGGTGTTAATATTTTGAATTTTTACATTATCCAGGGCTGAAAGTCAGCCGGTGCGTGGCGAAGCTGGGCTCCGGCACCTTTTTGGACCATGAAAATTTCCCCCCGTAATTCTTCAATATATATGTTTCAATATTGTAAAAGCACCGTGTACAGTACTTGTTGCAGAACTGTTAAATTAAGATTTGAAAAGCGCTATAGAAATTTAGATATTATTCAGAATTAGACCTAACGAGGGTGCACGTACAAAAGGTGCCACTGCTATGCTTAACACACCTCAGCGCCAAGAGAGCTCCTGCGCCTTTTTTCACAGACTTTCAGCACTGACGTTATCTAATGATTTGTTATCAATGTATGCAGCAATACATGCACTCGACTAGAATCTAGTCAACGTACAGTAGGCTTACACGTGTTCCAGTTCCATACGTGAAATCGTCAATTGGCTTCGTTTCTGAGGTTGGGCCCCGTTGGGGGTCCACCATCTAATACCGACATGCTACCGGGGGTCTTCTAAAAGTTTGAAAACCGCTGCTCTAAACCACAGTTTGTTGCACAGTATACAGCATTTGTCAGTTCAGATTGTATAGTGTATACTAGTGATACCGCTACTTCACTCACGGTGTGCTTCTAATTTTTGGCATTAAACTGCATCAGTATGAAGAACTAACTATTAGTTTATGAATATTAATGCAATAATAAGTTGAATTGTAATCGATTGTGCATGCATTGCGCAATTAAGCCCCTGTGATTGACAAAAATATCTCTAGTCGGGCTGACCCAGTGGCCCTGGCAAAAAATGTTAGGCCCTGCCACAGGCCCTGCCTCAGTCCACAACCAACCTGGCACCGCCACTGTTTGTCGCACTGCTGTCTTAACTGATAAATGAAAATAATGGTCTCATTTTGGTAGCAGAGCTGGAATAATAATAATAATAATAATAATAATAATAATAATAATAATAATAATAATAATAATAATAATAATAATAATAATAATAATGTCTTTGACTACCGTGAAACTCAATTTCAGTGCTTTCTTAACGCCAGGTGGCAGCACTGTCTAGAAGCGTTTCAAAAAAGTATGACTCGTGGGAAGATGCAGTGCGGCTATTATTATTGCAGACGCCAGCGAAGAG
Source organism: Metaphire vulgaris (assembly GCA_018105865.1). NCBI lineage: Eukaryota > Metazoa > Annelida > Clitellata > Crassiclitellata > Megascolecidae > Metaphire > Metaphire vulgaris. The sequence goes on along the minus strand of CM030840.1, from coordinate 10,739,116 downwards.
TAAGTAGTGCGCGGCCCCGGCACTGATTTTTGCATTCCGAATGATTGAAAGTGGCATCGCTGGTTTCATTACCACGAAATAAGAAGTCTACAGGACCTCAATACTATAGACAGACTAAACCGATTAACTCTCTGCCTATCAGTCATATATATATATATATATATATATATATATATATATATATAACATTAAAATCGTTATCTGTATGTCTGTTGCCTTCGAGCGTTCTGATGTGAGCGTTCTGATTGGTTGCGTTCGAGCGTTCTGATTGTTTGGCTGTGTGAGCGTTCTGATTGGTTGGCTGTGTGAGCGTTCTGATTGGTTACCTTCAAGCGTTCTGATTGGTTGGCTGAGTGAGCGTTCTGATTGGTCATTCTGGAATTGGAATTGGATTGGTCGTTGCCTCGAGCGAAGCGAAGCGACGCGAAGCGACGCGAAGCGACGCGAAGCGACGCGAAGCTCGCCTCATGCGAGCGAAGCTCGCGCGAGCGAAGCGAGCCTTCGAGTTCTAGTATAATATTAAGATCGTTATCTGTATGTCTGTTACCTTCAAGCGTTCTGATTGGTTGACTATTGCTAGACGGTTTAGACCGTTTAGTCCTTACGTCGCGATGCGTTGGTGGGCGAGCGTTGACTATTGGTAGACGGTTTAGACCGTTTAGTCCTTACGTCGCGATGCGTTGGTGGACGATGTTCGAAGACGACGTTGCTATTGGTAACAATTGTTCGTAGAACCGGTTTAGTCGAGTCATTGCAGCATCAGAGGGCTGGGCGTGCGACGACGTTGCTATTGGTAACAATTGTTCGCAGCAATTTTAACGTACATTTTAGCGTACACAAAAAATACGTGTACAGCGTCACAAATGGCCACAGTTGCGTGATTTTAACGTACATAGGCCTAATTATTACGTGGCGCAGAGCTTGGCTAGGTGGCGTATGTACAGTACATCATTGAAATGTTCTTCAGCATGAATTCAATGATTGGGTATTAGGTATAGGTATTGGATTAGTATTATCCTGCACTAGCGAGCCTCTTTCTAGTATATATATATATATATATATAGGCCTATATATCACTATTAACTAATATTAATAAGATATCTATCTAGCCTACTATATCCGCTATCGGAAACATCGTTTCCTTCTTGTATCTCTTTTTCAGCTCACCTAAACTTAATTAGAATCATACGATAAGTAATATTGAACAATGACTTAAACATACTCTGAAATTTAAATATCGATGAAGTATCACATTTATTTTAATATGTAGGCCTATCAATATTCTGCTAATGATATTTGATTTCTATATTAATCAATCTTTAATTCTATAATTAACTATTTAAAATGATCAATATATTTTACAACATGTTAGCCGTGATTGTCGATTTGTCGATGCTATTGATAAACAGAGTTGTGTTAAGCCCTTCACTACTCAATAATAGATCACATTTAAATTCTTTCGAGTACAGAACAGCTGAGCTGAACTCTAATAACAATCGGATCTTTGCAGATCCCGTATGTTCAGCTAACAACTCTCCCTAAATTTCCCATTTCGAACTAAATGGACTGCCTGCATTGATTTCTGAGTCTATTGATTTTATTTTTCACATACACGCATGATCAATCATGAATTTAAAATTAACATATAAAATAACGGAAAACGTACAAAGTACATTATAGGGTACAAAATGATAACCTTATAGCTAACTTATACTAAGTGGCAAAGAAATAACATTTTAAAAAGAAAAGACAAAAGAGTATGTTATGAGCTATTATTGTATGCGAACAAAGGACTACCAAAGGAATCATTGATCCCGCAATTGGTGGTAATCCTGAAAGATTAATGATTAATAGTAGTAAAGCAAGAGTGGACATTAAGTTTAAAAATTAAGGAGGAATTCTTTAATAGATCAAAATGCTAGTTCATATGATGGTGTCTCTTTTCTGGAACCAAGCCCCAACCTTAATTTTGAAGAAGTCTAAGGCCTAAATTACTCGTGGATCATCGATTCCATAGCGGGGAAATAACCTTTCGCAAGCAGTTCCTTGACAACGGTTTATAAGACAAAAGCCTTTCCACTCTATTTCGATTTATATGAAGAGACAAAATGAACGACGAAACCATTTTCCAATTACGTAGCTTCGCGTGAAAAATTTCTTTGAGAAACAGCGTTAGACTGCAATGAGAATACGAGAAAGCTTGGTATTGAGTAATCATAAGAATTTTTCGAATGTTTTCTCTGAGCAGACGATTGGATCACTTTGCGTTTTCTGCTTTTCAACAAAACTGTCTTGAGAAGAGAGTCTTCAGCTCCTCTTCGCTGGTTTTGTCTTTCTTCTGAATCAGATCTCCATCGCCCTAAAACAAATAATAATTATCATGTGTTACGCCCGACGCGTATTCACTGGTTGAATGATGATTATATTGAAACGCACTGCAGGCGCAGGCGTGACATTACTGAGTGTAGGCCTACTTCCGAACACATTTTTATCTCTCCTCTCTCTTTCTCTCTCACACTCATTCACTCACTCTCTGCCTCTGTCTGTCTGTCTGTCTGTCTCTCTATCTATCTATCAATCAATCAATCAACCAATCAACCAATCTATCTATCTATCTATCTATCTATCTATCTATCTATCTATCTATCTATCTATCTATCTATCTATCTATCTATCTATCTATCTATCTATCTATCTATCTATCTATCTATCTATCTATCTATCTATCTATCTATCTATCTATCTATCTATCTATCTATCTATCTATCTATCTATCTATCTATCTATCTATCTATCTATCTATCTATCTATCTATCTATCTATCTATCTATCTATCTATCTATCTATCTATCTATCTATCATCTATCATCTATCATCTATCATCTATCATCTATCATCTATCTTTGCGACCTTTTTCTGTGCGTAATTCAATCTAATAATGCTTCGGATGTTTACCATAGTGATTATTCCTGCGAGGCTGAAAACCTTTCTTGAGAATCTTCAAACGTCTTCACATTCTTAGGTTTACAATCTATGGCTATAAATATTTCCCCATATTTCTGATAAAGTGATTGTGATTATAGGCCTAATTTGGAACTTGCGATGGTGCGTCAGTCGTGACCAGTCGCTATCCGGCGCCTCAAAGAATGGAACTGTGGTATTCGTGCGTCAAATTCAATCAAACTAAGCACAGGAGGCCTATATACTGGTCTATCACGTGCTTTACAGTTGTGTACTTCATTTTGATGGCGAAAGAAACTGGAAAATCTTCACTCAGAAGTTTTAAAAAACCGAAGAGAAGACACAGGTGCAGATTGACTCACATGAGATTGCGGCTGTGGTCGTAACAGAGTGAGAATACCACAAGAGCCACAAGAGCCGTTAGTGAAGAATGGTGATAGAGCATGACTGACTGACTGACTGGACTGGCTGACTGACTGACTGACTGACTGGCTGGACTGACTGACTGACTGACTGGACTGACTGACTGACTGACTGACTGACTGACTGACTGACTGACTGACTGGACTGACTGGACTGACTGACTAGACTGACTGACTGACTGACTGACTGACTGACTGGACTGACTGACTGACTGACTGACTGACTGACTGACTGACTGACTGACTGACTGACTGACCCAGACTAGTCTAGCTCAAATGATCGATGACATATCAAGGCAGCGGCAGAGGTTTTCAAAAGGTTCGGCAGCTGACTTCAAGAACTGAAACATTCGTATAAAAGTAATCGAATAGGAAAGTTAGATAGTCAAGTGACAAATATTTTGACCTTTTGCTTTTTGATAATTTTTGTGACTTTCCTGAAATATTGTTCGTGAAGAACTATTTCAGAAATAATTATAGGAGTGAAGCCATCTTTCAGACAGACATCTGTCCCTCATTCTGCTCTGATCAGTTCAATAAGTGGTTCTCACGCAGGGCAGGCTCTGCTCAATCACTCTAAGGCCGTCTAAGCCTTGCTATATTATTATTATTATTTCCCTCTGACCGATCTCTGGAATGACCTGGTCTTTTGCGAATGGATTGAAGTACCATCGTTTGATACTCTGGGGTATTAGAACTGGTGCTATAGAAGTGCATTATTATTATTATTATTATTATTATTATTATTATTATTATCATCATCATCATCATCATCATCATCATTATTATTATTATTATTATTATTATTATTATTATAATTAACGGATTGTTTAGTACTCACTGCGGTCACACCCCATCCGTCGGGTTTCGACAGAGAGGCGCTGAATGGCCGACCGGACGCTGGATTAACATTCGCCCAGAAGTCACGACGCGACCTATTCGCAAAAACAGAACGACCTACGATATTACGACGATTCTAAGTCTAGATTAATTCTTATGCTGGATGTCGAAGCATACAGAGGATCTCAAACGCAACCATGCCATCGAACAAGAAAAATTCATATAGCACAAGATGAATGATTTTCTAAATGATAATTCACGATTTATTCCTTAAAACAGGCGTCATATTTAATTAAGCTCTTTGGTCTAAAGGGGTTTCATTCTAACCAAAAGTATATAGGCCTATTATATAGGCCTACGCTACACAAACAAACTTTGCACTGTATCATAAACCTGAACAAAATGTCAGGTAATATACTGTACATAGTAAAGCCATCTTCGACTTGGATACAACAATTTGGATTCTACAGATGCAAATTAATCTGGTGGTTAGTTCTTCATCCTCTAATATTTTTCACAAATTGTCATCCAATAGATGAGCCAAGCATGAGCCAAAGCAGATGCTGCATGTCAATCAATCAATCAATCAATCAATCAATCAATCAACTTCTATGGTGTCGCTATCATAATGACCAGGGCATCAACTGATGGCACACCAAATCTAAATTGAATTAGAGCCAGGTAAAGCTGGAAAGATCAGAGCGGAGAAGCAATTTAAGGGTAAGGGGGATAAGTCAAGTCAAACAGGTATGTTTTTAGATCGGATCTGAAAGATGATAAAGTTTAAGTTATACGAAGTGATATTGGTTATGAATTCCAGAGCCTATGGTCACACACTGATAAACAGCTGGTGTGTCTTCTTTATCTACTGTACTTCCATTAGCCAATACAGTGTACGCAGTGGATGTGCCTGTGCATGCAGCCTACCTAGCCCTGACCCAAGGTTTCGTATGCATCTTGAGGCCCTCGCCCCATGGGTCGTGTTTCTCGGACGCCGCCGGTAGCTTTCCCCGCTCCACCGCCAGCTCTTCGGCAATGGCCCTCACGTGATACGGTTCGAATCCGCAGCAGCCTCCGATGTATCGGACGCCGAGGTTGTAAGCCTCTCGGGCGTATTTGTGGATGTCCCATCGGGTACAGATTCGAGGCTCCAGAGCTGTGCAATAGACACAAATCAGCATGTTAGGGTAAGGGTAAACCCGATTTCTGAATATATTAAACAAATGATCGCATTATCTCAGAGGCGCAGCTAGGGGTCCGGCGCCCAGGGACAAAATATACTGGTGGCGTCCCCTCATTTTCACGAAATTCCTGACAAGCAAAAAAGGCCGTCACTTCGCTTTGTTAAGTTGTTATGTGAACGCGGACTCTTTACGAATACTATATTGATGCTTTTTGTTTGCTTCTTTCTCCTTTTTCGCTATCTTAAACATGATTTTTGCGCGCCCCCACCTCGGCGACCGGGGACATATGTATCTCCTCCCCTAGATCCGCCTCTGCATTATCTAACTGGTTGCGTCTGACTGGACGACTGATTTATATTGGAGTCTATTTCTTCGCTATTTGAGCGAATGACTTGAGACTGGTGAATTATTTGGCGAAAGATACCGAATGGAAATTCCGGAAGATCGAGGAATCCCTGTTTGTTTGCGTCCGGTGTGTGGAAAGCCAACGGTTGCGCCATTAGGTAGACTTTGAGCCCTTCCTTCTCCAGTCCTTCCTTCATTAATTTGATCGCTTTGAGGACGGTCTGAGGATCGAAGTGACAGTTGATGCCAACCACTGAGGCTCCTAAACGAACAACACAATCTCTTCAAACGAAACTTCTGTCTTCGGCGCTGTCCAGTCGGCCTGACTCCTTAGCCGACTAAGAGTATAATACTGTATGCAAGGACGGTGTAAATAGATTGAACTGCTGCGAATTTAGGCATTGAAATCGCTCCACGGAAGGCAAGAACCGACGTGTATACAAAGTCTTAAAAGATACTTTAATTAAAAATGCGAAGACAAAAAGCAGAACACTTGCACTCGCTCAGTCAGGCCATCGACTGATCACCCAGCGTAGTCAGAAGCTGCGGTTAGTGCACCAAATAGCTTACTAATTGACGCTTTGAGAAAAGTATTGAAAGCGTCGAAATGCACTTCAAGCGGACGTGTTCAGATTAAGTCTTCAGAGGAAACGTCACCGGCAAAGAGTGTAATTCTTTTGTAAAACAAAGGAATCGAATGCTTTTGAACGCCTTAGACCGAACTCGGATTCTGTCCCTAGTGACTGTGGGCCCGAGTGGGGCCATCCATAAATTACGTCGCGCGATTTGGGCAGGTATTTTTTTTACCCCTCGTCACACGTCGTAACGAAAAGTCAGACCCCTCAGATATGACGTCACAACGCGTTAATCTCCCTCGTCAACTTTCCAGTGTTAAAATTAATGTTGCAAATCATTTATTTCTTGAATGAAGCAGGTATTGCAATGAATTCGTTTGAAAATTTTCATTATAATCATAATAGTTCAAACGATATTCAGAAACTTGTTCAAATTCTTTTTAAAATGAATTATAAATGTAAAATACGTTCAACTTTGTATTTGCATAACATTACGACATTAATGACAATATTTAGTATTATGTGACGTAACATTTCTGGAACCCCCGTGTCATGCAGCGACACGAGTGGCTTAAGCCAATTAACCTAGAGTAGGTTGTCAAGCCAAACGTTTAGCCCTGCGCTTTACTTCGCAACTGAACGCTGCTCATCATTTATGTTACAATCGCCCTCTGGCGAGTAAGACTGAGTCGACTTTAAGGGCTCTTACGGGGCTAGAACCCGTTCCGTCAGCGTGTCTGTCCAGCGTGTAACCACTTCTGCCATCTTCCCGCTGTTAGTCTAAGCCTCTTGAATACGTGCATACATATGCATAAGATATTTTAAGGAAGATTTAGAATTTAGACTCAGGAACCTGGCTACTTAGCGAAGTTCTGGACGAGAGAAAGTCCATAATATTATTGTTTTTGCAAGACATGTCTTTTCTGTCGACGGAAAATATTTCAGAGTTTCGCCCAACAGTTACGTTTGCCTTTTCCTTGGTCTTGAAAAAGAGTAGCAGCCTAGAATTTCGCTGACGAAAAATTAACATTAAAATCGACATTTTAAAGCTTTCCTTCGTCCTTCACTTTTTCTGTCTCTAACTGCGCATTTTCCTTACATCTGCACAAGTTATTTTTTATCAAATGCACACTAAACACTACCCAGTAGGCCTAACCCCAGAGCCTCATATGCTGAACCTAAGTGAATCCGTTATCAAGTCGATTATATCGCAGCGGTTCTAATCTAAAGAGCGATTGCTATCGATACGGTCACAATTGCACGATAGTCCTGAATGTCTCAGTGGGGCGTCATGAGGGGAGGGGTGATTGTATACCTGCTTTTGCCATTTGAACCGCGCAGTCGGCAGCGGAGACGCCGTGTAAGTCTCCCTCCGGTCCGATGCACATCGTCGCCGCCACAGTCAGACCACTCTCTCGGCAGACTTCGATCGCCCAGATGATCTCTTCGACATGCTCAAAATACTACAACAAAAGAGCATCCATATACACGTTTACTTATACTATAATCAATCAATCATCAATCAATCATTCAATCAATCAATCACTCATTTATTCTATTTCCATGGCTCCACTATTGCAATGCCTATAAAACAGTGGTTTTAACCGGGGATAATTGCGGAAAATAAAACTTTAGTCTTCAGATAAGGTAGTCTGGTAGGAGCTTATACTTGTCTCAGAGGTACGTAATCATAAAAGTAGGTTGAGAATCACTTGCCTAAAGCATCAGTAGATGGGCCAGTGGCCTTTTGGATGTATTCGCGTAAAGTGATTTGTGAACTGTTAAGCGTCTGAATCTGATTGACGTGTGTCTGTTGACTCTGTTCTCTTACTTCGCAAATGAGAAAATCCACTTTGTTGTCAGCGAAGACTTTGACCTGTTTTCGGAATTCTTCCTGCACCGCCGCTTTTCCCTTTCCGCTCAGGTAGGTAGGCGTCTGACTGATTCCTCCGGCCACCAACGCCCCTCCCTCCCTTGCTACTTCGGCTGCGATGTCGCACGCCGCTTGGTTGATGGCTTTTCCCTTAAATTCAGAAGAAAGAGTTCCATTAAGAAATAGAAACCTCTTGCTAACGGTGAGTTGATATAGAAGACTTGTCATTTCATTTAAAGTAACTGATTATTTTCGAAATTCGATCGGTCTTGCCCAGAGGCGGCTCCACATGAGGGACCCGTACCCCATTGAATGTCTGGTCCCCAGTGGCCCCCTGTTGGAACCCTATACTTACTACTACATACCTATCAACAAATGGTTGGCCCACCATGCTTAGAAGTCCCCCTCAACTGTCCCCCAATTGCCAAATCTTGGAGGCGCCAATGGTCTTGCCATAATTGACATTTTACAAGTCTATTGACTGGCACATTGCGAGCATTAGAGTCTCTCGCTTCCTCTGGGTCTTGAGAAGCTGAAAATTGCTATCTGGAGCAAAATGAAACGAAAAAGCGTTCGAGATTATTAAACATGTCGATAGAATTAAAGACTTAAATCTTGTTATACTCCGAGTCGATCAAACATTTCTATTAGTCGACATTGTACGCGACGAAAATCATAGAAAGCGTCAATGCATTAGGAATGTATATGTTGGCGTAATGTTACTAATGTAGCGTTAAAATATTCATTTGCTTCCTGACATCACCATTGGAAGAAGCGTCCTCGTGAAACTTTGGCCACACATGCGTAAACTTGGATACGAAAGTGAGGTCTCAACTGGAGGCCCACCTCTATATCTCTCCCCTTTCTTCCTTCCTCCCTTTCCCTCCCCTAAAATCCGTAGACAAAATCATAAAGCGTGAGACATGACCTGTGTCTGGTCAAAGCTCCAACACTCCAGCATGACGTGACATACATAGCACAGTAACAAATATCGTAAATTCGCATCACAATGAATTTTATATGTTGCCCACTTGTTGTGGTGACCAGGCAATTCGGACACGGACAATTCGGACACAGACAATTCGGACACAGACAATTCGGACACGGACAATTCGGACACAGACAATTCGGACACAGACAATTCGGACACAGACAATTCGGACACAGACAATTCGGACACGGACAATTCGGAGAAGGACTAATATCGCCCCGAAAGTTGTATAAAGTTGTAAAACTGTTTCAAAATATGACTGTTAAAAAATATGTCGATAAAGTTATACAACCTGTTTTATAAATGATTATAAGTATTTCGTGTTTAAAAATAATGATACTGAGCATTTTGTATTGAAGTTCGATGAATAATGAAGTTAATTCAATAAATCGATGTTATGGCTACATCCTCTTAAGTACTCGATTGCATTCCGGTTTTCGTAATCTAGCACAACAGTCTGCAATCGAAGGCACCGACAGTTGTTATCGCCCAACCGTCGGGGCGAGATTAGCATTTATTTAAACTCAGTGAAACTTTGCTGCGAATTATCCTTCTACGAATTGTCCGCTCCGAATTAATTGTCCTTCCCCGAATTAATTGTCCTTCCCCGAATTGCCCTAGAACCCTTGGCTACAATCTACTGTACTAGAAGAGGCAAAACAAGTTACTTTGAATCGTATAAAAATATTAATTGGTTTAATTGTTTAAATAAAAATGTTTAAATAAATCAAGAAGAAGTCAGATGAAAGTTTTACCTATTATTGTTCAACACGCTTTGTCGTCGTGTTTTCATTATTGTGCTAAACTATTACTATTTAACATAAATAACCGAATTCAGAGATTAGACTACTAGGCACCAAACAGCCTAAATTTTCCTAAGAGGTTATTTGGTTTGTCAACGTATGTCGACAGTGAAACCTTGTAGAATTGACGTTTCCTCCGTGAAAACTGTTGCTTCTTGCCAGAAGTGGGGTGGAGCTTCCAAGCTGCAGAGTCGAGCCTCTAAAGTCTAAAAATGTAGGGGTGGGTGGGTGGTGGGCTCGAGCCTCTAGCGCCCTAATAGACGTCTACGCCTACGTTTGGTTCCCTTCTGTTGCATCAGGTATCTATTATAAGTGTTTTCATACGAGCGATTGTCTTTTCTCTTGAGATATTCTGTGAATGCGAACATTGACTTTTCGTCCGTTTTAATTCAGAAAAGCTTATTTTGTCACGTGTCAGATGTTGTTTCGACTGAAATTTCGATTCATCTGCAGTCGTCACAAGTTTCAACAGAAAACCGATGATCACGTGACATCGCATAAGCACATCTGGAAGAGAAAGAGAGACAGAGACAGACAGACAGACAGATACAGAGCAAAAAGATAGACAGAGAAGAGAGAGACAGAGCCAGAGAGAGCGACAGACAAACAGGCAGACAGAGAGAAAAGAGAGAGAGAGAGAAAGAAAGAGAAAGAAAAAGAAAGAGAAAGAAAGAAAGAGAGAGAGAGAGAGAGACAGAGAGAGAGAGAGAGAGAGAGAGAGAGAGAGAGAGAGAGAGAGCAACGTACTGTGTACTTCTCCTGTGCTACGTTTCCTCTGTTCTCTAGTTTGTCGTCGCTTGCGTAGAAGGTCAGCGCCTGCATAACATCGGAACCGGCGCGAAGGAACTCACGATGCAACTGCTTCACTGAAGAAGAACAAACGACGGACACAATAATCAGAGCACAGATACACCACCACAGGAGACGCAGTGCTAACGAATCCGCATTATACACGACGTCTTTCACCTATCGATCGGGGGATAGTAGTGATGATAACGACGACGACGATGGCGATGATGATAATGATGATGATGATGATGATGATGATGATGATGATGATGATGATGATGATGATGATGATAATGATGATAATGATGAAGTTAAAGTGAGACTGTGGAAATAGGTCTAATTGGGGCGCGGACATTCTTCCCCCCGGACATTATCCCCCGGACATATCCTCCCCCGGCAAAGAAGTAATGAACAATGCAAATCAATATCATAGATCTTAATTTTAAAAAGGTACTTAATCGGTTATCTGATGCCATGGCTGCCCTCAGTATCGTTTAGGGTTAGTGTTTCGGGTCTGGTTTATGGTGTGGGTAATGATTATATGACCCCGTACGGGTGCAATACACTGCTTTTCGTCAAAGCCTATAGAGTAAACAAAGAGGAGATTATGTCCGGCAGTGTCATTTCAAAGGTCGTACCGGGGGAATAATGTCCGGGGGGATTATGTCCAGAGGGGAGAATGTCCTGTACCCGGTCTAATTAGTGTATTGTCGTTTCGTCTGTAAACGCCAGAAGTTAACCGCAATCCTGATATTTCAACCGGTTCAGAGCGGTCTAAAGACTGCGTCGAAGGAAGACTTTGATCGACGATTTGGCATCTGGTATTGGTTATAACTACAGTGAACGTAACATCTCAAAGGCGCTGCTTCTGTTCTTCGTCTTAGGTTCACGAATGTTTACACGAAAACCGGTTTAAACCAGTAAACCGGACAAGACGACGGCCAACGAAGCGCGTACTGTGAACCTCTTTCCTCTTCTGTCGGTTTATCACTGCGTTAATGATTTTGAACTAACACGTTTCTTTCAGTGTTTATTCTAGCCACCTTGACATTGGGGGGATTTTGAAATGTTTGGGAGGACAAGGTCTGAGTCTCCACACTTGGGGGGGGGAATTTCCATCCCCCAGCCAACATATAAAAAATTGGGGGGATTTTAAAACTTGGGGAGGAATCCCCCCAGAGAAGGCCTAGAATAAACACTGTGTTTCTTTTGTCTGTTGATTCACTTTGGAAACAGCTGCTGTTAGGTCAGATGCTATTTTAAGTAGTAGGCCCCTTTAGAAAATTCAGATTTCCTATCAGTACTTCAACCATAATAACACGAAAACATCCAAATCAGAAAAGAAAGCGAAGGAGCTCAACGCCGATAGACGCCGTCTTAAGCAAGAGGCGTTCGCTGCACACACACAAGGAGTCTTCTAGCAGTTATATATTTCTGTTTGATTTTGAATTTCTAAATTCTTAAATGCATCATATAAGATCAACGAACTAAAGGCGAAAGTCCCTCTGTAAGTCTTAATGACCAAACAAGCGACGAAAGAAGTCTTAACATCAATCTCGTGTTTTTCGAAGCTTGAAAATCTAATTCCACTCGTGCATAGGACGGCAGCTGACTGCGATCAAAAGACGCCGTTTTAAGATTACATTAGGACTGTAAGTGGCAGTTACGACATCCTACTTCGCTATCCTAGTAAACCTACTCGTACATCTATTACAGCAGCAGTCCTTTACAAAGGTGTCAGCAGTGGCGTCACGAGGGGGTGCGGGGTGCTGACAGCACCGGGTGACACCGCCTAGGGGGCGACACCACAACAAGGATGATCTCTTTTTTGCTTGTCACGGCATCTGAGAAGAAAAATTGTGAGGGTGATGACCTTTTTTATGCTTGTCACGGCATCTGAGAAAGAAATTGTGAGGATGATGACCTTTTTTTGCTTGTCACGGCATTTGAGAACGATTTTACCGCACTGGATGACACCGACCCTAGCGACGCCACTGGGTGTCAGGATCACTGCTGTCTTTGAGCGGTCCTTATTGCGGGCGTTGTAAGAAAAATCTCTAAAATGGGAACCATTTCAATTTATAATTTATCAGTTCTTCTCAACTTCTAATTTATGATTAATAGTTTACTTCTAATTTTTATAATTGCTATTTTTATTTTTATTGTTGCTATTATTATTACTACGGCGGCATCTCACCGGCCTCTGGGTGTTCTATGTTGACCTCAGGTGTCCATGGTCCGGCTTTGATGTAACCTCTCTTTTCCAGCGCGAATACAAAGCCTCCGTCTCCAATCACTGGACCCTCGGCCAATCGCTCAATAAGAGTCTTTTTCTACAAACAAATAATAATTCCGGGAAATATTACTGTGAGAGAAGTCTCCTAATGGGAAAGAAAGGAGAGAAAACGTCTCTCGTTTAGAAAACATAACACGAAAACAGCATCTGATAGGAAGCCATCCTCTGGGTTAAGATCTGTATAAAACTCAGAACACTACCGACCTTGGACATTGCAGCGAAAGAGGCGTTTGTTGTAGAGACGAGATGTCGTCGTCGTCGTCGTCGTCTTCTTCAGGGGGTGTACTTAGTCTCGTTCTGTCGGCGCTGCTCTTTATAGGCGCCTTCAGTCAAAGTGACTTCGAACTTTGATTGAGACCCTAAGAATCCGCTGTTTAAACCCAGGTCCTCGTTGAAAGTGCGTCGACGACCCACAGAGACAGACACTTTCTAGACCAAGGCGTTGCCACGGGCAACGGCTGTCGTCGTCGTCGTCGTCGTCGGCAAAAGACTCGAACACAGATCCACAGTTGAGAGACTCTGTGCCCGGATTTTGCGCCAGAATTCTTTACCCTCCCACTTTGTGGTGAGAGGGTTAAGAATTCGAGTTTGCTCTTCTTCCTCTGTTGCCTCCTAAACGATGAGTATTATAATTGGACGGATATTTGCTGGTTTCTAATCTTTTTATGAACTAAGGGCGTAACTTTTGAAATCAATCCATAGTTTTATGTACAACTTTAACGAGAACTTTGCTCTAGGAAAAGAAACTCGTCTGATTACAGGTGCAGAGCCGTAGCGAGAGAGTTTCTTATTTAAATTTATTTACTTACTTATCGCCCGGGGCAAGGTATACATTTTGCCCCAATTCCCCAATTTAGTTTGAAAACAACTGTTGATGACCTTTTTTTAGCCATTCAGACCTTTCACCACTCGAGGGAGGAGTGAATAAAGAAGTTAGCGCTGGAGCAGTGCTGACCTCTTTGCTTGTCATATACATTCTGTGGCAGGGTCAAATGCCTTCGGCGGGTGTTTTTAACTTCTTAACTGTAAAACTCCCGTCGTGAATAAAAGCAAAGCATGGGTTCTGGCGCCCCCTCCGCCCAAGACGGCGTCCGGGGCAGCTTGCCGCCTGCCCCCACCTAGTTACGGCTCTGAACAGGTGGCCGGTAGCGAAGGTGGAGGTCACGTGATGCTGTTTTGAAAGAAATGGCAGCTTCTGTACCTACCGCGAATTCCATAGACTCTTACTCTGAACCGTTTATTGCGGGAACAGTTAGGCCGGTACTGTGGTTAGCCACTGCCTATGGTGGTTAGGCTGACCTGCGATAGGGCTGCTATCATAAAGATGTACGCGTCTACGACTTGAACTAGGATATTTGGTAGACGAAAGCCTAACATTGTTACGGGAAAGTGTTAGGCCCTACATCGTTTAATCAAGACGATATTTCCTAACGCTTACGGAAATTTCTCTCAAGTGTTAGGGAAAATTCCGTAAACTTTAGTTTAGGGAATTACTCTCAACTTTTGAATTTGATGCATTTACCTCTGTTGGGTACTTAGCTCAAGACATTGAATCTCTTGATTCTCTGTGCCCGCTAATAGTCCTGTGCGTAATCATTCATATATCAATTGATGCCCAAATACACCAGTCCATAAGACACTGGACATCGGACAATTCCCATAACAACTCGATCGCCTTCAGTCGGCGATGAACGCAGCGGCCCGATTGATCTTCAGGGCGAAGTGGAGCCAGCACGTGACGCCGATGCTAAGGGACGGGTTACATTGGCTCTGCAGGATTTCCGAAAGGATCGTCTACAAACGTTGCGTACTGACGTTCCGTGCTCTGGGCGATCCTATCTGTCCTGAGTACCTGACCTCGCTCATCAGGCGGCCGACGACATCAGGTTGTCGGGAACAGCTACGTTCCAATATGCGACTCCGTCTTTACGCCCCCCTCCGTCTAAGACGGTGATGCTGGGATCTGTCATCCGCGGAAACCCTCTTCTTTGGAATGCGTTTCCGGCGACTGCGACGTCAATCACATCTGTGAAATCTTTCCTGACCTCACTCAAGAAGACGCATCTTTTTCTTGTCTCTTACGACTAACTGCCGGAAAACTCTAGGTCTATCGTTCTGTATGAACTGATGAAGTGCGATGTAAACCGCGCTTGACTTTAGCCTTAGCTATGCTATAGCGTTTCATAAATCATCTATGTAATAATAACAAACATAAAATTTCCGAGTCACCCTGGAGGGAGGCTTTCGATCAGTGGAGGAGTTCAACCCACGTACCAAGGCAAATTAAACATTGTAATGATTGTATCCTGCCCTCGACATCGTATAAAAGCGAGTTTGAATCTCGTCGTCTCCTTCGCTTGAGTAACGCTTTTCCTTGATAATTAATTATTATCTTTATTTGACAATTAATTGCTTTTAAGTGGATAATTTACAGTTTAACGCAGTTTCAGCGTCCATTCGTCAATCACAATTCATGCACCACAATATGGATTTTCTTTGGTATTAATAAATAAGACTTTCCCAAGGTCGTGAGCTATTTGAAGTGTTGGAAATGACACTTTCTTCCTCCTCTATATTATCTATCTTCTCTTTATCTTTATCTTTATCTTTATCTTCTCTCTCTCTCTCTCTCTCCGATTTTACCAGCAGTCATAACTGTTTAACCCTGGGAGTTATTTTACACCCCAGGTCGATCTTTTTCAGATGCTTCAAAACCACTCGGATTTTTCTCGAAAGTGTTTATGACTTCTTCTGAATATGTTTGGGCTACTAAGCGATGCAAAAGTGTTTAGATATCTCTTCGCGTTTATTCGGCATGAAGTCACTCTACAAACCCGTCAGGGTAACCAAAAAGTAAGCGACATATTAAATTAAGCTGGTGATCAGCATAATTAATCAATGTGGAAAGAAGAAAGTAGCTTTGTCTTTTGTTTTATGCCAACTTCTACTTTATCTCGCGCCTGAATCAGTGTGTAATCTAGACTCCTGGACTCCGGTGGGGGGAGGGACTGACAAGGTCGGGGGAAAGTCAGCTAAAGGGCTGCTGTTAGTTGATGTAGTATCAGGGCTTAGCAGCCATATGGAGAAGGTGGCCAAATGCCAAGGGGCAAGGACTCCCGACCTGTAAAGGGCCCCCGACTCGAGTAAAAAAATTTCGGTAGCAATTTTTTCGTGATGTAGTCGTCAGATGAAAACATCGACAAGCAAAACAAGTCGTGTAAACCTTTTCGCGAAACAATAAAAAAAGGTCGTCAACATTTTTGCAAATTTGTCAGATCTTCTCCTCTGGAAAGGGCCCCTTCCCCTTTTTTTCGCCACGAGCCCCCGAGGATGTTGCTACGCCACTGTGTAGTATGCCAAAATTTCTGGGTGGAATTAGAAATTTCCGGGGGGAAAGAGCAAATTTCTCCCCGGAAGCGGTATAGATTAAACCCCGGTCCGAATGGTCTGAGCGTCTAGGCCTAACCCCAAACGGGAGAAATTTAACCTTCTAGGCCAACCCTAGTCAACAAAATAACCCTAGATTTGAGAAAACCTTCACCGATCCTGAATTTGGTGCCATTTAACCTTGTACTACGCCTAGCCCTAATCGCGGTGAATTAGGTCTATTTCAGTCTTCATTAATCTTTTACTTGTTTCACGGAATTCTCACTGCACTCGACATTTCAGTCTCTGTCATCGCGCAGCAGCATTAGTCTATCTGCTGCGACCTTTGGCAGCTGATAGGTAGATGCCTAAAATACGCAAAACATACAATAGACCGTTCCTTCGCCTTCGCCTTTGTAACAAACAAATCAACTGTCAGAATGGATGCTAATAGTAGCCATGTGACCTCGCTGTGTTTACTGCGGCGACGAGCGTCCAAGCGGCATCGAATAACACAGCGGAAGAAACACTGTTGTTATTGTGTGGACTTCTTTCCATCTCAGGCGTTGCTTTTTAGGGCTCTGCTGTCTTATGTCTTTAGTAGTTACCCAACGCCTCGACGCTTTCCATCGAAATGTCCAGAAATAGGCTTATCAGTTATCACCCCAAATATTTGTTGAACTTGAGTTGAGTCGCATCGAATGTTGCTTCATTAATCTATCAGACTATCTGTAAATAGTTCTCAAATAGATAATTAATTAAAGGCATTGGATCGTATTTTGATTTTATCAAGATCGCTCGTTAAACCCCAGAAAGTTTCAAAAGTTGTGACGATACTCTTGGAAGACCTCAAGTCTTGACGTCAATGATGTGCAAAGAGCTTTGGGTTAAGGCCATTCGGACGGTCTGTCTAAGGCTCTAAGCTCCCGGATGTTTGTGTGACTTTTACAGACTTCTCTGCAATTGCCGCAGCACATCTGATATTCTCTGAAATCCAATTGAATAATTATAATTTTATCCTTTCTATAATTGCTTTGATGAATGGCAAAACTGTCGTTTTGTTGACCGATCGATGAAAATGCAATGCGACGATTGCGCCAGAATCGTTCTCACTCGAGAAGTAAGCACAAATCTCGGACGGGGAAACTGTGTGGGGGAGGGGGAATCGATGCATACATGTCACACAATTGCGGTTGCATGTCATAAGTTACGAGTATCGTTTATCTGAACAGAGCCGTGAAAGACACGGAGAGAAAAGGAAGGAGGAGGAGGAGGATGGGAGGAGGAGGGGGAGGGAGGAGGAGGAGGAGGAAGGGAGATTGCGTGCAACAGGAGCCAATCAGAGCCGATCTTCATTTTCCGTCTGGTATAACGACGATCATCAGTCAGTCGTTGATTGCTTCTGACGCAGAGTACAAGTATTACCATTTGACGGGTGAGTTCGTTCGCGCGCAGGAGAAGCTGCTACTCCCTTCCTCCTAACACTCCCATTCAGACGGGGCGTCACTTTCAGTGCTCCCCCACTCCGACCGATGGCGGCGCTCATGCACTTCGGATGCAGATGCTGAGGATGATGTAAATTGATAAGTCAATTTACAGTCGCCGTTCTGAATTCTCCGTCTGCTCTTTAGCCGCCTCCGATGCCTCTTCCCGCCGATGACCGCCGGTCAACCGGCCTCCTCCTCCTCGTCTGTCCCCCTGCCCCCTCCAGCCGGCCGCTGCCCCGTCGTCGTCGCTGCCTAATGAGACCGATTTGCAATCGGTCATTCGGTCGGAATATGTTATTCTGACGTCTGACTTGTTAACGATTCAGTGAAATCGTCTTTGTCGTCTTTCTGTTTTAATTACGAAAACGAGGATCTGTCATTCTTCTCCTCCTCCTCCTTCTTCTCCTCATCCTCACCCTTCTTCTCCTCTTCCTCGTAAACGCAGTTATTTGAATGCAGCTGCTATTATGACAAGTGACTATTCGACGATCGAAGAGAGAGAGACACACACACAAAGAGAGACAAAGAGAGACAGAGTCACGACAGACAGACAGACAGACAGACAGACAGACAGACAGACAGACAGACAGACAGACAGACAGACAGACAGACAGACAGACAGACAGACAGACAGACAGACAGACAGACAGACAGACAGACAGACAGACAGACAGACAGACAGACAGACAGACAGACAGACAGACAGACAGACAGACAGACAGACAGACAGACAGACAGACAGACAGACAGACAGACAGACAGACAGACAGACAGACAGACAGACAGACAGACAGACAGACAGACAGACAGACAGACAGACAGACAGACAGACAGACAGACAGACAGACAGACAGACAGACAGACAGACAGACAGACAGACAGTGAGGAGAGACAATCAGAGAGACAGGGATAGAGAGAGGGGAGGGAAAGGGAGGTGTTTTCTTCAAATAACTGCGGCGACAGCCGGAGATCAGCTGAATGAATTCTAACGAGGACGCTGCCTGAAAATGTCGCCGACCTCAATTTATATTATCGAACGGATCAGGGCAGAGAGCGAATTCTTTAGCGTCTGTTCGCTCGTCTCTTTTTCTGTCTTCTTCTGCTGTTTTCCTCCTGTCTTATTTTTCCAATCAGTCTCCATTCCTTTCTCCAGTCCCTTACTCCAGTAGTCAGACACCTGTGTCCTCGGGGCGATCGCTTGTGTTTGCTCTTACTTACTAAGTCAAGTGAAATATAACGGAAGTTAGGCCTGCGGCGTGTTGCAAAAGCTCGTCTCAGCAGACCAGACATTCAATTCACGAAGTCAAAATTCAACGGTCTTTCTCGAATAGACGACGCGCTTCTTGTTTGGAATTTAAAAGACCCAGAAGAATTCTGAACCAGCAGTAGATGCGATTTAACTTGTGGCTGTGTCGGCGTAGAATGGCAGAATCGATTTAGAGAGTTGCTGATGCAGAAAGCGGAGAGAGAGAGCGAGAGTGAGAGCGAGAAAGAGAGAGTGAAAGAGTTTTAGAAATTGTAGACTGGAATCTGTTTCAGTTACCTGGTGCTAATTCAGGGATGGGTAAAGTGAGGCCGCGGGCCGAATGCGGCCCTCGAAGCCCTTTTTGTGCGACCCCGACATCAAGAAATATTGCACTAATGCGCAGCCCTCTAAAACATATGAAACAGTTTTAACATTTGACAACGCCTTATTGGAAAATTCAGCATTCAAATTGGATTTACACTTTGCACTTGATCGTTAACTAGAAATAATGCTTTTAATATTTAATAACTTTTCTTCGACTTGACAGTCTTGGCTTATTAATAATTTACTTATGCTGCACAGTAATACGCTATGTTAAAGTCGTTTTGGAGACTACTTAAAAATTTTAAATGGCGAAAAATTTTGTGCAGCCCCCGGTTTTCGTCACAGACACTTTTGCGGCCCTCGGATACAAATTTGTGCCCATCACTGTGCTAATTAGTAATTATGCCGACAACGTGAAACTTTCTGGGCACTGTTTTGACAGCAACTAAGGAATTTCGACGAGTCATGAGTGCATGAAAAGAAGCTAAAACTCATTAACTCATTTAGTTTATTGAACAGTAGATGTTGTAAGTTCTTTGAACGTTCACTAGGCCTATTTCTTCTCTTAGGTTTCCACTGCAGACCATTCCATTATTTCCATTATATGCCTTGGAGTCTGTCAATCCTACCAGCTCTGACTCTGAGCTCAGCTAACTCTTTGAGTTGCAAATCTATCTCTTCTTTATTTTTAGGTTTGTCAGAAAGGCTAAATGCCTTCTTGAATTAACAGCCAAATAAAGCATTAAACCTCATGACTTTCTGGAAAGGCAACTTTCTCTATAAATTATTTCTTGCCTAAATATGCCTCAGTAAAGTTCTTGTATGCTTTGAATGCATGCAACAATGCATTATGAATACAATCAAATTGTTCCTTAAACTGTTTCCATGCTATTGTTGAGTCTGCTTAATATAAGTAGTCATTAGTAGTTTGCCGATGATTTTTTTAGCTTCGGATTTCTTAGTATTTGTTGTGCTAATGATCTGTATGCTACTGTCATTGTTTGCGGTAATACACACACACACACACACACACACACACACAACACACATATATATAATGTATCTACAGCTGTATATAGGAGTAGGTTGCTGGAACGTAAGAACACTGAAATATACCGGAGGAATAAATATACCTGTACAGGAAATGAAAAAGTAGAGAGGAAGAGGAGGGCCCAGGAAAAAGTGGACGGATAACATCAAAGAAGACTTTGAAAGATACCAGATATCAGGAATCGATGGAAAGAGACTATCAACGGGAAAAGATATAAATGGAAAAGTTTCATGCTAATGAGCTGACAGAAAGCAACTATGATGATGATTATGATGTTGGTGACGATGATGAATGTATATATATATATATATATATATATGTGTGTGTGTGTGTGTGTATTGTAATATATATATATAATGTATATGTGCACGTATATGAAAAATACATTACGTTTAATTTGCTTCTGTTCGTGAAGCCGCAGTCGTAAAATGCGTACCTGCACGATTGCATTTAAGATATAAATGAAGAATCGGATAAAGACATTGATAGCATTTAAGACTTCTCACGATCAGCTTCTTACAATTTCTAGTATTTGCTTAATAGCAACTTCTAAGAACACGAGATGAAAATTTAGCATATAAGATAAGTTCTGAGATCTCAAATGGCATTTTGATATAACGAATTCTTGAAAGTTACAAATTGTTCTTTTAAACTTAAAGGTATAATTTGGAGCCAAGTTAACTGAACGTCAGCAGTAAAATCATTTAAATGATTCTTTGAAATCGTGTTGCTCGTGGCAAATGCACTGTAGATTAAGTTAATAATATTAATGATAATAATAACAAATGCGTAATATTATAATTTAATGTCATTTATATCTGATTGCATCAAAATATTATATTTAAATCATGCAACGCAGAGATTACATTTCGTGTATCATTTTTATGCCTACAAGATATTGCGCACTATTATCTAGACGTTCTACAGTAGAGGACATAAGTAAATTCTACGATAGTTCTTAGAGATCGATTTCTGAGGCAACCGCAGCGACGCCACCTCTGTCTTATCCGAGATCGCTTCTGAACATGCGTCGCTTTTCGAGGTTGGCTCTTCCGTAGACCCTCCGAGTCGCTTCTTCGAAACGATTTCTCTTTCCCAGGTCTGTTCTGAATGTCGGTCTTTTTTCAGATTCCATCTTCAGTGGTATTCCCTGTTCGTCTCCGTTTTCTCCTTTCGGTTCGAACTCATTCTCGATTTCGGCATATTGTAGTCGTTTGCCAAGATCGCTACGGAACTTGTATCTCTTTCCCAAATCGGACTTGAATCTTTGTTGTCTTCTCTTTTCGATGTCGGAGTCCTGGTCGCTGTCGATGTTGTGAAGACGCTTTCCAAGATCACTTCTGAAAGCGTACTTCCGCTTTTCCTCTTCCACTTGATCGTTTCCATTCCCTTCTCGTTTCCCAAGGTCACTTCTGAAAGCGTACCTCCGCTTTTCCTCTTCCACTTGATCGTTTCCATACCCTTCTCGTTTCCCAAGGTCACTTCTGAAAGCGTACCTCCGCTTTTCCTCTTCCACTTGATCGTTTCCATTCCCTTCACGTTTCCCAAGGTCACTTCTGAAAGCGTACCTCCGCTTTTCCTCTTCCACTTGATCGTTTTTTCCATTCCATCTCCGCTTTCCGAGGTCACTTCTGAAAGCGTACCTCCTCTTTTCCTCTTCCACCCCAACGATTCCATTCTCTTCCTCTTTCCAGTCGACGTCGTCTTCGGCCGTGGAATCTTCATCACCTTCTTCCTGATCTACTTTTTCGGCGGCGGCTGCTGCTGCTGCCAGTCTCTGTCTCAGTCGCTGAAGTTGGGCATCTCTGCCGTCATCTGGGGCCATTTCGTCTTTCAAGAGTTGAGAGATGGAACTGTCATCGGAGGTGATTCCTTCAGCGTTGACTGCATCCGAACTGCACGAACATCGCCAACAGCAGGTGACGACGAAGAGCAGAGGAAGGATTTTCATTCGAAACATTTTACTTTGAATGTCTTTCTCCTAAATGAGGAAAAACGATGAAACGATAGATTAGAATGTGCACAGTATACATCACAAATGGATCCGTTGCTACAAGATCACATCAGCAAGAAGAAAACATGTTGGGTCATGAAGCACATATCGTAAATTAGCTAAAGTATTCCGGATATAACATGAAGTGTCAGGAAATGAAAGTTTATTTTTAAACCACCGTTAGCAATTCCATGCTCTTGGTATCATAAAGTCAAATCTGCACAAATTCCAGATAGTAAGCCTACAGAATTTCTTAGTAAGTTAAATTCCCACGTTCGAACGTTCGAACCCTGTCAGACAGTCCTTCCTATCGAACAGCGAATTAATTACGAAATCTGTCTCCTAGCCGCTCTAGCATAAACGCCAAGTTATGCAGTGAATCATAAGGCAAGGCTCGTCCCT
Source organism: Metaphire vulgaris (assembly GCA_018105865.1). Lineage (NCBI taxonomy): Eukaryota > Metazoa > Annelida > Clitellata > Crassiclitellata > Megascolecidae > Metaphire > Metaphire vulgaris. The sequence goes on along the minus strand of CM030840.1, from coordinate 10,716,168 downwards.
CGGCCCTCGCTTCTTTCCACCACGTATTCAGTAGGGCCTTGATTTGTCATTGACGCTAATATTGCCTTCAATGCTTAGGAATTCATTGCCAGCATCACTGTCTATAACCAGCAACGGGATGTTAGCCACCCGCCCACTTCTACCTCGGCCCAGCCTCTGAAAATTAAGTATATTTATATAGCTTGGATTCTGCAATCAAGCTCTACAAATCTGGTACAGTATTTCATGCTGTTGATTTTGTTGCCCTGTACAGGTTATTAACCAATAGCCACCTACAGATATCTATCGATTTTCAGATTGTTACGTTTTAAGCCCACTGAATAATAAAATTGTACGGTCACGGTCATAATAATAATAATAATAATAATAATAATAATAATAATAATAATAATAATAATAATAATAATAATAATAATAATAATTATAATTATTATTATTATTATTATTATTATTATTATTAGCAACTGACTATTTGTTGTACGCCTTAATAGGGCCCTACTTACTGTTGATTGTTAGTGGTTTAGTGGTTGTCTGGAACCTTGCCGAAATGATTCGGTCGAAAGCTGTTTGGAGCAAGAGCGCATTACTGAGTCCAACTATGCAAAATAACAGTAGTCAGTGGTCATAGATGTCTGTCCGGAACGCTGAAACGCGACGTGATTGGATAATATTATAATCGAAACGCTTGATTACGTGATTTTATAATCGACTGGTTGGTGGTTGCTAGAACGCTGGGTGGAGCTTACGCTTGCGTTATTTCTATCAATAATGTCCTTTAAACATTTACGCCGAAACAGCGAAGATGGACAGAACGCGAGGCCTTTCCGACATGCTTACGGGCAAACAGCTAATATATACATAAACAATTAGCCTAAATTACCTAATGAAATAAAGTTCATTTTAAGGCAGAAAAAACCAAGCTGCATAAAGAACATGCCGTAGGATTTTCTAAACAGTTATGGCTGCAAATTGTATATAAATGACAATATACATGTTTCCTTGCTATTATACTCATAGTTCAAACATTCAATGTCAGTCATGTACGAATAAATGCATGACACATACCGCCAGAGACGTCATTTCACTGTTTTTCAGGGGGGGGCAAAACACTTTCGACCTGACAAGTTACAAGTTTGCGAAAAAGCTGACGACCTTTTTTTGCTTGTCAGCCAATTTTTACGGTTAGTTACAGTAGTTACTTCAATTTACTCGACATCATCAAGCACTCCTTTAGGGCGTGTAAAATCTAAATAGGCCTAACACAAACATTGGCAAAAAACATTTTTCCCTCAAAATCAGCCCTACCCCCAAATGACGTCCCTGCATACCGCAAACTGTCGTAAAATACATGTTATGTCGATCACATCTCACTCGGCATTGCAATTCGTGAACTTCCTGTATGCTTTGAATATTTGTTGTAGGCTATACGCCTTGGCCTTCCTTTAAGTTTTGGCTTGCCAAAGTTGCCATAATTTTACTGCTATTGTCCAAAATTGCTTTTAATGAATGCTCTATCATAGAGTTCTTATAATGTTTAAAGATATTAATTATAATTAAGAAACCCACTCAATGCTAAAAGAAAGTTTAGCGGGTGTTCTCCACAGCCCTGGTACCTTCGGTAGAATGGTCGTAGCTTAGTAACTCCTGCAGCAAAAAAGATCACAAAATATGTGCAAATGAACCTCCTACAGGTTTCTAAAAGCGCTTGGAAATATTTTGACTCATCTAAAAAAATATTGGAAAACCAGAATGGTAGCAAGCACCCACAGAGATATTAGGAATAGGACATCTGCTTGGCTCGGTCTATCCGCCGTAGATATATCCCCGTCGTATCTGGACTGACTCTCTTTTCTTGGCCTGGCTCTAATTCAGCGACGGTGCGCAATCAGCTAATGTCCTAGGCATCATGATAATGCGGAGCCACAGAAGTTGATTGATTATGTTCTTGACAACAAGTTTCTAACAAAATGTTTGAATCAAATGAGCGATCGTTCAAATGTTCCACACGAAGCGTCTTTTGAGGTCATCTGCCTTCATTCATCCTCTTCAGCACAAGGCGATATATATATATATATATATATATATATATATAGAGAGAGAGAGAGAGAGAGAGAGAGAGACAGAGACAGAGACAGAGACAGAGACAGAGACAGAGACAGAGACAGAGACAGAGACAGAGACAGAAACAGACAGAGACAGAGACAGAGTCAGACAGAGACAGATAGACAGAAAAAAGAAAGAGACAGACAGACAGAGACAGATAAACATTCAAACAAAGACAGGCTGACAGAGAGACAGAGGAGAAGAGGATGTAGAGAGGCAGAGAACTTGAGTAACGGAGGAGATAATAAGTAGATTGACTTGTGGCTGTTGTTCAACGCAGATTTTTGAAACCTTTTAGTGCAGTTCTGGTGGCTCGAGTGTCTTTGAACGTCAAGCATTGTGAAGATATGACAAACAACCCGAGGTCACGTCTCCCGAAGAATTCAATTCCATACATTTTGACTTTCACGCTATTTTTTCATTCAACTTCTGTCTGTCTGCCTGCCTGTGAGATAGTCTGACTGTCTGTATGCGTGTCAGTCTGTCTGTCTGTCTACTTGTATCGTTGCATGAATTTTCATTCGTTTCTGACAGCTACGCTAGTTGGCGTTCCGTGTGCAAACATGTGAAAACAGATATGGGAAGATTTGCAATGAAGTGTAAAGAAGGAAGCAATCGTGTCTCTCGTGAATTTCTACACGTCATCGTATGTCTTCCATTTTGAGGGACTCGGATGACAACATATTCGCAGTAGCGGCGCTTAGAATGTCTCGAACGCATCGCACTCTATCTATAGACGGAAGGCATCATCGTTGATCGACTGCGTGTCGCGACACCGTCGTCTTTGTTCGGTCTTCTGCTGTTCATTGAATCGCTGCTACAACCGACACTTTCGACGATTTCGGACAAAGAAATGAATTCTGGAACTGACCAGACAGATGCCGCTCCATTCCGTCTGCATGTTCTCCGTGTATATATATATGATTATTTATTTCGAACTGATTTATGTGAATTGATCAGGAGACATTCGATAGAAATCAGCAACTGTACAAATGCTGAGATGTCGAGGCCCACTTTAGGGGTTGGTTTCCTTTGGTTGCGATGGTAACCGAGGTCCCCCAAATTTCTTCTTCTGTGAATTTTATATTCATCTAATGCGAATGCTTCGGCGGTGTTTCGCGAATTTAACATTGATTAAGACTTATACTGTGTCTAATATTTTTTTAAGAAAAAACAGCCATACACTAGCTTAACCAGCAATTCTACAAAGACAACTAAGCATGGGACCAGATGTTTTCTATTAACAATCGATCGATCTCCTGCTTACTTTAAACATTCTTGACAATAAAAGAGAGACCTGATTGACATTTTGATATGATAGTACCTGTAATAGGCCTAATAATAATAATTAATTGTAATGATAGTGGATGCTAAAAAAATCATTTTGCTATTTGTCTCAGGATTCGTAGCATAATTCAGAGATTTTCTTTCAGCAATATGGCCTATTTAGAATGCTGTTAGGTTATAGTTGTAGTTTTCGACAGTGGCGTTGCCAAGGGGGCTTTTGGTGTTAAAAACTTAAAACCCCCCTTGGGCGCCGACGAAAATTTTTTTCAATGAGTTTCCGTGCATTTTTATTTTTGGACGCGGTTTTGAGGGTCAAACCCCCTTGGAGCTACTGACCAAAATGTTGTGAGCGCCATAGACTTGACACCTTTTTGCTTGTAAGCATCTGAAAGATTTTTAGAAGGAAAGACATAGGATACGTAGATAGGATGACCTGTTTTTTGCTTGTCAAGAATTTTCCAAAGTTGCTTACGGTCAAAAGTCAAAACCAAACCTTCCTTCCGAAAATCCTGGCTATGCCACTGGTTTTCTATCCATATCTTGCTCTATTTAGGTGAAGGTGCTTTAAGAACCATTGAGGAGTTGCTTTCACAAATGCTATCTCGCTGTTCAAAATAATGCAACCAACTGGACTTTGCTGTTTAATATTTCTCACGGTTAGCTTGATCGTCTTTGCTCTGCTCTTGCGCCGTAGGAAGCGCGTTTGGATCAAATTTTCCTCGAATTGTATCGCGTGGGCGTAAGTCTTAATGTCCAAATTCATTTGCAAAATTGCGCTCAAAACATGGACCCAAAAAGCAAGAAGAGAATGAAAGAGAAGAAAAGACCAACTTCACGAAATACCAAACCAGTGGCGGCTCCACCGGGGGACCAGGGGGCCCGTGCCCCCTATTGAGTGCCTGGCCCCCAGTGGCCCCCTGTTGGGACCCTATACTTAATGCTACATACATTAAACAACAAATGGTTGCTCCCATGATTAGAAGTTGCCATTCCAACGGCCCCCCACTTGCCAAATCCTAGAGCCGCCACTGTATCAAACGCTTTTCCGATTTTGGTTTTTTAGTTTGTTTTTGCGCTCTTACAAGCTTGTACTCTATAATCTCTAAAGCACACAAAAGAAATAAACTTAGACATAAGAAAATGGGATTTGTTCTCAAAATTAAACCAAGACGGAATCATAGATCAGAGTACCACCAAAAACGATTCTTCTCTCTCTGTCTCTGTCTGTCTGTCTGTCTCTTTCTTTCTCTTTCTTTCTCTTTCTCTCTTTCTCTCCTTCTCTCTTTCTCTCCTTCTCTCTTTCTCTCTTTCTCTCTTTCTCTCTTTCTCTTTCTCTCTCTCTCACTCTCACTCTCACTCTCTCTATCTATCTATCTATCTATCTATCTATCTATCTATCTATCTATCTATCTATCTATCTATCTATCTATCTATCTATCTATCTATCTATCTATCTATCTATCTATCTATCTATCTATCTATCTATCTATCAAACTATCTATCTATCTATCTATCTATCTATCTATCTATCTATCTATCTATCTATCTATCTATCTATCTATCTATCTATCTATCTATCTATCTATCTATCTATCTATCTATCTATCTATCTATCTATCTATCTATCTATCTATCTATCTATCTATCTATCTATCTATCTATCTATCTATCTATCTATCTATCTATCTATCTATCTATCTATCTATCTATCTATCTATCTATCTATCTATCTATCTATCTATCTATCTATCTATCTATCTATCTATCTATCTATCTATCTCTATCTATCTATCTATCTATCTATCTATCTATCTATCTATCTATCTATCTATCTATCTATCTATCTATCTATCTATCTATCTATCTATCTATCTATCTATCTATCTATCTATCTATCTCTGAATTTGTTTAAACTTCGGTGTTATGTGACTAGACGCAGCTTTCTGCTTTGGTATTCCTAAGCGTTTCGCCAATTCAGCTTCTCAAATGTCCAAACCAATCTGATGGAAGAAAATAGCTTTGATAATTTATTTTTAAAAATTCTCTCTTTTCGCTTCGCTTTACAACGCGTTTTCTGTAAATGAGACGACAGAAGGAAAGCGTCGACCTCAGCGATCGCCCACAACGACGACCTCTACCCCCTCTCAATCGATAGGGCGGAGGAGGGAGTCAATTTCTCAAATCCTCGGTCACTCTGGCAACCACTGCATAAAATCCTACACAAGGACAAGAATACTGCTCTCCCAAACAACATTCCTGTGCCTTCCTTACCTGACACATTTCTTATGCACTTTTCGGATAAAATTGCTAAAATTCGGGAAACATTTTCTAATGTTGCTTCAACCAGGGTTTAATCCAGGCCGTTTTCGGAGGGGAAATCGCCCTTTCCCCCGGAAATTTCAAATTCCTCCAGAAATTTTGACAACTACATCAACTAACATCAGCTCCCTAGCATAATTCCCCCGGCTTTGTCAGTTTTCCCTCCGGCTTTTTCAGTTTTCCCCCGGAGTCCAGGAGTCTAGATTAAACCAGCTTCAACTGGGTTCTCTCTTCCTGGCTCACCGCCACCTGTGTTTAGTTCCTTTCAATCTATCACTGATTGATTTTTTTCATCGCTGCCTACTCATTTTTCTCTTGATATACTGCCAAATTACATACTCAAAGAATGCTTTGATGTCCTTGGTCCAGTTATCCTGAAACTGATAAATCTGTCACTGATAGAAGGTTGCTTTCCGTCTTATTTTGCTAATGCTGTGGTCCACCCTCTTATAAAGAAATCATTCCGCTGCCCAAATGATTTAGCAAATTACCGGCCTATATCCAACTTAAACTTTCTGTCAAAGATTCTCGAGAGAGTGGTTTCAAATCAAATTCATGCCCATCTATCTTCAAATGATCTTTTCCTTCACTTTCAGTCAGCATACCGCAAACATCATTCTGCTGAAACAGCTCTGCTCTCTGTCCACGATCACATCATAAATGCAATGGAAGGCGGCAAGGTCACCGCATTAGTACTTATTGATCTTTCAGCAGCTTTTGATACTGTGGATCATTCCATCCTCTTACACCGTCTTCAGCATTGGTTTGGTGTATCTGATTCAGCGATGCATTGGTTCACTACTTATATGAGTCCTCGCACTCAGTCTGTCTGCACAAATGGGACTTTTTCATCACCGGCCTATTTAAATTGTGGGGTCCCCCAGGGCTCGGTTCTTGGTCCTCTCTTGTTCACTCTATACACGACTCCTCTTGGTTCATTACTGTCAGACTGAGTGTCAGACCATCACCTAGATTACCACCTATATGCAGATGATACTCAGATTCTAATTTCATTTGACAAGTCTTCATCAGAAATCTTCATTGGAAACTATTGCTCAAGCATTCTCTCATATTCAGTCCTCGATGGATTCAAATAAATTGTTTTCAAATCTGGCTAAAACTGAATTTCTACTTTTAGGCACAAAGCCCCAGCTCAAGAAATTTGATTCTGTAAACTCTGTTAAGCTTGGGGAATCGACTATTCCTGTAAGTAGTTCTGCACGGGATCTGGGAGTTATTTTTGATTCCACACTTTCTTTCACAAATCATACAAATAGCCAGTGGCGTAGCGTGACTTTTGGGGGCCGGGGGCATCTTTGCCATGGGGGCCCCAGAGTTTCGAGCTGACGAGCAAAAAAAACGTTATCGCCTCCTTTTTCATCCTGACGAGCAAAAAAAAGGTTGTCAGCACATCATTTCTAGGGTTAGGGTTAAGTTAGGGTTAACCCTAACCTAACCCTAGCTTAGACCCCTCTTCGGAGGCCCCCCTCGCCCGGGGCCCGGGGAGCTGTCAACAAAGTGCCCCCCACCCGCCCCCTTCACGTTACGCCACTGCAAATAGCATCTGTAAAGTAGCTCACTACCATCTTCGTGATTTGTACCGTATTAGGAAATTTCTAAATAAATCTGCATTGATGCTCTTGGCAAATGCCTTAGTGTCTAGCCGTCTTGATTACTGCAACTCCCTTCTCTTTGGCATCTCAAAATCCAACCTGGCTAAATTCCAACGAGTTCAAAATTCGCTGGATCGGGTGGTTTTAAAAAACCCAAAACGTGAGCATATAACCCCAGTTCGTAAGGGTCTTCATTAGCTTCCAATTAAAGAAAGGATAGATTTTAAAATCTGTCTTCAGGCATACAAAACACTTTTAACGCTTTATTACAAGGAACCTAGTTACCTTCTTTCTAAACTTTTTGTGCAAACAAGCAAATACTCGACCAGATCCTCGTCTGCAATAGTTCTCTCCCTCTCCCATACTCGGACAGTTCTTGGTTCTCGTGCCTTTTCAGTGGCTGCCCCCAAACTCTGGAACTCATTGCCTCAGCATGTGCGCATTGCAAATTCATTACAGGTTTTTAGAAAAAGATTAAAACCCCATCTTTTTTACCTGGCCTATCCACCATAGACTGTCACCCGTTTGCCTGGCCGGATACCTGAATTTGACCTGGATCTTTTAATTATTTGGATTTGGTGTGCCATCGGTTGATGCTCCTGTGCATTATTAAGTGGCGCTATAGAAGTTTAAGATTAGATTAGAGTAGATTAGATTAGACTAGGTCATCGGCCACCATGCAGGGCCACCTTCGCCTTTGGTTCGCCGGTCAGTTGACCTCTTGACCAACGGGGAAAACACGACGGGTCATCGCAGGGCCCACGACACCACATCATGCCACTTTCAACAGCCGCTGTTAGTGACTCGGTAATTGACTTTCTAAGTAGGCAATCACTAGAGAGGGAGGGAAGGAGGGAAGGAGGGGAGGAGGGAAGAAGCGAAGGAGAGAGGGAGAAGCGGAGGGATTTGGCGCTCGTGTTCTGGATTTCTTACGAATTAATTTTGTCTTCAGCCCTTTCTCTCACCCTCAATCTCTTTCTGTGCTTTGATAATATAATTGTGTGCAGCTGCTTTGTCATGTATTTATTGATGCGGCCCTTCTTGGCAGACAGTAGGCTACCACAGCTTCACTGTCTATCGCCGCTAACATCAGAGCAGAGCAAAACTTGATACATCACAAAACCGAATTTTAGATTTCCGTGCCCCGGCACGGGCCGGCAGACATGTGATTGCCTACTGAAAGCGAAATCTCTGACCGCCGGGGTATTGAACCCGGGTTGATGAAACATCTCCCCTTTCTAGAGCTGACGTTCTACTGAGATAGCTACCGAGGAAGACAGAAAACACATCTAGAGACATGTATAATTTGTATATACTACACAATTTTTGAAATGTGAAAAATATAAGAAACTTAATTGTCCAACGGTTTCTATCGTCAAACTTCAAATTGCCCTTCGGCCAGGACCAGTGGCGGTTTCTAGGGTTAGGTTAGGGTTCGTCAAACCGAATTCGAACTTTTTTTTTTGACCTTTTTTTTTTTTTTTTTTTGCTCGTCAAATGTCCGTCGCCCTTCGGATCTGCCCCAGGCCCCAAAATTTCACGCTACGCCACTGGTCAGGACATTTCAACTTTTCGATCCAATGACATTTCGATCCAATGACATTTCGATCCAATGACATTTCGATCCAATGACATTTCGATCCAATGACATTTCGATCCAATGACATTTCGATCCAATGACATTTCGATCCAATGACATTTCGATCCAATGACATTTCGATCCAATGACATTTCGATCCAATGACATTTCGATCCAATGACATTTCGATCCAATGACATTTCGATCAATGACATTTCGATCCAATAGTATTGTGCTGCCGTGAAGACGGCACAATCATTGGATCGAACTATTTGTTAAAATGAAATCAAAGAGCTTTCCTTCCAGTGCATGCACTGTTACAGTAAATAGCACAAAGAACTATTCAATCTGAATAGTTATATTGCATTAAAATCTGCTCAAATATTTTTAATATTACTAGAGCCGTCCATAAAGTACGTCACGCTATTTTGACAGTTTTACCCCTCCATATCACAACTTGTCAAGCTGTCAAAAATCGCGGACCCCTAAAGCAGTGCTGTCCAACCCGCGGCCCGCGGGCCACATGTGGCCCGCGGGACGATTCTTGATGGCCCGCCTCAGCCTGACCATTTTTTGCATTTTATGTACAAATCAACCTAATGGCGACTTTTCATAATAATTTGAATAACGATTCCTTCATAAGCAGTTATCACGTAAACTAGCATGTAAGTATGAACAAAATCATATATGGCCACCTAGCGGTAATTTGTGGCTGGTGCACCTCTAGACTCAATGAGTTTCATTGCTGTCTGTTACCCGGATGACGTTAGCGCACAAGTCTTTTGTCAACAGTTATTAGTTATTAGTCAAATTGATACATAAATGCAGAGAAATTTTAATCGACTTTAAACTTGAAACTTTAAACTGTAAAGTTTAAAGTAATACATTTTAGAATGGCCAGTAGTTCGAGTGAACTCGTTGAAGCAAAGAAGCGGAAAGTTGCAGAAGGGAACTGCACTTTCAATGCGTCGTGGGAAGTAGATTTTATGTTTGTACTTTCAAATGACAAGTCTGATATCCAGATCTGGTCAGAAGTGAACAGTTCCACAAAATCTTAGAAAAGTTAAAATTGGATGTCTCTGCTCGTTTCAAAGACATTCGCAGTCGGACTCCTCTTCTACATTTTATTGAAAATCCATTCAAATGTGACATTCCTATCGTAACCGAAAAAAATGAAGTTATTCGGCGGAGACGAAGGTGGATTGCAGCTGGAAGTAATTGAAATGCAGCACAATACGGCTCTTCGTGAGATACACGGGAATTCCTCGTCAACTGAGTTTTGGATGGCATACGTGTCTTCTGAGAAATTTCCACTCCTTTCAAAATGTTGTAAAAAAGTCTTAACATTGTTTGGAAGTACCTACGTCTGTGAAGCTGCATTTTCTGCGATGACTAACATCATCAAGTCAAGAAAACGAAACCCATTGACGGACGAACATTTAGAAAACCTCTTGAGGGCGGCTGTTACATCTTATGAACCTCAATTGAAGAACATCTCAAATACTATCCAAAGTCAAATTTCTCACTGAAACTTGCTTGAATCTATTTCGCCACTGAACTTATACAAGGCACATAAACAGACGCTGACTCGTAATAAATGTTTTCCATTTAAAGAGAGACAATTTTTGGTATTGTTTTTATAGGTGTTGCAATTAAATTAAACTAAATTTTCTGCTGTGGCCCGCGGCTCTGAGAAAGTTTTTAAAGTGGCCCGCGTTGCCAAAAAGGTTGGACAGCACTGCCCTAAAGCGTTGTCCATAAATTATGTCACGCTGGTAATAAATAATAATAAATTCGATTTTCTCGTTCAATTTTCAGCAGCGAACCATTGAGATATTCAACTTCAGCATCACGTGCTCGTACAACGCGTAATGAGCTTCTAAAATTTTGGTAATTTTAAATTAAGCCTTCACAAATATCTCAACGAGATTGAGTTAACGTTGAGCATTGGTTGAAGAAGTCTTCTACTATGCGTAGTAACTCTATAGGCCCTATTACCGATATCAATCAATTACAAAGTCCTTTCAATCTAGCGTAATATCTAATATCTGTAGGCCTAATCACTATTTTAAAGGAAATTTAAGGACATATTGTGCCCTTATAAAAGGACAAGCGCTCTTAAAAACAGGGCCACGAAATTTAAGTACTGCCCTTATATTTAAGGACGTCTGGCAGCGGCGTAGCCAGGAGTTTGATTGGGAGGGGGTTATGAATCTCAACTAGTCATTGCTATTTCAAAATCAAAACATGTGTTAATGGCCCACATGTGAACAAACTGTCACGATATCAAATTTGTCCTGAAACAACCACATAAAAAACTTTAAGGTAAACTGATTTGGGGGATATATACCGATATACCGAAGTATCTCAAGTGTGTCATACAAAATCTAAAGTGCAGTGGCGCCATCTAGCGAAAACCTCTTTTTTCAGTCTGTTCGTCCGTCCGTTCATCATTCTGTTTCAGGATAGGCCTGTTGCATTACATCACAAGTATCTCTTACAGTGTTGGGTAGTAACAAATTACAAGTAACAAAATTACTGTAACAATTACTTTTTGAGTAACAAGTAACGGGAATTGTTACATATTAAATCTTGTAGCAAAGTAACAGTAACAGTTAGGCCTACTTGTTTGAAGTAACAATAACAGATTTTGTACTAATTACCTTAAAGTTACTTTTTGAAGTTGTCGTCTACATGGTTCTAAATCCTAATGGACTGAAATTCAATTGGCTAACTTCAATACATTACGTTCTTAATTGGTTTGATCCAATGCATGTGGAAAACGCACCCACGCACTGTGATGTTTGCATAAACTACTTACAAAGAAAACGCACCCAACTTCCACTTTGAGCGACAGGCATTACTGAGGGCAAATTGGCAATGTCTGGCTAATTCAAATAGACATAATTTTTGCTACATACTTACTTTGTTCAGGTGTCTGTTACATGAGATATGGCATTTTAATGAGCTGGCATTTGACGAATTAATGATTAATTGATATGAGACATGAGTCATGAGACATGAGTCATATGACATTGACATATTATGACAACTATGTACTGCTGGTGTGGCATTTAGCTGTACAAACTAAAACTGTTGTTGTCATTATTTCGTGTTGACATTGGAATATGATAGTTTCAATTAATTTGATTAATACCATGCATGACAGCTAATTTAGTATTGGAAATACAGTTCCAGTAGTCATCTGTATCAGTGATTCTCAGACCCCTTTGCCTCGCGGACCACTTTTAAAGATCAAAAATTTCTCGGAGACCACCAGAAAATTGAGAAAAACCATGACAAGCAAACAAATATAATCGCGTGTGATCTTCCTTCCTCCCCAGTGCCCCGACAAGCAAAAAAGGTCGTCACCTTACTTAATTGAGCTGTTTGCTCTAAAAAATGTTGGGCCCGGGCACCCAAGGAGGGTTTTAACCCCCCTTGGCTACGCCACTGACATGGAAAAATATATATGTCTAATTTTTATTAACGTTTTTTAAGAATTTGCCGCGAACCACTAGACCCCCTCTCGCGGACCACTTTTGGTCCGCGGATCACGGGTTGAGAACCACTGATCTGTATAAACCGTGTAATTGTTCGCGATATCAATAAAAAACGATTATAGTCGGTTGTAACAACAGAGTAATTTTGTTACTTAATATGGCTGTAACAGTAACAGAAACATTTGAAATTTTGTAACAAGTAACAGTAACAAATTACATTTTAAACCCAGTAACAAGTAACAGTAACTAATTACTTTGCAAAAGTAACATACCCAACACTGATCTCTTAGGAGGCCTGTATAAAAAACTACCATATAATTTACAAAAAATGCAGCACTTTCTAAACCTCTGTTTGTCAGCCTGTCAATCTGTCCGTCCGTCCGTCCGTCTGTCTGTCTTCATTCACAATGTCCAACTATGTTCGTTTATGGGTCATGACAGTGTATCTTGATATCCAACAAGATAAAACGCAGAATCAGATCGAATGTCGAAGCATTCGCAAATGCGAAATATTTCATGAAGTCTGAAGAAACGGTTGTCAGCAGAGGCAGTTTTCATCACAGGCACGTGCCACTGCATAGCCGAATAATAATAGAGCCCATGGATTTGGTAAATACGGATACTAAATGGAGCATGAATCATTCAAAGAGGAGGAGGAGGAGGAGAAGGAGGAGGAGGAGGAGGAGGAGGAGGAGGAGGAAGGGAATCGCCGCAGTGGAAGCCAAGTGGTAGCCGCTGCGCTGTGCAGCAGTGGAGATGCAGTTGATGACGACGTGTGCTCAAGTGTTCGTCGGCGACTGTCGTTATTCGGTTTTCGCCGATGACAAATTCTATGCTGGAAATAGGAAATCGTCAGTTTCGCGTCGGCGATAGACGATTCGCCCCCGTCTCATCATGATTATGATGATTACCGCTCGATTGGAAGCTGCATTGGAACGTCGTTAGAAGAAGGTTACTATTAAAACTAGACGGCAAGACGAAGGAAAACTTCTGGGGCGAACAGAAGCAAAGGAGGAGGCGGTGGAAGCGGAGGAGGAGGAGGAGGAGGGGATGCATTTTGTGACATCGATGCCTGTAGATTATCATTGCAGTGTTCGCCCCACGGCCAAGTCGACAGCGCGTAATTATCGCGAAATGCACCGGCGACCACAAAGACGCACAAAAATAGAGGCACGCACAAAGACAGACACGCACAGGGAACAGGAAAGCGAGGCAGACGGATGGAGATTCAGACGACGACGACGACAGATAAAGAAAGTTCTTCGCCATTCGATATCTTCGTCGCTGCGGCGTTTCTGCCTGGGAGAAAGTCACTCGAGATGTATTCGGCGCCTGCAATTCCTGAGAGCGATGATAGGCCATTATTCCGACGGCTTTTTGATTGATTTTTCATGCCAAGTTTAGCAAATCAACAATTCCATTTTTCTTTTCAGTCAGCGTCGTCGTCGGCGCCTATTGCCCTGTGTCATCTGCTGTGTTATTACTTCGCCGACATATAGACAACGCCTTGTCGATGGTCCCCCTTCGCTCCTTCACGATAATATTCTTTGAAAGAATAATTTACTGTCGATGCGACATTTTTTGGTCTTATGACTTCTCTTGCTTTTGTAAGTCAAAAGTACAGCAGTCACTTTCGCGTGTGGATCAATCTCACGCAATACTAAATTTTCTGTTTATTAAAGTCATGAATAAAGAACAACCAGTCAATTCTGAAAATTGTAAGCATATATTCAAAGAGCGGAGGCTTATATTTTCACGCGCGTTGCTCTTTCGATTTCAGAGAAATTAAAAGAACTCAAAAGAGCAGCGTGAAAATGCTTCAAATTTCACTCATCGCACGAAAAGATTCTGAAGAACAATAAGTAAAAGATTCTGCCTGTCTTCAGGACTGCGGCTGTCAAATATCGGAATTGTAATAAAAACGGACAGGCAAGATGAATGGCAGTTTTCAGTGAAGAGCACTTGTAGCGAGACAGACGAGCACTTGAGAGTCGCTTCTACTTCTTTTCGCCTATAAGACTAAAATCGCATGGAGACTGCGTCGACCATCGTCAAACATAGAAAATTTGCAGCTGGCTCCTGTGACATATTGACGCAATTCAGGTGTTATATTTATGCGAATTTGTTAGATAAGTATTGGTTTGTAGTTTGTCCTTGATTTGATGCGCCTCAACATCGGAGGCGCCTGAATTTAGCTGTTCGGTGAGAAGAGAGAACCGCCTTTGAGCTAAGGAGATTCCAGAAAATCCCAGTTCTAGAAGCACACTTCAAGAGGTCCTCGCTTGATTGCGAAGCTGAAGCTAAGAAGAGAAAGAGAGAGAGAGAGACAGACAGACAGACAGAGACAGACAGAGACAGACAGACAAAGAAAGAAACAGGCAGAGAGAGAGAGAGAGAGAGACAGAGAGACAGAGAGATGGATAGAGACGGAGACAGACAGAGAGAGACAGACAGACAGAGACAAACACAGAAAGAAACAGGCAGAGAGCGAGAGAGACAGAGAGAGACAGAGACAGAGAGAGACACAGACAGACAGAGAGACAGACAGACAGAGACAGACACAGAAAGAAACAGGCAGAGAGAGACAGAGACAGAGAAACAGGCAGAGACAGAGAGAGAGAGAGAGACGAAGACAGACAGAGAGAGACAGAGACAGATGGAGACAGACGGAGACAGACAGAGAGAGAGACAGACACAGAACGAAACAGGCAGAAAGAGAGACAGAGAGAGAGAGAGACAGAGACAGAGAGAGAGAGAGACCTGAATACATAAAGGTGGTGAAGAATCTACCGATCAGCGATTATTTCCCCTTCTATGTTCGAAAGTAATAGTAAGAGATCGAGTAAAGAATGAGACTCGCAGAATCAATTGTCTTTATTAGTATAGATGGCACTTGGCAAAGTTGCTACATTACACATAGGCCTACTGTATTTAAACTGTACTGTACTATATATATATATATATATATATATATATATATATATATATATATATATATATATATATACTGATATTGAAAATAATTATTTAACATAAAAATGACATTCACTGCACGAATGCCAACAACACGGCTACATCGGTACATCGGTACATCATTTAATCTAAGTAAATTCGAAGACATAAATTCATTTATATTTGACAACATTTCAGTTAATCTAAGTCAGTCTGTCCGCAACCTAGGGGTAATATTTGATAAGAACATGTCGTTTAACGATCATATAAATAAGGTCAGCAGAGCTGCTCACATGCAAATCAGAGATATTCGACGAATTCCTGATTTTGTGCCCAAATCCGCTCTGATTCCTCTTGCAAACGCCCTTGTCAGCAGCAGGCTTGATTATTGCAATTCTCTTTACAATGGTATGACCAGATCTAACATGCAAAAGCTTCAAAGGATTCAGAATTCTATTGCCCGAGCCATTACAAAAACTCGTAAGCATGATCATATTAAACCTGTTCTTCAAAAGTTACACTGGTTGCCGGTAGAACAGAGAATTCTATTCAAAACTGGTCTCCTGGTTTTTAAAACACTGCAGTCTGGCCAACCTCAATATTTAAAATCTATGTTGAATCACCCAAACCATCGTCATTCAACAAGGTATGCTGATTCATTGTTAAATGTACCTAGAACCAACACTGAAATTGGTAAGAGAGCTTTTTCTATTTCTGGGCCTAAAATCTGGAACTCTCTCCCTCCGGCTGTCAAGATCTTCCAATTCAATCAAGCATCTTCCGATCCAGACTTAAGACAAATCTCTTTCAATTGGCGTTTCCTCCATAGTCCGTCTCCCTCTCTCCCTCTGACTGATCTCTGGAATGACCTGGATCTTTTGCGGATTGATTTTGAAGTACCATCGATTGATACCTTGGGTATTAGAACTGGTGCTATAGAAGTGCATAATTAATAATAATAATTAATATATATGCGATCGCGGGCAACTGTCGGGAGACGAACATTGCAGAATCACTTTCTCCACACAATTCAAGCGCTGTCTTCATGACGCAAAATACGAATTACATCTGCGCGTAAAACGGCGCGATAGCTTCTATAGCGCCGTGTTTTGCTGCTGTATTTTAATTGCGTGGACTGTGGAGGATTTGTGCCGGGGGTGAATTGCCTAATGAATAGCTGAGTACGTTTTCACACGAAAAGTCAAATTAGCCCAGAAAAGCGATTCGCTAAAAATACCATTCCGTTGATTTCGGAATGTAGCGACCGTTTCGCCAGCATATCGTCGTCGTCGTCGTCGTCATCATCGTCGTTGTCGGTGGCCTAAGCGCCTAAGTGTGATAAGACTAAACTAGAAATCTAATTAGATCGCCTTGAGACGTCGGATTGAGAGACTCTAATCTCGGCCAGAAAATGCTGACGAACGAGTGACGCCTGACACAAATCACTAATAACTGGTATTTTCGGCAGAGAGGAGGAGGAGGAGGAGGAGGAGGAGGAGGGGAGAGTGGATGTCGCAGAAGCAGACGAAGGAGGCCGCCAGTATTAGACCTAATTTCAGAATCAGTTCTCTAAAAATCCTTCACACTCTGCGCCCTTAAAAAGAACTCGTTCTCAAGGTTTGCCTTTTAAAATGCGTAATTGAAATATCGAAATCTTTGCAGGTGAAACTACCTCAATTACCTTGCAAGGTGTCTAAAGCGTTTGTCAACAGCTACTTCCTACGCGCCTTACATCAGTTAACGAAGATTCCTTTAGCTAAACTTTATTATGCGCTCAACGTGACGGATGCTAAGAGTTTATCAATGGCTGCTGACGACGATGTATGTCGTTTATATGGTTTTATGCTTTTTTCTCTTCAATAGCAATTGGCCAAGACTAACTGTAAACGTTGGCGTCTTGCAGCATAGACTTTAATCACCAGATAGAGTCTATGGTAGTCTATTTCAAAGGGAAGCCAGTGTTCCGCCATTTTACATTGAGTGTGTTTCAATGATAACCTAACTCCTTATACTTTTTGATAATTGTTACCATGACAACAGTGAGGGTAAGATGGTGAAAAACTTGCTTCAAACTTCTCGCCGTCTTAACTATGGATAGGGGCTGTCCATTAATTACGTCAACAATTTTTAGGCAATTTTGACCCCTCCTTGTCAAAAACTGTCAAACTTTCCGTGACCCCATAAAATTATGTCAAAAACTTTGGACCTCCCAACAAGCTAAAAATATTCCATACGGCTGACTTTTATGCTAAAATAGAATTGTGGAAATTAAATTTTCTACAAACAAACTTATAAGCAGTCAAGCAGATTTTTAAATGGCTATAATACTTTGAATTCTAGCATAGGAGGCCGACAAGTCAACAATTTCCTTTTTTGATTTATTGTAAAAATGAAATTGTTGATGCCAAATTATCTTGACCCCCCCCCCGTAAGAAACTGTCAAACTTTCTCAACCCCTATTTTGTTGAGTAATAAATGGACAGGCGGCTCATAGGCTATATCCAGTAAGTAGTAACAGTGGCGTCGCCAAGAATTTTGGGTTGGGGCAAAAGGGGCTGGCGTGTCAGATTCCTTAACCCACCCCACACACCCCTCCACAAAAAACTTCCTCACCGGATTTGCGCGAATCTGATAGGTGGTCTGGGGTCAGGTTGGGGGAAGTTGCCCCCATTCCCTCCGTGGCGACGCTAATGAGTATTAATGCCTATGTTATGCAGTATTCAAAATTCTAAAATCGGTTCATTGTATCTGCAGAATGGACACTGAGAGTGTATTGAAATGAATCATTTCTTTACCTTTTAGTAGATTTAGCCTATTGTTTTTTATGTTGCCAAAATTATTGAAATTTTTCTGCACTTTTCGCCGACAAATTCTCTATTGGACATTTTTCTGCTTAGACGACCTGTAGCAGGTCTTCATTTGATACTTTATCATCGCCTAATAATTCTAAACAAAACACCCAAATTTGTTTTTAAAGCACTGTTTATATGAGAAAAATTCGTTAAAGCGGCTTTGTACTGTTAGCTTTGCTTTGTTGCGCCACCAATCGGCAATGGCTTTGATCGTGTTGAGATAGAGGTCAGTGCACTTCGAAACGACGCAAACGACGTGAATTCAACAGGAGTGCAACTAAACGCGTCCGGGGTTTTATTCAGTTCAGTTCCGACGACATGAAAGGATTCTCCGAAACTCTCTCTCTCTGCCATCGATTCGATCACAGCGCAAAAGCGATGAGGCATGACCCCGGTGGAGGTGGGGTGAGGGTGAGGGTGGGGTTGGGGTGGGTGGGTGGGGGAGCGCTGTATTAAACCACGGAGTAGCTCATACAGTCCTAGTAAACTGCCAGCCAGTTAAAACGGCTATAAAGATTAAGATTGATATCGTAGGCAAGTGGCTAAGTTCATCAATTATATTCAGAACGTCGGTTGTTCTCTTTTGAACGAAAATGCCGCTTTTGATTTTAAGTTCATTATGCCTTAACAATAGACTTATTGTAAAAACGGTGGCTCTGGCTCCCCAACGGGGCGCCGCTATGCTTCACCGTTGGGGAGCCAGAGATGACATGAACTGCCCTTACGGCATCAGACAGACTATGAACCACATAGTCAATGACTGCCACCTCACCAGATTCAAAGGAGGACTCGAGACCCTGCATCAGGCTCAACCTGATGCCGTTGAAAGGCTGAAAGAGAAAGGCATTCGCTAGAAGAAGAAGAATCATAGACTTATTGTTTTAAGTCAGCTTTGTGACGGACTTTAATATCTTTCTCTTAGTTGTTAGTGACGACCAGCGTCGTGGCTAGGATTCCAGAATATGGAGGGGGCACTTCGACACTTGTCGAGCAAAAAAGGTCGTCGTCTCTAACGCTTTAGTCTGTGCGTTCTCCTTGATCTAATAGCCTACTGCCCTCTCTCCCTCCCCAACTACTCATTGGTTTTAGACTGGACGAATCTCACAGCCGGTCCCGATCCGAATAGAGGGACCTTTCTTCCCTCTCCCTGCATGGCTATGTCAATGATGATTACCAAAAGAGCAGCGCGATTATTCATTTGACTAAAGCCCTCAAACGTATTTTAGATTCAATGTCGCCATTTTTAGACGATTCGACATTCATATTAAGGCGTAGTTACAATTAAGGGGCTGTCCATTAATTAGGTCGACAATTTTTGGGCAATTTTTGACCCCCCCTCCTTGTCAACAACTGTCAACTTTCACTTACCTCCCCATAATTAGGTCAAAAACTTTTGACTCTACTCTCCCCCAAGATCAATGACAGGTCCCAATAACAAGGTTATTATTTTTTGTGGTGATGACCAGTTTCCCTGTTTTGCTCATCGAGTGTCAAAATGTGGTGGTGATGACCTTTTTGCATGCTTTTTTCCATTGTAGTAAGTAGTATTCGATGAAATTTCCTATTTTTGATTATATTTGTAAAAAGTGAAATTGTTAACGTCAACTTCTCTTGACCCTACCCCGTTCCCTGTCAACAACTGTCAAACTTTTTCAAACCCCCTCACCCTAAATTGTTGACGTAATTAATGGACAGCCCCTAACTTGCAATCTTTATCAAATAGGCTAGGCTACGTGATCAGAAAATATTTCAACACGCGAAATTCTATCTTAAAACATCAATTAGTTATTCAATTATCAACTTCTTAGTTGTTGACAATGTATTAATACCCACTTGCAATACTTTGTTCTAGTATTTCTTTTCTAAATTTACGTCATATTGGGAGAGGGTTGGAACCCCAGCCACCCGTTGGGGTGGCAAGCTAAATGGGGGCCAACCATTTGTTGTTTAATGTATGCAGCATTAAGTATAGGGTCCCAAAAATCGCTCTCAATGTCGGTGGGCACATGCAGTTTCTGTCATTCATTGAATTTCAGTCCCCAACTCCCCCCAGCTCATATTTCACAACTCCAACACTGCGTCATATTGTTACTTGAGCATGTGTTATTTCGATGATAACAGTACAAAAAGAATGGAATATAAGTTTAGCAGAACAGTAAGCCCAATTGCCCAATTTCATTGGCGGAGTCACGGAGGCAGTGTTGCATACAGACTGGAATCACTGGATAGAGAGAATTCTCTTCCCAAGTCTTAGATTTTCTCCAAAATTTTCATCTGACTTTGTAAAGAGACGACAATTTCTCACAACCCCCTCCGACCACCCCGAAACGACGCCTTCCCCCTCCCCCCAAACTGCCATAAATCGCCCATGGCAGAGGAGAGTACGCAACGCTGCACGGAGGCCGTACCCCTATTCTGATTCGGACTGTTCGTCGGATTTGCGCAAAACCGTCTTGTCTTGCGCCGTTTTGATTGGGTACAGAGAAATTTGGAGGATAGGATATAGAAGAGAAGGCGTGAGACCTTTTTGTTCGTCGGAGACTTTTTAGCCGAAAATGTCGACGTGCTCCCTCTGTTTCGAACTCTGGCGTAGCCTACTGCGGCACTGCCAAATTTATCGCCAGTTGTACTTTTAACGTCGCGTTATTTGAATTACATCTGCTGATCTAAAAAATTTAATCTAGTTTTGTTGTGTTTATTTTTAATGATGCGGGAAATAGATTTGTTGCATTGTCTGAGTAGGCCTAAAGATGAATTGAAAATAGAAAACGAATAGAAAATGAATAGAAAATAGAAAATGGCATTTATGTCATATGAAAATGGCATATTGTTTAGGTCATAGTCATAGATCATCACTGAAACAGTCCAAAGAATTAATTAAAGTTAATTAATTAACTAATTAACTAATCAATTAATTAACTTCAGCTGTTTGCATTTTATTTGAATTGAAAGCCTCTTGAAAACAAACGCTAAATGTGAACTTGCTAGTTTCCACGAAAAAGAAGGTTGTTTTCCGGTTGCTGCTTCTCACTGTTCCTATGGCTCCATGACATACCTTTCAGGATGCTGTTTGTGCCGATCAACTGTCTGCTGTCTTCCTCTTGGCTTCACAGTCGAACTGTCTTAAAGTCTTCTTCCAGAAACAGACGCAGTGACAGCTGGCGCCCAGAGAAACTGCAGCTGCCCTGCGACGCCGAGTGAAGCGGCCACCGCAAAGTAAGAATTCTCTCTCTCTCTCTCTCTCTCTCTCTCTCTCTCTCTCTCTCTCTCTCTCTGTCTGTCTGTCTGTCTTGTCTGTCTGTCTGTCTGTCTCTCTCTCTCTCTCTCTCTCTCTCTCTCTCTCTCTCTCTCTCTCTCTCTCCCTCTCTCCTCTCTCGTTCTTCATCCGACGCTCGCTTCAATGCGCGGCCCTTGCTCAACGCGCTTGACGTGTGTCACGTGACATCACAGTCCAAAATATGAAATGCGTGTGAGAAAGATTTGCAGAGTTAGCATAAATGACGAGTTCTTGTGGCTTCGCTTGACTAATCGGAATATGAACGAAGAAGTGAAATATTCTCAATAATCAGGTAGATCGAGAAGCTTGAACTTTTATTTACTCTGGATCTGAATCATCTGATGATGGAAGTTTACTTGTCAAGGACGAGGATAAGGACGAGGACCGACCCTCCAAGGACGAGGACAAGGACGAGAACTTACCCCTCAAGCACAAGGACCACAAGAACTGATCCCCAAGGACAAGGATCAAGGACAAGGACAAGGACCAACCTCTGTCAGACAAAAAAGTCGAATAGGAAAAAACCAAACACAATTTCAATTTGAATCACAAAATTAGAAAAGCAAATTTTAAAAAAAACATAATGTAGTCAACAGCAATGCTGCATTTCAAATGCGCCTTTGACTTTAGCCACCTAGCTATGTTACTGCGCTTAAGAAATTGTCAAGTTTAATAATAATAATAATAATAATAATAATAATAATAATAATAATAATAATAATAATAATAATAAATGAAAAAGTGTTTCCAGCAGCTGATCAGTCATGCACACACAGTGAGGTCTAATTATGAGACCACTTTGCGAAAACACTCGTTCAACTGGAGCCTACGTCGCAGGGAAACAAAGAATTCTGCTAAAGAATCAACTGGTATTATAAAGGAAACAATGACTAAACATTTAGAGTAACTCAACGCAAGTATGTAGCCAAAATATAGATCCACATACTACTCTTACCTTGGAACATAATTATCAGTACAATTGAAAATGGTATACAAGTAATTTGATCCTTATAAGGACTTTTTCAAGGACTAAGTTACAAGGACCAGGACAAGGACCGATCTGCAAGGACGAGGATAAGGACAAGGACCGAACCCCAAGGACGAGGATAAGGACGAGGACTGACTACCCAAGGACGAGGACAAGGACAAGGACTTCAAATTGGTCCTTAAGGAGTCCTTAAGGACAAGGACCAGGACAAAGATTAACATCAATGGAATGCCGAATAGGTGGAGGTACCTTCCAGCCGCTGACAAGGAAAGTGTCAATCCACCGCGGAAGCGATTCCCAGGGGCAGGGTTGTGCCCCGTCAAAAGATAAAACCGCGGCGCGTTGGGAGAGGAAAGGAGCCCGTAGAAAGTCCGGTAGATCCCTGGGTAGTACCTGAGGTAATGCCTGAAGTAAGAGACAGAGAGGTAGTACCTGAAGTGGAAGAAGAGCGAGGTAGTACCTGACGGAAGAGCGAGGTAGTACCTGAGAGAGATATCGAGGTAGTACCTGAGCCAAGATATTGAGGTAATACACGAGAGGTAGAGAGATAGAGAGAAGGAATCAGCCATATAATAATAAAACCTTAGCCAAAAAGCTAAGTCGATCACCCACCCGCCTTAATTGAGAGAAAGATAATCCTGTTAGCGGTCGGCGTCAGTCATCCTGGTAGATTAGCAATAAGGTCGGTTCGCAACAATAGTTCCGTCGTCGAAACCGGCAAATCCGACGAAGATGGAAAATCCGACGACGTTCAGAACGACAGTCAACCGTAAATCCGCTGAATTTCACGCGGCAGCCACTAAATTAATAATGACTGACATTGGCGCACACTCAAAGGGAAGCGACCGACTTGAGCTTCCAGATCGACGTGGAAGGTAGAGGACGGCACGAGACGCGTCGGAAACCCGTCGAAAACCGAAGAGCGGAACGCAGTACTCACGTAGATGGAGACTCCAGCGACGTCCAGAACGTAGTCGATCACAGCCGCCTAGCGCTACAACAATAGATAACATGGCGGCGTCCAGCCCGCAGCGGTGAGACCGACTGGATACTTCCAGAACGACGCGAAACAGAAGAGGACGGCTAAAAATCCTCAGCAAACCGACGAACGAGAAGCAGTCCTCATGTCCGGCGCAAAATTCACGGACAGAGCGTCAGCAAATGCCGAGAAAAGACGGCGAAACGAGGCTCAAACAACATGTGCAGGCTGCCGTAGATAGGCGCCAAACACAGAAAAAAATTCTTTTGTCAGACCACTCTAATGGCATTTAATCTTATAGTAACCTGGAACCCTGGTTTCTGATAAAGGAATTTTGGCCACCATTCTCTTCAACCTCTTGTCACGATGAATTCTTCAGGAATGACCTGGTCTTTTGCGGATGGATTTGAAATACCATCGATTGATACCCTTGGGTATTAGAACTGGTGCTATAGAAGTGCATAATAATTATTCTTATTTTATCATTATTATAAAATATAATAATTGGTCTTCCATCATCTATACATAGCGCGATTTAAAATGGCTTAGGAGGCATTGCTGCCTGTGTGAAAAGCCACCATAGGGGCTCTGACGGGGCTTAAATCCGTTCCGTCAGCCTACCGCTCCAGCGCATAGACCACTCTTCCATCTTCCGCACCTATGATGACGATGAGTTTGATACGAGATGACTCCAGATCTTCCTGTCTTTTGTCATGTGTGTTGCTTCATCTAAGCTCGGATTTTGTTTTCCTCGTCTTCTTTTATATTATCTGTCCATCTCTTAGCTTGTCTTCCTAAACTTCTAATTCCTACAATACGACAGTGCAGTGCTATCCAAGGCAGTCTTTCGTACCCCATTTTTGTCGCATTGTCCAAAATACTGTAGTCTTCTCCTTCGGATTTTCGAATTTTGTCTATTTGTGTCCTTCATATTCGTTCTTTCTCTGGTTACTTCGTTCCTGATATTATTATTATTGTTATTATTATTATTATTATTATTATTATTATTATTATTATTATTATTATTATTATTATTATTATTATTATTATTATTATTATTATTTATTATTATTATTATTATTGTTGTTTGCTGCTGCTGTTGTTGTTAAACTGCCAATTTCTTGTGCGCATGGGTTAAATCGAGCCGGATCTCCGATCCGGAACGTCTGGCAAGAGATCCGGCACGGCCGGCATGAGATCTGGAACGTACTTTTTATTCGTTGTGATATTTTGTTTACTTTAGCACTTTGCATGCACGGGACAGAAAAGAAAACTGTGAACTGAAATTTTCGTTTAAAAGGAATAAAAAAGTTGTGAAAGAATTTTGTGGTCGGAGGAAAAATAAGGAGATCCGGCACCTCTGAAAAAGTAATTTAACCACTGCTTGTGCGCCATATTACGAATAATGTCCGGAGCAAGGGCACATTACAGAGTCCAATAAAAATAACTAAATTAAGTCATCAAAAATGAATGGAAAACAATCTAAAGCAGAAGAGAATAAGAGTTTCTAAAGAAATAAGTCTTTAGATTTTTCTTATCTCTTATCTCATTTCTTTCTTATCTCTTCTTGTGATTCCTAACATTCTTCTTAGGCATGCCATTTCGAATGTAAGTACTAAGTATCTTCCTGTCATCTTCTTTCTTCATCTTCCAGCATTGGGATCCGTAGGCCTATACATCTAGATTGGCAATATCATTGTCTTGTACGCCATAGCTTTTGTGTATTTAACTAATACTGCTGATGTCCAAATTTTATTTAATTTCCCTGCACTGGTGCCGCCGCTCATGATGAAATTACTAATTCTGTCGTCAACCGCCGTAAACACGCATTAAAATCATAACAGACCTACTTCGCCAAAGAATTCTTGATTACTTCGCAAAGTTAAAGCCAGGTTCAGAAGATGCAGTGGTCGCCAGTTCCCCTCTAAGTTTCCTTGTCTGTTAACGCCTAACGTACGGAATCGATATCACCGTTAAATATCCTTGTCTTTGTTTAACGAAATTAATAAACCGGCCAGTTAGGCTTAATTAATAAAAGTATAATGTATTTCGTATTAATGTGCAAAAAAGAAAACAGGGACGCTAAAAAAAAAAAAAAAAAAAAAACGGAACCTATTTTTTGATATCACCGTAAAAAAAATTGACGAAAAAAAAAAAAAAAAAAAAAAAAGTATCAGGAAACTCAAACTCTCAAACGGAAAAATTTTTGTAAAAAAGAAATTAATTTTTAAACCGCCCCCAAGAAAATCAGGAACGGCCCACAATGATCCACTAGACCGTCTTCTCATTCTGTTTTTGTTCGCTTATGCTATTATAGAGAAGTTCGGTGATGTCATTTCATTTCCATAGCACTGAGAGCTAGGCCCTACTCTCTTCGATATTACTCTGCCTACTCCAAATACTCCAATCTGTTCACTTCGATGTCTCGTTAGATGAAATATTCTGCGCGTGATTTGCGGTTTCGAAAGCATTGCTTTTGCGAAGACCGAATAGTAATCGCGTGGCGTTTATGGCAGGTCGTCTAACTTTTCTTTCTTTGTATTTCTCTCGGCTGAAGTGTTAGACAAGCTACTTATTCTGCACTGTCTGGCAATCAGTGATTGAGGATGCTCCTCCTTTGCCGGAGATTAGGCATGGTTTGACATTTGCCCGTGGACCGCAAATGGCCTCGAGGAGGGTCGGGGAATTTGAAGTGCGACGTCGAAGCTTGTCGATTTTCCAATATTACTTGGTCGGAAATTTGTCTGGCGAAAGTTTTATTGCTCGTTTGATGTTTGTAGCAATTATCAAATATTCATTTCCTTGCGAAACATTTCACGAACGTATCTCCAGGCAGGCAATTCTCAAATAAGGTTTACATATGTGCATAAGGTTTTGGGGCACCATGTCGCGGGTTTTATGCTCGAGATTCACGGTTACCTCCTCAGCAAACTACTCCTCTACACTTCTGTGGCTTCTGTCTAGAATTAACAGCCTTAGTCTGGCGTCCGGACACTAATTCAACAACTGCTGCCCACTTCAGCCAGGCAACAGATTATTCCGCGGTAATATCCCAATGTCCGGATATAGGATAGGGAGACGGGGCCTATGCTTCACATCTCAAGAGAAGTGGTTAGTTGTGCGAGATGGAACAGTGGCTAACGCACTCTTGAGGTCCGTAGTTCACAGCAGAAACCGCAGCAGAAACTTTTGGGTTGCTTCTGTCCCAAGCGCTCCCAGTCGACTCAGTTGTGAATGAATAGTTCTAAGTAAACCGTGTGCTAAACTGCTAACACAGTCAGAGACGTAGCTAGGTATGGGCAGGATTTTAGGTGAACTGTAAGGCCAAGCAAGACTCCTCTTTCTTCTTTTGAGCCCTCAACGCCATTTGGGCTTGAATTCATAAAGGGACTAGCTTCAGGTTTGAGGCTTAAGCCCCCAAGCCCAGATCCGGTTTCAGCTTACGTCCCTGAATTAAGTGAAAGACAAAAGGCGGATAATATAAGGCTGGCAACCGCCCTCATTCAGCCGTTGCCGTGTGTAACTGAAGGCGCTAACCCTTCGATTCTCCGACGGGGCCGCGCTGGCCTATGGAGTGTAGGCCTACCTTTAGCCTACCTTTTTCGCTTAGAGGAACGTATAGTTCTAGTAAAAATGTAGTTATGGATTATACAGCTGTAGGCTACACAATTATACATTAGATAGAAAAAGCTATAGCAATTGATTTTTCAACGGGTCAATTACGTTCTGGCAATTACAGTTAGTAGTAACATCACAATTATACGGATTTTTGTCAGTTTTACAATTACAATTACAGCCAATTACATTGGAACCAATTACAATTACAAAGATATCAGGTTACAATTACAATTACTTTTCATTCTCTTTCTGCTTCTTTTTTAAAAAGTTTAGTGTCTAAAATAATTAACATAAATTAGTTCAACAAATTCATATAACAGGGCCTATTTAAAAACCGATTAACACAAAGTTTCACAAACCCGCAAATGAGTCAACAAATTCAAATATGACACTAATTCACCACACAACCGGCACTTCACTTTAATTAGCATTTGCATTGGAAACAGCATTATTAAAGTCATCAGACTTTTCAAATAATTTGATATTACTCCTGCTTGATTTACGCTCATCTTTACTGGTAGCTGGCATTAAACTTTATTCACAAAAAGCGCAGATGGGGAAGACAGGAAGTAGACATATGATAAGCTGGTTCCCTTCAATTTGAAAGGGAGTAAAAGTAAATGCCGGTAAGCAAATGGGGACATGGCAACTGACCAGAGCAGTGAGTCCATTTATCCAATAACCGTTTGTGCTTTGACAATTCACTAACCATCCAATGTATTCACTGCCATACATTCATAGACTGACAAGACTTCGGCATAGTGCTCCCGGTTAACTCGAACTGAATGAATAGTTTTTCGGTCAAAACCGAACTAAACTGCGAAACCGCGGTTTTGATCATGCAAATTGGGACGGTTTTATTCCGTTTTAACCCTAGATTAGGGGTTCTTCTTCTTTTAAGCCCCCAAACATTTGGGTTAATTCATTTTGGGGACTTTCAGTTAATGAGGTTAAGCACTAACACCTAGCTATGATCTCTTTTTCAATGCATTAAATGCATTTAATGCATTTTGAAGGCAGTTCAATCAATGCACAGCGTTTTTAAACGCTAAAATAACGAGTGTTGTTCTTCTGGCATGTCTATATTTCTATGATGAGTCAGAGTCTGACGTCATTATTGAAATCAGTAAAGTTCAATTTTAAAATGGCTGTTATGGATTATGTCAGCTGCAGTGCCAGTTTAGTAGATGGAATGCAAATTAGCTCCGGATACCTTCAAAATTAAGGTAGACACCCCCACCCCAAATCCACAATCCTAGAAACGGATTGAGGCTAACGGAGCGGGTTCAAGCCAATTGTTATTGGGACAAGTGGCTTACACACATGCAGTAATGCCTTCTAAGCTACTTTAAATCATTTCTGCTTCTTTTAAAATTAGGCTAAAATATATTAAATTAGTTCATCAATTCATAAAGAGAAGGTGACTTAAATAAAGGGCCGTCCATAAATGACGTCGCGCGAATTTGTCACTTTTTTTTACCCCGTATGTCACGCAACGTCACGCAACGTCGGACCCCTAAAATATGACATTTGCACGGGAAACCCCATTTTAAAAAATCGCGTTACGTCATTTTATTTTTTATTTCTTATTAAAGTCCTTTAAAGGCCATCCTTGTATTTGTTATTCTCGAAAAACCCTGCCGCACAAGACAAAAGAGGTCATAATTGATAGCTCATTTTCCTTTCCAAAAGGCAGTAAAAGCAAAATGAGGTCATAGGTTAGGTTTAACCTATCAACTAACCCTAGGGTTAGTCCATCCCTAACCTAACCTTGTTGCTTTGACAATTCACTAACCATCCGGTTTTTCGGTCCAAACCGAACCGAAACCGACCGAGACTGCTCGAGGTGAAAAGACAGCACTACTCATACATGCTAATACGCTATAAGAACTTATAAAACTCACATTCTTGTAATTGGGTAAATCACTTACAATAGCTAAATTACAATTACAATTACACACTTGACAATTACAATTACAATTACATGTAATCGAACTTTCAACAGATCAATTACAATTACAATTACATTGGCAAAATGTTATTAATTACAATTGAATTACAATTATATTTGTAATTGGCCCATGTCTGTAGCTTGACAAAATTTTCACTTTAAAGGTAGATTTCTTGCATATAGTATTAGGCCTAATGCAAGGACACTCAAACCGCGGTCCCCGGTCCACCAGTGTTTATTCTAACCACCTAGACATGGGGGGGGGTAGTTTAACATTTTGGAGGAACAGACATTGGGGAGGTCATACTAGGCTACATGCCAATTTTTTTGGAGGGGGAGAATTTCAAACTTTGGGGGGATCCTCCCAGAGGTCTGGAATAAACACAGCCGGTCCACAGTCCAGACCGCATGGATGGCTCTTTTGGACCGCCGCAGCTCTTTCAATATTTGCCCGAAACAGTTGAAGAATTCCTTTGGATGCGGTATTAGCCTATAATTAGTAGATCTACACCTTGGACTCGGAGGACTCACACGAAGCGCGACTGACTCGTCCGTAGCCTCACACTGGTTTATGGATAGGCCTATTTAGGCTATTTATCTGCTTATTTCACGGGAAACCGTCTCTGGTCATTCTCTGGCGCTCATCTAGATGTCTAAACCATGTTTAGCCCCACCCATTTTACCGACTCCTGCATTTAGGTAGATCTAAGCGATAAATCGTATCAAGTAATTGACAAGTATGAGACCAATGATCGATGAGGCATATGTATTTCACCGGAATTTATCAATGGCTTTTCGTATATAAAAATCATTTGGATATAAACGTGTTCTGCACTGAAATCTCTACAAGGGGAAAAGTTATGTAGGCCTATCCAAACAACGAGCAGGATATTAGGAAATCGCTGTATAGGCCTAACAAAACAATTAAACAGCAATCCATTTGGTATGTAAAATCTATATCTATCTATCTATCTATCTATCTATCTATCTATCTATCTATCTATCTATCTATCTATCTATCTATCTATCTATCTATCTATCTATCTATCTATATATCTATCTATCTATATCTATATATATATATATATATATATATATATATTTATATTCCATTTTACAGTCTAAAAGTGATGACCTTTTTTAGTTGAAATCAGGCAATAAATTTTTATTGACCTAGTTTGCCTGCTAGGGCCTATCTATCTATCTTTAGGCAATGTCGACATCAATCAATCGATCAATCTTTCTACTATCGGGCAATATCTATCTACATTGACTTTATATATATATATAATATATATATATATATATAGGCATTGTTTAACAATGCCTGAAATTTAGGCAATTCAGATTTTCTAAACATTTTGT
Source organism: Metaphire vulgaris (assembly GCA_018105865.1). Lineage (NCBI taxonomy): Eukaryota > Metazoa > Annelida > Clitellata > Crassiclitellata > Megascolecidae > Metaphire > Metaphire vulgaris. The sequence goes on along the minus strand of CM030840.1, from coordinate 10,685,782 downwards.
TTAACAAAAATTTACTCAGATTTTCTACACATTTTGCCTGAAATCTTTATCTGTGATGGAATAGCAGCAGGTAAATGTCGGCATAGCCTATGTTGACATTACCTACAAATTTCAGGCAATGTCAACATTGCCTGATTTCACACTTTGACTATAACATATATATGTGTGTTTGTGTTATTAATGCTGTAGAACTGTTTTCTATTACTGCTTGTTCCTTTATTTCATTTGAACTCAGTGGCGTAACCAGACTCAAAATGTAACCCGGGCAGCTGACCAAGGGGCTGTCCATAAATTATGTAAACGTTTTTTGGCGAATTTTGACCCCCTTGTCAACACCTGTCAAACTTGTTTAAAACCCCTCCCCTATTTTGTTTACGTAATTTATGAACAATCCCTAACTAAACAGAAATCATTAAAAAAATTTAACATGAGGAATTTAACAATAAGCATCAATCGGTCAGTTAACTTTGAGGAAGTTCAAGTTTCACATGTGCAGGTCATAAGGACTACATACTGTAGCGACATAAAACATAACCAAAATAAACTTAGAAATTATCAGGATCAAATAATGAGAAGTGTACCCGGTACACGTATAACCAAGTAAGCATCCAATTATATTAGATTATAAATGACCCTGAGTTAATTATTAATTATAATACTAATAGATAAAGATGGCTAACTAATTGCCAATAAACGAAACTACCCTGAAGTCAAAGCAATATGCGGCGTTTCTGATCACTGCTGTTCTTGAATTTATTAACGACACTGTCAAGTTTAACCAAATTTCGTTGATGGAAATTAACGCAAGAGAGGTGACAAACGCTTGCTCCGGATGTCATTTTACAAAGGAATTGTAGGAAACAACAGAGCTGGTCCTCTCGGGTCAACGAGGTCAAATCCCAGAGCAGGTGCCACTTTGCTGCTAGGACGGGTTTCCGAACACATTCGTAGCTCGCACAGGTCAAATATACCTCAGGTATCTGCTACCCCTGCAATCACTGCCTATCAGTCACCAGCTCATAAATCTTCAGCATCTGCGACGCCCGAACGTCGTACGCTTCAATTATCACCTTAGATCAGTGATGGGCACAAATTTTTATCCGAGGGCCGCAAAAGTGTCCGTGACGAAAGCCGAGGGTCGCACATTTTTTTCGGCATTTAGAATTAAATTTAAAGTAGGCCTATAGTCTCCAAAACGACTTTAACATAACATGTTAAATGAAAAAGTCAGAGCATTATTTGTTAACGATCAAACGCCAAAGTGAAAATCCAATTTGAATGCTAATTTTCCAGTCGTTGTCAAATGTTTCATATGTTTTAGAGGGCCGCACATTAATGCAATATATTTCGATGTTTGCCCATCCCTGCCTTAGATAGAGTTTCAGAGTCCCATTGAGTAGAGGAAAATGCAGATGGAATAAATCGTCCACTCGGACAGGCGATTACCACCAATTCGATAGGCCTATATCACGTAGATACATAGACCAGCCAAACACAATAACTGTAGCCTAGTATTTACTGCACTTTTAGCTGATATCTGTAACCTGTTGATCACGCTTCCCAGAGACTGTGATTGACTATTAAAATAGTATTGCAATGACATGAATGGCAGTGCAAAAGTAAGCACAACCAAAAATTAACGCCATAATTTTTTGAAATTGCGACGCTCGTTCGAAGACCGGCATAGACAGATCAACGGCTCCACCTTCGTTCCAGAAGTCGAATTCAACTTTATGTTCCACCTCCGTCGAAGACCGTCAAGTTTGGAGAACGCTCTTTCTTGCGCGGAAATCCTGTCCTGTGGAATTCACTGCCGGACTGCGTGTCGTCCCAAATTGAACTTAATAAAGTTTTTGGCAGTTATTAATGTTTCAGAACTGTTTTATATTACTGCTTGCACAGTGTTGCGCGGTAACGAAGTAAAAGTAACGCGGCCATCCTGAGTATACTGTAACGTAGTACTTTTTACTTGTAACGAAGTAAGTTTTTATTCAAATATTAGTACTTTTAATTATGTCTTTCATGTTTTTACATATAAAATTTTCTCATCGCCAAATTTCGATACATTTACTGGAGTATCTGTTTAATTCTTCACAACTTCCCGTGTTTAGTCGTACAGGGTTGACAATGACCAACAAACGTACATGCATGACTGACAGATTGTTTGAAAACTTGATCTTTCTTAGACCTACATGCAATCACAGAGCCGCAGTTAGAGCAGTCGGCGCCCGGGCAAGGTATAAATTCTGCGCCCCTAAATTCCGGTGATGGCCTTTTTGCTTACCCGAGTCTTGGTACAAACAAATTTTTAACCCGTGACAGTCTGAAAACCGGCGATGACCTTTTAGCCTTATCAACAAATTTTCACGCCGGAGGAAAGTGGTATTTTAATATTTAAATACGTGTTGACTGCTGAGGCTTCTGCCTGTTGCTTAAAACAATAATAAAAATGTCAGTTGTTGGATTCCGTCTGTCACGGTACTTTTTACTTTTTTGTAACTTTTGACTTTTACTTGAGTAACTACTTTTATTTAAGTAAAAATGTTACTTGTACTTTTACTTGAGTACTCAAACTCAGTACTTCATACAAACTGTGCTTGCAACGTTTAAGGGGCCATCCATGTGGTTAACCCACCCCTATGCGTACGTACAAATTAGCAAACCCCCTCGCACGGTGAAAATTAATTTTTAGCCATGACCAAACCAGCTTTTGTTTGCTATTAAATTAAAGGTTTTAATATTTTTATAAATTTGAATGTAATTTTTGTTGCAAATGTTTGTGTGATTATACCAGCCTTCTATTTATAAATTTGAATGTGCGTACGTACAACTTCAGTCGTGACCCCTCCCTCCCGTACGCAAAATCGCCTAAATCTCAAGCCCCCCTCGGTGCGTTCGTACTATACGTCCATAAATTACATCATGCGGTTAGGGAAGTCCGGCCATTTGTTACGAAGTGTGACGACGGGGGGAGGGGTTCCGTAAATGTGACGTCACGCAAAAAATAAATTAGGTCATGACCTTTGACATTTTTTGCTTGTCAGGGATATTTTGGAGAGGAAAAATACAATCTTCGAGAGGAAAAAATACAAGGATGTTGTTACGTCATATTTTAGCGGGTCTGACTTTTTTACGACACGTTTACGAAGGGGAGGGGTAAAAAATTGCCCAAATCGCGTAACGTCATTTATAGACGACCCTTTGTCAAGACTTTTCGGAAGGCGAAAGGGATTGGCCCGTTGTGACGTCATATTTTAGGGTCTGACGTTTTGTTACGTCGCGTTACGTGGGGGACTCAAAAAGGTGCCAAAATCGCGTGACGTAATTTATGGACGATCCAAGTCTGCGAAAAAAGGTGCAGGAACCATAAAATTTCTATGGCAGGAACTCTCTTCAACTTCAAGTATCTTGGCGCAACCCTAACAAACTATGGGTAGCCATCATTTACATTTCTATAGCGATTTTTAAATCTTGGCTGACACATAGCCATAGTAGCCAGAAGGGTGCAATGAGGACACAGAGGTATGCCCTGATTTGGTTCTAGACCGGTCAAGAGATTTGTGAAAACCGATGAGAAATCTTCAGTTGAAGGTAGGATGATTGCCAATATGTAGTCACATGGTCTGAAAATACATGTATGCTCCCAATCTCAAAATTTGAATCCAATATTAGGCCAATCCTATCATACAGATTTACAGATGATGCAGCACTATCGGATTCACAGCAGAAATTGCAGAAAATGCTTAATCAAGTAATTAGAGAAAGCGAAAAGAAATGCTTAAAGAGTAAACATCAATATTAAAGATTCTGCATAAGTGATATCGAAGGAGAAATATTTTCCAACTGCGAAATCAACATAAATGGAGAGAAAATTAAGCAAGTCAAGACATTCAAATATCGGGGAAGCTGGTTCACCAGTGATGTTAAAAGTAAATCAGACATAAAACAAAAATAAAAAAGTGGTTTTAAGAAAGATACAGAAAATATCTTGGACTGGAAAGAAAACAAATGAATTAGTAATCAAAATGGCTGGCACACAAAGGAACTGCTATCTACAATACATAAAAACAACTTCAAATTTTTTGGACATATAATTAGGAAGAACGCAATATAGAACCTGATAACCAATGGAAAAATCGAAGGCAAAAGATCAAGAGCAAGACAAAGAATGACATATCAGTACATGTAGTTTAATGACTAATGTAAAGAGGGTGACAACAGAAGTAGAACTCATACAATCTACAAACAAAGAGAGGAAATGTTCCACTCTAAGCACAAACATTACATTAAACTATGCCACATCTGTTTTTAGGTTTGTAGCAAAAAAGTCAACTACCACCACTAGCAAATCCAAATGGAAGCAATTCAAATTGATGAACATTGCTCACATGCCTTACATCCAGCATCTTAGCCCAATGTTTTATAATTTACACTTTACTTTACAATTTACTTTTGTATTTCAAATGACTTTTGTACAGAATATTAATTGGCAAAATCCTTTAATAATGGATTAAACACACACTAAAAACTGTATAATGCCACTCTATGAACTGCACATTTTATTCAACATTTGCTATTACAATATTTGTTTACAGCATCATTCGAAATTACATAATCTTTCCAACAGTCCGAGATGCATTCATTCACAGAGTGCACGTAAATTTTCTGATTTGGTTCCAGTATGATCTGATACATCGTATCATTTATGATGATGGTCTACAGGTCAAGAAAATTACCAGTGGTACTTGACATGACGATGATATTCTGCAAAGAAAGAAAAAAACTTTCACATGTGAGGAGTAATGGTTTTTAAATATGAAATGCAACTATCTAAAAGCTTTGCAAAGTATTTCTAAACTCAACCTCGTGAGTATAAATTCTTGTTGCATTATTGTCAGTCATGCCATCAAACACCATGATGCCGTGTGCTGTCAGCCATGCTGCATTAGTATCATCAGCTGAATGTAGACAGTTGAGACCACCTTTCAAACTCATTAACCTCATAAGTACCGCGTTGACGAGCGCTCCTCATCATATATACCATTGGCACCATAATTTCATCAGCAGCGAAAGGGTTAATGGGCACAGATGGACAATGTGTGAATCCTATTAAACTGGGTGATAGGCAGCGGGATCAGATGTTGACCACCAAGGATCTTATCCAGGATACCCTTCGTTAGGAATTAATGTCCCATTACAACTTAAATTTATTAATCATGTTGGCTTCATCTTTCATCTGTCTGCTGAAACTCATTGTACAAAAGGTACAAATAAAATTTGTTTAGTGACTTTTGTGAAACACAGTCACTTCCTGGCGTCTTGCCTCTCATTAACGTCTGTAACAGTGAGCTCAGGATGTTAATTGTCATTAATTTCCAATGATAGAAGCATTAATGCTCCAGCTCACTTAAAACTGTATATCCATTCATTTCACCTCAAGGTCTTCAGTGATTAACCATGTACCAAAAACTGAAAACTGAAATAGAACTAAATAGAACTGTGAAGCAATATGGAAGCAAGCATAGTATCCAATGAAAATAATGAAATAAATTATCAAGAACTTAATTTTAGTATCTTAAGTTGATGATGATGCAAATCAGCTATCCAACTATAGATTTGTTATATACAACAGTTGAAGCAAAGCTAATTTTTTTAAACATATCAAATAAAGAAAATTACAATTTTCTGGGAACATCATCAGGAAAAATGAAGCTACGATAGAAAGCTCTATAATTACCTACTGGTCTTACAGAAGGGAAAAGAAATAGTCCGACCAAGAAAACGTTGGATGGGCAACATAATGAAATGGTCAAACTTAATGGCAAAGCAATTATGGAAGCATCAGGAGACAGAATACTGTGGAGATCAATTGTTTGTCTTGTGACTATCTGTCACTAAGTGATGACAGCTTTTGATTTGACATAACTTGAGTTTGAAAGCTGCTGGCCTATCCCAATCTCAAAACAAAGTACATTAAAACCTTGGTATCTCACCACAGTTTGTATTGGCACATTTTGTGCAAGACACAAGGTTGGCAGCTCAACAGGGGCAATGGGAAAACAAAGATGAGCCCTCACACCAATAACTAGAGAGTTTTATCGACGCAAGTCCTGGAATTTGAGCAGTACACAATTCTAAATCTAAGCAGGCATCACATTCAAAGAACTCAGTGAAGTGAACAGCAGAAACTGGTACAACAGTAGGAATCACAAGTAGTTGACTGGCACAGAGCTACTAGGCTGGTGATAGTAAAGTGATGCATGTTTGACTGAATCAGTCATTCAGCAGGTGGGAGGCACGAAACAGTCAAATGGCAGTTGTTGTTAACAAAAATGCTATCTACAAATATAAGTATGTAATATTTAGTCCTTGGTTAAGTCAGTTTCATCGAATTGCAATCAAATTGTAGGCTTACCAATTATGGAAGCCAACTTCATTAATAATTTTAACAGCTTTACTACTGAATATGCGATGAAAGCCATGGCAATAGTACGGTTATCTGGCCAGAGGTGAGATCCAAAGGATGGTCACTTTGCACAATAGGAACATACTCATTGACTTAGTGGTGAGGGTGATAGGCACGAATGGTGGCTTTTCAAGGCAAAATACATGGCAGTAAATCCGTTCCAGCCAGTGTTTACTCTAGGCCTTCTGGGGGATTCCCCCAAAGTTAAAAATTCCCCAAATTTTTCATGTGTTGCATGGGGATGAAAATCCCCCAAAGTGTGTGACGGGGAGGGTTTATTTCGTGAAGAGAGGGAAAATGTTAGGATGACAATTATTTTGCTTGGCAGGGCATTCGAGAAGGGTAAAAAAGCTAAAAATATCAGGAAGATGACAGGATGACGGATGACTTTTTTTGCTTGCCACCACATTTTTGAAGGAAGATAACCTTTTTTTGCTTGTCAAGGTTTTTGGAGACTCAAACCTTCTCCCCCAAAATATTTCAAAATCCCCCCTAATGTCAAGGTGGCCAGAATAAACACTGGTTCCAGCATTAAGCATGGTGAGAAGCAAGTTTGGCGGTTTAATGAGAATGGGGCAATGAGGTTTCACTGCATCGTCCAATTTTTAAAAATTCTCACATATTCTAGAAACAGAAAGATAAAATATCATTATCAAAAATGCTTGGTTATGACCTCAAATAGTTTGTGGAAAGGTATTTAAAATGTCCAAATAAAAAACCACCCACATGTGCAATTGTGCACCTTAAACATATAATAACAATTGCACCTTAAACATATAATAAGCATTTCATGAAATTAATCATGAGGACCGGACCTGCACGATTATTTGGCCAAATAGATTTACACAATGACTTTGATTATCAGTTACCTATACTCTATGATAATAAGACAGATCTGGTATCATTCACAACTTATTTAAAACAGACTGAAGTGGTTTAACCCTTTTGCCCCTGAGACCCCTGTAACCAATACATAATAAAGCCTAAATATTGACCTTACGGGAAGTTACGGGCAAAATGGTTAAGCCGCAGCATTTAGTAAAATAGCATCATAAAATAGCAAAAGAAAATTTGAGAGACATTGACAAAATCTTTCCAAACAATACAATTCAAAAGTAAAGCCAACAGCTGATGTACTTACTAAGGTGAGGATACTGGTTGATGTAATAGAAGAGTGACAAGGCCATGACTGCCTGTACAAATGGAGCCATGCCTGGCTTCTTCACCTGAACCCAATTCAAATTCCACTTCCAAAAACCTTAATTAAAAACAAAACACACAACAAAATAAATAATTGACAAAAATTTGAATTTAAAAATAAAAAGTAATATTTTAGAGATCTAATAATTCTATATATAGACTGCCTTTCAACTAAACTCAGAAGCAGTTACCTCTGCCAATGGCTCTTCCAACGGCAAGTGGATGGTAATTACGACGACCAAACCACTTGAGTAATTCTCCCAGCTTCACCTGACTGAAAGATGTATCAGCTGCAAAAAACATCAACATAATCCTAAATTTTTAACACATACAGTGCTGGCCCAAACATTCTGGGTGGGCCAATCATTGTGTTACAGCCCATAAAATATAAGATGTATATATATATATATATATATATATATATATATATATATATATATATATATGTAATAGAAGAGTGACAAGGCCATGACTGCCTGTACAAATGTATATATATTTTATATATATGTAATTATATATAAAACTATATATATAATTATATATATTATTATTAACTTTGATGATTAATATAGCGCTATACTCAAGACAGAGCCTATGTCAAGAGCATTTCACACCTTACACTCATATGATTGTCTAAACAGATACGTCTTAAGGTTCTTCGCGAACTGGGTGCTAGTGATCAAGTTAGTCACATAGTCAGGGAGAACATTCAAGAGGATTGGATTCCCCACGTAACCAATCTTTCGCCAAGTTTCTCTTTGACGGAGGACAGATGACCAGAACACAACGGCTGGATCGAAGACCCCAACTGCCTTTAGATGTGAGGTGGAGTCATACGAGCGACACCAGATAGTCCGGCCAAGTGGGATCATTTAGTGCCCTGTACGTAATCCCATATATATACAGTATATATACACACACACACACACACACACACATCCCGGTCCCAGCAGAGAGCCATATTTCATATATTTGAGACACAAAAATGTGTCCTGGGCATTGAATGTTTTAATAAAATCAGTGATACACAGTATGCACGCATGTGCACCCACACATATGCATGGGTTTGCTTGCATGCACGCACGCATGCACGCACACACAATCAACTGCTCTGGACTGGAGATGCTTCAACAATTGAATTCTAACATGACTCACTATAAATGACATCTCACTCAAGCTTTAAATCTGACCACCAAAATTCAGTATGGTAAACTTCCAGTTTACTGTATTTCCATGTATATAAGACGCATCTTATATAAAATTTTACATACCCAACACTCTGGATGCGTCTTATAATCAGGGGTATTCTTATCAAATTTTTTTATACAGAAAGGACTGGCATCTCTGCAAAATTTTTTCACATAGTTAACAGATGCCTCTAATTATTTTTAGACAAATGAATGGTAAAATTGTGAACTAAATTTTTCGTCAGAATGAGATCTAAGCTTAGTAGGTAGGTAGCTTAAAAATTCTTTATACCTTACATTCTTTGCTCGTCTAACTCTACCTAAACAGTCTTGAAATTAAGCTTCAAATCAACTGATGATAATATAACAGAACTGTGACATGCATTTAATACATCAATATGAGACATATTTCACAAAGAAACACTATGCAATTAATGAATGTATATCGGTATGTGTGAATAACAGATAAAGTGCCATCCTTAAATATTTCTAATGCTTTTAACACATACTTTAAAAATTAAACTAGCATGCATTTGTCGCTCTGATAATAGAAGAGTCTCAACCAATAATATTGGGTTTGGGAGACTTACCATATTTTGAATCATACGATCAGAGCAAGATATCTATCATATTAAAATCCTTCCTCTGTGCCTCTGTTACCTTCAAGCGTTCTGATTGGTTGACTATTGGTAACCAAACAGCGGTTTAGTTTAACTGTTCTGTCAGATTCAAGCGTTTGATTGGTTGCGTACAGTTTAACTGTTCTGTTCAGATTCATTGCAGCGTCGTTCTGATTGGTTTGCAATACCAAACAGTTTAGTGGTAACCAAGCGTTTTGATGGAAGCACGTTCAGTTGTTCATTGCAGCGTCTAAGTGTACAACGTCGCGACGCGTTGGTGGGCAATGTTTGAAGACGACGTTGCTATTGGTAACCAAACGGTTTAGTCAAAGAAGCGTTTGACGAAGCGTACGTTCAATTGTTCATTGCAGCGTCATAACGTGTACGTCGCGATGTGTTGGTGGGCGTAGCTTGAGGAAGTTGTGCAATTTTAATGTACACAAAAAATACATGTACAGCGTCACAAATGGTCACAGGTGGGTGATTTTAACGTACATAGGCCTAATTATTACGTGGCGCAGAGCTTGGCTAGGTGGCGTATGTACATCATTGAAACGTTGTTCAGCATGAATTCAATGATTGGGTATTAGGTATAGGTATTGGATTAGTATTATCCTGCACTGCGAGCGAAGCGAGATTCCAAAAACAGATTCCGCCAAAAAACCAAACAACCAAACGAGGCCCAAAAAAACAGATTGGGTTGGAAAAACCCACACTGGCAACACTGCCCATAGACGTGCGGCAATGACGCCGTATATTCGAGCAGCTGCTAACAATAGACGAGAAATGCAAATTCTCCACAATAGTATTATCCTGCATTGCGAGCGAAGCGAGCATCATTCTAGTATTATAATTGTTTCTTTGACATCCCTATGATGTCAGACTATTGGTGTGTCCTATATATGTGGGCATCTTATCCATAATATTCATACACAAATCGTCAAAACCTATGTCTTATACTTGGGTGTGTTTTATATTTGGGTGCATCTTATATGTGTGAAAATATGATAATGAACTTGAATCCATAAAACAGCTAAAGCTAGAAAACCATGAAAAACACTTTAATATTACTTTAAGAAATACTTAGTTACTGGCATATCAAGAAAACACAACATTTAAGCAAAAATAGCAAAACCATGTAGCAATTCAGCCATTTTGTCTACATATTGTAATGTTTATGATTTATAAAAATGGCAGTGTTAATGCCCCACTTCACAGAAAATAAATAAAAAATATATCTTCTAAACTACATGGTTGTCAGATATGCAAATAAGAAAACATGTAAAGATGTTGCATCTTTGTATGCATTAAGAAAAACATATGCATTTTGAAAAACACACTTCTACAGATGCAAATCCTCGTCTTACAAACTCCGTGGTCTTAACGATCAGGAGCGGCACTGGGGGAGGGCGGGGGCCCGTGGGTCCGAACCCACCCAGCCTTGGGCAGGGGCACCCGAGCAAATAGTGCAAATCCACAGAGAAATTTTGTTTTTTGGGAGAGGGGTAGTCCTAGCCGGGTACTGGTTGTGTAGATTGCATTACACCCACCCAGCCGAAAAACCCCAGCGCCCCCCTGCTAAAAATACATTATTTCCAAAGTAAAGCAGTAACTGCTATTTCTAACAAAGCCTTGAAAGTAAAGCAATAATAAGATGGCCTTATACTAGTTCCAATACATTGATAAGCTGCTAAATTTGCTATAATAAATTAATACTGAAGTTCTGATAAAACTTCTTTCTCCTCGATAACAGATACTCAAAATAACTTCATTGAAGTCATAATTGAGCCTGGTTTCTACTGATTTATTTCTTTATAATATGTTCTGTGACGTTGGGTAACTAAACTGGAATATTACCCAAAATTCATCAGCACTGCAAGATAGCCAGCGGTTACTTCCAGTCTTAGAGACTCGTTGGTCTAGACTCTAGACGTACCCGTAACAACTGCAGCCACCAAAACTGACAACATCAGTTCGAGACACTACGATTTCTCATTGAAATATTTCACACGCACAAAATATTCAACACATTTCTCAACCGAAATAATAAATAACTCCGTTTTTGCACTACAACTGCGCTAGAATTATAGAATTCAGACCCGAACCATAAAGACAGTAAACTAAATTAAATGAATTTAAATGAAATGACCTTGCGCGATGAATAGTTGGGTGACTATGCAAAAATCTAAACTCCATAAAAACTAAAGGCAACTTACGCAAATTGCCCAAAAAAAGCGCGACGGATTGCAAAAAGGTCAACAAACCTAAAGCGTTGAACTCCGGAGGATATTCGCCGATGCCCAAGACCATCGTCGGTCCAGTGAAAAGCTTTCCAACTGAAAATAATAATGAAAAACTGATCCTCAACACGTCCAGTACTCCAGTCACCTTCGACGCGAAACCTCGGATCGGACCATCTGTCACGCGGTTTCAGAAAATCACTGCCACGCAATTTTTTAGAAGTTTTGCAAATATTGAACATTTTTACTAAAAACCAGATCTGACTTTCCACTTTGCCCTTTACCCCCTAAAAGCCATTTTGTAAAAACAAGTTCACAAAAGGTACAAAAGGATGATAAAATTCATCAAAAATCATGAAAAACTTGGGAAATTTTTGAAAAATTTTGTAACTTCCTCTCCAAAAAGTCTTGACAAGAAAAAAGAATCGTCGTCGACGTCAAGTAAACTGTATCTTATTCAAATGTTAACAGAGTCCTGACAAACAAGCAAAAAAGGTTGTCATTTGTCAACAAGCATGGAGTTGGGTGACATCTGAAAACGCTAACTAATTTTTTCTAGGTTTCACTGTATAAATCAGGCAATTTTATAAAATTTTAGGAGATTTAACAAAACAGACTCTCCGCCAAAATACCAAACAATCAGACGAGGCCCAAAAACCAGATTGGTTGGAAAAAACCCACACTGGCAAAACTGTCTCAAAGCTCATTCACAACTTGCACTGTCTGCAGTCTGCACTCTGCACGCCTCTAGCCGTCGATAGGTTGAACATTTTGAAAAAAACCAGCCGTTACGTAAAAAGCCAGAAAAACAAGTTACAGTAAAGTAAAGTAAAAGATGATAAAATTCATCAAAATCATGAAAAACACAGCAGAAAAGCTGCTTATTCTTATGCGCTTAATCTTTCTTGAAATAGCTAAGGCAGGGTGGTTTGTCGGCCGGGCAAACTGTTTCCATGAGGCGGCGGGTCAGGTTGTTATTGCTATGGGGGAAATGACTTTTGGAATAGAAAGGTTTTAAGTTTAGACCTAAAGGCTTGAGGAGACAGAGAGTAAATAAAGTAAAGTAAAATCGTGTGGATTTATATAGCGCTTTAGTAGCAGCACAACAGTAGCTGCTTATTCATACGCGCTCAGCCTATCTTAAAATAGCTATGGGAGAGGTGAAAAATCAGCCAGACATTAGTCAATATCCGAAGGGCAGTGAGGCTAGAACGCTAGATAGTTACAGGCTTACAGCTATGGAGGATATGATTTAAGAAAAAGGAAGGATTTAAGCTTAGATACGGACTTAAGGAGATAATGCAGGAATTATAAGAAGTTGAGGATTCAGATTTTATTGTTTGAAAGTGTCCAAGTTTGCGGGGGAAAGCTGGGATAGAGTTCCAAAGTTCAGGTGCAGCGTATGAGAATGAACGGCTGCAAATTTTCAAGAATGACTGATTTAGGGGCCATGAAAGAGTGAGATGAGATGTGGATCATATGGGTCGGGGAGGCTGAGGTGTTAGAAGTGCTCTCTGGTAGACAGGTTTTGATGACTGAAGTGAGCTATACGCAGTGGCGGGGCCACGGGGGGGGTTTGAACCCCCCCACTTGCCATCGGGCCACCCGTGAGATTCGTGAAAAATTGCAGAGAAAAATTTTGGTGAGAGGTAGGGGTAGGGGGATGATTGAGAATCGGTTCTACTAATCAAAAGTATCAAGCGTTCTCAACTGTATAGGCCTATATCTACAGGATGGCGTTGCGGGCTTAAACGTTTGTTTGTTCACAAGAATCGTACATCGGATATTGAAAAGCTCATAAACACCTTTGCTGAACGACTGGATAGACGAGAAAAGTTCTATTAAATGCAGTGTTATATATTTGAGACCAGAAGCAATTGGGTGACCCGTCAAATGCGCGACCGACATTTGCGCGCCGACATTTGCGCGATATTACGTTAGTTGATATTATTGGGGTTAGGGCAGTGGCGAGCGTGATTTGGGGCCCGGGGCATCTTTGTCATGGGGGCCTATTAAGGTCATCAGCCTCCTTTTACCCCTTGAAAAAGGTCGCCGGCACGTTTCTGGTTACGGTTAGCCTAACCTAACCTTAGGGTTAGCTTAGACCCTCTTTGGGGCCCCGCCCGGGGGCAGTCAACAGTGTGAGGGTTTGCTTTGGGTTATGGTTAGAGTTAGAGTGAGGGTTTGACTTTGGGTTATGATTAAGACTATAGTTACTAAAGCACGGATGACTTATACTGTAATTTATGGCGCAATTCGAGCTTCCTCGAAATACGCGCTAATGTCGGCCAGTGATGGGCATTAGTTAACTAAAATAGTTATAACTATTAGTTTAACTGGAAAAATTTAGTTGAGGCAATATTTTAACTACTTTTTTCTTAACTAGTTAAAGCAATAGTTTAACTACTTTTTAAAATAGTTAGGCTACAACTAGAAGTTTAACTACTATTTTGCCAACTTTTTTATTATAATGCTTATTTCTTATTGCACTCTGTACTGAAACATGACAATGAATTACACTAGTGTTGCTGACATTGTTGTCGAACCTTCTGATAGTTAATCACATTGTTCGATGCAAGTACCTCCTGCATAAGCCTTCAGGGGCGGTTCTACGTTGTGGATGGCTGGGGATGCATCCCTCCACCAGCCCACCATAAATGCATGTGTGGCATTGATGAATTTCTGAGAAAAACATTTGGTATTTATTTCTTGGTAGTACTTTGGTTTAACAATTTACTTAACTACAGTTCATTTTGCACTCTGACTCTGTACAACCAGACTAATATCGCTTTTATGCATTGCTAATTCTCAACATTATATTTTATAAATCTAATCTACAGATTCCTTCTAAACCGTTTGCATGTAATTTCTTTGACAATTGGCTGTATCTTTCCTAGAAATTCATTGCATCCACCACCGAGAGTGCTTGCAACCGCCACTGTAAGCCTTCATAGATTACAGCGAGTTCTTTTTGTTAAATTGAAAGGAGTCGAATAATGAAAAATTTACAAAAAAAGTTGCAAAATAGTTGGAAATAGTTTAACTACCTTAAAAAAGTTTAGCTAAACTTTTTGGGAAAATTTTAACTAATAGTTAAAATAATAGTTTAACTACAAATATTTAGTTAAAAATAAAGTTTAGTTTAACTACTTTTTTCCCAACTATAGTGCCCATCACTGATGTCGGCGCGCAAATGTCTGTCGCGCAAATGCCGGTGAACCAGCAATTGTACAAGACCTATAACTGAACCATGATTGATTGTATTGGATGTCTGTTAATTGCTATGGCTTAACTAGCCTGCTGCTTTTTAACTAGTAACAGTGGTTTTAAGTTTTCATCAGCAATTTATTTGCCTGCTGTCTACTTTTTGTCGCCTTTTGCCACTTGTGAGTTGTGACACTGAATAGATTTACAACGATTTAAAACAAGATTTCAAGATTTGATTGAGCAGTAGGCCTAGCACCTACCACTCGACTCTTACTCTTAGTAGCATTGACACTAGTATGGGCCAAAGACAAGTAATTTTTGACTTAGCACGCACATAATCGAAGCAGAATAATTTGAAATTGACTTAAACATAAGAAATTACAGACATGGAACCTATTGATGCCAGACCTGTGATTTTGTGTCCAAAATGCTCTAAAACACACGTATACAGGAGCATCTACGATTTCAACATTTTTTCCGGGGGAGAAACCCCCGGACCCCCGTTCCAAGGAAGGCCGCGCTAGACGCGGCCAGAGAGGGAAGTGTCTAACGCGTGGGAATGGGAGGAAGCAGAGGCTAATTCTAAGATTATCAATTTGAGGTTATTTTAGGGTTATCCCTAACTCTAACCCTAGGTTTAACCCTAACCCCCTCCCCACTCTCAAACGTCTGGCGCCGCCCCTGGCTATACGTAAGTGTTAGCCTATATTATCTTAAATTATTAGGCCTATATTAAATTATCATTAAATTATTATATTAAAGAGGCATCGGTTCGAAGAAATTTGAGGCCTCGACTCAAAGGTTGAAGATAGGATTTCTTCCTAAATGTTCTTTATAGAATCTAGGTCTTTTCATAGACTTGTGGCAAATTATAGGAATTCACAGCGTGGAAGCTAGGTATAGTTGCAATAGACGTGTCTATATCGATTTTTCCATTTCTTAAAATGTCGTGATTTCGATATCGATCTCTTTCAGCGATATTTACATATCTGAAATAGAGCTAAGTCAAACTGTAGGCCTGCAGTTCAGTCCGCGAACAACAGGGTAGCGATCTAATGGGCGATAGGCCAAACCAACCAGGTATGTGACGACATCGGATCGCGGTCTAGTCGCGCGGCCGGGATTCTGTCAGTCGCGGGCGGCTTTCGTCGCCGCATCTGCCGAATCGGCGGCGTTTGCTTCACGTTCAACTTCACGACAGTCAGACGGTGTCCGCAGCTGCCGGGCATTGTTTAATCTAGACTCCTGGACTACGGGGAGGGGGACTGACAAAACCAGGGGAAACTGACAAAGCCGGGGGAATTCTGCAATGGGACTGCTGTTAGTTGATGTAGTATGCCAAAATTTCCGGGGGGAATTTGAAATTTCCGGGGGAAGGGCAATTTTCCCCGGAAACGGCCTCCGGCAACGGCCTAGATTAAACCCTGCTGCCGGGCAGGCCGCATACTGATGATAGGGTCCCAATTCTCCTCTTCAGGCCTCTCACTTTCCGATATGGCTCCTGCCTTTTCAGTGGGACATTTACAAGTTAATAACAACTTTTGAAGTTCTGTCTTATCGCCGGCCGCCGCTTGGTCTTAACGCTTTAGGCATTTTTAATGCACGTTCTTGGTCAGACTTTAATTAAGTTTGTGCTGCGCCTCTTCATTCTCGCCACCGCTAGTGTGCTTTTTTTTAGCACAAAACGTTTTGATAGCAAAATTAGCCCTTCCACGTACTCAACAAAACTCTAGTTTCCCTCCAGGTTCTGGGCAAGATGCTTAGTGTCCATGATCGTATGTCTGGCGTGATGAAGACTGAAAACTCACAATGCAAACCAAGGATGTTTCTACACCCCCAGCAGGGAGATTACACCCCCAGTTTGAGACAGACATCCTCCTGCCCCTACACCCATTCCAAAGGGTGATGTTGGCTATCACCAAAACAGATTGATGTTAAACTACAGTGTATTCATTTAAAACAGTGGTTCTTAACCCTCTTTGCCTCGAGGCCCACTTTTTACGTTCAAAAATTTCTCGCGGACTACCTGATAATTTGAGCAGTCATCTGGTCCTGAAAACGGTGATGACCTTTCGTTCTTTTTTGCTTGTCAGACTCTTTCACGTTGAAAATGCACATTAATACACACAAAATGTTTTCGTGCTGATGACCTGTTTTGCCCGTCGCACTTTTCAGATTTTTCACCTGGAAAAGATATGTCTAATTTTTATTTACGTTTTCAGACTTCCCCGCGGACCACTAGGCCCCTTCTCGCGGACTACTTGTGGTCCGCGGACCACTGGTTGAGAACCACTGATTTAAAATTCTTAAGGGGTAAATTCCCTTCCGGTTATTGAAACTTGAGCCACTCTGACTCAAAAATTAGAATAGACCGTATGAAAACGGAAGAGGTGACAATGGAAATCATATTTTGACTTGTATTTTCCTTCTTCCGGGGGCCAAGCATCGAACCCCGCCACATCCCCGCCCAATTCTATTCCCCCTAAGTCTAAGAAGTCTAGATGAAGTACTGGACATTGACACATCCTGCAATCATGCTATTTCTCAGGAATTTGCGTTGGGGTGTCCCATAATTGCAGAGGGATGCCTGCTTGCAATTATGGGACATCCCCCGAACGCAAATTCCTGGGAAATAGTCTGATGCAAGCTGTGTTAGCATATATCATGGAAGTCCCTAGCGCCGAGGTTAAGACAACTGAATGCTTGTTTCAAAAGATACGATCGTCAAACTTATTTCAAAAATTGATTTGAATTTATGAAAAACTTGCCTTTGGCGCTCATTTCGTCGAGTTTCTGGGCCTAAATGGAAATGACACCATAATATTTGAAAACACTGTGTGAACTTTTCCACTTTCTAGTATTATCTAGGTCTACATGTTTTCATGAATATTAGAGCCAAAAGAGGTCTTCTATCACTAGTATCACATAATTATGTTAACTGCGCATATTTGAGCCTAATAATTTCACACTTTGTTTTTGAGCAACAAAAAATGGTTTGAATAATCTTGACCTGGATTCAATGGCGTGCAGAGACTCCAGAGAGTGGTGGGCGCCTGGGGACAAGTCGATAAAAAATGTTTGACGAGCAAAAAGGTAAAAAGGTCGCCAGGTCAATTTTGCCGCCCCCATCTTGTCTGCGCCCGGGGCTACAGCCCCACAGACTCCCCACTCTGCACGCCACTGCCTGGATCTCTATTTGTTTTAATCCGGCACTGGTTATCACTAAAAATGAGAAATGGGAAAAGTCAATATCTTTCACACGCTCAGACAAAACGCATCGTGCGCCGCTGAGTTAAGTAATGAAAAGAATCTGGAGAATCGTTCGATGCGAGGCCTCTTCGGCTCGACGGTCATCGTCTGACAATTATTATCAGCTGTCTGGCCTTCATTTGGCTGTTTTTCAAGGGAAGCAGCCGTCACGTATAGGCCTATGAGAGAATCGCTTAGTTATGATTATGATTGTCTCGGCTTTCGATAGATCAACGGCGCTTGCTCTCTGTTTGACTGATTGTAATGACTGTCGGTCTGCCCGCTTGCTCGCTTCTACCAAGGCTGCCTGATACCACGCTGCTGTCAGGTGCAGAGGCGATACGTCCGCACCGGCAGCGCAGAGAGAAGGCATCCCCGTTTAATGGGTCGGAGCTTCGCTGACGCCGCCGCCGCCGCCGCCGCCACCGCCACCGCCACCGCCGCTGGCCGTTGTGTTACCGTCGAGTACAAGCGCGTGCTTGTATGCCGCTGCGCTGTCCGACACCAATACAGCCGTTTGCCCGGGCGTCTAACACGAAGCCAGTTGATCTGAGAGCCCCGCAGCCGCCGCCGACGACGCCGCCGCCGCTGCGAGTGAATGCCTTGTGAGAGCGTTCGCGGCGGCGGCGGCGGTAGAACCGGCGAAGGAGGAGAAAGACAGATAGGGAGTACGGCGCTTCGAAGCGTTGATGGGAGCGTGTTACCGTTACGCTGAAAGCGATAGAGGTCGCTGTTAGAACGACGTTGTTACCGGCAACGACGACAGCGACGACCATAGCAGAACCCCGTTCAGTCGTCAACGGAGACCGAGGACGAGGAGGAGGCGGAGGAGGAGGAGGAGGAGGAGGAGGAGGGGGCAGTTGAATCGTTTCTTTCGTCGCACTTTGAACAACAGCTTCCGATGGTGAATGGTTGACTACTCTATTTGAACATCGTTTACCAAATGTGGGAATCGCACCTGCATAAGTCGATTGCTCGCTCGTCGTTTCTTCTTTGCAGACACTGAGATTATGTCCATCGGGAATTGTAGGACTAAGCGATTGATGGCCGCTATTTTCCGCTGTCGTAGATGGATGCCTTGTGATCGGCTTCCAGCTCTTTTGTGGCTTTAGGCCTACTCGCAGACATCTGTGGAGCGTAAATGAAAGCCTTAAAATTAAAATATCTTTAATAAATTAACACATGCAGTGTCGTATAAAACAAATGAAATAGCTCACAAAATGATCCGAAGTTTTTGAGACTTCTTGATAGCCTTAGACCTCCACTATTTCTGAATTTATTGATTGACGAGACTGCTATCACATCACAGGACGTAATCATTCACCATAGTTAACTATTTAGCCTTAGCCCCTTAGGCCCCTAGGCCTACTGATTATTTGGTGGCAGATTTGGTATAATAGGTGAGAGTCGTGTTTTGGATTTACAGTCCGTGATCAGTGCAGCGACAAGTATAATTGGCTGTTGAAGCGATATAAGCGCAACTTAAATCGGCGTCGGCGTCGTCGGTGGTGGTCAACTGCCCTTACGGTCTCTGTCTGTTCGGTCGACGGATGAGCGTAATTGTTTTCGAAGCCACTCGAGTAGAACGGATGGGACGGCGTCGTTGTCTTCGATCGAAGGCGGTCGCCGCTGCCGCAGTGGCAGCGTGACCGATTGCGGTCGTTTTTGTGACACTTTTGTTAGACGCACAGGCGATCGCCCGTCCCTCCGCCGCCGCCGCCGCTCCGTCCTTTGACCCGCGTACTACGGTCGTTCAATCGATAGACGTTTGATGACGGCTGGTAGTGCCTGGCGGGATGAATGATAATAGAGTAAGTCGAGATTAGCCGAGAAATACGCCTGCGCTGAGCAGGATAATCGCAGCAGCATCACCCAAGTCCACGGCGGCATTGATTATCATACCGCTGTACACGCGTGCCTCTTCGCGGTGCTTGAAAGAAAGAATAGGTCTGGTTGTTGCCAGCATTTTGATGTCCGGCCTCTATTATGATGCATGCATGACTCGAATTGGCAAAGGGTTTCATAGGTCAGGGTGATGCCTAATGTGTGAGACTTCCTTAGCCAACAAGTTTGCAGTTTTTTTAAAATAGAAAAGCCATTTTAATGTGGCATTCTAAAATGGTGCAGATATTGGTAGAGTTGTTGATAATTATGGTGCTTTAATTCCCAAGTTGTTCAGTTTAAGGGACTGGCTGCAGTGATATTTAATAATAATGGTTTATTAAATGGACGTATGAATCGGTATGATGCTCTACACACCAGCATGTTTTGTGATTGATAGCTTTGGTTTTCATTCTGAATAAAAGAATGAAAATTTGTATTCAACTCATAAGAATGTGAGTAGTTCAAAATGGCTTATGGAAATTAATTTCATAGTGTTCTTGGTTTATTTCTGCATTTTCTATTTGATGCTGTTTTAATTCTTTTCAGCTGTCTTAAAGACAGATTTAACACTGATAATGACCAGTTTTGTGAGGAATATGATGATGTAGGAACATTTAGGGAGTTTACTAATAATAATAACATGAGTCGGGCCTGCTGAGAGAAATTCTGGGCCCTTGGGCAGAAGGGCCGGCGGACCCTTGACAAGTCACAAATCCGGGAAAAATTGCTGACAACCTTTTTTGCTTTTTATTGATTTCACGGACGAATGAACAAACAATATGTGTTTTTTCTTTTTTTTGCTTATCGCGCTTTTTCATGCTGTTTATCATGCCTCGATGCCTGCCCCTCCTTTTACTCACCGGGCCCCTGTGCACTTACCATGTTGACCTTTTTTTGTGTTATTATTGTTGATATTACATCTTCATCATCGGCCCAGGCCCCCTCCAGGCCGCCAGGCCCCTGTGCATTTGCCCCCTATCCCCTCTCGGCGGCCCTGACATGAGTTTCAAGTAATACTGGATTGTTTACCATAAGATACTTTGGACTGCACACAGTGATATTTCAGTGAACTGAAACTGAATAGAAACTTTTGAAACTGAAACTGAAACTGAAATTATTTCCCGAACTGAAACTGAATATAAACTGAAATTGGCAACCATAAAACTGAAACTGAATAGAAACTGAAATTATTTCCAACTGAAATTGTTAGTAAAACTGAAATTTTTCTAAAGGTCTTTTGGATTTAAATACACAACTTACCCGCTGAGCCTGATTTTGAAAGCGCCAGTCCGTAAAAGAAATTTTACTTTACCTACTTACTTTATCACAAAACTATGCAATGCACTAATTACTCGGACATTCTTCAAACTGACTCACAGCCAATGTCATATATTCTGCCATCACTTCTAAATTTGGAGTGTCACCTTCACCATTATTTTTTTAAAGAAAGCTCATAGGCCTAATGCTCTCTGATTTCACAAGTCGCTTTTCTACAGTTCTTGATCCCCAGTCATTTCAATTTAATCCTATCCCTGTTGCTGCTTGTCTACTTGACCATACTGTGGCTTCAGTGCTACTGGCATCTCGTGAAACAGAACAGCTACTGGCGGCAGCAAAATCATACATAATAATAAGTTGATGATAGCATCTGAAACACCTACCGCCTATCCGCTAATCCTACAGTGTCTTCCATTCAAGGCCAGCTGGACAACTACTTGTCAGAACTTCAGCAATACTCTGAAGATGAAGATGCACTGACTTTCTTCGTGCATCCCATGCTCAATTAGCAGATCTGGCTGAAGATTTAATCACTGCACCTGCCTAACAGGCCCCTATGTTGAGCGTATCTTCTCACTGTGTGGCTTGTTAACAGCTGGGAAAGAGTCGCCTCACCAAAAATTTAGAAAATGAGTCTTCTTAAAACTAAATGCACATTGGATTTAACTTAGATACTTAACTTACTGTAGTTACTTAACTGAACAGAACAATTGTTACTTGCCACTTATTGAATGTTGAAAATGATTATCAGCTGTTAACTGAAACTGAATAGAAACTGAATTTTTTTTGAATCAGTTAACTGAAACTGTAACTGAAACTGAAATTATTTCCTGAACTGAAACTGAATAGAAACTGAAATTGGCAACCCTAGAACTGAAACTGAATAGAAACTGAAATTATTTCCCGAACTGAAACTGAATAGAAACTGAAATTGGCAACCCTAGAACTGAAACTGAATAGAAACTGAAATTATTTCCCGAACTGAAATATCACTGCTGCACACATGTATACCCTTTTTATACTTAACAAATATGTTAAATATAAATGAATTTGAAAATAAAATTTTAAAACTCCCATTACCAGTAAACACTTAACTAGGTTGTTAATTAAGTTGCTTGATGGCTTGGCTAGACTAATTATGATTTTTTCTATCTGTATTCACATATTTTTAAAGAGTTATATTAATACATAAGGGGCTGTCCATTAATTACGTCAACAATTTAGGGGGATTTGAAAAAGTTTGACAGTTGTTGACAGGGGGGGTAGTTATCAACAATTTCACTTTTACAAATAATCAAAAAAATAGGAAAATTCATGGAATACTACTTCTTATAATGGAAAGAGCATGGCAAAGAAGGTCATCACCATCACATTTTGACACTCTATGAGCAAAAAAGGGGAAAATGGTCATCACTGCAAAAATAATAACCTTGTTATTGGGACCTGTCATTGATCTGGGGGGGGGTATCAAAGTTTTTGACATAATTATAGCAGGGGGTCACTGAAAGTTGACAGTTGTTGACAAGGGGGGTGGTCAAAAATTGCCCAAAAATTGTTGACATAATTAATGGACAGCCCCAAAGGGGAACCTACAGTCCCTTTTTGGTATATTTTGTTTCCAATTCTCTTTTTTTGGATGTGTGAATTACCGGTATACGTGTAAAACTGTATGACTTTCTTAATATTAAATATCTGTATCTTGGCAAACATCTCTCTGGAAAATTCCACCCTGCCTCTGGAGTTAGGCAGGGATGTATCTTTGCCCCGCTTTATTTTGTTGTGCTTTGGACTATATCATGAACCATAGATGTTGCAAAGGTTTTTTCTCCAACAAAAACACGTTTTTTACGTTTTTATTAATTTTGTTATGTTTTTTATTTTATTGCGTTTTTCAACGGCTTTTTGCAATATGGTATTTCCATTATTTCTAGATCATGGGTCAGACAAGTGGTGAATCAATATTTTCAAATATTAATCAAGGCGCTACACAATTTAAATTGCATGAAGTTTAGCGCCAAAACGTGGCAATATTGAAAAGTCAAAATATGAACCTTGTTGAGCTGAATTCTCTTGTTTTTGTTGTAAATTGTACGAAATTTATATGAAAAGGTGTGGTATATTTAAAAATATTATCAGCAGTTGCTTAGAATTCCTTAGAATATGAGTTTAAAGAAGCTTTGAAGGTGATACGTTTGCATTAAACCAAAGATGATCGTTTGTGTCTTGACTGTGTATGATTTTTAGAGGAGCTTATTAATTTGGTGCCAGGACAATGTTAATATTTATTCAGAAAAGCTATTAACAAATTGTTGCAATAAATAAATAGGCCTAGATTTAGCATTTTCTGCGTTAAAAATGAGTGCTTCTCGTCTTGCTTTTCTTCGGTTTTAAACTGCTGGTAATTACGCCACCACAGTAAAACAATTAACTTGTTAATTTTTGTTTTGGCTAAAAAGTAAATGAACGTTTTTACTAACGTTTTTTCACGTGTTTTATATTTCCAGAAAAAACACATTTTTTACGTTTTTTATTTCTTTTTATATGTTTACAACACCTATGTCATGAACTGGGCTGTCGCTCAAATCTGGCCTGTGGTGCCGGTGTGAAGCTCCTTTTAATGAGATCTAGCAGGATCTTAGGAATGCCACAGCCTGCCAAGGCTTTCCAGAGTGCTTTCCTGTCCACGGAGTCGAAGGCCGCCTTGAGGTCAATATAGGCAACATTCAGTGGCTTGCAAAACTTGCAGAAACTTGCAATGCACCTCTGATATAAGACGCAAAGCAAGGATGGCATCCGGTGTAGATCTACTGTGAGTGAACCCAGATTGCTGTGGTCGACGAACTAGAGCTGCAAATCTGTTTTGTACATCAAGTACAATTCTTTTAGATATGTCTTCACTGTGTAGCTTAGTTTCCACATCAAATTTCTTCGTAACTGGGTGTCTGGAAGGACGGCAGAAGCTGATCTTCATCCTAGCCACAACTAGGTTGTGGTCAGTGTTTGCTGTACATTCAGCACCACAAAAGACTGCATGATTTGAATGACTGGCGGTCATGAACATGGTCGAATTCTTTCTGGATCCGACCATCATGTGAGCACCAGGTCATTCAATGAGTAGGCGTCGTTTAAACCATGAACCTAGTACAGAGAGACCATTAGCAGTGCACCATGTTAGAAGTTGCAGAGTGTTGTCATTTGAGATACCAGATCTATAAGGGCTGATGACTGCTTCAAAACCCAGACAAGAACTTCCTGTTCATGTTCGCCAAGAAGCACTAGCTCATTGTGTTTGGAGGTGGAGCAGACAGCGGCTTCAAGCTGATCATAAAATTCATTCTTTGTAATATCTTCTGATAACTCAGTTGGAGCATATGCTACTATTACAGTAAGAAATCCACGTCGGTGCTTTAGTCGTGCCTTTGGGAGACGATCTGATATGGGTGACCAAACTGACCTTGACAAAAGCATCTGCTTGGCTGTGTTACGGAGTAGCAAAGCAACACTATTAAGATGAGTTGAGCCTCCAGAGTAAAGTAGAATTGAATCTTCAACGTAATGTGATCCACTGTTGAGTACCGGTAATCGTGCTTCTGTGAGACCGACGATGGAAATATTGAGTCTGGCCATTTCATGTGAGACTGCTATTTGGTGGCCGGGGCAAAACAGTGTGGATACATTCCATGTGGTGAGACGAGCTGGTCGATGATGCAAGTCCCACAATAAGTTATGAGCTACAGGGGCATCTGTTGTTATCTGACTGCACAGTGCATATGTCTTGAGATGAGCTTTGGCATGCCGTCATCATAAGAGTGCCAGAAGGTGCAAACAGAGTCCCTGAAGTATTAATTACAGGTATTTCACACACAATCGCACCAGGGTTAAAGCCCCTGCAAGTAATACTGCAGATACCCTCACTTCACCTCTGATGCTGATCTTTTATATAGCGCAATTCTCTTTATCTCGACTTACTATTGTTATTTTTTATCCTTCCTAACATCCACCTGACCGATCATGGATGCGCTGTCCTGGTCATTCCAGGAAAAGATGGATCAGTCATATTCATTCCCAGACCAGTGAGAATCCATCAATGCTCTGGAGATGTGCCATCCAGCGAGGTCATGGTCGAGGGTTGACGCAACAGCCCCGCTGGCCACGCACTTATGATGATGATGATGATGATGATGATGATGATGATGATGATGATGATGATGATGATGATGATGACGATGATGATATCCAGTTGCCTATTTTTGATGCCTTTGTACATTGCCAAGATGGAATCATACTTCTATGCATGATCACCCCCATGTTTCCTTCTTTTTTGGTAGTTAGAACTCCCCATATATAGTTTGTCAGATCAAAATTTTAAAATGTTTAAACTTTTCAGAATTTCAACTTTTTTAAATCATCAGTTTTTAAGACTCATTTCCAAGCAGTCTTATAGTTTGGAAGAACCTTTCTATTTTTTTAATTTTTCATAAGCATACTAAAGCAGTACAGTGTCTCAGAAATATAATTTTCCGAAATATGACTTTCAGACAATGTATAATATTTGCCACAAAATATTTAATTTTGCTCTATCTGCAAGCCACTTAACTACCGGTAAATATATGGTGCATTTATCAAAGATGACTGGTTTGTAGTTGTTCAGTTGAAAAAGTTAACAGTTTGAATAATAATTTATTAATTGCCATGCTGACCTGATTTCTTAATGTTAAGCTATATTCATATGCATTTTGACTAGTTATGCTATAAGGAATTTGTATTTTAGCTAGGAATTATTTTTGTCATTGTTGACTTCAGATCTGACATTGCTTTGACTTGGATTGTTGTTTCAGCAGATGGCAAGATATTATTGGCTTAAAGGAATCCATCTTGCTGCCTAAAGCCTTTGCAATCATATCTTTACAGATATAAATATTCATTATTGATGGATGAGGCAGGAGACTATGCCATCATTTAGAAATTGGATCAAAATGTAAAGCTAGGAGCAACTGCAGGGTTAGAGATTTTGTGTTTTCAAAGATTTTCTTTTTAACGAGTGAACATCAGGCATTCTGTGGTTGATAAAACATTATTATAATACAAACTGGTAGAATGGTAAATATGTCAAAGATGCAATATCTCTTTCAATTGTATTACTCTTTGTGGTTAGTTTGCCTGTCGAAACCTTTTTCTGGTCATTCATATTAGTTGGTTAATAGGCTACTAATTGCATCTGTTGGCAGTGTGGATTGGCATAGCCATGGGTGGGGATATGTGGGCCTGACCCCTATTTGGACTGGACAGGTCATGGGATTGGTGCAGAGCCGTACAAAGCCATAATTGCACCCTGTGCACAGCATGAATCTGGCATCTCAACGGCCCCACCCTAAAATTTTGTTACCTAGATAAATTGTAATATGATACACAATAATAAGTAGACAATTAACTTTTCTCTGTGTGATAAAAGTTTTTTCAAAGCAATTAGAACTAAAATGTCTAGCTTTGCCAGCAATTACCATATTTTGATAACAATCAAGTGCCTTCTGTTCTGGGCCATGTTCTATTAAATGGCATCTAACCTAGTTGCATATTGGTGGCCACATTGCCGGATCATTAAATCGAAAATTGTTCAGCATTTCAGCTTGATCTGGATTTGCATGCTGGAAAATAGGAAGCATGGGCTCATCAGTTTTTTCTGCTGTAAGTTCTGAAAATTAGGCAGAAATAT
The DNA here is from genome assembly GCA_018105865.1 of Metaphire vulgaris. Taxonomy (NCBI): domain Eukaryota; kingdom Metazoa; phylum Annelida; class Clitellata; order Crassiclitellata; family Megascolecidae; genus Metaphire; species Metaphire vulgaris. The sequence goes on along the minus strand of CM030840.1, from coordinate 10,658,738 downwards.
AGTTAGGCTTAGTATAGCTTGACACTGGCATCCCTAACACAATGTCTTCAGTCGTGACTGTTGCAGCTACAGTAAGTTCAAGTAGTTGCATTTGAATGTTGTTTTCAGTGATTTCATTGTTACTTACCTTTGGCACCTCCAAGTCAAATCTTTCGAGTTGTGTAAAGGCTGTCTTTGTCATTCCTATTCTGGTTTCAATATCCTTTTCGCTCCTTCTATTGCTTGTGAAAATGCTTCCTAGATATTTGAATTGTGTTACCTGTTTTATTTCTATCCCCATGTATTGTAGTCTACACCTAGGAATTTCTTACTTTCTTGTTATTACCATAGAGTATGTCTTTTTTGTATGTATTCTTAGTCCTTTCTTTTCACTCTCTTCGGTTACCCTGTCTAACAATCTCTGTAGTTTTCTTTCTATATCTGCCATTAATGTGGTGTCTGCTGCATATTGTAGGTTATTTATATTCTTTCCTCCTATCTTTATCCCTTCTAATCCTATTTCTTTCATTATCTCTTCTCCATATTTGTTATAAAAATCTGGTGGTATATTACATCACTGCCTTTTCCCCTTTAAAATTTGTATCCATTTTTCAACTTTTTCCTTCAGCTCTTATTGCTGCTTCTTGATTCCAGTACAGATATTGAAATATCCTCATGTCCTTTCCATCGAGTGCTATGTTCTCCAGACATTTGAACAGTTCTTTGTGCTTTACACTATCATATGCTTTTTCATAATCTGTGAAACATAGGTATAAATCTTTTTGCATCTCTATACATTTATTACTAATCTTCCTTAGTATAAATACTGCATTTCTATATTTGTTGCCTTCTTTCAACCCATATTGTTCTTCTGATATTCTCTCCCTCATTTTAACTTTTGCCCTGTTCAAAAGAACTTTTAATAGAAGCTTCATTACATGACTTATGAGGCTTATTGTTCTGTACTCTTCACATTCTATTGTTCCTGTCTTTGTGGGTATTGCAATAAATATTGACATGCATAATTCTTTTGATGTTCTTCTTGTTTTGTACATTTCATTTACTAGTATTGCTATCCACTGCATTCCTGTTTCCCCGGCTGCTATTATCTCTGTTTTTTATCTTGTCTGGCCCTGGGGCTTTGTTTCTCTTCATTTTGCCCTGTGCTGCCATCAACTCTTCCTTAATTATTGGAGGCCCCTCTTTATCCCTCATTACAGGTTCAATCTCTCGGTTATCGTGGTACAATTCCTCTATATACTCTTCCCATCTTTTTTTATTATTATTATTATTATTATTATTATTATTATTATTATTACCAGACAATTTCTTCAGCGCAATAAACAAGACTAAGGCCCGAGGCAAGAGCGCTTAACAAATCGAGTCAAACCCTATCAAATAAATGTTTTTAATTTTTTGCGGAAGGATTCAGCTGATTCACCAATTTATTAACTTCCTATCTCCCATCACTACATTCCCATCCTTTATGTGTGCTACTTGTATTTGGTCTCTTTTTTCCTGATAATTCTTTTATCTTGTTGCGCATATTCTCTTTATTCCTCTGCGTTTCTATTTCTTTGCATTGTTCATTTAGCCATTTTTCTGTTGCCTTCTTACATTCCTCTTTTATTTCTTAATTGAGTTGTCTGTACTTGTTTCATCTTTGTTCTTAGTTTGTCTTCTTTCATCCATTTTATCCAGGATTTCCTGCTTCATCCATTTCATTTTTTATTGTTTTTTTTCTTTTAGGTACCATTTCTTGTGTAGTCTCTAGTATTGCTGTTTTAAAGTCCTCCCATATTGTCTCCATGTCTTTGTTTCCCTCTTGTGCTTGGAACCTGTTTTGAAGCTTAATTTCATATTCTTCTGTCTTTCTTTGCGTCATCGCTTTCCAGTCACACCGTTCTCTTATTTGACTTTTTTGAACTTTCTTGAATTTTATGGATGTGTGTGATCACTGTCACAGTCTGCTCTTGGATGTGCTTTTGACTATTTCACTGCATTTCTGAATCTTTTTTTAAAATTGATTTTAATTGCTATGTAATCAATTTGATTCTTTACCATATTTCCTGGGTTCTTCCATGTCCACATTCTTCTCATTATGATTGTCGAACCAGGTGTTTGTGATTATAATTCGTTTTCCTCACACCAATCAACTCATCTTTCACCTCTTTGTTTATTTACCCCAGTCCATGTGGCCCAACTGCCATTCCCATTTTTTCTTTTCCTACTGTTGCATTTATGGTAGATCTCCCATGACTATTAGCACTTCCAGTGATTTTCATATGCTCTTGGCCTTTTCTATTTCTTCATAAAATTTACCTACATCTTCTTCCTCATGTTATATGGTTGTAGCATAAACCTGTATTACATTCACATTACATGATTTTGCTTGTATTTTGATGGCTATTACTCTATCTGATATTTCCCAATGTCCCAGTAGGCTTTTGGATGTCTCTTTGTCCAGGAACAATGCCACTCCTGCTTGATGTTTTTCTGCTCCTGAGTATATTATTGTCATTCCTTCTGTTGTGAACTTTCCCTTTCCTGTCCATCTTGTTTCTGCTATTCAAAATATGTTTACCAGTACTTTCATTCTTTGCATTTCTTTCATCACATTACTTTGTTTTCCAGTTTGATATAGAGTCCTAACATTCCATGTACCAATTTGTAATCTTTCTCTTTTCATTTTTTCCTTTCTATCTCTTCGTTTTGATGCTCGAACAGTAGCTGGTTTATGGTTGGGTGTCACCTGTCATTCATGACCTTTCTTACCAGACGAGAAGCTCTGGTTTTTCCTCAGAGATTTCTTAATGCTGCTTCTCTTTATCGGTTTTTTGGCTATTCGTGATTTCCTCGCCAATATATGACAGTGGGTTGCCATTGCCTTCTTCTGGTTTTTGTAAGGTTTTCTCCTTCACAGTTTTAGGGCCATTAGAAGTGTTGAACCCATACCCCTAGATGTCTTTGTACAGAGCCTTGCTGATTTCAACAATCTATAGCCTCTGTCCAGTACTGGGTAGTGCTGCTGCCCATACCAGGACTATTTATTGACTAGTCAAGTTTAGATCCGGGGTGTTTTGTTATTGACAGTGACACCGGGAGTAGGATATGTTTCTTCATCATGCACAGACAGTCTTGACAAAATGAGAAGCTATATGTTGCACCTCCTTTTGCCCTGGGAGTGGTGAGGACCAGTGCATGTACTTTTGATCAGTGAAAGGTGCTACCTCTTCCACTCTTTTGTCAGAGGCCTTGGTGTAACAAGAGTTTTAGACCCTTATTCTTTCAAGGCTGCTTTAGAGAATAGGATGACTGTCGCATAACCATTGGGTCCATTGTGACTGACTATATTTGTTTGGCAGAATTACAGCAGGCTAGAGAGGTTAACATTTTAACATGAGTAGCCTATGTTTTATGTTTTCTTCTCTCTCGCATATCTTAAAATCATTTGCCACACAACATATATCAGTAACTTGACCCCTATTGACCAGAAAATTACAAAATTATGTAACTGATTTTGTTTGATTTGACTGTAGTAGGTGCAGTTGTATATCATATTATTTACTTATATTGTAGTTTTTGATTTATGGACCTCTTCTTGTAAATTAAAACAGATTTTAAAAGCGATTGAACTGCTTTGACAGCTAAAATGTGGTTTAGGCGAGGACTTTGTGAAGTATTCAATAGGCGTGATTCTTAAGTAATTCAAAATATTTGAAATCAGTGCTTAAGTTTGTTGATAGGATTGTGTGGTCTACAGTAAGTATTGTGATTGCCATTATCCACTATGGACAGAATGTTATTGTGAACTGACTAAATGATTGCTTCTGCAGATGATGTTTGCTATAAGCTATATGATATTTACTATAAGCTATATGATATTATAAGAGGAGTTTGTATAATGGCAATTGAGAATTTGTTCAGTTAGAAATTACACTTTTGGTCATGGACACCCGCACATTACTGCTGGAGGGGAACTTGCCCCCCCCCAGAAAATGCAAATACCAATATTTCACATTGAAATGTGAAAACCTTGCTAAAATATTGACTGTGTTAAAATGTGCTTTGCCCCTCCTGGAAAAATTTATGTGGTGTAACCATGATCATTGTGTTTTTTCCCCTTCTGGAAAAAATTTTGTGGGCGCCCATGCTTTTGGTAGTCTTTGACATGGAATTTAAGTTTGAGAGGGGTTATTTATTGGATAATTCATTTGGCATAATTTTGTCTTTTTTTAAGAAAAGGAGACAAGGATACTAGCAATAGATGTTGGGAAAATATAAGATGATAGCAATATGTTAACAGAATCACAGTTATTATTCATATAATTTGGAATAGCTTGAAAAAGACAGTGTTTGCTGTGCTATGAGAAAGTTGTTAGGCATATTCAGAGATTGTGTAGATTGAAACCTTAACAATCTGGAGTAGAAATTTTTTATAATGAAAGTTTTCTTTTTAAGAGGTTCAAATTTAATCCAAATACCTGTAATTTTATCTGCTGAAAGTCTAAAAACTTTGTTATAGCAATAATTGCCTTAGTATGTACACTGTACATGCATGAGTTTTACAATTCCAGTCTTGTGGCCAGATATCATGTTGTCTTCTTTTACAGATACACCGTTAGAAGTTAGAACAGTACATGAACCTGTATACTGTATAGATTTAATTGATATATTTTTACTGATTGTTGAAGTACAGTTATTGTTTAATTATACAGATTAATGGCTGAATCACGAAATTCACTGCACTCCATGCCAGTCACTCTGGAGTCAAGTAATCAGGCTTTCGGTAAGATTTCAGTTTTGCTGCCATTTTCTACTTTTTCTAGCATTTATTTAACATTTGATATATGGATTTTTGTTCTTCATAGTTTTTATATTGAATTATATCATGAAGTTTGAGAGATCATGAGATTGCCTTAATAATTTGTTATGTATTTTCTGTCTGGCTCACTAAGCCTGACAGAAATATACTATTTCATTATTTTATCTTCTTTACTGTGCCAATATTATTATTATTATTATTATTATTATTATTATTATTATTATTATTATTATTATTATTATTATTATTATTATTATTATTAAATGACAATTTATATTCTATCTGCCTGGCGAAGGCCATAGTCAAGAGCGCTTTACAAAGACATCTGATATGAGATTTCAAATAGGTGCGTCTTAAGTTTCTGTGCAAACCTATCTTGTGTCGTCTCCCTGGTAATTTCCTCGGGGAGGGCGTTCGAAAATATGGGATTTCCCCTCGAGGCTGATCGGTCCCCAAATTTAGCTGTCTTGGATGATTGGTATCAATAGTGATACATGATAAGAAGACTAGACAACTGTAGAGGTTGAAATCGTGGTTCTGCCATTCTTACACTACAGTTAATGACATTTCTTTTAAAGTATGTTTGCCTGAAATTTTTGTGAAATTGAAATTAAAAGTCATGACTACTTTAGTTACTTTGGATTTCAACATTGAGATCATTAGACTTTGAATGAACATTCATTTTTGCATCTGCTGCATGTGTAACCTATTTTAGCGTTTCGATCCATCACCAACTTACTAAATGAATTTCTTTGACCTCTGAAATTCTGTAAAGGTAGTGCCGGTTTTTAAATAGATTACTCTCGTGTTATTCTGCACCGGTCAGATTCCTTCATTCAATGCTCTTACATTAATAGTGCTAATGTTAATTTACTGAAAGCTATATTACACTGACATGGTCAAAACAATTTCTTTGCTTTCTGGATTTTAACAGGAAGTTCTCTGAAATCTGAGATTAGTATTCAGCAGCACCAGAGCAACTCAGAGATTTCAGATGTTTATGCAAATAGCTTGTCTGGATGTACGAACACTGAACATGCCTGTTCATATTCTAAGCACAGTACAGGGAAAGCATTACCACAGCGCTTGTTGGATGAAGAAGCAACATGGAATATGGCGGCTAACAAACCGCACTGTCAATCATCAGATGGACTGTCCTCTGTTAGTTCAGTATGGCCACAAAATGCAACCACTGAGTTTAGTTCTTTCTTGTCACCATTCAATCGAACAGAATACAAACCTCATTCTACAAAAATTCAGGATTTCAGTCTAGTCTTCCCCAAAAGTGATGCAAATAACCAAGCTCATAAGCTTCTGACATGTTCATCGAGCAGTTCTTCTTTCCAGTCTTCAGGAGTGACTAGGCCTGCTGCTCACGTGGTTGGGCCGAAAACAAAATCTATTCTAGATGAAACCGCAGCCCAGTCTCATCTGGTCAAAATGTCACAGATTGATTCTGCTGGATGTGAACTAGGATGCAGTGTAAAACGTGATGCTCTTGCTGCTTCAGGTTCTATGACAAAGTTCCAGTGCATGGAAAAACAGTTGTCAACTTCAAAAGGATTGGAGCCGCTGTCTTCTTCGGATGGAAATTTGATCATATCAACTACATCGCTGCAGTCACCTTCCATGCTTGATGGAAATTTGCCCACAGTTGAAAGACCCAAAAAATTGATGGGGACCAAAATAGTTCAACGAAACCATGGCTACGAATGTTCATCAGTGACACTTGACTGTGAATTTGAACAGCCAGCATCTACGACTACTTGTGCTGCTGACGAGAATGAGCCAATTGTTACTCAGATTTCTGTTGATCATGGTAATCTTTAAAATCCTTTTGAAGAGTGATTTTTAGACTTTACTGTACATAGTATTTAATACATGGGGAAACATAAATGGCCTTTTCTGATTGTCCAAATAACAGAAAACTTTCTCATTCAGGGAATTGTAGAAACCTGAACATTGAACAGTGAACTAGATGTTCATTATTAACATTGTAACATTGAACAGTGAACTGCATGTTCATTATTTTCATTAGTTAAACACCATGTGTCTGACTTTGTTATGTTTGTCTTTGTGACAGTGCCAAAAACTTCAAAAGGCTCCATTCACCTTTTTTGCTTTTCACATACAACAATTTTGTTGTGCTTGAATGTGCGGTTTAAAATATACTTGATCAGGGGCCATTTGATCTCTTTCTTTGGTCAATGATAATCCTGTTTGTTCTCTTGAATGGATTTTCTTATAGTTTGTGTTTGTGACATTTTTCAGTTGCAGTTTTTCTAGGTCTGTCATTAGAAAGTTTTTGATGCAATGTGCCTAATGTACCATTTATGTGGGACAAGTTATGTAGTAAATTCTGATGCAGGATATTTATTTCAAATCATAGATTTAAACATTCATGACATTTTCTCAGGTAGAAAGAAATAGATTTTAAAGTAATTTTTCATTTGCTATCATTTTCAGGTCATGTGCTTGCCAATTCATGTCTATTTTACATGAGTATTTCTGCAGGAGTTCCTTAATGATTTCCTTCTGTCACTGATTTAACGTTTTGAGAATGTAAGACACAATATGAATGTGTGAAATTATGCAAATATCAGATTCTAAATGCAATAACATTTTGTGTGGTTATTCCTTGCTTTAATGCCACATAGGTGAAGACTCTGGCATAAATGAACTTGTCTCCTCATCTACGACCTCCACTGAGAATTTGGAAGGCATTGCTGATTCAAGCACACCCACGTTGGAACGTAGAACATCGAGAAAGCCAACAAACAAAACTGTTAAGTTTAATACAGTATAATTATCAATGTTCTAAAAATATAGGTGATTAAATCAGGAAGTCTTTTACCGATAGAGATGAAATGGTAATTAATTATACAGTTTTTTCCATTCCATTACTAGCCTTATAATGTCTACATTTTTCTCTAATTGAACAGAATTTTGATGAACGTTTTGATTACAATTTTAATATTGTAGATTCTTATCGTCTCAATAGTTTTACTAGTATTAAATTTAACTCCTAAGATTCTAGTTGGCTTTTCATTAGTTTTGCATCGATCTCTGTACAAAACAATTCCAATAATGAAGTTTTTTGACAACAAGACTACCGTAGTATGAAGGTTTTTTTTGATAAGTGAGCCAGAAATAAATGTCTGACTGACAAAAAATCAGCCTTTTCAAGTATTTTTTGGAGAAATCTGTTTTGAGATGCAGAAATGTGTATTAAGGAACAGAATCACGTTGTAAAGACCTCTCTGGTTGCAAGACAAAAACTTATTATAATAATAAAAGCAGTAGGATTCAAGATTCAATAACAAGAATAATCAAGAATAATCATAAATTTGATTTTTGTGGACTTCTCATGTGAACCTTTTAGCTTTAATTCTTATACGTTAGAAACTAAGTTGTAACTGAACTTTGTTATTCTTCACCTATGTGGCATTAAAGGAGTTGCATTTAGAACTGAAGAAAAAAATGAAGAAGAATAACAAATTTGTGGACTTCTCCTGGATTTTAATTTAATTCTTATACAATTAGAAGTTAATGATTTTGATTGAATATTAGATTTTTATATATTTGATTAATTATGCATGTCTAATTATATACCATGTAGAAAACATTAAAATATTTGACTGCTTCATTGAATTATAGATTGAGGTACTTTAGTACCCCTGCCATAATCAGTAGCTAAGAAAAATGTCCATGATGCAAGTTAATATCCTTAACACTTTAAACCCCAAGCGCCCAAACGTGCCATGTTCAGTTACAACTTAGTTTCTAACGGCTTATTTCGCTTAATATAACAGCTATGGAGTTGCCATCGGAGGTTCACATGTAGGAAGTTTACCTGGCCAAAAAAATCAAATTTATGAAAAAAAATTGTCACTTTAAATCAGGTTATTTAAATTTGCCACATATGTAAACACAAGTCAAACTAAAACAAAATAAAAATAGCGACCATTTGGTTATAGCTCAAAAATTTTAGCTACTCAGCTTGGAAAACAACAAATTAAAAAATTTTTTTGGATGAGTGCTGTTTCAGGCCGGGTAGTGGACCATCATTCAAATTTTAAAACATTTTGCATGGATGGTTTGAAAGAGGAATAAAACTGCAAAACATTGGTGTATACCTCATCTTTTTAGCTTTCAAGGAATCCAAGCAATTGCAAGTTGAAAAAAATCCAAACTTCGTGAAAATATGCAAAAACACTGGTTGTCAGGGACTTTCCCAAAAAATTTCCTGGTTATCAGGGACTTTTCCATTTGGGGTACCTGTGCGTTAAAGGGTTAATTCATACCTTTAACTGGCATTCAAGAAATGAGAAATCTTCCTAGTTGAGAGTAAACAATTCTCTGAATTTGAACACCAGTAGCATGTGTTTTTTGCTCTGGATTTTTGTTTACGGCAATGATTTTTATATAGTCTGTCTGTTTGCTATTTTTTTGAATTGTGGTTTCTTCTTACTCCTCCTCCTCCTCCTCTTCTTCTTTATCACCATAAAATCTAATTTTGTCTTTATAAAACTCAGCTCTGGATGTGAAATAATGGATTTTCTTTTGGTCCTTTGAAATTACTTTCTTTTTAGAGCATCTTAATGAGTTTTATTATACGAATTATGCTAAGTTCAAACGCATCATAATCGCCTTGTCTATGTCTTTGATTATTATTTTTAAAATGTTTATTAGACATATTAATAACTCATGAAATTCTTGGCTTAAAACAGCAAGAATCAAAATAGAAATGTGAACACATAATGATCTTTCAGATGGATTATGATTATTGCCACAATGGCCACATTGCTATTACTGCACTGCACCGTAAGAAAAGTTTCAAGACATTAATCTTGATGATTTGTGGTGCTATAGCCTGGTCAGAAATATAGAAACTTACCTTCCTATTGGCTTTTGATCATGGCTTAGCATTAGGTGTAGCTGTCAAAGCAGCAATATAGTTAAATATGCTAATTTTTTAAAGGTTATTTTGTTTTCTGATCAATTAATCATGTATGCATATATTCTCTTTTTTTCTTCCTCCTCCTCTGCCTCTTCCTCCTCTTCTACTGTTATTATTATTATTATTATTATTATTGTTATTATAACTGCTGTTTATAATATTATAATTATATAATTATATTTATAGAAATCTGCAGTGAATGTTCTTGCTAAAATTGCTGCACTTGGGACTGAGCCCGATCGTCAACAGTTTCTTGAAAATCTTTTCACTTTTATGGAATCTCGAGGAACCCCAGTTATGATATTGCCAGTCATTTGTCGACAGGCTGTTGACCTATACAAACTGTATCATCTTGTTAAGGAACGTGGAGGAATGGTTGAGGTAATGTTTGAAAGATTTATACTGAGTGATGATGAGTTCACTGTGTGCATGTTAGAAATCCTCATTTCAGAATTGATATAGTATGTAAATAAATAAGAAGTTTTGAAGCAGATTAATTATCAAAGTGCTGAGGAATTTAATCTGTTTGTTTTTTAAATTGCTTTAAATTGTTGAAGAAATAATATAATTTCTTGAGCATCATAGGTTGATTGACATTGTGGCCATTTAAATTTTTAAGCAAATCTTTTTGCTGTGAATGGGATTTAGGTTAAAAATTGTCTTTCTTATTACAGGATAGGCACTCTTAGCCAATATGTTCATTTAGGTTAGCATTTAAAATAGCATTTAAAATCATGGACAGACATACTAATTGCATGGTCTAATGAATTCATTGCAATATTGCTGAGAAGAGTTTCATAGTTAGAACAGTAATTTTAATCATTTGAATAGCTGTGAAGTGAAAGTGGCTGATTCTTGTTTGCAAACAGATTTCAAAAGGAAAGAGGTGGCGAGATGTTGCCAGTGCCATTGGAATTGGTGGCTCAACGAGCGCTGGTTTTACATTGAAGCGTAACTATGGACGGTATCTCTTTCCGTACGAATGCAAATTTGATAGAGATGATATTGATCCTGTGCCGCTTTTAGCTGCTATGGAAACTCCAAAGAAAGATTCAAAAAGGAAGGCGGCAGAGAAAGAAAGAGACATTGGATTTGGTAAGTGATTATATTATTATCATTTTATCAGATACATACTTTGATGCTACTTCAGAGACGTTAATTTCTGGAGCCTGTTCTTTGAAATGACACATCATATGTTCGTGTATTGAAAATAGATTTTTAAATTTAAAACCATGAAGAGTGCATGCTGTGCAATTGACATGAGTAATGATGATTTTACTAATAGTACTTAAAAGATTGTAGCAGTTAAGATTTTGAATCTTTAATCATTTGCTTATTGTTATGCTTTTTCTACACTGTGAGCCATAATAAACCAAACCCCCCTTTTATTTTGGCAATAGTTTCATCATATTTTTACCAAGCTTGATATAACTTGGCAGTCATGTAGCTGAGGGAATTTTCAACACATTGTGCACAGAATGCTCACTGCATATATTATGTGTAACAACTGTATTTTACTAAACAAATATAACATAAATATGGATTATATTGTATACATTTGGCAACAGTAACCATAGTGTTTGTGGCAGATGTGTACAAACAAGAAAAAACAGCCAAAATTTCAAAATACGATGTCCTAGGTAACAATCAGTGATGTTATAACATGTGTTTAAAGTGCCTGTCTTCAGTGCATACATGCACTTTTGTGCCACGCATCAACAGTCTTCGGACAGACTTAATCCTCCATTAAGTCTGTCCAAAGTTATCTACCGGTTACTGGAGCGATTCAACTCGTCCGTGCCTTCCTGCTGTCGAGACTTGATTACTGCAACAGTGTGCTACTCGGGATTACAGCTGCTAGAATGAATCGACTCCGATTGGTCTTGAACCTTGCTGCGCGAGTAGTCTATGGATGTCGCCGAGTGATCACGTAACTCCGCTCCTTAGAGACCGACTTCATTGGCTCCAGGTCCTGGAGAGGATTACATACAAACGCTGTTGGTTAACTTTTCGTGCGTTACATGACCCAACCTGCCCGAGCTACCTCGCCTCACTTGTAAAGAGAACGACGGTAAATGATCATAGATCACATCTGAGATCCAGTCATCAGGGAAAACTCCTCGTTCCTCCCCCATCCAAGACTGTGAAGATGGGGAAAGGTCATTTACACGAGGCAATCCTATACTGTGGAATACTCTGCCGGAAAACATTACTAGAACATACTCTGTTGGATTTTTAATTGAACCCGTAATTAAAAGTGTCATTTATTTGGATTGAGTTACCAAGAACCTAAAAACTTAGTATTTGGATTGAGTTACCCGCTCTTGTATGTGTGGGCTCTTGTCGTGGGCTCTAGCCCTGCTACTGCGCTTAATAAATCGGCCTGAATAAATAAATAAATAAACAGTCTTGTCAACAACACACTGCAACATTGCTTTCTTTACATGTAGCGAAGCTGATTTACAGGAGATTTCCAATAGCTTTCCCTCACCAGCAAGAAACTTTGATCTATCCATTAATCTTTCAAAAACGGAAGTTCTCTACCAACCTCCTTCTCGGATATCTACTCAACAACTACATATCACAATTGATGATCAAGAAATCAAGCAGATCAGAAAATTCTCATACCTCGGCTCTGTTTTAAATGACAAGGCACAGCTTGATGATGAAATTCTGTCCAGGCTACACAAGGCCTCTTCCAAGTACAGCTGGAAAGTACGTGGAATACAGCCGAAAACTAAAATAAGCGTATACACTGCAACTGTTCTCAGTATCCTATTATACGGCAGTGAGTGTTGGACTCTATACCAACGACACATCAAAGCCTTGGAGGCCTTTCATGCCAGTTGTCTTCGGTCACTACTGTCCATTCGCTGGTCTGACAAAATTCCAAACACCAAAGTCCTCAGGAGAGCTGACAGCATCAGCATTGAAGTGTCATTTGCCAGAATAAGGTTACGATGGATTGGCCATGTCGTTCGCATGCAAGATACACGAGTGCCAAAGATTTTGCTCTATAGTGAAATAAAAGGCTGACATCGCTCCCAGGGTGGCCAGTATAAGTGGTACAAAGACCAACTGAAGAAGATCGCTGAAAACCTGCAATGTCAACATCAATGACTGGGAAATTAGAGTACAAGATAGCCTACACTGGTGCTACACTGTTCGCAGTGGGGTCAATCTCACGGAGAGCACCCGAGTTGCTGATGCAATAAGAAAAAAACGTCAGGAGCGCAAAGAGCGCAACAATTCCTCATCATTGTTGCTCACGAATAATTTTGTATGTTATATATGTAGCAAAACAATGTACTGCTAGGATAGGTCTGTTTAGTCATATGCAGACTCACAGTGGGTCACTCCTGTCATTGTCGAACTCGACAGTCTGCTTTTAGTTTAGTTAAGTTTACAACATTTCAGACCATGCTTCAATCAATATCTGCTTCAGCTCACGTAGGTCCTTTATTGGTGATTGTGCATCTGCTCTGGCATGCAAGCCCAGATCTTGTAAATTAGTTACAATCAACTGGGTTCAGATCTGGGCTGTTGTGAGGCCACTGATCTGGAGCAATGAATCTGAGAGTCTCTCCAAGAGGCAAGGGTCACAATTTCAAGTGCACATTGAAGGTGCACTGTCCTGCTGAAAGATGAACTGTTCACCGGTTCTGTCTGTATAAATTTGCAACTAACACTATGGTTACTGTTGCCATATGTATACTATGTATACCATGTCAATGCATAATGACATTGTGTATTTAATCAAGTAGGCAAAATTCCTCCATTAGAAATTACAGATATTCTTATAATTTGGGCTTTTATGCCTGACTATGCCTTTATCCCTCATTTCAATGCCATTTTTGAATTATTAATTTAGAGGAAAGTCAGTCATCATTAAGTCATGTATCTCGAGCAGTCCAGTCTGTTAGAACTATACAGAACAGTGACATTTTGATAGCACAGAACTGGCAAGCTGATGATGAGCAAGTGTGCAATGATACAAGAGATACAGCCTCTTCAGTGTCATGTTCATCTTCCATCTTACTTCCCTGTTCAGAATCACGGTCTGCATTGAGTATCACAGGCTATCAGATGGGGACTTTATGTACTGCTGGTAATGCATCGTCATCCAGTTCAGAAAGCGCTGAACCGAAGTCAGAGCTCTGTGTTTCCAGTAGCTATGCATCGCTGCAGAGTGTTCGCTCTTCCCGTCTTTCAGATGACAGAAAGAGCAGTGATTATGTCAGAGTGCTATCTCCAGTTACAAGTCAGTCCAGAAACTCCTTGACTCTTATGCTTCCCAATGGACAAAATGAAGGTTTGATGGGCTTCCAATTGTCGACGTCAGTGCAAGGTTTTGTTAGACAGGAAAAGGATAGCAGGTTTGTTTTTTTGCTTACTAATAAAACTAAATAAATAATATTCATTGAAATTATGCCTTATCGGTTAATAGGCATTGTGCACATATGGTAATGTCTGAAATATTATGCTTACTGTTTGATGCCATTATATGAAGTGGTTTTAAATTGAAGCACCATTATTTGATAATTTAGTAAAATATCTCTACTGTATCGCTAAAATTTTGCTGTTTAAGTGATTCTAGTTTTCTCTCATGTTTTAGTTGTAAAGCATGTTTAAAAATTACCTTGCTGTGTAGCAATTACATCATCTTTGTTGTTGTCATCATCATTGTCGTCATCAGTAGATGTAATTTGTCAATGGCACCATCTATATTGTATAAAATGTTATTTTACTGTGTCTTGTATTGGTCAAACCCCATCCACAACAGAAGCTTTGCAATTGTGTCTGCCCCAAGTGCTTGCCCAATCAACTTGGCTGTCAGTGAAATCATTGGGTGCTTACTCATTGGCAAGAAAGTGGCAAAGGAAAGGCTTGGGTCACCCTCACCAAACCAAAACTATGAGTGTGTAAAAGTGCTAACCCCTCCTTTTTGTATGGCTTTTGATCTGTGGAGCAAACCATTAAAGTCCTGTAAATTTGCTGTAATCAAATGCAGCTAAGGTCAGTTTCATAGCAAAAGTTCAATTTGGATGAAGAATAATACTGTGACTTTTGATTCTGAGTGAAAAAAGTCTGCAGCATGGTAAGCATTTATGCCTCTGTTACACATGGTCAAACATGCTTAACATGTTGCAGACTTCTTTCACTCTGACTCAAAAGTTACATTATTATTCTTTATCCAAAATGAGCTCTTGCTATGAAACTGACCTTGGTTGCATTTGATTGTAGCCACTTTACAAGACTTTAATCACAGTCGCAGAAACATTTATCAGTGAACTGCTTTTTAATGTTCATTGCATTTCATTAGAAAGTTTTTGACATTACAATGCAGTTGCATTTGGTGCCTTAACACTGGATGTCTTGTTCTGTCCAGCATATCGTCAAGAATTGTGACCTCTGAATCAGAATGCAAAGTGGAAATGAGCGATAGTATTGGGTCACTTCTCATACCTCAGTTAGCTGCTTCACGGCAAGCAATCTGTACAACTAGCAGCTCTCAGAATAGTTGCATTGGAAAAAATTCAAAATTTATTGGAATCAAAGCTAACCATGAAATTGAGCAGCAGAACGCTCAGTTGAAATCCTCTCTGGAAATTTCTAGCACCGATGGGAAATGGGAAATTGTCAGAAATAATTCTAACATTGGACCAACAAATCAAGGCAAGTATCAAGTACCAATATCCAGATGCCATTAATTAATTACATTTCTATATGGTACATGGCATAAAAGGGTGTAATTTCAGAAACAAGTTTGAGGCTGTAACTCACTATGTTGCCATCTTTCATCATCATCATCATCATCATCTTCACTTTCTGCTTGCATGGCAGCAATAGTTAGATATGAAACATTTCCACTTCGCTCGATCTTGCACTAATCTGCATCCTTCAACAATCGACATGTTCTTTGCTTCCAGATCTTTCTTGATGTTATCCATCCATCTTTTTCTCGGTCTTCCTCTCCCTCTGTCTCCTTCTACTTTGTGCGTATGCAGTGCTTTGTAGGCCCATCTATTGTTGTCCATTATTTTAACATGCCCAAACCAATTTAATCTCTTTTTTCATACTTTATTGATACTTGTTTCTGTGGATCCTGTCTATTGCTTGATGTCTTCATTTCTCAATTTTTGATATTTACATTGATATGTTGCCATCTTTAGTATCACATAATTTACATAGTGCTATCAGATAATAGTTTTTACATTATGGAACCTAAAGTCAGTTATTTGTTGGGTAATAAGACAATTATTTCTTAGTCATAATACCGGTAATAGAAACTATTCATTGAAGAAACATCTTCAAATAATAGTTTGTAATTTATTATTTAATGCCTTTTACACAAGTTTAGTAAACCAATTATTTTAGAAGTACACATATTTAGGCAATTGACTTATTTTTATGACACTTTTCTGTAATTTCCCAGGATATCCCTCATCATCTGTTACCAATGGTGTGCCTAGAATATTTGGCACCCAGAGCGGTGTCATAGATGCCAACCCAAATCCCAGGTGCTGCCCATCATACCCAAACCTTTGTTCTAATTTGTTCATCTGTAAATGTGATCAAAATTCTTACATAAAATAATTTATTTATAAAGAGAAGGCAACAGTTATTAGCTTTAGTTCATGTTTATTTACTACTGGTAATGTCAATTCATAGCAAAAAGGTATACATAGGTCTAGTATGTGTGAAAATGCATAGCTGCTTGAATCACAAATGACTGTCATAAACTAATACAAGGCGATTTTTCTTGCTTTCTTATCTGCAAAATCTTGAATTACCATTCCCTTTTTGTGCTGCCAGGGCGGACCACATCCCCTTGGTATGCCACTGTCTGTTACCATTTTTAAATGTAAAAATTTTTTGGTATGGACTGCCTGTGACACATGCTGTGATGGTGGCATATGTAAATTTCACTGCATAGCATTGCTGAGACATGGGTGACTTAGATGCTTGTCATTCACTTAAATTCATATATGTTACAGAATGGAATAGACCTGCCTGGATCAAATACTGGCTTGGCAGTCAGAATGTTCATTAGAGAATCAGCAAGTGGGGTTTTAATAAAATTTACTTATTTTGGTTTAAATGTTGAGAAATTTGGCTAAAGTACTACTTTTGGAATTTTGAAGCATTTTTAATCAATAGTTTTGCAGGTGACAGGTGTGCAGCCACAGTCTTCTTCATCTAATCTTGTAGGTCTTAATGGTCAAAATGCATCCACTTCGGTTATGGGACTGTGCTCATCTGGATCTGACAGTAAACCATCTGGCCTTCAGCTGCAAGATGTACAACTCTGCCCATCTTCTCAAAAGAATCTTCGAGTAATAAATTCCTTTTTGTTTCGTTTATCACCACAAAATGTTAGAACATGTTTTTGTAATTTGCCGATTCTAATGAAATGAATTGTAATGCATATATCATGTTGTGCTTAGAGACTTCGGTTTCCATTTTGCCAATATATGTATACTATCCACTGCTTAACTGGATCAACCACTTGATAAAGAAATAAGAAACCCAAAATGAATTTTCAACTACAAGCCAGAAGGGAGAAGATCTAAAGGAAGACCGAAAGGACGATGGATGGACGGATTGGAAGAGGATCTACACGCGGCAGGACTGAATCTCAACGGAAAAACTGACGGAAGACACCGAATGATGACTTGGGAAGAAATAGCAAAGGACAGAGAACTTTGGAGAGATGTCATGGAGAAGTTGATAGTGGACACAGCTACAGGACAAAGACCTGACCTGAGTCACTTAATGATGCAGAATATTATCCTCTTGAAAAAACCAGCTATAAGATTTTCCCCATTCCCTTTGTTTAGTATCATTTATCATTATCTCGACATAATTGAGAAGCAGATCATATATTTGGACATAACTTTTATTTATTTATATACTTAATCTATCAATTGGAAGCAGACTCAGATGAAATAAGTTTAAAATAAGGGTACATTTTATTGGATAAGTATAGCCCTAGAAACTTGCAATGTTGTCATACAGTATTTATATGCAGAATTACATTTGCTACACAATATCACTATATCATATCACTATATCATATCATATAATTAATATCACTAATCATTCTGCTAATTTTGTGTCCATACAAAGCTCTTGCATACCGGTACTGTAATATTTTGATTTAAATGACAGTAAACCATCTGGTCTTTGTTAGCTTTTCCTCGATAGTCGATCTTGCTCTTTCCCTCTGACTGATATCTGGAATGACCTGGTCTTTTGCAAATGGATTTGAAATACCATCGATTAATACCTTGGGTATTAGAACTGGTGCTATAGAAGTGCTTAATTATTATTATATTGTATAATATTTGACACACAAACATTGCATTGGGCACTTGACATCATTTAACTTTGACAAAACATTCAGTTGTTTAAATAAGACTTATGACACTGTTAATTGTTTCTACTGATTGCTTTGATGAATTTGTGTCATTCCATATACTGTAAATGTGTTAGCATGAAAGTAATCAAACATTTAATGAACATTTTTGCAAATTTTAGGATATGCCCATTAACATCTGTCCATAATAATCGGCAAAATTATACCATATTATCTTGGGTATTATACACTTTTTTCTCAAGATATCAGTGCAAAGTCTGGGTGTGTTGTGAAAGATTTCATAATTGAGATGACAGTTGGCTTGTGACAAATATTTGGATTGACAATTTTGTTGTGGTTACAAAAACTCAAGAACTTTAGCTTTAATATTTGCAATAAAAACTTGTATTTGAACAAGATACCACCCATGCATTGAAAAGCAGTGCAATTCACGTGGAAGAATTTTTTAGCCTTCTTTGTATTATGATGCTTTTTGTTGACAAGTATCTATAAATAAGATGTTCATGAATTGAGGCCTTTTAAAAAATTGTTTTCAGTCAAATAAAACAGATGTATCAGCGTCCATTTCAAGATATGATACAATATTTCCTCCAGACAGCATTGAGGCAGAACAACCAATTCACCAGAGGAGGAATCTTTTGACTCATAAAGATATTGGTTAGTAAACTTTATAAAGCTGTGATTGATAATTGAGTGATTTTGATATTGCAGAATTACAAGCAATTGCACAGGGTTGATAACAATACTGCTAAAAGGTATTGCCAATACCAATACTGTATGAAAAAAGTATTGTCAATACTGGTGCCAATACTAAAATGTAATACTGATACTTTTGCCTGCTACAACTAATTTTATTTCAAGTGCTTACCCCTATTTGTTTTTTTCTACCATAACTTTAAGTGTAATTACTTTAGTTTTTCCATTAATTATTAGGTAAAGAAACTGCTTGCTTACAGCATGTTATGCTGTCCTAGCCTCAGCAGTTTTAGCAAGAGAGCAATAAATGAGGAAATTAACGACGACAACGATCGACATTCAGATGTGTGTATTTATATTCACCAGTTCAAGGTCATAATTGCTGTTCTGTTCTGGCCTTAGTGGTGATCCTGGCTGGAGCTAGCTATTCCCAGATAATTTTGTTATCAGATATACCTATAATTCGATGCAAAAATTCAAAAATTTTAGTAGCTTTGTTCCAATTGAATAAAACATTTGTCAAATGAGGTCCACGCAGCAACTATTGTTTAGATGGCTATTATATCTTTCCCACGCCACAACAAAGTTAGAAACAGCAGTGCATTGCGTCTGCATCCCCATCAAAGAATCTGTAGTAGGGGCCTACTGGGTGTAAATTTCCTTCCTGTCCTAACTTCCCACTGCCCTCCGCCTTGGTTGTGGCCGCTGATTCTGTAAACAAGATAACCAATCTATAGAGCGGGTTTCACCCCTCCCTCTAGACCTTGGAAACAGTTGGACCTGCCCTATGGACACTTTAATTACTTGAGGGTCAATTAGTTACGAATCCTGACCAACCGACGGCAGGAAGCCTGAATTATGGGCAGAGGCTACCACGCTACATGTAATTGTCAGTCGGATTGTTGTGCCTCAGCTGCCTTGCTCCGTCCTTGGCAATGATAATAAGTTTGCAATAGAAAAGTATTTGTATCAAGTATCAAAAATTTTCACTGTAAAAATATTGGCAATACAGAAATCAATACTTGATTTTGAAAGTATCAACAATACAATAGGCAAAGCTAAAAATGTATCACCAATACTGTATCAACAACACTATTGGCAATACTAACAACCCTACAATTGCATAATACATTTCAACAACTACTTTGATTAAGACATTTTTGGAAGTTCTTTTGAGAACTTATTGTTGTCGTCATTGTCTAAATTGACTTTTTGTTTCATTATTTTGGTATAGGACTAGTAGACTTATGGCGTGTAATGATGTGCCTCCGTTCAGGACTGATTGCTGAAAGTACATGGGCAATTGATGTTTTGTCTGTTCTGCTCCATGACAATTATACAGCCTCTGCATTTTGTTTGAACAGTCTACCAGGGTTACTGGAAATACTTCTGGAATATTTAGGAAGATACCTAATTGAAACCTTTGGAGCTGAACATTTTAGAAGCCAAGAAGTATTTAACCCATCTATTGAAGCAGGTGCTTCAATCGATTCTGATAAATCTGTACTAAGTGATAGTGGGACTGGTTTACTGACCAGAATTTCTAGAAAAAGAAAGGCTTCAGAAAATAACGAAGTTTCTGAGATTAATTCAGTATTGTCTACATGTGCTGGCAACTTAGGATCAGATGGTGATATTGATGCTGTTTTTGATAGCTCTTCTGCCAACTGGCAGATGGGTCGTGATGACTCAGCTATTCATATTATGACACATATTGCAACCGATAATAATAGTTTCCATGAAAAACACTTCTTTGGGAAAAATTATGCATATCTAAAGCCAAAGAGTTTGAAGTGTCATTTCGGTAAGAAATTGTTGGCTAACGAGAGATATAACATGGTAATTAATTCAATTGACAGTAGGACTTCTGATGATGAAATTCACAAAAGTTCAGCTTCAAGAACAAGCTTGAATATAAAATTGGAGAAAGGAAATGCTTTTGACGATACCAATTCAAATATTTCACTGAAAGGCTTTATCAACAACTGCAGTGACAGCATTCCCAAGAGTGATAACAACATTATTCAAAAACACTCGTCTGAAGCCAAACTCCTTGAAGATATGACATGCCACAGAGTCTTTCGATTTACCTGCTCTCATTTTGAGTCCTTAAAGAGTATTTCTAGTGACATAGATGAAGAAACAGATGAGCCAGATGACCACCTGGTTCTTTGTCATGATGATAGCAAAGCAGAAATTGCCAGTCGTGGTCTCTGCATCTCGAGAATCATTCGGAATCTGTCTTTAATCAACGGCAATGAAATAGAAATGGCCAAACATCATGGCCTGATATTTATTATCTCAAAGTTGTTACTGCTTCACCACAGTCATCGTCAGAGACGTGCTGATTACAAGCAATCAGTTAATAGTGACACTGATGAAGCAGGACATAAGTGGTGGTGGGACACTTTAACAGTTCTCAGGGAGCATTGCCTGGTAATACTGACCAGCATTTCTGGTCAGCTCGATCTGTCTGCATTTCCGGAATCGATTTGCCTGCCTCTACTGGACAGTCTCCTTCATTGGTCCATCTGTCAGTCCTCAGAGGCATGTGATCCACTGCCAGGATCAACTCTGTCTGTCAGCCACCTTGTACTCGAAACACTTTCTAAGCTATGTATCGTTGGGTCAAATGTTGACATGATAATTGCTACGCCACCTTTCAGTAGAATTGTTCTGCTTCTATCACATTTATCGAGTTGTCTGAGCGATAAAAACCAGCAGGTTGTGCAAGAGTTATCGCTTGGACTTGTGTCTCGAATGGTTCAGGCAAATGACAGTGCTGCTCGGGCGCTTGCACTTGAGCGCTCGGCCATTTGTTATGTGTTTGAATTCATTGAAGGTGCCGAGCGTCAGGCAAGGATGGTGGCTAGCATGCAGGGCATTGAAATGTTGCAGGGCTTCCCAGAGACCATTGGAACAAGCGTTGATATGCTTTGCCGAGCCGCTAATATATTACATCACTTAGCCCAGATTCCAGCAAATAAAAGCATCCTTTTGCTTTACCAAAACAAATTCCTTCAGCTAATCATGTCACAGATCTTAGACTGTAAGGTGACTACCATATTGGCTGATGTGTTTGGAATTATAAATTCAACTTAAAACCAATCAACCAAATCAGATTATTAAATGCAATTTTATGATCTCATATGTTTTTCATCTATTATAATTCTACTATTGCTAGTAGATAAAAATGTTTGCCAACTTGGCAGTTATTGTTATTTAATATTTCCTGTAAGTAAAAGAACTGCATTTGTGGAAGGGTGCTATTTATTTGAAGACATGCAAATCATGTTTGAAATGCTGAACTAAATAAATTAAATATACAGTGTACTGTAATTCAGCCATCTATTTGTAGAATTGTAACTCATAAGTGAAATGTATGTGAAATATAATGCAAAAGACTATGTAGTTAAATCAATATTTAACCTTTGAATCATAATTAAGATGGAAGTATCTAGTCGAAGTGTTTGCCTTGGAAAGTACAGTGTAGTATTTGGTATTGTGTAACTGATGACTTGATGCCTTTGCCAAAGTTATGAATGTTACCTATATACAGTATGGCCAATACATGTTCAACACTACTTGTTTAATTTTAAAAAACTCAAAAAGGCTGTACTATTGGCAGTTAGGAATACTATTTCTTTACAAATGTGCCAGTGTGTGTATTTGTTGACTTAAATTAGTTTTGTAAAACAAGGCAGACTTGGAGTCCTCGAGGCCGTGGCCTTGGCGTCAAGGTGCCTCGAGGTCAAGTGACGCTGTCCTTGGCCTTGGCCTCGGGATAGAAGGCCTTGGCCTCGGACCTGATGTCCTTGGCCCTGGTCTCGGGAGTAAAGTCCTTGCCCTGGTCTCGGGGCCAAGCCCTCACACCATGAAATTAAACAAGAAAATCGTGCATTCACACTGTTGGACTATCAGCTTGAAGTGTGCCGCAGCCTTCTTGTCATTATAGAAGAGACGAATAATTCTGGTGAAAGGGGAGAAACCAAGGAGGCCTCGCGAGAGGGCCCAACAGACGACATCAGTTTAGTTTATTGAAAGTCCTTATTGAGAACGCTACTTATAACAGATTTTGGCCTTGGGGAAATAAAGAAGAAATTATAGGTGTGCCAGTACTTTCTTTTCATACAATTCTGACACAAATTCCCCTGGCCCAGACCACCTAGAGCTGCATCTACAGTATCAATCATAAGCAAACTTAGCAAAGACCATCAGACCTCGGCAACAATGAGAAATAGTCAGGTAGGCCTACATAGCAAAACACTATTTAGTTATAGATTTAGCCCATATATAGTATTGGCTAACAGAAAAAGAGAAATTTTTTAAAAACAGTAAAAACACGTCAAAAACACAAAATCCTTGTATGATATATGATTTTAGACTCTTAGCCATATTAAATGTTAGTAAACAAAAATGAAAACGAAGTATAGATCGAGACTTTTCGTTGAAATTGACGCGCGCGTGGGTGAGTGTCAAATTACAATAAAGGATTGACAGTTTGTGCAAAAAAGCAAGCACGTCCATCTCATTATTAGTAATTATATTTAAGAGAATTTGACGAAATTACTTGTTAAATGATGTGGTCCGCGATCTAAACTGGGAACAAAGAAGGGGTCCACAGTCAAAAAAGTTTGGGAACCTCTGCAGTATAGTATGCAGATGCTCGCATGCCGGCTAGCAGCAGCGGGTGGGGGGAACTGGGCAGCTTCTGGCCGTGGGTGGTCCACGCTAGTTATCTGCCTGGCGGCCAAGCGGCAAGCGTGGGAAAATCAACAAGCAATCCTAGGCTCGTAGACTCGTAGTGTCCTATAGGTGGCGCTGCAAATCGTTAGAAATAACGAATGTTTTGAATAAGTCTTAGTCGTTAATATTCATTGGAGCCCAATATTCGTTAGAATGAATATAAACTGGGGTGGGGCCAGTACCGGGCCGGGCGCCTCGGTACGGGCTACGGGCCTCGAAGTACGGGCTACGGGCGCAAATGTACGGGCTACGGGCCTTGTACGGGCCGGGCGCTAACAATATTTATTTAATAAATTCAAGATTATATTTGTTTAGTCTTGCCTTTTTCCTCCTCTTTTCCTAACAGCAACAAAATATTAATGTTCTATTGACAATTATACAATAGCTACAACTAAGCTGTAATAAAAATTTTAATTAGGGAACAGCTAAGAAAATAATTTTAAAAATATAATTAATGAAAATTATTTGATTTTGAGTTTACAAACGAATATTGTATTTAGTATCGTGTTAGCAGATTATACTTTTATGAAATTACCTTGCAGCCCCGCCCGTACCTCGGGCCGGGCGGCGAGGTACGGGCCGGGCGGGCCTCAAAGCTAGATACAATCACTATGGGTCGGGCCCCACCCCAGAATATAAATGAATATTTATTTGAGAGAGAGAGAGAGAGAGAGAGAGAGAGAGAGAGAGAGAGAGAGAGAGAGAGAGAGAGAGAGAGAGACTTCCGGTGCTATTCGCTGGTCGATGGAGGAGATTGGATTTCGATTTTGAATTTTGCGTTTAATTTTTCGTTTACTGTCTTTATATAAGACAAATCTTTGATCTGCAGCGGACTCGACATGTCTTCCAACAAAGCAGTTGGAGGAGGAAACGGAGGCAGAAAGGACAAGAAGAGAATGGAAGAACATACCGTCGAGGTAACTATAGGCGACAGTAGTCCGTCTCCGATATCCAGAGGGTTCCCATTCACCCACCTCTCGATCGTTTTGATCTTCCCATTCAATTGCTTATTCTATTTTTCCATTTAAATCACGCCCTCTATTTTCCGCTTAAATCACTTTTTAAATTACTTTTCAGTGTTATTCGTTAATTTCTCTCGCCCTCTCACTTTACTCTCTTTCCTTCTTATTCTCTGTCATTGCTCCTTCATCCTATCGCCACAGGTCCCAACTCTTCCGCAGAACTTTTTGCTTCTCATTCTGCATTGCTGCATTGTCTTCTGTGGGTCTTAGCGCGACCCTTAGAACTTTAGAGGGTTGTGGTCTTAGGGGCTGTCCATTAATTACGTCAACAATTGTTGGTCAATTTTTGACCCACTCACCTTGTTAACAGCTGTCAAGCTTTCAGTGACCTCTATAATGATGTCAAAAACTTTTGCCTTCCCCCCCTAAGATCAGTGACGGGTCCCTCTTAAAAGTTTAGAAGGTTATTATTTTTTGCAATGATGAGACTTTTTCCCTTTTTTGCTCATCTAGTATCAAATGTGGTCGTGATTACCTTTTTTGCGTTTCAGGCTTTTTTGTTGCAATAAATAGTATTCCATTAAATTTCCTTTTTTGCCTGCCAGCAACTGACAAACTTTTTCAAAGCCCCTCCTCCTATTTTGTTGGCATAATTAATGGACAGCCCCTTAGAGCAAGACCTCCGGAAATGTTTTAACCAGTTGTTAGACATCCATGACCCAGCACCAACATTGAGTGGCTATATGTCTGACATCTTTTGGTATTGTGTGAATGATAGCTGTATGTGAAATGAAAATCACAGAAATATATGAGTATAATTATATATGTATGTATATACATATATATACTCTTTGTATATTTCTGAGAACGCATATATAGGTATATATATATATAGAATAAGGATATAATATATATATATATGAAATCAGAGAAATATAATGACTTTTGACAATGTGTCATTTACACATTGGTAGCTTCTATAATGCCATGGTGAAATTTATTAAACATTTCATGTTTAAAGGCTTTAGGCTGTGAGCCAATGGTGTTCATTGATGTTCATTGTTCAAAGTATTTATGGTCAAACAGTTGTTTATAACTTTATATGTGATATGACTGTTATTAATTCCTTAAGTAGCTGCATATATCTGAAATATTGTTTATTGTAGTGTTTCACCAGTTTTTTTGTTTTCTTTGCATTATTCTTTTTTGTCATTTTTATTTTGATTGATTATTTGCTTTAAACTTTTGGGTGCAATTGTTCCAACTTTGTAACAAAATCACTATACATATAAATATCAACATAAATTATGCATAATCCTTTTGTATGAGCAAAGAAAAACTCAACATTGAAATTCAAGTTATGCTTGGCAGGTTCTCCAACCCATGACTTCAGGGAACTACCAACCATGACAGTAAACATTGCTATCATTCTGACCATTTAAAATGTCTTATTAAATGTTGATTGTTGAAAATTCAAGTTTGCAATCAGAGCTGACAACAACTAACAAACTATTGGCAAAATCTTAAGGTGGTGTCGTGTTTGCAAATTCTTTAGCAAGCCATGTCTTACAAACTTCCTGCCATTACTCATAGCCTTGTGTGTATTATATTTCTGTGTGTTGATATTATCTTTAATTTTAATATCTATAATTTTATTTTATGAACAGCTATCTTTCCCACATTTCTGTAAGATGCAGAACATCAGGCCATTCCTTTTTGGTGTCAGTTCACAGAAGTCTAACATTTGAGTCTAATAGTCTAACATCTACTTAATTAGCAATGACAATTCAGCATCGTGAAAACAGTGAAAGGACATAAAAATATGATACTAACAGTTTATTGTTATGAATGCGACAGTATTGTCTTCCATCATCCTGTCCAAATGGAAAGATTGGAGCTTGGCTTCAATATTGCTTCCAGTGCCATGATTACTTATGTTTTGATGTCACAAACTTGTCAGAAAAGTGTTTAGTGGTGTTGTCATTCTGCATTCAAAGTTGATGCAATATGACTAATTAGTGCCTTCTTTTCTATAAGAAGTTGTTTGCATTGACATAGAACAGTGATATTTTTCTTGCAGAGTTTGGCTGAAGTCTTTCGTTGTTTCATATGCATGGAGAAGTTAAAAGATGCCAGACTTTGTCCTCATTGTTCGAAGCTTTGTTGCTTTTCATGCATTAGCGTAAGTTGTATTATTGAAATATAAACTGGTTGGAATCTATGTAATGAGGCCATCAATTTTATATGGATTTAAATGCATTTTGGATCAAAATTATTGCAGGATGTTCTTAAGTAACAAAATGTATATTATTGTTATTGCTTTATATGATGATTTAATGATGCAGATGACTTTTGGATGATGTTGAAGTGACACTTTGAAGTTTGAACTATTTTGTGAAGCATGGATCTTGATCATCTTTTAGTAAATAAAGTACAATTCAACTTTGCACTCTAGCTCCTGTTAGAGCATTGTGAAACATGAGAGTTTGTGACAGAGGAATGATGCTGGAATGAACACGAAGTTAGTACCAGTCGGCATGATATTTGCATAAATGTGAAGGGACTCTTTCCAAAGAATGTTTTGTGACTACAGCACAACAGTGTTGGCATTCAATGGAACTGGAACACAAAGATCAACTCAGTAAAGAACTGTTTCTTTGACTCTTCTGAAGTGTCTATTGACTGTTGTTGCAAATGCTGATTAAAAAGAAAAATTCACTGGATTTAACCAAATATTAATATGATCAGCACAATTATTGAAAGGTTTCAAGGATATTTTAGCATTAGGTACTTTTGTTTGAAGAGCAGGAGTATAGGTTGAGTTTTGAAGGCACAGATGCATTTTGCATATTAGAACTTTGCTGGTTCCAGCTTTAGCACCAGTGAATAAGATGACAGTTCTGTAGCCAGAATAACGTAGCACTAATGAGAGGACTTAAAGATATTTAATTATTACATGATTTGCCTATTTATAAAAAATATTTATGTTATTTATTTTAGCGTTGGCTTACAGAGCAGAGAGCCCAGTGTCCACATTGTCGGTAAATATGTCCACACAACTACATTTACATTGTTTATTTCTTATTCTGAACGTTGTAAAGTGTCTTAATCTGTTGTTTATTTAGGCATAACTATCAGGTTTAAGGTTGTTAAAACCGCTGGTTTTAAAGGACCAGTTAACCGTTTTTAAAAAAACTGGTTAACCGGTCGTTAGTGGCAACCTGGTATCGTGCCTACAAGCCCTACATCTAATCGCTTTGATGTTGCCAGCGCGGGGCGGTGTCCTGCGCGGCTACATCAAAGCGCTTTGATGTCGGCATCCTGCGCGGCTACATCAAAGCGCTTTGATGTTGCCGGAGTTGGAGCCGGCATCCTGCAGCCTATATCAAAGCATTTTTATGTTTTCAAATTGAAATTGCGGTTAGCCAGTCAAGGTTAAAAGGACCAGTCCTTGCTCTTAGGACCGGTTAACCAGTTAATCGTTAACAACCTTAATCAGGCTATTCAAGATGCTTTGCTATCAACAGTATCTTGTATTCTATAATTAGACCTAAACACTGAAATGTACAATTGTACATGATATTTAAAAATTGTTTTTATGAAGTTGCATCTTGCAATATCTTCATGTGCCAGGCATTTTTGTATGTTTGAAGCAAGATTGCATTTAAACGCCAATTAAATTGTCCTTTTCCTATATTTGTCAAACACTTTAAATCACATGTATCACATTTTCACAAATATAAAGCCTTTCATAAATCAATCCAGATACTTATTTATGCCATCTAGCTTCATTAAATCATAGTTGTAGGCCTACAGTTAAGAAACACTACTTCATTACACAATTGATGTAATCCCTCTACCAAGTATCAAATACGGTTCAACATTTGACAGTAACAAACAGAAATATACTGGCTTCAAACTGACGGCATCGAAACAATATGTTCCATGAATAATAGAACTTAATATGCAGCAAGGGAGAGGATTGCAGTGTTTCTGAAATTGTAAACTTATTAGAGACTAAAAAGTTGAATGCAGTGTATATGCCTATAAATTGCATTTTGTAATTTTCAATATTTATTTAAAGCAGCTATAGATGTTTCTGCCACCTTCACAGTCTAATCATTATCATTGCATCGTGAACCAGTAGTAGCCAATATATAGTGCATTTATTTTATTCCAGATCTGCTCTGCATCTGCATGAACTTGTCAACTGTCGTTGGGCAGAAGAGGTGACACAGCAGTTGGACACATTGCACTTGCATGGATCGAGTTACTGCAGTGAAAAGCAGGAGAAGGACATGTGAGTGCACTATACACTCTGTGGAGATGGAATCTGTGCTCTGACTGGTCAACTGCTTTTAAGACTATCTTTTATGGTTTCTTTAGGTGTGAGGAGCACAGAGAAAAGCTGAGTGTTTACTGCTGGACATGTCATCAGTGCATTTGTCATCAGTGTGCTCTGTGGGATGGAATGGTACATTCTTTTAGTATATGCTATCATTACTATGTACTTCATTTTCATTTGCTCTGGTATCATGATAATTGAATATTTTGTTATAGTAGTTTTAAGTCATCTGCTTTAGACCCATGGTTGTTTGAAGGCCAGAAGGAGTGTAGGCTGATTTTGAAGGCACGGATACGTTCTCCAGAAATTATTGTGAAGAACTTTGCATATTTTCAGTAGAATGTATGCCACTAAAAAGTGGCTTTTGAGCCATAGTCTTTGTACTCTTTTAAAAATCATTGTTGCTTATTATCTTTTATAATTTTATTAATTGACTGATTAGCAAATTAATTATGCAAACATTTAATGTCAAAGTCTTTTTTTGCTTTTGAACTTTATAGTTGTGACTCTGTCAAAATTCTTGTTGTATATGAATAGGTCAGGCATATGCTTTAAAACTGCACATATAGCAGAATAATAATACTAGTACTAGTAGTAATGATGATGGTGGTGGTGGTGAAGGTGATATAGGCAACAATAAGGACAGTTATTGTATTGTTGATTTAATAATGAATCAGTTATATTTTAGTTTTGGCAGTGCATGTGGTTATATGGAGTTAATAGATTCGACCCTGCATATAATGCTGTTTAAAATTTGTGTGTACAGTTATATATGTATTATAACCACACATTAACCAGATTGTGAAATTGTCCAGTTCAACTGCACATGACTTTATTTAGAATTTTAGTAGATTTTGCATAACATCATTATATGGCAAACATTTCTTTAAGACTGAGATGAGATATTTAATTTATATTATACTTTGAGTTGTTAGTTAACGCTTACATTTTCCATTGCTTCTTCAAGAGTGTTGGTGTTTTTCCAATTCCTTCAAGTGTACTAAATTAAATTAGTATTGAGATTTCTGCTTAGTCCTAAGTTTGCTTGAACATTGTTTTAAACAAATGTTTCATAATGTTGTAGCATTCTGGTCATACATTTAAACCTCTGGACAGTGTTTATGATGACCATTTGTCAAGGATAAACGATGAAGTGAACCAGTTAAAGCGACGTCATGTGGAGCTAATTAGCCTTGTTCAGGAAGTGGTAAGTGTGAGGAACTAAGATTGAAATATGTTTTCGTGTTTAGTCAAGATCAGTGACTTCTGCCATTTAGATCCCTGACTGCTGTGTGAAATTTCTATCGCATATAATGGAATTTCGCTTATAACGGACAAACAATTTGGTCCCAAGAACAGCTTTGAGCTGTAGCTTTGTTTGGCTATAGTGATCATACAGAAATGCCGGGCTACAGAAATACCTACTTAGCCGTCTTCAGTCTGTTCTGTACGCCGCAGCGCAGGTGATCAGCGGGTGATCGGCCATGCCTCACTAGGAGAACACATTGCTCCGCGACCTGCATTGGCTGTCTGTACCAGAGCGGATCCACTTCAAGCTGGTAATGTTGACCTTCCATTGTCTGAACGGTGCCGGTCCTGAGTGTCTTGCGTCCGAGTTCTCACGAGTGGCGGATCAAGCGGGCTGGCAACGCCTGAGATCAGCTGGATCTGCCTTACATCTGCCTTACCGAGGACCCGACTGCGCACTGTTGGTGATCGAGCATTTCCCGTGGCAGCTGCACGGGCATGGAATTGTCTACCTCCATCTATACAGCTCTCTCCGACTTTAGATACTTTTAAGAAGAGACTTAAAACATGGCTATTCTGCACGAGTTATCTGTAACATTGTAATGTGTTCGTGCTGTTCGGCTGAACGAGTTACCACATTAATTAAGAGACTACAATCATTGCAGAACGCAGCTGCTCGGTTGATAACTGAGATGCAAATGTACCAGCACATTTCGCCAGTTCTTCGTGAACTACACTGGCTTCCGGTGATCTACAGAGTAAAGTTTAAAATGATCTCGTTGGTGGACAAATGTCTTTGTGGAGATGCACCGGAATACCTGCAAACTGAATGTAGGCTTGTTCGATCGTCTAATGGAGCTCATGGATTAAGATAATGTGATACACGATTACTTGTCATATCTCGGACTAATTCAAAATTTGGTGATCGTATGTTCTCGAAGCTTGGACCAGCCTACTGGAACACTCTCCATCAGAACTCCGGGATCAAACTACTACGCAGGACATATTTCTATCGAGGCTGAAGATGTTTCTTTTTGAACAATCAGCAGCGGCGCTTTAGTGTTTAATGTGCCTTTTAATGATCTATCTATCTATCTATCTATCTATCTATCTATCTATCTATCTATCTATCTAATCAGTACGTTAATAATAATAATACAGGCTGTATCTACAAGGTGTGTGATGTGATGGTGATATCCAGTGCAGATACTTAGTTGGGGTTATTAATAGTCATGCTCTATAAATAATAGCTGTTTATCACCAGTCAAGTTTAGGCATGCTGTGTATCATTCATTACAGTAGTAAGAAAATAAGATATGGGTGTTTGTGGCATACATTTTTTTAATGAGTTACATTAGGTGAAATACTTTACCATGCATGTACAGTAAAGCCAATTTCAGGTCATATATATTCATATTAGTCAGGTAAAGTGGGATTATTACATGTACAATATAATGACCTATGCCACAAGTATGTCTTCTGGGGTGTGGCATTAGTAATTGGTGTCCTATAGTTGTGTTCTGGGCATGTAGCAATTCTGCGTATAACGGATTTTGGATATAATGGACAGTTTTCCAGATCCATTCAAGTATGTTACAATGGGATTTTACTGTATTTTATGATCATTGTATTTCTGTATTTAGTTTTACAGGAGTAAACATTCATCAAGAATTATCTTTTGATATGGCATCTCAGTTGCTGCTTTATGTGACATTTTATAGCAATTTTTTGTTTTAGGAACGAAATGTGGAAAGTGTTAAAAGTGCTAAGGATGAACGTGTTCGTGAAATTCGTAATGCGGTTGAGTTGATGATCGCTAGATTAGAATCTCAGCTTAAGACAAAACTTGTGACATTGACAGGTTAATTGAGCATCTTCATCGGAGCCCTATCTTTGGCCATGTTGCATTAGTTTCAAAAATATTTATAGGTCTGCATGAATTGCACAGATTTGTTTAGCATTTTATTATAAACAGAATGAATTTTCTGCATCTTTTTTGTTGTTGCAGATGTTCTTAGTCTTTGCTTAGAATCAACTGTTGGCATCACAGTTTAATTTGGAAATTGTTTAGGCTTCTTTCTTAATTGTATAAAATGCTTTGGCTTTTGTAGGTCAGCGACATCAACTGACACAAGAGACTGAGTTACTTGAGTCTCTGTTGCTTGAAGTTGATCATCAGAAGCAGTCGTGCTCCAAACAGGAACTGATCGAGAAAAGTGATGATCTGCTTGGGATGTTTGCTTCAGTACATCGCAAACCAATGGCTTCGTTTGTCACAGCTCCTGTTCCTGCGGACTTCAGTAGGTTAGTGAAGGCATCTCAGAACTGTTTTAAATATTAATTATTTTATTTTAAAATTAGTGTTTGTTTGATTGTTTGTTAATTGTTGATTTAACAATGGCAGTGGCATTGGAAGTGTTTATTAGTTTGAACTGAATTGCATGCTTCAGCATATAAATTTATTACTAAATACTCCTATATGGTCTCTGGTTTTGAACATACATTTTACCCGCAAGGATGGCCTTCTGACCATTGATTTTGTGTGTTTTAAGTAGAATAAGATCTTCTTAACTCATAGTCTGTTCACATCCATGAAATTGTGTTCAATTTTCCTTGGCAAAACCAAGATGTGGTGGATAATACAGATACTGTTTTATTATTTGTTAAGCCTGAATCTTGCAATAGCAGAGTTTTGTTAATTGATCATTATTTTTCAGAGTAAAAATGACTTTTTTGCTTGACTTACTTTTACATTTTACTTGACTCTTGATGTATAGTATATGCACTTTTGTGTTTTGCTCTTGACAGTGAAATTGTGCCACAGTATGATTCAAGTGTCTTTGTTATGAAGAACTTCAGTTTACTGCAGCAGAGGGCAGATCCTGTCTACAGCCAAACACTCAGCGTTTCAGGACTCGGATGGCGCCTCAAAGTTTATCCAGTAAAACTGAATTTATTCTTATAAGTATTACAGTAACTGCTTGCCACTTTATTTTTTATTTAAATGTACCTTGATAGCTCATTTGTGTACACTGGTAGCTCAACCATAGAGCAGCCCTGCCTTAGATGAGCAGTCAACCTTGATTTGGTGCCTGGGCACTCACCTTTGCACTGGCCTGAGTGAACATTAATCTGGCCTGTTTAGTGTTTTAAGCTGATGACTGTGCTTTTTTTATAAAAATGCTTTATATAGAATAAGATTCATCTTTAGGCCAAACTATGAAGGTATTATGCTTCAAACTTCTATATTCTCAATTCTGTAATAGGCATTATTATATGAAAGGTGGGAGAATCCACTTGACTGTGTTTGAAGTTGAAAAGTCATTGGTTCCAGAAGACAAGACTGTTCTAGAGACCATTATGAACTCCCTCTTATTTCGACAACAAGGTTGTCATGACCATCAGACTGAATAAGGATTAGAGAACAGAATCTGTTTATTTAGATAATAATGTTTCGTAATTGGAAATCAGTTTATCACTAGCTGTGACAAGTACTTAAATCTAGTAAGCTTTAGGAAGATGTAAATAATAATTCTACTAAATACAGTGTTTTGAGAGTGTGGAAACTTGATGGATGTATTTTCAGTGCAGAATTAGAAAATATAGAAAATATACCAATTTATTAGCACCTGGTTAGCTGATGCATTTTATAATTAACCAGGCCTGTCATGTAAATCTGACTACCGGTAATGCTGAAATGATTCATGTTAATCAAATATAAACAAAACAACACATAGGATTAATCAAGTTCAGACAGTACCTGTTGATGATGCTGATGAAGGTGATGAGGAGGGGACAATGATGATGTTGTTGCTAATGATGTTGGCATTTGTTGTATATTATTCTGATGAAAATGATTAAATGTACATTATTTCTGAATTGACTTTAAGTAATCTTGGGAGTGATCTGTTGCACTTTCTCTGTGTTTGGTATTTTCCAGGATGGCAATGGAGTAGTTCGAGGCAACTATCTGTCAGTGTTTCTTGAACTTACAGCAGGTCTAAGGGAAACTTCAAAGTGAGAATTGTTGAGATGTGCATGCGAGTACTTGTGTGTGTGTGTGTGCGTGCGTGTGTGCGTGTGTATGTGTGTGGTAATAAAACAACAGTCAAATTATTATTCATCTGCCTAAGCTAACATCGGCATCAAGCTGAATTTTGATACATTCTCTAACTGATGAGAAATATGTTCCTGCATGCTCAGAGATTGTGAGGCACCACCGGTTAACACGTTGAGCGCTAGGGACGTCAACTGACGTCCTTATTTTGGTTTCTCAGGGCGCTAGGGACGTCATATGACATCCTTAGTTCAATGCAAACTATTTTAGCTTATGCGGATCTTGGATTCATTCTTCTGCTTCCTTTAGCTACTCAAAAAGGCGTATTCTATGGAAGATGTATGAATATTTGTCCTATAAACATTTGTTCAAAAAACCACAATAATACTCAACCACAGCCTCGTAATTATAATCACCCTTGAGGCGTCGTATAAACGTACACCTGGAGAATTCCTGCTACAATGTAATTACGTGGCTTGCATTGTCAAGTCTTCCATCCAGTGAAGCGGACAATTTTTGGCTCGGGGTGTGAGGGAGGCATTTGGACCAGATAATAAAGGTTGGACTTTAAATTGAAATTGTTTCCATTTTATGACAGTAATTTCTCCACTCGCCATTGTTGAGCTAACTATTGTTCCATCACCTTACAGAGCACCGGCATTTTTCCTATGAATTGGCGCATACCTGAGTAAAGTGAACATGATACTAGTAACAGATGGCTTCTAAACACATCTGCTTCAAAATATTTTCCCCTACAGGCGTCTAACGTGATTGTGCCTTGAAAATAATCTAGCGGCATTCACGTTGGTCACGCATGAACGCATTCGACACCAGCCGCGTCCTAGGAATCCATCGTATCGCAGTCAACGTGTTAAAAGCCCTGGCACCATAAAATGAATGAATGTTTGCTTGTCATTGGCAATTTTCACTCTTACCATAGAGAGCATCATAATGTGCGGTCATAGTCATTTTGACACAGATGGTTTTTTGCTGTTATCCCTAAATAATAATTAAATATTTAATAATCTGGCTTATTTCTTTCCAAACATTTTAAGAACACTATATATGCAATTTATTTTGACACATTTGACTAACAATTTCATGCAGCTGCCATCTACGTAATTAGTGGAATTTTATTTAAGCATCCTGTAGTATGAACTTTTTCATGCACTTTCATATCGTCAATTCTCCTGAAAGTTTTCAAACAAACTTTGCATTCATACGGCTTTTCTCCAGTATGAATTGTAGTATGACACTTGAAGAAGCTAAGATAATGAAATTAACTCAAATTTCTAGTGCTTGTTGTTTCTTTATTTGCATGACTTATTATAATCATACACAGCTTATGCATGTGACAATATGTTATTGACTCAAATATGAGAATGTGACTATTCAGGTCAGGTCAGGTCTTCATCTTCCAGTTGTGTCCAGCTATTGACTTCTCCGTGACATCTCTCCAAAGTTCTCTGTCCTTTGCTATTTCTTCCAAAGTCATTTGGTGTCTTCCATCAGTTTTTCCATTGAGATTCAGCCCTGCCATGTGCAGATCCTCTTCCAATCCGTCCATCCATCCATCGTCTTTTCGGTCTTCCTTTAGATCTTCTTCCCTCTGGTTTGTAGTTGAAAATTCGTTTTGGGTTTCTTATTTCTTCTTTTCTGAGTATGTGTCCAGTCCATTTCATTCTTCTCTTTCTGATGACTTACATGATGCTCGGTTGCAGTGTTCTCTCTCTAACTTCTTCATTTGTTATACGTTCTTTGTATCCAATCCTTAGTATTCTTCTAAGCCATTTATTTTCTGTTGATATTATTTTTTTCTCCAATTCTTTTTTTATGGTCCAAGATTCACATCCATAAATTAATATTGGTATGACACAAATGTTGAGAATTCTTGTGACTATTGCTCGACATAAATCTGCCTATTTGGCGTTGCACAACTGGTTCCTGTCTGAACACCGAAGTTAAGCAATTTTGAGTGCAGTTCATACTTGGATGGGTGACCGTCTCAAAATTGAATCATGGTGCTGGGGGCCAACCATTCTGTTCATCGCTTGGTGTGGATAAATCTGTAGGAGTGTTATGTTGCGAAGGTAAAACTTGGGTCTAGAGAAAGCAAAGGATAGCTACTCTAGATTAATGGCGTAAGAAACCTGCATCACTGCTTTCCTATGACACTGGAAATCGGTGGCAGACCCTGCTCTTGTTAGAGTACGGGACTAACTTTACCTTTAAGTGAATATATAGTTTGCATACTGTCTTTCTTTTAAGTTTTACCTCTATCAGTTCTTATTGCTATTCATATTCATAGTGCACAAATTCTTGTAATTAATTAAGTAGCTAGTTCTTAGCTACTCATCTAGGTATGAATATCGGGTTGAAATGGTTCATCAGCTGAGCAAAGACCCAAGAAAGAACATAGTTCGTGAATTTGCCTCTGACTTTGAAGTTGGCGAATGTTGGGGTTACAACAGATTCTTCCGTCTTGATCTTTTGGCAAGCGAAGGGTACTTGAACACAAAGGACGATTCACTGATATTGTGCTTTCAAGTGCGTCCACCAACATTTTACCAGAAATCCAGAGACCAACAATGGTACTTTACACTTTTTATCTTGACAGATCATATAGTGAATCAGTTTTCTTTCTTTAATTTTGGTAAAATCCCTGCTGTAGAAGAATAGTATCAATTTAAATGGCTAAGGAAGTTGTTATATCTAACTACTGGTGATTGTAACTTAATGTAAGATGTAATGAAAAAGCTGTTTTTAATGTCATTGTTATTATTTTGAAGTTAGCTATTTACTGATAAGCATTTACTGGTGCTTAAAAAATGGCCCTTTTGATTTTGCCTTTAACCATTACTAGTCTTTTTATAGGTATATAACGCAGTTAGAATCTGCACAGTTGCAATACATCAGCCAAGTCAATGATTTAAAAGAGGTAAATATGATGTTTTAGTTTTGTGCAATGAATGCATTATAGCTTCTAAAGAGAAGTCAGTAAATGACAAGTTGTACCTTGTCTTTGTCCTTCCTGGATATGACTTTTCTATTTCATTCTTACTGGGATACAATTTTATAATCTCAACTGCCTTTAGCCATTGCTTAATGATGCTAACAGACCAATGCATGGCAGTGATTGATACATCCAGATTTCATCTCTTCTCCAGGATGAGAAGCTCTGACAGTGGGTCCCAATACACATAATCCTCAAGCAAGCTACTATTGCAGGTATGGGCAAACTATGTCCTGCAGGCCACTTGTGGCCTACCACCAGATTCCATGTGGCCCCATGAGATCATTTATAAATATACATGTGAGTGGCAGAAAGTGAGATAATTTTCAGTTGTTCTATGGAAACATGTCACTTTATTTCAAAATCTTGCAGCGGGTTGGCAATGCCAGGGGCAGCAAAAGAAGGATCACGCCCCAAACTTCTCCCCAAATGTCTTGACAAACAAAACAGTCATTGCAGTTCTTGCATTGTATTACAGCATTGCGATAATAATGGATTCTGAAAAAGTACTTAACATTTTTCTTTTTTTTGCTTGAAATTATAAGCATTTTGGCTTTTTCTACGTGTGGCCCACCTAATGTAGTATTAGGTTTCGTGAAGCCCTTTAAAAAAGTTTACCCGCCCCGTACTATTGCATACAGAGCACTATGTCATCCAGATAACCAGAAGTATATCTCCAATCTGTATCAGCTCATAAATCGATCCAGACCTTCAATTTGGTGCTTAAGAGCAAGCTGTAGTTTCCTTACTGTGCTGAATTATTGAACTTTGGGCAAGAACTGTCTTTTATGTATGGTGTTTCGCTACTCTTTGAGTGTTTTTTCAGAGAATGCAAAGACATAGATCTGCATTTGCATAAGTCAGATAGAGCTTAAAGACTCCACTTTTCTGAAAGTTCTTTAGATAATGTTAAATGTTTTTGACTTTGGATATGGCTTTGTGATAGTGCTGTATGAATATTCTTGATAATTACTGTGGTGATGATGTAATGCAAAGAGAGACTTGGTGGTGAATCTGGTGATGTATTTTTTGGGACAACCCTTATGGTTGTATGGATGCAAGAAATATTATTTGAAGAGACAATATTAGGATGAAGTCAATCTTCATTTTTTCATGTCTCTAGCTAATTCTTCTCTGTTATTGGAGACAGGTAAATGAGATTTTAATTATGTAAAGCACTCAAATTTATGCTTTTTATGTTTCTTCTTTTAGAGACTTTCCATTGAGTTGTCAAGAAATCAGAACACTAAAAAATGTGCATCACAAGGTAATCTTTAAAAATTGCTGTCATAGTGTATATAAAATGGCATATGCTGACGTGTCTGTAGAAAAGACATTTCTCAGATCATCAGGAAAGTTAGGGATCAGTTGACCTCAAGGTTAGAAACATCATGACTGGTAGTTGCATTGATTTGATCTGCCATGTCTGACCCCTCCATATATAATATTTCCTTAGTCTGTGATTTTGTTCCTTTGAGCAATTCAGCATTCACTTCTTCCATTGTAGTAATATGTAGCACTATGGTGTTAGTGCATCATGTCAAATATTATTCAGACGAGTAACTGTATTTATGATATAATGTCTCTGTCAACAAATGGCTTCTAACCTGGATTATATATTAGTTGCAATATGAGATGATGAGAAGTCAGAAATGGCAAAACTCACATCGAAATATCAGCGTACAGGAATTATCAAGAAATGCATTGTGCCCGTTGTTGACTATCCTTTGCTTATAGATGTAGTAAGCAGCCAGTCGTGTGACTTGGAAAGTCGAACGGCTGTGGCCAGCAGGAAATCAGCAATGAGTCTGAACATGAAGAGTCGTGGTGGAGAGATGGCCCTCATCATGAACATGGAACTTGAGATTGAGCAAGAAAATGATGAAGACGACAACAGTAGTATCAGCTCCAATTCTGAAGAGGTTACTTTGAACATTTTATATAAGTAAATGAGTGCTTATGATGAAATATAGAAAATGTCAATGATAAATGTTTGCTTTTAACCCTTAAGCTACCAGGTACTTTATAACTGTATGCAATGTAACCGAGCATACTCAGTTCCAGCGGTTTAAGGGTTAAGCGATGGTCCAAATAACGTTGGGTGGGAAGATAGAAGAATGGTAGCAAAGCTTAACTGAAAAGCTGATGGAAGTGAACTTGATACTCATGGGAGCCCTAAGGTTGACTCAGCCTCCACCCTCTGTATGGCATTGATAAAATGAGTAGCAAATGGCAATATGTCAAAAGGTAAACCATGGATTTGGCAGAAAAGACTGGCCGCCATCTGTTGATGAAATACTTGGCCACCAGACGTGGCTGATGTCGTAGAAACCAGGGATCAGCACCGACCCCAACAGCCAGTAGAGCTTGTGGGTTGCTTTTATCATTTGCCATGTAATGATAACCATTATTCAACATGAGAGCTTCCTAGGCCAATGATGCAGCTGAATGCCAATTCCATTTTTTGTCTTGTTTTTCAGTTGTGCTGTTTTTATTTTGTTCTGAGTTTCGGAGAACTAATAAATTTTCATCAGCATCTGCACGTGATATTTGTATTTGGCCAAATGTTCTTTGTTTCTATGCATTTGTTCAGATTGTGCTTATTAGGAATTAAGTTTATTCTGTGCTGTTCTACTGTGATGTTGATGAATTAATAAATTTTATGTTACATTCATTGAACCTTTCAAATTGTGTGGATGTAAATATAATTGGTTTTAGCAGGAGTCTGTTATATGGAAAATGACCTGTATCACTATAAAAAAAAGTTTACATAGCTCTTCTTATAGGGACGTTGAGAAACTTCAAGAATTGGTTAAATTTTTCCATGGAAGCCTTGTTTGGTTTGAGTTAAATTGAAATTCTGCTTAGCAGAGTTGATTTTGATTAATTATTGAATGCTGGAGATGATCTATAGATATTATAACTGAGCTATTGAATTGCATTTTATCTCATTCAGGTGGCTATAATTGCAGATGTACAGGTTGATTTTGTTACCCAAGAGTAAGAGTTTTGTAAGAGTTTTGAAAATTGGCTGCTGAGATAGGTTAGCAGAGATTGAATTTGTAGATTAAAGCATTAGAAAGGGGGCAGAAATTTCAAAAACAAAGTCTCTAACAGCTGATTCATTTATTCATTTCTGAAAGAATTCAAAGTTATCAGAGATTTGCTTCTCACTCCGTCACCATCTGAATAGTTTGCATCTTATTTTTATTCCAGTCAAGTGGTCAATGTATACAGGATGTACCAGTATCTTATTCCTTATTCTTTAAATATTTTTCCAAATTGTATCTGCTTTAAATTATGTTTTTTTCAAGCAGCATTGTTTGGTATAACTCTTATCATTAGCATGCATTGTTTATTTCAGTTTTCTGTTATTTTTCTTTGTTACTGTTTTTTTAAATTGTCTCTTAGGCAACTACAGATGTGGACCTTCAT
Organism: Metaphire vulgaris; assembly: GCA_018105865.1. Lineage (NCBI taxonomy): Eukaryota > Metazoa > Annelida > Clitellata > Crassiclitellata > Megascolecidae > Metaphire > Metaphire vulgaris. The sequence continues at coordinate 10,618,092 of CM030840.1, read as the reverse complement.
GAAGACTTTGAGACTGGACTTCTGGATGAGATAGAAAGCAATAATGATGAAAATGACATTGATGAAGAAACAATGTTAGTAGTTAAAAATTAAACCGATTCATTTGTCCATTTGAGAATGTTGGGTAAATGATGTGGTTTTAGAACAGGTCAAGTCAGGTCAGGTCTTTGTTCTCTAGCTGTGTCCAGCTATTGACTTCTTCATGACATCTCTTTAAAGTTCTCTGTCCTTTGCTTATTTCTTCCAAGGTCATTCGATGTCTTCCGTCAGTTTTTTCGTTGAGATTCAGTCCTGCCCTGTTCAGATCCTCTTCCAATCCGTCCTTCCATATGTTGTCTTTTTGGTCTTCTTTTAGATCCTTTCCCCTCTTGTTTGATTTTAGACATTTTCTTTAATATATGAGACTTTAATATTTGAGGTTTCTTTTCAACTAGTTGAGTTGTGTAAATATTCATGTAGTGAAACTTAGACAAGACACAGTAAAAAGTATGACTTATGACTTATTATAAATGTAATTCTTGTCATATATGTTATATGTATATGTTCTGTTAATGCATATAAAATTTATGCTCTAACACTTTAAGTTAGATGATTGCATTTGGCAATGTATTTGTCTGGTTAGGTTTGGAGACAATGATGTAGAAAATAAACCTGCTTGGGATGATCGAGAGAATCTACATCATGATATATCTCGCAGTGAAACACCTGATTGCACAAGTTCTCTGTCGTCGATACCTTCCACTACATCATCAACGTCTGCTGCTACAGTTGCTGGTGCCATTGCGACTGCTGCTGAGAGTTCTGTTCTCAATACCTCAACAGTCAGTCCTTTGCTTGCCTCATCAGTGATGTAAGCTATTCTTACTGTGATGTGTTGAGTTTAAGACATCGCTCTAGATATTAACTTTACAGCTTGTGCTTTATAAATAACTGTATCTAGCACAGAAATATTAAAAAGGTGGAAATCAGAACAATGAAAAATCTAATCATGTTTGATTTAGTTTGATTTACCAGTAAATGTTTTAGAGATGGTTTGGATTTGAGACAAACATATTATTGATTAGATAAAGGGTAATCCTGCAGTTTAGGTGCGTAAATTATTTCAGTTATTTTAAATTATATTTATGACATTAAAACCTCTGTATAACAACAAAAGTATCTTTATTATTTCATAAAGTTAACATAACAGCAACTTACTTGTGAATGTCGCTATCAATGAAGTGATGAAGTGATGTTGATGGACTACAACATCGTGCATGTATATGCCATTGCCGATACGGTCAATATTGGTGTAAGATGGCCAACCGTCAGAAATTATATGAGTACCAGGGAGAATAAATCTCTGAACTAATGGCTCCAGCGTAGCAGCTGTGCGGTTAGGAGCCTCAATCAGAAAGCACTTACCGGTGCCATGTTCAATGCAGCCAAACACCCAATGGCCATCTCGCCACTGACCATAGTAAAATAATTTACGCACCTAAACTGCAGGATTACCAGATAAGGCATTAATTTGAAATTTTGATGATTTGAGTAAAATTTCAGGTGAAATAGTATTTACAGTAAAAGTTTAATAACAAGTTTGAGACAATTGGGGTATTTGAAATGGATGTTTGCCAACAACTATTTTTAAACCATGTGAGAAATGACACAAATTTCATCATCATCAATTTATAGTGATAGAAACTTTACCTTCCGACTAGTATATTGGCTATTCCTTTTGTTTGTCAGCTCCAGACAGAAGTGATGTGAAGGTTTGTGTATGGAAGTAGAAAAGTAGTATATAATTGGCTAGTTCACCCAAAAGGCCAGGAAGCTTGAAAATTAATTATAATATCAGAATGGAAGGAGGTTTGCGTCATTGTCTCTAAGGAAAAGATGCCTTTTGAATATGGGAGATATTAGGAATAGCTCTTTAAATGGAATCAATCATTCAATGGAATTTGAGAGATTGGTTGGTTGGTTGATTGGTTGATTGATTGATTGATTGATTGATTGATTGATTGATTGATTGATTGATTGATTGATTGATTGATTGATTGATTGATTGATTGATCATACTGTGGCTTGCTGAGCCAAATCAGTGTAAAGCTTGAGTAAATATAAGATCTGGTGTGTTTCATTGGAAAGCAGACGTGAGTCCTGCTGTGGCTATTGTTGCTAGTTTCTTCTGGTATTGATTGATGTTTTAGTGATAATGAGCTTATGCTGAAGCGCTTCCTTGACTTAAAAAGTGGTCCGCACTGGATTCTTCCTCACAGACCTCAATGTCCTCAGCAGCCAGGTTTGTATATAGTTGATATAACCTTCATTATTGCTCTGATATAAAGTTATTTCCATTAAATTCCTCAATTTTTAAAAATATTCCGCAATGCTTAGTCACAGAAGCGACTTGTACAGAAACCAAAAGGTGCCATAAGAATAATGGCAACAGTCACGGAATGGTTCAAAATAAAAAAAATGGTGTGAGACAAGGCTCTACAAGATCCCCATGCCTGTTCAATATATTAGCAGAGATGATAATATGTGTGACATTGGAAGGGTTTAAAGGGGGATGCAAAATAGGACTAACCATCAGTAATTATCTAAGGTATGCAGATGATGTGGTTTTGTTGGCAACAAGTGCACAGGAACTTCAAGAACTAGTAAGCAGAGTATAACAAGTGAGTGGAAAATACGGGCTTCAAATAAATGCAAAGAAATCAAAAGTAATGACGACAAACGGAGACAAATTTTCCATTAGGGTGGATCAGAAAGTACTGGAACCAGTAGAAAAGTTTACATGCCTCGGCGCCATCATATCAGAAGACTGCTCCCTAGAAGTGGAAGTAAATACAAAAGGAAGGGTTGGAATCAGAAAAATGAACATATGGACAGTGATGTTAACAAGGACCGACCCCCCAAAGACGAGGATAAGGACAAGGACCGACCTCCAAGGACAAGGACGAGGACCTACTCTTCAAGCACAAGGACCACAAGAACTGACCTACAAGGATCAAGGACAAGGACGGACCTCTGTCAGACACAAAAAAATCAGAAATGAAAAACCAAACACAATTTCAATTCAAATCAAAAATTTTGAAAATCAGAAAAAGATTGTTGTAAAACATAATCTAGTAAACAGCAATGTTATATTTCAAATAAGTGTTTCCAGCAGCTGATCAGTCATGCGCACACGATGAGGTCTAATTATGAGACCACTTTGCAAAAACACTCGTTCAACTGGAGCAAACATCGCAGGGCAACAAAGAATTCTGCTAAAGAATCAATTCCTCAACTGGTATTATAAAGGAAACTCCTCAAATAGAAACAATGAACAATAAAGACAAACAATGACAACTCATTTAGAGTAACTCAAAGCAAGTATGTAAATATAAATCCACATACTACTCTTACCTTGGAACATAATTATCAGTACAAGAATATTGAAAATGGTATGCAAGTAATTTGGTCCTTATAAGGATTTATCAAGGACTAAGTTGCAAGGACCAGGACAATGACCGATCTGCAAGGACGAGGATAAGGACGAGGACCAAGGCCCCAAGTATGAGGATAAGGACGAGGACTGACTCCCCAGGGACAAGGACTTCAAATTGGTCCTTAAGGAATCCTAATTCATAGATATCTGCCGACTTCTGATGTTACCAAGCTAGTCCAAGCACTGGTCCTGACTCGGGCTGACTATTGTAACGGAGTACTGTACGCCTGTGTACGACCTTCCAGCCAATCGGCTGCATAGGCTGCAATCGGTTCTTAACGCGTCAGCCAGGCTTATTTACGGATTAAAGTGGAGAGAACATGTCACGCCACTGATTCGTGACCGTCTACAATGGCTGAAAGTTCCGGAACGGATACTATACAAACACTGCTGGCTGACGTTTAGGGCCTTGCATGACTTGACCTGCCCTGACTACTTAGGTAAGCTGGTGCATAGGGCAGGGTCAGGGACAGGTCGATCGAACCTAAGATCTGACCAAGGAATAAGACTCGTGATGCCCCCACTCCAGCCAAGACTGCTAAGTTTGGGGACAGATCCCTTTCAAGGGGTAATCCCATAGAGTGGAATTCCCTCCTGGTAGATGTCAGGTCAAAAATCTCCCCCGACCATTTCGCTCAAAAACTGAAAACACGTCTTTTTAGTACATCTTATGGAACTTTTCTGTAAAGTGCTCTCATCTACTGTCAGAGCTTTAAGATAGCACTATATAAGTTGTCACCCTAATAATAATAATAATAATAATAATAATAATAATAATAATAATAATAACAATAATAATTAAGGACCAGGACAAGGATTAATATCACTGCATATGGAGAGATAAAAATATCAGCATTAGAACAAAGAAGAGAATAATAGAAAGTGTCACATGGAGTACAGCATCATATGGATGTGAAAGCTGGTCTTTGAAGAAAAAATACCAAAAAAATAGAAGCTTTCGAGATGTACTCATTACGTAACGTGCAATGCATAAGTTGGAAGGAGAGGAAGACCAATGAAGAGGTTTTGCAACTGTCAGACACAGAAAGACGGTTCGTCAGCATGTGCAAAGGAAGGAAGCTGCAATATTTTGAACATGTACAGCAGAACAGCGATGCTAGATCAACACTGGAAAGGACATTCCAGCAAGGAATGATGCTGGGAACAAGGAAAAGAGGGTGACCAAGAAGAAGATGGCCAGTTGACGTGGAAGAATGGATAGGACTGTAGATGTCAGAAGCAGTCGAGAAGACACGGGATCGACATTGCTGGAGAAAGGACATTCATGCTGTCACCTCAACTTCAGCTCATGAAGGAAAAAGGAGAAGAATGCTTAGAATGATGTTTGAATTTAAATTTGATGGTTTGACTTGATGCTTTTGTAACCTGACAGTTCCTTGGAATTTATGAACATAACTGTTGCCCATAAGTGATTTGTTTTCAGGTGACTCTTGAAATATGTCAGTTTTTTCTTCATATATGGCATCTGTGCTATTTTCTGTTTATTTAATGTTTTTGCAGTTCATGTAGTATATTTAGGTTTTAGATCCAGTATTGTAACTTGTGCATGCATCTGTAACAATCCAATTAAAACTGTATTTAAATGATATTATTTGGTAATGATGGTATAGTTAGGAATTAACAGCTAGACCACTTTCGATTAATGCAAGGTTGAGGGATAGATAAACTCGCTCTGTAACCCGGACAGCATATGTGTTTATGTTATGCATTAATTATTATTTTAGCGCATGCGACATGAGTAATAAATGCATAAAGCACTACTTGAAAGGTGGCGAACAGAAACTAACTTATTCACCAGCGCTTGAATTTATGAAGCTGAAGAATTAGTCTTTAAACAAACACAAGACACACAAACTGTATGCAAGTTTTGAACATCACATGACCGCTATTCGTATTCATTTTGACCAGCACTATTCGAATGAATACGAATAGACTATTTGGTGCACTATTCGGTGCCAAAGCAAATATTCGGCCCAGCCCTAGTCTTTAATCCCTTTATCTGTGGTTATTGGAGACCTAATGTAGGTTGTTAGTTTATGATTTCTGATTTTACTATATGATTCTGTGCTTTCATCATTTAGTGTAATCTTTGGACTAATTTAGACATGAACACTGTGGTGGCTTCTGCAGCATTGAAAGATAGTGTGCTTGCGTGCGTGCACGCATGTATAATACTGATCGTGTCATTTCTTCTGTGTTTGAAGTTCGGAAACCGAAGCATGCTCAAGACAAGGACAGAAGACTTTTGGGTAACTTGACAACAGAAGAAGTATTGGCTCATTTGCAATTACAGATGGATTCTGCGCTGACCAAAGCAAAAGAGGATGTCAGAGAAAGGGCCAACCTCTTGGTCAAGCAATCTGGAACAAACAGTACAGCTAAATCTTTACTGAGTATGCATCACACTTACTTTTTCTTAAGTGATTCTTGCTTCTTTCATGAACCCAGTGAAGTCATGTGAATTATTACAATTATGAATGGATTTGACTGCAGCTTATTTGAATCCAAAACCATGATGTTGAGGTGATTTTATTTGCCTGATCCCTTGAAACTGAGGGTTTTCATGCATTTGTTATTAGCAATGGTTTCATTATTTTTAATTCCTATTATCCCAGTTGTTTTTTATCAATGGTTCATTTTATACGTTTTCAGTCAGTTTTTCTTCTTCTTTCCAATCCTTCTAATTTTTGTGTGAAATTAAGAAATTCTGATTCTGCTGGATTCTTTAGCCACTGCACCCACTTGTAAGTTTTCTTACATTAATTATTCAGGCAGGTGGAAAAATTTCAAAGACAGCATATTTTATGTTCCAATCACAGCTGGAAAGAATTTTGAAGACATCTAATAAAAAAATTAACTGAAATGTTTTTCTGCATCATTTTGAATGACAGTGATTTCACTGTCATTTATTATTATGGAAAAAATATTAGAACATTGTATATGCAGCTATTCTTGTCATAATTATGCTGGATAAATATCTTTCTTTATTATAAAATTACTGCAAAGTGATTTTCTTTTACACTGGGCCTAATTTTCCATCACCTAATTATTGTTATTGAGTTGGTAATAAGTGGCTAATTAACTATTTTCTTCCATTAGCAACTGTGAACAATTAATGATGCATGAAACTGCATCTTTACATATGTTATTTTCAATGATTTATATCAGTGTGTGTGTATGTGTGTGTGTGTGTGTGTGTGTGTGTGTGTGTGTGTGTGTGTGTGTGTGTGTGTGTGTGTGTGTGTGACATGAGTGTTTTCATAATTTTGAATGCAGTATTTATTACAGAATGTGATTCACTCAAGTGAGATAGTTTAGTTCATTGAAATTCTAAAAAGTGCCACAATAATTTTGCAAATTATCTTAGAAACTAAATTGTGAAGCTTGAAACATTTAAAAACAATAAGGAAACAGCAGATGAATATTGAGGAAAGCCTGGCAGCAGAATTTAAATCCGTATGTGAGACAGAAAATTTAAGTGCTATTTGCAGAAACATTATTTTAGAATGACAGAAGATATAATACTTAACCTCTTCCAAGGGTTCGCCGTCTTAAAACGGCGGCGGAAAACCATAGCCTAACGGCGTTCGCCGTCTATAAACGGTGCGCTATATAAGCGGCTGTGTACCGCGGACCTGCAATTTTTAAAAAAATCCAACGTGGCAACCGATTTAGTTCACATCTATTCGATAGGCGGCAGCACCGTTTTCGATAATGCTGACTATATATGCAAGAGATATTGGCTGTGTAACAACCAAGGCTGGAAAATGTATAGGAAAAATCTTCAACCGGAGGCTAGAAAGGCCATAACTACGCCAAATATGGTCCGATCTTCAAAATTTTTGCACTATTCTGTTCCAATTACACCTCCCTACAACTTTCCTGCTCACAGTGGGGGGTCACCGCTGAAAATTTTTTTTTATCAAGCTTTGAAAATTTTTTGTCGGAGATGGTCCGATTTTGGGGTGTAGAGTGGACCCTACCCCCACCCCCAATTTTTTTTTGCACGGATGGTTCGAAAGACCAATAAAAATGCTCAACAATGGTGCAAACCGCATCTTTCTAGCTTCTATATAGCCTGAAATATACTGAGTTGTTTGGTTTTTCACATTGAAAAGCCGTTCGTGTAATTGTCATTTCAACCAGCAATTGACACTTGGGTATGAAACTTCATAGCTACCCCAAATATGGTCCGATCTTCAAAATTTTTTCACCATTCTGTTCCAATTACACTCCTCTAGAACTCTATCGCTCACATTTGGGGGTTTACCGCTGAAGACGTTTTGCTATTGACCTTTGATCAAAATTTGAACAAAATGTTGGGGAGGGGTCCGATTTTGGGGTGTAGAGTGGTCCCTACCCTCAACTTTTTTCTTATGGCATGGATGGATAGAAAGAGCAATAAAAATGCTCAACAACGGTGCAAACCGCATCTTTCTAGCTTCTATATAGCCTGAAATATAGTAAGTTTATAACGTATATGTTCACGTTTTCATACGAATGCCTTTTCCAAAAATTAATTCCCCCGTGGGGGGATGACTTAAAAAATTTAATTCCCCCTTTAAAAGGTTAAACCAGACGTGGACAAACTTTTTCTTTAAAGGGCCGTATGAAACCTAATGCTACATTAGGAGGGTCACACATAAAAAGCCAAAATGTTTATAATTTCAAGTTGGAAAAAAGAATTTTATGTACTTTTTGGCTTGTCAAGACATTTTTGGGAGAAGCTGGAGGCACAATCCTTCTTTAGCCCCAGACACTGCTAACTGTTTAAAAATTCCAGAAAAATAAAGTGCATATGCTTCCATAAAATTATTAAATGTTATCTCACTTTCTGCCTGTCATATACATATTTCTAAATGATCTCGCAGGCTGTGTGGAATCTGATGGGGCCACTCGCGGGCCGTAGTTTGCCCACCCCTGACTTAAACTAAAACAAAAGGCAAATTAAAAGTTAATATAAGATAATATATTATATGTTAAATAAAACTGCAGAAGAGAAATGCCAAAAGGCCAAAGAAAAGTTGGTGAACACAGGATATAAAGAAATGTAGTACAGAGGTAAAAGACATACATCAGAATATCAGAGAACCAGGTGAGAGGAAAATGTGGGCCGGCTGAAGCAATTGCATAAAAAATGAAATGAGCCAAATTCTAACAGAGGAAGATGACATTTAAAAAAGAGGAGAGGAATACATAGGACACCTCTGTAATGAGGTCATGTACCAGCCGTCTGATGACCGATGCAAAGTAATAAAGACCAATTTAAAACTCATGCAAACTACATGCAGCAGAGAAAATGGAAGTCCATAGTTGCCAGTGTAGAAATTCGTAACATCTGAAGAAGAAGAAGCTTAAAATGAATTTGCACAGCATGTCCTATGCCTTATCATTTTATATTTCTATCCATTCTGGAAGCACAAGAAATTCCTATTTACTTTTCTATTGTATTGGCATTCCTTGGATTTGCTTTGTAAGGCTTAGATTTGTATTCATTGATATGTTAATTATGTCTGCTCAAGGCAGGAAAAAGAAATATGGCGTTCATTTGTCATCTGGTCAGGTCATCAGGCAGGAATCTGTTGCCGCAGGTATCAGTGCTAGGGTGATAGTTTGGGCAAATGGTGGAGACATTTGTTTTACTTTCAGCCGTGGGTTAAGGTGTTGCTTTAGCTGTAAACCTGAGTTCCTCAAACATTGTGCTCCAGCATGCTGGTGTTCAGTTGTCCAAATTTTGACTTTGGCCCCACATTGCTTGAACTTGCTTTTCATCTGGCTACTGTTGTAATTTTCCAAAAAATTACCACAGTTGCATAGTCCTAGGGTCCTGTGTAGTTTCCATGTGCTGTAAAATTTTATGATCTCTGTGTGCATGATAACATGACCTTTCTTTTAACTTTGCTGACCAGAATAACAGATTTCATTGATAACATGTTAATAGTAGGCAATACCAAGTTTTTGCTTCTGTTTCTGCTTCCTTCACGCTTTACATGTTATGTATGTATGTATGTATGTATGTATGTATGTACTGGACTATTTATATAGCGCTGTAAGCATAGCGGGGCCAAAGACAAAGGTGCTTACAAAGGATATGACTCCTGAAATAGATGATTTTTGAGTCTGCTTTTAAAAATGGGTCGGTTTTTGATTCTTATAATTTCTGGCGGAATAGTATTCCATAGAAGATGACAGGTTGGAGGAGGGAAGCAGCCATCTGTTTGACCACGCGGCTGACCTTCAGGCACTTGGCCTCTGTGTACCGCAAATACCTTTGACCTGTAAACTGCTTGGAGACGTTGGGTTGGAGGAGGGGAGCGGCCACCTGTTGACTCGATTTCAGTGTAGATCGGCCATTATTAGGCAAGTCAAGAAATCTGTAAGCTCCTAAATTTCCTTGTCGACTTTTACGCGGGTCATAGCAAATTACATAGTTTTTTACCAAAAACGGGGTCGACCTATCTGTGAAGTCGACTTGTCCGCTAGTATGTAGTATGTATGGTAGGCATTGCAGTGTGAACATTTTGTATTACTATGGCTTTTAACTTATATAATTTTCTAGGTAATTGCTGACTTTGTAGAATGGAACTGTGGCAGAAATCCTATCTGAATGTGTACCATTATATTGTTTTGCAATCTATACCTAGTTTTTATGCTGTACAAATGTTTGCATTATTTCTTATGGTTGTCTGCAGATGGAGAATCTACATCTGCAAAACCAGAGGGTGTTGTGAATTCATCAGCAGAACAGTTTACTCTGGAATCAGCTGCATCTGAAAGTGGTGCAAATGCTTTAGAGTCTACATCTGCTTCTGCTCTAAAGAAAGCTCTCAAGTAAAAGCTTTTCTCTATGATTTTGGTTAAACCAAAAATGTACTTTGACAACAGTTATATGTCTGTTTTGTATGGTTTTTTAATTGGGTAATACAGCTTCTACATAGTGAGCTATCCTTTTTGTTAAATGATGCAAAATGATCACGTGAAAGCTATCTAGTTTATGACTAGTATTTTCATTGGCACTTAAATACTGGCAGCAGTGGTAGAGGACGTTGTATTGGTTACGCTGCCAAACATGTGAAGTGACAAAACTCCTACGGATCATATGCAGGTCTGTTGGAAAGCCTTGAATACTTGCCCAAAATAATTCTGCCTGTTTTGGTTTTTATATTAAACATGATGGCCAATACTGAAGACAGCTTGAGTAAATTTTCAGGTGAATCATCTGATTGTTTAAATTTTAGACCTGTTAATGTGTTTCAAGTGCTTTTAGTCAAATCTCAGATGATGAGAGCAACAATTCTGATCAAGATGATGACACTGCCATCTGGTTGCCAGAAGCTATGGGAAGCTGTCCAGGGATTTCTAACTCACAAGGCAAGGGTAAAGCTTATTAAGAGCTCTGTAGTTCATAATTTATGATATATTATGAGAGGGTAAAACAGTTAAGTGCATTGCAATTCTGACATCATTGCAAATAAGCTGAAAGGCTTAGAGAGGAAAAAATGTTAAATGAGTTCCTGAAATTATCAAATTCGTAAAGACTAATGGAGTCCATTGACAGGAGTAAATGAATAAAGATTGATCAAATAACTAGTTGTAAGATGAAGGAATGTGATAAAATATAAGCTCAAGTTAAATGAAATTTGAATTGTCCATAATACCGTATTTTACAAGATATATGGCGCGACCAGCGTATATAGCGCGCACCAGCGTATAGACGCGGGGTTTTGATGATTTGTGTTAAAATAATTATGGATAAGACGCACCCATATATAAGACACACCAAAAGGTGCCCGTCGGCGCCCCGGCGCCCGTCAGTGCTTCCGGCGCCCGTCGGCGCTCCCGGCAACTCGTCGGCGCTCTAGGCGGCCTGTCGGCGCAGTTATTCATGTTCCAAAAAATTTAGATAACACGCACCCGAGTATAAGACACAGCAAGAGGGCTAATTGTGTAAAATTTCGTATAAGCCGCATCTTATATGCGCGAAAATACGGTAATGAGTGGGTGCAGCACTTGGCTCCAGTCTGCAGTCATATTTCTTTGGTACCTGTTCTGACAAATGTTCTGCATTCCCTCTAAATATTTCTTGCAGTCCTAGTGACGCCAGTGCCATTTCTTTTCTGGTTTGTGTTAAAAGAAATTCCTGAATGTTGAAATTGTGGGGAAATGTTAACTGAAATTATGACTAATACTCACTAACGTGTTTTTTACGGAAGGACTGCTTCTCATTGACTCGACGCCAGTTTCTTTATGGCAGTGAGTTCATTTTGTCATCCGAATGGATTTTTAACATCGCCATTTTGACCTTCATTGACACGTTGGCGCTGTCAACGCGCTTTTGATTTTAGTATTAACTATGTTTACGGCGCTATAAAAATTGTCCAGGATAATAATAATAATAATAATAATGACATCAAAGTAGACAATTGAGCATATTGACAATGCGATAAGAAAATCATCTCAGGATCCTTCAGAAGAAAATTAATGCTTGCTTCATTTTAGTTTTTATTTTGTGTAGCACATTATAATTGTGGATATGAATAATGGGTGTTCATTAAATGGCTCCAAAATTGGTTGGTTGAATTTTGACTCTGCGGATATATGATTAGCATTTGAACTTATCTGTTGCTTCAATATATGTTTCTGTTAGATGGTTTGAGTTTTTAGATTTGTATGTTTGAATAGATGCAAAACCATGGATGGTTAAAAAAATTATCAAATCTGGTAATCAGCAATACCTTAACATTCCTCTTGTCCCTTCTCCAACAGCACAACCATTTCCTTCCAACTCAAACTGTTTGAGTGCTTCATCTTCCAACGCTGCTCCACTTGAAACAAACAATTCTGATGAGTGTAATCGCAGATCTGCTTCGTCTGTGGGACCTGTTGCATCTAGTTCTAGCAAGAAAACCAGCACGAGTAGTGTTAAAAATGCGGAAGGAACTGCTCTTCCACCTCTGGAATTTAAAAGTCATTCAAATGGATCAAGGTTTGTAAATTTTAGAGAATGTTTGTGGCTCTTTGTGTTTGCTCAGAAAAAAAAACCTGTTTCTGTTGAGCATTGTTTTGACAATGTGATCCTTTGTCTATTATTTACTTCTAGAACCCTGTTATTTTTCACTGATGTCAGTTGTAAATCCTGTGTGTGTCCACATTGTTATATAAGATATACTGGTACATATATACTTATGTATGGAGCAAGATATTTTGGACAGAAAATGAACTAAAAATGAACTTAAAATACATACATGTGATGCATTATACAAGACTCAAGGCCAGTCAAAGACCTGTGAGCAATGATTTCCACAAACTGCATTTGTATTAGAGATGTGCTGGTACAGCAAAATGCCTACCCGTACCCGTGCAAAAACTTCCTACCTGTACCCGCAGGTACGGTACATGTACAAGGACCCGTATCCGTTCCTAGAGACTATAGAGAGGCAACAACATTAATGTATTAATGAAAGCAGAGTACATTTTTGTACATTTTTTCAACATGTCATATGTTGACAAGAATTTTTTGAAAAAGAGGCACATGTTTAGATTAGGGTAGATCTAGTACTTAGGATTCAGGGTAATCCACTTGGCAAATAGTAGGCCCGGGTTCTTTCTGGGGTACTGGACTACTGGTTGGTAACATTGTGTAATACGGCTAGTCAGCTAGCGTAAGCCTACATGAATGTCGGACATGGAATAGAGACTCGATGGGCCTGTTTAAAATATTTAGTAGATATAGTTTAGCCATGAGTAGGCATTAGAGCTGATGTTGAGCTGAAGTTAAACAACAAAACAATTTACCAAAGGAACATTATCACTGCAGGATGCCATTACAATGATTTTACATTTACCGGTAATTATGTTTGCTACTTTACTGATGACGTCAGATAACGTCATTTGTATTTCCTTTATGCTTTCAGTAAATAAAATGCATGCAGTGGCATATAACTGTCTGACAAACTGAACACGATATACAAGTTACACTAATACACTTTACTCAATAATATTTTTCTATTACTGCATTGCTAATTTGCTATAGTAGTGAGAAATGCAAATATCATGTTTTTACGGGTAAAAACGGGTATACCCGCCGGTACGGGTATACCCACACATCTCTAATTTCTATCATTTTGTCTCTAAGAGCATATGGCCTCTGAACCAGCTAAATTCAACCTTATTATCAGCAACAATTCCAAATGCTGCCGTTTGTGACATGTATTAACTCATTGCCATTGCCTTAATTTTTTCATAGATTTATTAATTATTATGTACAAACAATTCCTTCAGCGTGGCATAAAATAGGTCACATGCACCAGCTAATGCCTCATTGATCTGTAGTAAGTAAGTAAGTAAGAAAGCAAAATCTCGTGGATGTTTATAGCGCTTTTGAAAAGAGTACCAAAGTGGCTGCTTATTCTTAGGTGCTTAGTCATTTTTAAATTAACTGTGGTTGAGGTGAATGGTCATCCAAGCAATGGTCGATATATACTTAAGCCAATGAAGCTAGGATGTTGTTGTTATTATTATTATTATTAGAGTGACAACTTATATAGCATTATCTTAAGGCTCAGGCAGTGGACAAGAGCACTTTACAACAAGTTCCATAAGAAGTAGTAAAAAGGTGTGTTTTCACTTTTTAAGCAAATCGGTCAGGCTAGGTTTCCGACCTGACTTCTTCTGGGAGGGAATTCCACGCTCTGGAGTTACCCCTTGAGAGAGATATGTATAGTTATAGCTATGGAGGAAATGATTTTAGAAATAGGAAGGATTTGAGCTTAGATCTGAAGTCATGAGGAGATAATGCAGTAATTATGGGAAATGAGAATTAAGAATTTATTGTTTGACAGTATCAAAGACTGCAAAGGAAAGCCGGAATTGAGTTCCCAAGTTCTGGTGCGGCATATGAAAAGGCATGGTTGCAAATTTTCAGGGATGAAAGAACATTTGTGTGAAATAAATTGTTAATTTAATCAAATATTTAGCTTTATAAGTTCACTTTTGCAGTAAATGACATGGTAAATATTACCTGGATTCCCAATGTTGAGTGTAGCAGGAATTTCATGTAATGCAACAATAATGTAGTGCTATCATTTCTCCCGAATAGCTTTATAATACTATATACTTTAGTATTACGTCCACTGTGGAGTTTCCATTAGTAGTGATCTTTCAGAAATGGTATTAATTAAGGGAGAAATAGATGAAACTGCTCAATTTAAATTCTTACTCCTGAGGAAGAGTATCTTTTTATGTTGCATGATAATTTCCTCATCATATTAATTGTATTTTTAATTTATTGATTGGTGTGCTTCCTGTTTTTAGACTTGATGGCGATTCATCTTTAGTATAATTTATTTGTTCTGGAGTCTGAAGACCTTAGACATTTTCGATCATCCTTGTGGTGTCAGCCGCTTGGCTTAAATTTCTTTGCATCAGTTGTAATCATGTACCTAGCAGTTGTAGCTTTTTAAGTGCCCTGAGGCATATTAGTGTATGTCTTATGTTTATGTCTTTCTGCAGATAAAACGACTGTAAAATTATTTACCTAAAAACTGATTGGCTAATGTGTGTCAGGTGTAAAAAAAACTTTATGAAGACATTTTACTCTTACTTTAGAACGGCTCAATTTATTATGCCATTGCAGGTTTTAATTTCAATGTCTTTTTCCAATTTGCAACAGGTCTTGTTATAACTTGGAATTGGGTGGGATCCACGGTTAGAAGTTTAGGGATTGCCCATGATGAGCTTGAAATTACCAGTATTGCTGACCTACTAATAAGCCAAAAAGTAATTTAAAGTTTATTTTGAACCTCACTTTTAAAAATTATGATGAATATATACAATAGTTTCCATTTCTTTGTGGTCGTTTAGTTGTGCAGTCTTAATGAATTGAGTTAAAATTTCGCACTTTTCTGGTTTATCTGATCATCATTCTTCTAAATGACATTCTGATAACAATTACAGTCGATGAAAGTATTACAATAGAGCAAGCAAAACATTAATTCTTGAGCTGATTGTTGGCATCTTCTTGGGCATTCGACTGACTGTTCACTGCTGAGTTATGAAAATCTATAAGTTTGTTGTTTCGTAGTTTGGTTTAACATAAGTGTTGAATGCTTGTATCTGTAGTTTAATTGAACTGTTTAAAAGTTGTATATGATAAACTTTAAAATAGAAGAGTTCTAAAATTTGTGTAAATAACTTTATTTGTGCTTATTCTTTTCTTGGTCCCTTCACTTTTTTCTAGATTTTTATAACTTAGCATTATCAACAATAAAGGTTTTGAAATTCATTAACAATTCAGCTTTGCAAAGTCATAATGATTTTATTTTCTTAAAGCCTTCAGGTGTAAGGGGCGGGAAGTTAGCAGAGTGGTAATAACGTTGGGTGATGGAGCAGGAGGTCACAGGTTCGATTCCCACAGGAGCCCTAGAGGTCGACTCAGCCTTTATCGCGGTGGTAAAATGAGGAGCAATGGTAAAAAATCTCTGCAATAAGTCAAACAGGTACGCTACGGGATACACTAGCCCCGTATCCTTGGCATTGCACGCCTGGTGAGGGCTATAGCAACAGAGATCAGCGCCGCCCTATGAGCCCGCGAGGCTCGGGGAAGGACTTTGACTTTGACTTCAGGTGTAAGCAATGCACAGATTCCTTATGAAACTAATACAAGTTGCTTCAAAATTTTATAATATTACAAGCAATATATATTCTATTCACAGGTTAGACTTTTCAGCTGTTGCTATGGGTAAACTGGATTGTATAGGGGTGGTTTAAATGAATAAGGATTTGTAGTCAAATGGTAAATTGAATTTTGACAAATGCATCTATTTACTTGAAATCAGTGACATTATAACTTACACTGTATTTGTCATTTGCCAGCACTGGTAGGTTGTTATCAATGCATTGAGCTTTATTTTGCTGATGTGTGACAGTGTTTCAAATGCACCTACTTGTATATTTGATGGATGTTTGTGAAGCTGTTTCAAAATGTTTACGGTTTTAACTAAAAATGTTGCATACAGGAGTTGCAAGTCGCTATTCAGTATTCCGTTAGACAGCACACGTTGCTGGCATTTGCATCAGCCTTTGTATGAGTTTGAGTAGTAAATATTTGCTTCTTTCGAGATATTATAATGCAAAACGTCAGTTAATGGATGATTTTTGAGAACTTGAGAGCCATATAGTTTTATGCAGTTCCTCTTATTTTGATTTCCTTTTGTTTGTGATGAATTGATCTCTATGAAATCCCTTGTCAGTCTCTGTTATGTTGTGACAGGCATAAAAGCTCATAGAATGCCTTGAAGGAACATTCCAGAGTATCAGCCATGCCTTAGATTCACTGTCCACCTGAGTTTTATCCCTCTGGGCAAGTGGGCACTCATATGCCCAGTGGCACGTAATGGACTTCAAAATTGCTTGTTTAGCACTCGAGACTAATGCAATAAATGTCAAAGTTTGCTTTATCTAAATTGAAAATTGTGCAATTTTAGATCAGCGCCGGTCCGCCCGACCGAGAGAGAGAGGAGATAGAGTTGCTGTAATGGTATGGTATCTGATGAGCAACTATTAAATTCATTAATTAATTTTGTCAGCAAAATAGGGAGGGTTTGAAAAAGTGTGATACTTGTTGACAGGAGAGGAGTCAAGATAAACTGATGTGGACAATTTCATTTTTTACAATAAATTTAATAGATCCAAAAATTTCTATTTTAGCATAAAAGCCAGTCATATGAAATAATTTAGCTCGTAAGAGAGGGTTTAATAGTTTTTGAAAATTTCAGGGGTCACTGAAAGTTTGACAGTTGTTGACAAATGGGGGGAAGTACAAATTGCCAACAAATTTTGACAATTAATTGGCGGCCCGTTTTAGGGAGTTCAAAAGTTTTTGACAATTTTAGAGGTCACCGAAAGTTTGACAGTTGTTGACAAGGGGAGGGGTCAAAATTTGACATATGCGGCATGTCTGAAATAAAACTAAATAAAAATTAGACATTTTTTCCATGTCAAAAATCTGAAAAGTGCGACTAGCAAGACAAGGTCATCAACACCAGTGGCGTCATTTCACACTTTTCTTGGGGGCGAGAAAGTTTTTAAAATTTTTCTTTTCAATTTTTTAAAATTTTTCAATCAATTTTGTTTAATTTTCAATTTTTAGACTTGACGAGTTTCCGAAAAAGTTGATGACCTTTTTTTTGCTTGTCAGTGCGTTTTTTACGATTAGTTACTTCGGGTTTTTCCGCACATTAAGCACAAGTTTCCAATAAAGTTGACCTTTTTTTTGCTTATCAACCCTTTTTTACGGTTAATGACTTTCGGGGCTGCTGGCCTTTGCTGGCCTTTTTTGCCCCCCCCCCCCCAAACGCAAATGACGTCCCTGTTTTTGTTTTTTGTTGCACATTGATACATTATAAATTAATATTTTCATTTCCTTGGGGGGGCCACGGCCCCCCCCCCAGCCTTCCCCCAAATGACGCCTCTGATCAACACTAAAAGTTTATCAGCACATTTTGTATGTACTTTGTGCATTTTTGACGTGAAAAGTCTGACAAGCAAAAAAGAACAAAAGGGGTCCTCCATACATGACGTAACGCGATTTTGCCACTTTTTTACCCCTCCACCCCTTACGTAACGCAACGTAACAAAAAGCCAAACCCCTCTAAAATATGACGTAACAACGGGCCGACCCCCTTTTCGTCTTCCGAAAAGTCTTGACAAGCAAACAAAAGGTCATTCATCCTTCTATTAATCTATTTTTCCTCTTCAAACATACTGACAAGCAAAAAAGGTCATCCTTGTATTTTCCCTCTCCAAATACCCTGACAACCAAAAAAAGAAAAAAGGTCGTCACTTAAAAATTTTGTGTTGCGTTACGTCACATTTACGGGGCCCCTCCCCTCGTCACACTTCGTAACAAATGTCCGTACCCCCTCTACCCTAGGCGCGTTACGCCATTTATGGACGACCCCAAAGGTCACCGCTTTTTAGGAGCAGATGACTGCTCAATTTATCAGGTGGGCCGCGATAAATTTTTGAACTTCAAAAGTGGTCCGCGAGGCAAAGGTAAGGTAAGGTAAGGTAAAATCTCGTAAACTTACACAGCGTCCTGGGAAGCAGTACAGGGTTGAGAACCATGCTACAGCTGCCTTAAACGTAATGCCTATATTCAACTAGCATTTCCTCCATATAGTCTGTCTTGCTGTTTCCCTCTGACTGATCTCTGGAATGACCTGGTCTTTTGCGGATGGATTTGAAGTACCATCGATTGATACCCTTGAGTATTAGAAATGGTGCTATAGAAGTGCATAATTATTCGAAAAGTCATTTCCTCCATAACATTAACAACCTAACCTGACCCGCCGCCTCATAGACATACTGACCTTTACCCGGCCGATAAACTACTTTGTCTATAGCTATTTCAAGAAAGATTAAGCGCATAAGAATAAACAGCTACTGCTGTACTGCTCACTATGGCGCTGTATAAGTTTACGAGATTTTACTTACTTACTTACTATTTTTAGTGGTACACTTTACCATAGATTTGAATTATACACATTTATATTATGATATGCACTTTACCAATAGCAAAACCTTGAAATATCGACGATATAGTTGTTAAAATCAAATATCCTTAATACCTCCAAGCTTAATACTAAATATTGATTTGCGATGAATCGATGTTGATTCTTTTTTGAACGAAGTAACGATAGATGGCTCTGAAATGTCATACAGCATATTATATCGATCGGCTGCAAAACTGCGAAATCTCCATCTGTATAATCGATGGACGTGTATTTCAGTGACGCTGGAAATCTTATTAGATAGCCTTCAGAAGCTTTCGATGTATCCGTAGGGCGATCTACGGCCAGAACCAGTGTCTCTCCTAACTGCAACGGTTAAACTCGTCGTCCCCTCCCCCCGCTATTAAGTTGACCAGATGAATGGCTAGACGTGTGTGACCGCTGTATGCTGACGTTTTAGTGTAAATATTCAGTTGAATATATTAATGTAGCCACTAAGAGGGACAACTGTGACTAGTACCCGACAAGACAGCTGCACCACGATGATAGAGTGTTTATTGATAGAGGGCAGGATAGCAAGAACAGGAGTGTATGAAGCAAGAACATTGGATAATTATCTGATTAATATGCTTGCAGCCATTAATGCCGAATACAATGTGTTCTTTGTTAGTCATGTTGAGATGTCAAGTCCATATTTTGAACATTCAAAGCGACATAGATGGAGTAAGCGTGGCTGGGCCTCCCAAGTAGGGTTGTCAATGGGTAGCCATTGAAGTCCTATTATCCGGGCAGTAAAATTGGGTATGGGTACCTGTAGAAACCATGACCCTTATGTCATGCTCCCCCTCCGTTCGTTGCATCTCAGGGTAGAATCATTAGCTGCAGCACCCAGAGGGGGAATGTGACCCCATTATGTCACTTGTCCTTGATAGAATCTTTAGTTACAATGACAGGAGGGAGAGTGTGACAGCAGTTGAGGTGGCCCGTCATTATTTGCAAGGCCTGGGGAGGGAGTGTTGTTATTTAGTTGGGCGTATAGATAAGAGACCACAATGGAGATTATGCTATTTCAGGTAGCTGGGTACCCATACAAAATTTGGACAGGTAACTGACAGCTTTTGACAGCGTTACTCCAAAAAGACCTGATCATCTCTCCAAAAATTTTATATTTTTTTACTAATGTTCTGTGGCATAATAAAAAAAGTTGTCCAAACCATATGATCATGGGGCAGAAATATGGCTCTGGGGTAGTTTTTTTATTAAAAAGGCAGTGATGTTGGGTGGGTAAGAGCCAGCATTTATTTACCCCCACTTAACTAGTGGAGCGGCTTGACCTCTAATGCCCCAGCAAGTCAATCTTTGAGATAGCAATTATGACAGCAGCCATTCTGTCCAGTAGTGTGTGTGTGTGTGTGTGTGTGTGTGTGTGTTCTTGCCTGTTTCAGACTCCACTATGGTGACACAATTTGCAGTGTACTCCTGCTCAGTTGCACATTGGGTGGTTACACAGTTGTGCATTTTATGCACAGCCAAGTTAATTTTATTGGTGGTTTGATTGATTTTGTTATGCTTAATATACTGGATGGGGGTGGGAAGATGGCAGATTGGTAACACGCTAGACAGGCACAATGACGGAACGGGTTCAACACCACAGGAGCCCCTAAGGTCGATTCAGCCTTCATTCGCTAGAGGGCGGTGGTAACTGAGTAGCAGCTGTGGCTGTGAAGGTAAAACACAGGTCTAGAGAAAGCAATGGCAAACTACTCTTGATTAATTGCTTTAGCCACCTGCGTCGCTGCTTGCCTGACACCGGAGATCAGCGCCAGGCCCGAAGCTCGAAATCAAATATGGGCGAACCTTTATCTTTACCTTTTTAATATATTGGATATTCATTGATGATATATACTGCATTCATTTGATGGTTCTGTCATAATTTGTAGTGCAATTATTATTGTTATTATTATTATTATTTCAGACAATTTATATAGCCCTATAACAAGGCCTAAGCCTAAATCAAGAGTGCGTCACAACATAAAGTTAGCAGTCAAACAACGCTTTGAACAAGTGTGTCTTCAGATTCTTAACGAACTGCTTGTCGGTTGTCGAGTTAGTGACAAAGTCTGGAAGGGCGTTCCATAAGATTGGATTGCCTCGGGTGACCGATCTTTCTCCTAGCATCTTTCTCCTAGCATCTTCAATTGGCACTAAGATTCATGAAATAACTGATGAGCTGTCTAGTACATCTGATCTATTTGTGTGTCGGCTGTTGCTGCAGCCACAACTTTTTAAACACTCTAATGCCAGTTTTGATTTGCTTTGCTGTTTGCAATTTTAGAATAAATGAATTCATGAGAAAAATGGGTTTCTTGCAGGTCTGTTGCCAGTTATTCCTTGTTGCATGTTATCTCACAATACAAGAACAATGGAAAATTCTTCTGAAACAGATTATCACCAGGCCAGTTGCATAGATGTCATCATTGATGAGACACTAAGAGAACAGGAACATAGCACAGTTGACTGCAGTGGTGTTGGACCAGTTGGCAAAGATTCAGTGATAACTGTTACTGGAACTAATAAGAGCAATGACTTCTTTGAAGAGGAAACATATGAAGCAGACAAATCAGGAGAGCAGGTTTCTTTAGAGGGTGGTGAATCAGGGGAGATAATTGACCCATATGGATATTTGAACCGGGGAGATTTTTCATCTGAAATCTACAAAGTTGAATTGGTAAATCTACCAAAGAGATTCGGCATAGCAGTAAGTAATAAATCTCTCTCTTGTGGCACAACTAATGTAAATATATTTTTTAAAAGGTTAAACATTTCCTCATTAGCTAATTAAATTGATAACTCAATCAACTGGTTTATAGTCAATAGATTAATAAACTGAAATAGACCTGTCTGTTTCTATCAATTTGTTTACCTTTAACCTATAATCAAAATTAATAAGATACCTTCTAGCAGAAACATTGTTTTTAATTCTGATTCTGTTATAAGTAATATTAGATACCTGGTTATAGATACACTATGTACTTTCCATTAGCTGTGTTTTCAGTGTTATATTAATTTTAAGTATAATTAATAATGAAAAATGACTCTTTTAGCAGGCTCTTATATTAAAATAATTTATGAATCATCATATTTATTTCAATATGCATTATTTTCTATTAATGATAAATGTACTCCTTATTACTATATTAATCTGCAACAATGTATTTAAGGATTTAAAATGTTCAGCTTATCATACTCATGATCTTTGTGTTCTTGTCTTATGTTCTATGGTTCTTCTTCTTCTGTAACCAAGAGTTACGATAATTAATTAATTGTATATACTACCCATGTAAATATGCAAAGTGCAGTTCATTGTCTGCTTAGACCCAAGGTTGATGTTAAATGTAAACTCACTTTGTGAAAATGAGTTATCTTGAATGCATAGATTTTACATATTTAAAAATATTTGATTATATACTGAGAGCACAGTCCTCTTGTTGACAGTGGTGTACTTATACAGATCCTTTGTGTGTTTAGCAACTTCGAAAGAAATTGGTTTTCATGGGACTTAGTCCTTGCAAGATTAAGTCTGTTGATTGCGGTCACTTTGCATTTGTTACCTTTCGGTTAGTTTTTGTTTGTTTCTTTATTATTTGTAGCAATCTGGTTTAATATATTGCATTTGTTTTCTTGTATGTATGTAAATTTCTCTTTTACAGTGAGTGTGACCTTTGAAATTTTGTTTCTCCATTTACCAAATTCTCCAAATCAATATTTGACAGTTTGAAAAATTATTTTGGTTCTAATATACATATTGTGATGTAATGTATAGAATAGGAATGACAAAGACAGCCTTCACACAACTTAAAAAGATCCTCACAAATAAACACATTACACAACAACATGGCTCAGAATTCTTCAGAGTTATGCTTGGGCAGTTCTGATGTGTGGGTCAGAAACATGGTCACTGACAAAAACAACGGAAAGGAAACTAATGTATATATTACATTACATCTTCTTCTTTTTCTTCTTTAAGTGCCTTGAAAGTGCCTTGCTAAGCTGCAGAGATGTGGTTTCTCAGACGTATGCAAAAAATTTCATGGACAGAAAAAATAACAAACGAGGAAGTACTAAATGCATTTTGTGTAAAAAGAAAACTGCTACAAACAATAAGAAAGCAACAGTTGGGATTTTTCAGACATCTAATTAGAAAGGATGGATTGGAAAATCTAGTCATAACAGAAAAAAATAGAGGGTAAAAGAGCAAGAGAACGAATAAAGTATACAGATAGCCTAAGTCTAAGAGAAGCAATAAGAGCTAAAGACAATGGAAGACAACGAATAAAGTATACAGACAGCCTAAGAGAAGCAATAAGAGCTAAAGACAACGTTGAACTGATAAGAAAAACCAGAAACAGAGAAGAGTGGGAAATCCATGGTCGCCGACGTAGCAATACAAGGCACTTAAAGAAGAAAAAGAAGAAGATGTAATGTAATATATACATTGTAATGTGGTAAAATTGTACACTGTACAAAAGTTTTGTTTTAATAATTGAGACCACTTTTGGCCAGGAAAGGCGCCCACATTGGACCAGCCAACACTGCTAATCATTTGAATATGTCAGTCATAGTAGAATTCAGTGGGTGATGTAGAAAGAGAAATATAGTGAAATATGGAAGTGGACATAAAATGGAGAATGCTTTGCATTGAAATTGTGCCTAAAGTGGGAAATGTTTTGAACCAGTACTTCATAGCTGTTTGACATTGATGAACCAGCATAGGATAGACCTTATGCTACTGTTTGCAAACTGCAGAGCGTTGTGCTTTTGGGTTGATTACTGGTAATGGATGCACGCTTACTCACCTACATTCAGTACACCTATAGCTTAACAGTTTTGATCTCAGTTAATTTTTTAAAATGATCAATTCATTAGTTTATATGATATTAAAATTTGATTGTTTATCTTGAATTTTATTGAGTTTTTTTGTATTCAGACTTGATTGGTGGCCAGTATTTGATAAGTTCATACTTAGACAAATTTTGATACAATAATTGGGATGTACAGAATTTTAGCAATTATGAAAAAAATTAAATAAAAGTTTTCCAACTGTTTTTACATGTTGTTTTGATGTTGCACATTGCAGTTTTAGGTGAAATATATGAAAATATTTGGCTGCTTGTGAACTTAGTTTCTTTTCAATATTTTTATGTGATTTCTTTTCAGGAAAATAAGTAGCTACAGGATATGTTAGTATTTAGTGCAGGAATTTTTTATCAATAGTCGTAACTTTTGAACTTTTAAGATTATGCAAAAGGTTATCAAATGAATTTCCTTATCAGCTGTGGCTTAAATTTCTTGTGTAGTTCAGAGGCTGACAGACAGAAAGCTTTTGAAGTGCTTCAAGGTCACGTATGGAAGAACAGACCAATACGTGTCAAGGTAATCACAAGATCAGAGTAATCAGTGAGCTGTTGATGATTATTCTTGATCTAAAAAGTACTGCAAAGTGCATTTATATGATTCATCAATTGAGTTAAAAGTTGTAGGTGTTTTTATTTGCTAAGGCTCTGGAGCAGCATTGATTTTGTCAGAATAATTATGGTTTTCAGGAGTCAATGGCAATAAAAAAGTCTGGAATCTGTCTCAAACTTCTTATATTTATTTATTTTATTTATTTATTGAAAGTTAGGATTTATGTGGTGAATCATCCTAGAAAGACTACTTGAACACATTACAAAGTACATGAATAGTATAGGTCAGGATTTAACAGAATAGCTCATCTCAAACAGCCAAGTCTTCAGTTGCTTCTTAAATATGTCCAGAGAAGGTGATGATTGAACACAGACTGGAAGACGATTCCAGGCTTTCGCTGCGGTAACCGGGAAGGCACGGTCGCCGGCAGTGGCAAGCGTGTCTTGTGCACGAGGAGTGCTTGAGTAGAGCCAGATCCAGCGCGCCTTCTACTGTCTGTGTCAGCCGATCTCTGGAGTTCGCACCGGAGATAGGAGGGCGATGTCGTGCAGGCACCGATGCAGCGAGGGTTGCCAACTTATCGTTATTAAGCTCGGGGACTGAGCCAGTGTAGGTCGATCAACAGTGGCGTGATGTGGTCATACTTCTTGATCGATGGATCAGGCGTGCAGCCGCATGAAGTACACTCTGGAGTCTGTCGAGGAGGTGTTTCGGGAGCCCTGCTAAGGTGGCGTTGCCGTAGTCGAGTTTAGTGATTATAGAGAACATTTATTGAACATCAGTTGCTTGCTTTAGGTTGGCCTCTGTTTCAGTTCTTGTATTCCTTCTTTCCAATCATTCCCTATATTTACACATGTTCTCTAACTCCATCTCTTGTTACATTCATTTCCAACCCTCTGCCTCTGTTTCTTCACTCTTTTTTCACTTGCAAAACTTGGGCTTTGCCAGATGACTAAGTCTGTGTCTTTAATTAATGTCTACTTGTGAATTGTTGGTGTTTTGGTTTACCCGTTATGCTTGCTTTGAAGCATTCATTAGAATACACTGCCTCAGTTGCAAATTCTCAACCCAAAACAGAGAGGGTCTCTGTTGGAATTAGTTCTGTTTACTTCAATTCTGGACCATATTACTAATTAGAGCATCAAGAATACAGATTCAACTGCCTATAATAATTATCATATTCTTTTAGTTCATAAATGCCCCAAAGCCATTTTAGACTAACATTCTTAATGCAAAAAAGCATTTAGAATTATTAATAAAAGTAACCTTTCCCATAATTTTGTTTGTATGTCTTTGTCTAGACATGCCTCCAATAAGGTTCCCGGAAGATTCGGTACCGGAAGATTCGGTACCGGAGAATTCGGTACCAAAACTTTACTTGTGGAAGATTCGGTACCGGAAGATTCGATACCGGAAGATTCGATACCGGATAATTCGGTACCGGTTCGACATACACATAAGATGGTATCGAGTTGTCTCGACTATTGCAATTCACTGTATACTGGAATTTCAAAATCTGACTTAAACCGCCTGCAAAGGATTCAAAATTCATTAGCCAGGGCTATCACTGGAACTGCCAAATATGAGCACATCACACCGATCCTGAAATCATTTCATTGGCTACCTGTCAAACAAAGAATTGAATTCAAGATAAGTCTCATTGTGCATAAGACGCTCCACACAAATCAGCCAATGTATCTCCGATCGTTACTGACTGCTCAAGACAACCAGCACTCAACGAGGTCATCTGATGCTACTACTCTTTACATACCCTATAGCAGGACTACTACTGGAAAACGTGCTTTTTCTGTTACCGGACTCAGACTTTGGAATTCTCTGCCGGTACAGGTCCGCCAAACTGATTGTCTTACTACCTTCAGGTCTAGACTTAAAACACATCTATTCCTGACTGCATATCCGCCTTAACCTGGAATCTGGAAACACGGACTGACCTTTGGATTACAACCTCGATTCACCACAGACAATGATTCACGACTACGATTATTCACTGAAGCGACCATCGACTGGTGCAGATGTACTACTACAATGGCGCTAAAGAAGTCTACTACTACTACTACTACTACTACTACTACTACTACTACTACTACTACTACTACTATAAGATGACGCCTCACCTGCTGCTGGTATTTGTCCGCTTTAACTGTTGCGCGTCATTAGCTGACACCCAGCGTTCAGGCGCGCTTTTGCTCCTCCCACCGACTTAATGGATGTAAACAGATTTTAAACTCGCAATATGTGCAGGGAACTTGAGCTGTTTAATGCGACCTTCTAGAAAAGGCCCAAAATAGATAGATATGCTACAGTTGTACGTTTTACATGTAAAGCAAGGCAGGGTTTAAGCTAGGCCGTTTCCGGAGGGAAAATTGACCCGATTCAACAGCTCCCGGACCGCTCCCACCCACCGTGCGATTACTATCGTAGCTCGCCATTATTTCCCTCCCCCGCGTTAGAACGGTCTTATCCGCCCACCCCACGGGGGGCAATAAGATGGCATGAGCCCCAGCGGTCCCCGCACACCCAACGGTACCGAATCTTCCGTGACCGGTACCGAATTTTCCGGTACCGAATCTTCCGTCCCGAATCTTCCGTCCCGAATCTTCCGGTCACCCTCCAATAAAACCCCATTTTACTGACTTAACACCAAAACCCTGACCCTAAAGAAACGAACCTTGCTCCTGACTGCTGTACCCTGGAACATCCAGTAATAACTATCGAAGTTCCATAATACCAAATGCCAGTGGTGCCACCTATTGAATTAAACTAGAGACTGCTTTCAATAAAGCTCAACCAGCAATGCCTGAATAGCACTTAGCTATGATACAGTATTAGAAAATAATAGAAGCCACAAATAGAAAATAGAAAATGAACTTAATGTATGTAATGCATGAGGCAAAAATGGAAGAGTCAGGGCCACCGAGAGAAGTTGCGGACCCCTGTGCAAAAAATAGTCATGGGCCCCTGACCTAGCAAGTCTGTGAAAAACTTGATGACCTTTTTTGTGCTGTCTTTTTCAAACCAGAATTTTCCGGATCCACACCATTACCCGTAACAAACAACTGTGAAAAAGTGTTGATGACCTTGGTTTTTTGCTTTTCTCTCCTTTTAAAAAAGATTACTTGATTACTTAACATGATCAGCCAGACCCTCTGACATTCCCTGGGCCTCTGTGCTTGTGATGAGAAGATGACCTTTTTCCTTGTCAGCCATTAATGCCGAATACAATGTGTTCTTATGGCATTATCAAGAATGAATAATACTATTTATTATTTTCTGATAATTTTGATGATTTTTTTGTAGATGGCAGCTGCTAATGCAGATCCACTGATGCTGAAGAGAAAGCATAAAGCCAGTGAGTCTAGTGACAATACTCTTTTATTACCAAGCAAGACAACCATGTTCTCAGTGTGTATATAAATCAGGGCTTTGGACTTTGCTCTGTGTATATTTGGATAGGCATAATAGTAGTAGCATTGGAGCTATTTCAAACACTTTGCTTCATGAATTATCTCAGTGTTTTAAATACATTGCTTGTTGCCAGATTTGTAGCTTGGGTTTTAATTTTATTGTTCTTTTTTGAAACAATTGGTTGCTTAGTGCTATTATTTGTATAATGTCATTTTAGGAATTTCATTTTTGGTGCTTTGCCATTTACCCCTTTACCGAGGATTTAAATTTTTAGATGCCGTCACTGTGTCAGGGATTTATTTTTGGGAAAAACGTTCTTCAAGACAGAATGCTTTAATTTTTAAAAATTTGCTTTATCTCAGGCTATATAAGAGCTAAGAAGATAAGGTATACACCATTGTTTAGCTTTTTTAATCCTCTTTCTAAACATTCATGCAAAGCAACAAAAATTGGGGTAGGTCCAATCTACGGCCTAAAATAGAACCCCTCCAAAAAATTTTGTAGAAGCTCTGTAGCTAAAATTTTTCAGTTGTAACTCCATTTGGATGAGCAGCAGAGTTGTAGGGGAATGTCAGTGGAACAAAATAAATCAAAAAGTTTGAAAATCGGTCAACATTTGATAACTTTTAGATATAGCAATTCTAACCTGAACACCCCTTTGACGGAACATAAGTCTTAGCGATGAATTTTGTGAAAGTTTTATAGTTTGCAAATTTGCTATATCTCTCGCTATGTGAGAGCTAAGAAGATGTGGCATACACCATTGTTTAGCTTTTTTTATTCCTCTTTCTAACCATACATGCAACCCCCAAAAATTGGGGTAGGGTCCACTCTACGACCTAGTATAGAACCCCCTCCCAAAAAAATTTTTGAAGCTCATTAGCTAAAATTTTTCAGTGTTAACCCCACTTGAGTGGGCAGCAAAGTTGTAGAGGAATGTCAGTGGAACAGAATAAAAAAGTTTGAAAATCGGTCAACATTTGGTAAAGATTATTCAATTCTAACCTGAACAAGTCGTTTTCTCAAAGCCATTTTCTACACAACGCAGCCCATGGTCTGACCCCTCGGTCCAAAAGAATATATATTCCCTATCACATAGAGCCAAACTAGTTTAAAAAATAGATGCCATCTAGCGAATGGATAAATACTAAAGTGATTTATAGCATAAGACGTATCTGATATGTTGAGCCCGATTGACAAACCACTACGAAACTTACAGGATGTGTCCCTGATGTTGTGCCTGATTAAGGAAAGATGGCGGTGGACGTGTCTCAGACGTTGTACCCGTTAAAGGGGTTGAAAACTAGCTATTTTTTCAAGAAATGAACAGCTAAAGACATATTCACGGAAATGTTCAAACAGTGCTTTTTCAATTTAGCAATGTAGTAGATGTCTGGAAGTATGTTTATAAGCAGATGAGATTCATTTGCTTTCTGCGACTGTGGCATCCTTATAGAAAGACCTAAGTCTTGTTTACAGTTCCTGTCTTGAATTGAAGTCCATTATGGATGTTGATGTTGTATTTAATAAAGAAAGTGAAGTGTGCTATGGCTTAACCAGAGCTGATCACGTGATCATATGATGCACCTTTATGATGCACTTTAGTAATAATGCAATTTGTGGATGATTACTTTATAAATTCTTTGTTTTGGGAGACATTTTTCAGATGCCTTTCTTAGACTTACACTGGATTTCGAAGAGCCAACAACAGCATTTTGTTTTGTATTAAAACCATAGGTGTACTGTAATATTATATTTTGAACATATTTGTTTTTATAATGACTGTAATAACCTTGTTCATATTAAGATTAAAATTATGTATTCTGATTTATTTGCTTGGACAAATCTGTTGGAATCCTGAATTTTGAACTCAGCGGGCCAATTGCTAAGAATTGTACTACAGCATCACATCTGTAGTTGTGTTGAGGATTTTGTTTCTCTTGACAGATGTTGGTGATCAGCCAGTAACAAAACAATTGAAAACAGAAGAAGCTGCTGATAAACTCACCCTCACAGAAAGGTATAACAGCAAAATTGGACAAAAATCGCAAAATTAATAGCGTACAGTTGGATTCTCTTTGTTGAAGTATAAATTTTGCTCACTTGTGCTTTTATGTTGCTGTCTCCTTATGTATGAGCTGTTTTTTGGCTTTGTGTTAACACTTTTACCGTTCATTTATTTGTAACGTAATGTAAAATGAATGAGTATTCTCGAGGCAAGCAGCCTGTTTAATGGAGATACATTATTTCTCACCTTAAAATCTTAAGTAGAATAAGTTTAGAATTAGTGTAATGTGAACGTGTTTCGTGTTTTACCAAATTGACCATTCACATAAATTTATTTGATGTGTTTTTATGGGAAATTTCTTTTAGGCTAAACAACACTGTTACACCATTGTGGACCATTCCATATGAAGATCAGCTGAAGGTTTCTAATATTTTGTAATAGATTTATTAGCATTGAATAGTTGCTGTCTTACTCCTAACTTTCTCAATTCTTCTTTGATTCTGGTTTTACATGGAGGCAGTATTTTGCAATGTTATTTTAAGATGTTTAAAAAATTTGAAGCTGCTTCATATTTGAGTATAAGTTTTTATGAGCAGCCGTATTCCAGTTATAACCGAATTTTTACCTAAACTAACTTTTTATTTTATTATTTTATTTATTGACACTTTATATAGTGCAGTAGAACAAGGCTAAGGCCTACAGCAAGAGCGCTTGGCACAGTTCATATCCTGTATTAAATAAGTGTGTCTTCAAATTTCTAATGGTTTGACCACTAAATCCTATGCTATATGAATCAAAGCATATTCTTATTGAGAGAGCATATCATGGCAACCATCTCACCAAACAGTTATCTCTGTGCTGCACAGCAGCTGCCAAAGCCCCTTATATTTTAGAGTTTACTCTGTAAGTAGATATACCAACAACCAGCCTAGCTTAAGAATAGCCGTAACTATATAACACTGTGTAGTCAGCACTGAAGACCGTTTTAACTAGTTTAGAATAAGCAATTGCAAATATTGTTTGTTTTAAATTTTAGTACTTTTTTACTTTAAAAAAAATACAACATGATGATTAATATTGATAAAACCAAGGTAATGGCAACAAAAGACAAGAGCTGCAACATCAAAATTCAGAGTACAGTATTGGAACAGGTCAACACCTTCCCGTATTTAGGGTCCGTCATAGCAGACGACACTTCAAGCAAAGCCGACATATGAAGCAGATTGAATAAAGGACGTGGGGCGGGAACATCATTAAACAAAATATGGAAAAGTCACAACATTCCTGTGAGCACAAAAGTCCGGTTAATGAGATCAATGGTGTGGCCGGTCGCCACATATGGCTGTGAAAGCCGGACAATAATGAAGGAAGATGAATGGCGCATGCAGGCATTCGAAACGAAAGGTTTAAGACATATAATGAGAGTTTCCTGGAAAGCAAAGAAGACGAATGAGTGGGTAATGGATAAAGCAGGAGTTCAAAGAACCCTACTGGAAACAGTAAAGAAAAGAAAACTGAAATACTGGGGACATATTATGCAAACAAAGCAAGAATGTCTGGAGAAGGATATAATGCAGGGCACAATGCCTGGATCACGAAAAAGAGGCAGGCCAAGAAAAAAGTGGGAAGACAACATCAAAGAATGGACAGGACTCACTATCGAGCAGGCAATAAGAAGAGCAGAAGATCGTAACATCTGGAAGATGACAGTTCATAATGCAACCAATCTTCGGAGCGAAGACGGTTGAAGACAAGACAAGACTTTTTTATTCTAAGAGATGTGAGAGAATACTCTTTGTGACAAGTGATGAAATACAATTTTGCAAGTGGTCATGATTATTATAGATCTTTTTTGGAGACCTCATTGTCTTTACAGATTAAATGAATCAGTTTGACATAAACAAGTTTTCAGCACAGAAGGTTTGCTTTTAGCTCTTGTCAACTCTGTTCTAATTTTTTCCAGACAAAATATTCAACGATAAGAGAATTCATAAAGCGTCTTGGGCGGCAGATTGAGAAGAACAATGACACTGCTAAAACATGGCTGTCAGAGCAAAGGCAAGGAAATATTTTGCTTCTGCTGCACTATTGTAATTAATTACCTATGATTATCAGCCTGTATCTTTCAGCATTTATATATTATTTATTAGTCAACTCTGAAAATAATAAAATATGGTTGGCCATTTGAGACTGCTATCGGAGTGAGTGTATATATTTAGACATATAAGCAGTCCTGGTTAATATCATTCAATTTCTCTTACGGTCCCACTTTCAGTTTCATGTCTACTGATATTCAGTTATTATCAGCAATATACATTTAATGCTTGTTAATTTTAGATCTCTCTTTCTTCTCTCTCTTTCTTCTCTCTCTGTCTCTCTCTCTCTCTCTGTCTCTCTCTCTCTCTCTCTCTCTCTCTCTCTCTCTCTCTCTCTCTCTCTCTGTCTCTCTCAATATCATCCAAATTGAATGACCGTTCTCCCACACATTTGATTATGCATATCTGTTGTTCAGTGCTCTTGGCAGCAATTCAGCATACCACCAAAATTAAGCGCCAAAATAATCGGTTTTGTTGCGGCTAACTGCAACTGCAATTAGAGAGATTTGTTTCTTCTACATTTTAGGCTCTTGAATGAAGGCTTATGTTGTAAGTTGCATCCTATAAAACCATCAGTGAGTATGTATTTTTAAAATTGACATGTGATCCCATGATCCCAAGATTTTCTATTAAATTTTTACATTAATAACCTGATCTCTCCAATTTTATGCATTACTGTGGCAAAGCATTGGCTTAGGCTTAATTAACTTTCATGCAGAATTAGTTACAATTTTTTTGGATTAAAAGTTTGCTACAAAAAACACATCTATACAGCAGTTTACTCTGTTGCCTGATCAAATGATTTCTCCATTGACTTTGTTAACAGCTTGTATGTACATTCTCACACTGCATGCAAAATTTGATTAAATCTAATATTTTGTGGTATTGCTAGAGAAATATAATCTAGTCATGCCTACAGTTGAGATGCTTTATCATATGGCAAATGAGATGTGAATCTTTGCTTTTGATTTAGTTAATAATAATTATATATCAAGTTTTGTCTAAAGAGTGTTCATTTTCTGAATTGTTTCTCAGCCCGTGCTTAATGGCTATCGCAATAAGTGTGAATTTACTGTTGGACTGAGCCCTGAAGGCAAAGGTAAATATCATTGTAGTTAAGGTCTGTCTTATATCAAGGCAGATGTTCTTTATGTTCTGAGCATATCATCATCATCATCATCATCATGTTCTCTGTTCTGGGACAGGTTCAGGGCTCCATTGTTTCCATTCCTCTCTGCGTCTTGCTTCTTCTTTGATTTCTGCATAGGTCTTGCGACGCTGTGCATTTGTTTTCATCATCCAGTCCAGTAGCATCTTCCTCGGTCTTCTTTTTGTCTTTCTTCTTGATATACTTCCCTCAATTACTGTTCTGAATAATGATTTTCCCCTTAGTACGTGTCCACTCCAGTTCCTCTGTCTTTTTTTGATGGTTCTGATTAATGATCTTTGTTCGTCCACCATGTAGTACTTCATCATTTGTTTTCTTGTCCGTCCATTTGATATTTTCCATTCTTCTCCATATCCACATTTCGAATGCTTCCAGCTTTTGTATGTCTTTCTTTTGGAGAGAACCAGTTTCTGAGGCATATAAAGTGACACTCCATATCAACGTTTTTATCAGTCTCTTCTTTAGTTCTCTATTTAGCCCTCCTCTTACCAGTTCTCCTCTGTCCAAAAAGGCTTGTTTTCCCATCACTATTCTTCTCTTCATCTCCTCCTGGCATCTGGAATCTTCTGTTATTAGGCTCCCAAGGTAACAGCATTGTGTCACTTGTTCCAGTTCTCTTCCATAAACCATTATGGTGAATCTAGGTGGATTTTTGCTCTTTGTTATTATCATGATTTTTGTTTTTAGCATGTTTATTTTAATGTGTTCTGAGCACATCTTGCAATAATTTTTTATAAAAGAATCTGTGCATTTTTGTCACTTTTTAAATCTGTAAATCTGCAACTGTTGACTGTTTGCATAAATACTTTTTAGTTTAACCATATGGCGATACTTTCTTGTTTTTGTCTCTTTATGGCATGATTTAATTTTGGTTTAACCTGTTGAACTTGAAAACACTGTTTAGTTAATTTTAGTTAATCACTGATACTGCTGCTGCCTTGAAGGGTATGCTTTGTTTGGCCAGAAATGCAGTGTGAAGTATTCAGCTGGGCATACAACAGTATGTAGTTGTTAGTATATGTATAATAATGGCAGATGTGGATTACGTGAAGATATGCATGATTATGTTTTATCAGATAATACTGTTGGATTTCGTCTTGGTTCATACAAAGATGGTGTGATAAGTGTTATAGAACCAGATGATTGCATCAATATTCCACAATCAATGAAGCATGTTGCAAAGGTTTTAATATCAGTCACTTTGCTTTTTTCTGAAAGTTTCATTAGCTATTTAAAATTGTTGAGTTTCAAATTTGTTGAAGAAAGGGTAATGTTCAGTAGATCTTGTAGAGTCAGTGGTTAAATTACTTTTTCAGAGGTGCCGGATCTCCTTATTTTTCCTCCGGCCACAAAATTTCTTCGCAACTTTTTTTATTTATTTTAAATGAACATTTAGAGTGCAGTTCACGTTGTCTTTTCTTTCCCGTGCTTTCCTGTACATGCAAAGTGCTAAAGTAAGCAATTAAAAGATCACAACGAATAAAAAGGACGTTCCGGATCTGATGCCAGACCTTCTGGATCTCTTGCCAGACGTCCCAGATCGAAGATCCGGCTCAATTTAACCCCTGCGTAGAGTAGGTTGGGAACTACTCTAGGGAAGCGATTGGAAGTAAAGAATACACTTTGGGGATATAGACTTGTATTGTTTATAAGTGTTATGCAGACATGTGCAGAATATAAGACAGATGTCGACGTTTGTTTAGTTTAATCTTTCCTGTTTATCATCTCAAATCCAAAATTATTTGTAGCTGTTACAAACCTACTTACAAAATGAAACTACTAGAAAAGCCTTTAATCCAATAAACAGGCAAGGCTTCTGGAAAGAAGTAACTGTAAGGACTACAGCATCAAAAGGTGTTCTGGTAATCATAACCTTTCATCCACAGAATTTAT
Source organism: Metaphire vulgaris (assembly GCA_018105865.1). Taxonomy (NCBI): domain Eukaryota; kingdom Metazoa; phylum Annelida; class Clitellata; order Crassiclitellata; family Megascolecidae; genus Metaphire; species Metaphire vulgaris. The sequence goes on along the minus strand of CM030840.1, from coordinate 10,583,027 downwards.
CCCAGGTAGGTACTATCACTTTAGTACTATCATTTATGTCATATTATTATTATTTTAAAAAATGTTTTAACTTCTAATGTCTAGTTCAGTTTTGCGTGATCTTATCAAACACTCATATAAGTTGTCAAAATTGAATACTCTGGCAACTGTGTACCGTAACTGAGCTGGCAGATTTATTGAATACATGAAAATTAGATATTTATGACTTGAAGCATTTTTGCTGCATTCCCTAACAAGGACAAGAATTTTCTCTTTGTTGTTTGCAGCACTTGCATTACAGAATTTTTTTGAGATTTTGCAAATTCCGTTAACTGCAGTAGAAATCCTGACATGGAAGATGCTAATTGTGATTCATAGGAAACATTTAATCCTTTTGTATCAAATTTGGAACTGATTGTTATATATTATTAATAAAATTAATTATTATTATTTATGGTCTGATTCTTTCATTAAAATGCTGGACATTTATAAATATATTAGGAGGAAATTGATGAAGAAAAAGAGCATCTTAAGATATATTTTGAGTCATTGTTCTGCCAAGGGGAAGATACAGTGTCATCTCTCTACTTCCAAGTGGAATCAGATAGAAAAGAAAAGTATGCATTTTGTCTACTTTATTTCTTTTGTTCATTGTAAATATCTAATTTTTGGAGTTGCACCTGTGGTAAAGTATTTAGTGGTTTTGGGTTTTTTACCATATAAGACATAATAGCTGAGGTGTTCTTTCCATCTCTTGGCTTCATCTTTCACTGACTTTAGGTGTTTGAATGGGTGGCCTGTGTTGTGCCAATAGCCAGGTCTTTTGTAATCCTGTTCAATGTTATAGAGTCACTTTTTGTGCTGCTTCTCCATTCGCCTCTTTTCTTGCCTGTCTTTCTCTCTGTATTCTATTGTACTTCTTTAGTGATTATGGTATTTGGAGGTTTGTTAATTTTGCCTTCAGTGCTCTTCTTTCATCTATTGCTTTTCATGTGTTTTCTGTTATCCGTCATTCCTTTTCTATACTGTATTTGCATATCTCTTCATTCACCAATCACTGCGTACTCTGGTGAACAGCATTTTCTTGTGAGTCCACATCTCGATTCTTCAAAGCAGCTGCTTGGATGACTAGTTTCAGTTTCATCTATTGTTGCACCTAGCAAACTGAGGCAATTTTCCAGTTCTAGTTCAAATTTTGTGTTTTGTTCTCTCTTGAATAGTCTTTCTGCTGCAAGAACCTTCTGCTTTGTTATTTTGGATAGATTCTTTCTTGTGTTTCTTATAGAGGCATTTGTCGTGTAGTGACAGCTCCTCTGAAGGGTGCACAACTGCACATCTAGCAGTAAGGATGACCACCACTGCTTCAGAATCAGAATACATTTGTGGTCTATTTGACGGACTGTGTCCATCAGTTGAGTTCCATGTTCTTGTGTGTGTGTGTGTGTGTGTGTGTGTGTGTGTGTGTGTGTGTGTGTGTGTGTGTGCGTGCGTGCGTGCGTGCGTGTACCTCCAGTCCTTCAGGTTATTTGTACTTCGTCAGCTAAGTAGTCTTTCTCTGTTGTGACTTCTTGCACCAACTGCCTCATCTCTTATTGTTCCTTCCCACTCTTTCATTTGCTGCCTAACTGTGCATCGAAATCACCCATAAGCAATTGGATATTGCTAATAGATATGGATATTAGCTCTGTGTATAGGTGTGATTATAGTTGTTTGTGATCATATTGAAAAACAGAATGTTTATAAACTTTGTAAGAAAAGCTGATTAGATCAAAATTGTAATTATCTTAAGTGTTATCTTTTTCTTATGCTGTAATATTTTGATTTATGACTTTTAATTATAAGACTTTAAAAGTGTTAGTTCTATTGCTGAATAGAATTATACAGTTGTTGGCATAAAATGTGTGAGCATAAAAATAGTCAAATTTGATCAAGTAAATTATATTCTTTTTATTGCAATTACAGATATGAGGATGGTGTTTGTGATCATTTAAGAGGAAAAAGGTTTGAATTTAATTAAATTGATGTTTTAATTTTCCATCCTTTGAGCTGAATATGAAGCTATTTTTCATAGATAGATACCTGGATAAGAAATTTTGCTCTTCCGATTTCAATGTCTGCTTATACATTGAATAGATTGAATTGTGAAAATTTTGCAAAATGCTGCAGTTTGAAGGTGCCATGTTATCTCACTTGGGAAATTCCAAACAGTTACTGATAACCAGAAATGTTGCTTAAATACTAGCTGTTCAATAATTAACTATGAATCTGTTGGTGTGGGATTAAAATTAGCATTGGCCTCTGGTTAATCTAGAGCTGATAGGCAACTAGTCATGCCAAGCCCTACATTCTTTGTTTTCATTTCTACGCACCTCTGTTTCATTTTTAGTGTATCTCTATTTTCATAAAACATATTTTTGAGTATATCTTTTGGCTTTAGATTAAGAACTTATCATATAGGAGCTCATTTGTCAGGGTTACTTTCGAATTCCATGTACCACATACATAGCAGAAGATGTCAACACTATTTTATAACCTCTCGATGCCATTCAAATTAAAAATTCTACTTGTATCTAGTTACATTTACCACAAGACCATAACTGGATAAATTAATGGATATAATCCAAACCACTATGTCAAAATTCGTCTGACGTCAGCATGCTTACTGCAGCACTTTACACTATTTATACAGTGCTAAAATTCAGCTGATGTAAGCATTCTTTCTTCAGCAATTTACACACCAGAAATTATAAATCTAGGCCTAAAAATAATACACGGCTGTTAAAAGGCTGCTTTTGGTCATAATGTGCTATTTTTTGAGAAAACTGCTTGATACGCAAAACCTACTGTCATTTTCGGAATCAGCATACCTCAAAACGTAAAGGACAGTTACAGTTCTTTAAACATTGTAAAGTGTGCAGCATAGTGTTATCTTTGACAGCTGTCACTTGAGATTAATCATGCTTCTAGTCATCCACAAATTGGTCATTTTGGTGGATGGAAAAAATTCCATTGTGTATTCTGGCACTCCATCACCTCCAAAAAAGTGAAAATTTGAGAAGTCTGTTGATGAAGTGTGTTTTATTTTGGTCTTGTTTTCTGATAATCTCTAGATCTTCACTCTGAACAAATTTTAAAAAGTATTTCCATTTGTAATTGGGAAGGCTCTGCTATTTCTCATGGCAAAAGAAAAATCAATAAAACTTCTCTTTTCTTGGGACATCAAATTCAAAGGGTTAATTTACATGTATTTGATATTGACATAAAATTTTTGATATTCTGTTTGATAATGATGTTATGTGTTATCTGCTTTACAGTTTATTGAGGAAGATTTGCTTGAGATGAAATTCAGGATCTCACCATTGGCCTTCTTCCAAGGTGAATTGATAAAAGTAGCACATCCTGTGATATGTTGAGATTTTTCATTATAATGTCCGAAATCTACTTTGATTTTTGGCATCGTATCAAAGCATTGCATTTTATGGTTTATTTAGGATTGTAATAGCCTTTATTATACAATGTACACATTTATCTAGCACCAATGATGCTAATTCCTTTAGTGATATTCCCAGAATCATTGATGTTGACTTATAAAAGGCTTTAACTGAACTCTGTAGAACACTTTGTGAATTTTAAAAATGCCTTTTAAGAAAGATACAAACAAAGTAAAGTCACTCAGCTGGGACAGCATTTGTTAAACTTATTCAGCCTACGGACCCCTTTGTAGACCTTTACTGACCGCCCTTTGTAGACCTTTACTGACCGAAATTTTACTGCAAGATTTGAAAGCTACTAGACGAGAAGGTTCTAAGCTAAAGTGTGAATTTGTGAAGTTGATTGAGCTCAGTTAGAGCTTAGAAGTCAAATTTCAGTGGTGTAATTGTTGCACACTGCCTTGCTGCCTGCAATTTCTTTCCAAGTTATTGTTTACATTTAGAACATTGCCCTTGAAACTAAGCACTATCTTTGCAGACCCCTTCTGTCATTTCGCAAGACTTCTGGGATTCCGCAGACCACGATTTGAGAATCGTTGGTCAAGAACATAAAACTAATCAAATAGTAAGCAGGCTACATGGCTGAGAAAGGCATGACCAGATTCAGATAGAGAGTAAAAAACTAAAAATGCTTGGTATGATAGGATCATTGGTACTGTATCTGTTCTGTTTGTTACATTAAATAAGTATTTTAAATTCACAATATTTATCTGATCATCTACACTCTGGCAGAAATGTATCTTTTCAGCACTTGCTTTTCCCCATAAATGAATTAAAGTCAGATTGCGAATCTTTTTATTTTAGTAATTGTCATATTGTTCAAAAGAGGTGTTATTTTTAATATATAATCAGCCCAAGAAGAACTCTTTAAGACGTATATTTGTATCCCACTTGAATATATCACCTTGCTTTTGGACTTTTGACTGTAAAAACTTTTGAGAAATTTTTATTACTTACCAGTAGATATTAGATATTATGTGTTGTATATTGTTTACTTTATATTTTATTGGCCTTTAGTAGAGAGGTCGCTGGACACTTAGTTCCCAAATAATTGGACATATATGTTATGCTAATGTGAGGATTCTACATGGGTAGTTTTAAAACATTGACAGACGTTTTTAATCATTTTGTCAGATAATCATAATTCATAATTGATTCGGTTGGGGAAGAGATTGAGGTGACAGAGAATAAAACATTACATTTTTATGTTGATTGGTAAGGGTAGTTTTTATTATAATGCTTTACTAAAACGTGTTTTCTGACGATCTGTAGTATTCATTGATTTTTCTGATCAGTCAATTCATCGGCAGCTGAAATACTTTACAGCACACTTGCAGATTGGTGTAAAATTACACCAAACACAGTGCTTCTAGATATCTGCTGTGGTACTGGAACCATTGGCTTGACTATGGCCAAAGTGAGTACATCTCTGTTTATTTCTTAAAATGATGCTACTTTATTTATGATTTCAAGTTTTCTGAATGTCAAAATATACATAGCGAATTTTGAAATACTTTTTTTTTGTTTCAGAATTTCAATTAGAAATAATTTTAAGAACTTATTATAAGGGCATACCTACTTATTCTGGTAAGGCTTCCTACTCTAATTGCACCCATTCCATAGTCCCACAATTTCACCTTATGAGTAAGGGACTTCTTTTAAATAGAGAAATTAATTAGGAGATGTTGGTCAATAAATAACAGAGCTCCAATATAAATTCACTCACTAGTGCTTTTTCTTCTGTGAATACTAAGCTTAGTGCTGTTCCTTTTATCTGAAATATGGTTTAGTTTCAGCATAAAGTTTGAAATCTGAAAATTCTGATTAGATCATTTTGTTTTTAAAGATTGTACCTCTAATACAACTATCGGCTTCTTTCTGTCAGAACTGACAGCCCACCTGCCTATAGCCGTCATTATGTGTATTTTCTTCATAACCCATCTCAGTAACCTAACCTTGAACAGGCCCCTACAATTAAACCCTTTCTTTCACAAAATGTCTGCCTTTGTGACTCCTCCATTACCTTTAACTGAAGCTCTCTAGGCTTATCCCTTCAAACGTCAAGAAGCAGTTTCAGTTAAAGTTAAAAATCATCATGATTTGTTTGTTCATAAGAGCACCTCTGATCAGAGTGTGAAGTGTATTGTCTCTTATGCATACAGACTGTTGTGGTTTTATTTGTTCTTTGTTCCTTTTCTTCAGTGAACCTCACAGGACTCTAAAAACGGAAAACGCTTCAGTATTTCACAGACCCTCTGTATTACACAAAGCATCTTTAATCTCTTAAAAGTGTCATGTTAAAATGTGTTTGTTTCATTTTTATAGAAAGTTAAAAAGGTGATTGGGATTGAATTGAGTCATCAGGCAGTGGATGATGCAAAGTTCAATGCTCAAGCCAATGGTAAGTCAGTTGCTGATATATTTGTTCCATCTCTATTACTAATACCATATATCAACCTATTGAATTGTGAATTTAATTCAATTAATATAAACAATTGCACATTAAAGTCCATATTGTCATTAGATAAGAGTGAAATATCTATTTGCACTGAGGTAATAATGTTTGTCTATTATGATATTTCCCAGAGCTGTCTTTATTTCAAAGGCGTTGAGAATGCCGAATTCATCTGTGGAAAAGCTGAAGACTTGATGCCATCTTTGATGCGACAGATAGAGGGTCAGGAAGTCGTTGCCGTTGTTGACCCACCAAGAGCTGGACTTCGTGAGTTTCTTTGCATTGATTGGCATTCCTTTAGAGATTGGTTGTGCAAGATAATAATTAATTAATTACCATGTTTCCCAGGTTATAAGTCGCCCCTGAATATAAGTCACACCAGTGGAAGAGTCTTTTTGTTGGCTCAACATATAAATGCCCCTGAATATAGGTCACCACTGAGTATAAGTGGCATTTAGGTGGTGCTACACTTGAAAGTACAGTAGGTATCATCGCTATTGTATCAAACCAGTTGCTATTCGACTTGCAAAATGCCATGGATCCAGAACTCCATTGCCAGAGACCTTACTAAAACTCCTAAATTTAGCCACATTACATTTATTGTTAATTCCAGTTGTACTTTAAGTTGTTTGATATCACCATCCCAATGAAGAATGTCAATTTGGAGGAGTTTCTTGTGTATGATATCTATGCTGAGAGGCTGACTTCTGATTGATGATTATTTCTGTTTCCTTTTCACACATGGGCAGGACTGAAGTTTTTCATTCAGTTAGCATATAGGTTGCTCAAGAATATAGGTTGCACCCAGAAATCCTTATGTAAAAAACCACGACTTATAATCCGGGAAATATGCCACTTATTTTGAATGGAATACAGATTATTACAGTGGCATTATTGCTCATAGACATAAACTTATAATAGGCCTTTAGGCTCGAGTCCCTTCACTTTTTGAGAAGTATTATAGGGAAAGGGGAAGGTATGGACTATGGATTTTGGACCCCCAATTTTTCATCCAAGTTTATGCCAGTGTTATTGCTAATGCAAATTGCAACTATGCTTAATTCTAGTTAATGTAACATGGCATCCTGAATTATAAATGGAAAGCAATGTATAAGCCTTTTTGTAGTCTTAGTCAGCAGTTTTGGTAGTCAAAGTCCTGATGTTTTTCTTACATTTTTTAGTTATGTGCACCATTAATTATTAAAGTAAAATTCCTGATTTTGTTCCATTGTCACATCGAGGCTTAATTGGCTGCATAAAAAAATCGAAATAGAGAACCAGTTTTTATTCATTGTTAAATCACAACTGAAATTCTGCTGTAGTTAAGTGGCATTAGTGTAATTTACTATGAGTGTTATAGAACGTCTCAGTAGAACATTGAAAACATTTTAAAGTGAAGACAGTTGTAAATTTTATGTTTTAGCTTGTCAACAAAGTCTATGAAACGTTTGTAGAATATTTGTGTTATAAAGAGGTCTAAGTTCGATTTCATTAACTAGGAGTTATCATCTTTCATTGAATGTAGATTCGGATGTAATTCGAGTAATTCGAAAGAGCTCTTTCGTGAATCATCTTATATATGTTTCTTGCAAACCAACAGCTGCCATTCAAAATATCACTGAGTTAGTATATATGGTTGCTGAATTGTTTAATATTAATAACTAGCTTTACATGGTGATGCATCGCAGTCTCTCTCTCTCTCTCTCTCTCTCTCTCTCTCTCTCTCTCTCTCTCTCTCTCTCTCTCTCTCTACGTTTCCTTCTCTCTCTCGCTCTTCCTCCTTTCCCCAAATCTCCTCTTCCATACCCCCTCCAAAACCCAGTCTCTGCCGATGATTCCCACCCCACTCCCCCTTTCTTTACCAACATAGCCTAGTATTTTCAGGCCTATACCATTCAACAGCTGACTATAGATTATAGCACCTAAGATGTAGCATGAAAGTAGATTCATTAATGCTTCATTAGTACAAGTACAAGTACCTGGCCTCCATTGTTTACAAGATAAAAAGTACAAGTTTTGCATGAAACAAAACCCAGGAAAGTCACAAGTACCTGGCCTCAAAGCTTTACAAGTACTTAAGTTTACCTGGCTTTTCTGTTACCTGTTTTACAAGTACAAGTATTCTGGCCTCCAAGTACTAGTACAACATTTTTGACAATTACATTTTTTCGCTGACATTTTGTCCCCATGACATTTTCTACATGACATTTTGATTGATATTTTGTCCTCGGACAGTTTGTATAACCATAATAAAATTGACACTATATTAGCATCTAAATATCATCACAGTTGCATGGCCCTGAGTTTAAAAATAGAGATGATAGTCTTGCATCGGTCATATTAACCCACCTATGCACTTTTTTCTCGCGATCAAGCCAGGGTGCGTATTATGCATAGGAATAAATTTTTTTCACTCTTCAGTCAAATGCAGAAGCAGGCACACTAAGGTCTCTAATTAATGGCTCCATTATACAGCCTGTTGAACTCCTTTCTATTAACTTCACTGTTCCAAAATACGATGGTATCAGTGGCTTCATCATAAATTTCGTTGAGTTCCAGGTACGTTGGCCATCTGTGAAGATGTGCTTGTCATTAGCCTAAAGGAACAGCAAACTGGTACCATTGAGATGTACATGTAGCCAGAGATGTGGCAAGTACACAATGTTTCAAGTACAAGTACAAGTACCTGGCTGATTATCTGTGTGTATACAAGTACAAGTACAAGTACTTGCATTCCTAAAACTCCGAAACGGGTACAAGTACAAGTACAAGTACCTGGCCTCCGAGTACAAGTACAAGGATCACCACAAAATTTGTACTCGCGAGTACTGGCTCGAGTACAAGTACAAGTACCAAGTACTACATCTCTGGATTATAGCACCTAATTAATACTAGCATGAAATTCAGATTCATTAATTGAAATTCATTAGCTGTGAAATAATGCAACGATGTTGGCTTACATTGTTTAAACGATAAAATGCAAAGTTTAGTGCGTGAAACAAAGCCTATGGAAAGTCACATGAGTGATGAGACCAAATCTCCTCTTCCATACCCCCTCCAAAACCCAGTCTCTGCCGATGATTCCTACCCCACTCCCCCTTTCTTTACCAACATAGCCTAGTATTTTCAGGCCTATACCATTCAACAGCTGACTATAGATTATAGCACCTAATTAATACTAGCATGAAATTCAGATTCATTAATTGAAATTCATTAGCTGTGAAATAATGCAACGATGTTGGCTTACATTTGTTAAACGATAAAATGCAAAGTTTAGTGCGTGAAACAAAGCCTATGGAAAGTCACATGAGTGATGAGACCAAAGCTTTACAGTGGCACTTATTTTTTGTTTTTCTTTCTTTTCTGTTACCTGTTTTACTTGTAGCAATTATTCCACTCTGCAAGTACGATGACCTAATTTTGATTTTCTGCGAGGCATATGAAGTGAATATTTACGTTATGTACTGCTTAGTTTAACCAGGGCCGGATTAAGGTCCGAGTGGGCCTGGGATTGCATATTTGAAGGGGGCCTATCACAGAAAATTTTATAATGTTTCATAACGACAAATGCGACAACAAAATCAGAGCACTGTCATATACAGTAGAGAACTGTCAACTCAGCCCCTGCCTTAATATGGCCCTGAGTTTAACACGTGTATGTGTAATTCACTTTCTACTGCACAGTTTATTAATTATTCTCCCGTGTGAAATCCCTCTCCTTCTCTCCCTCCCTCTCCCTCTGCCTCAGGTCACTTGATGGTTATGTTTTCAATGGGCTGTCATTATGGCTATATATGGTAATAGCATGATTTTAGGGTTTTTCAAATATGATTTTAGCAATTTCAGAGCCAAGCTTTATGGTGCACACATGCACATATAAACAACCTAATCTATTTATCAGAGATATAAAGCGTTTCAAATTTCTTAAAGCACATAATTCTAAATGCTGATTTTTAAGGAAGCATGTTAACGTAAAAACACCTTCCTATTGGAATGGAAGTTTTTTAAAAAGTTTCAAAGAAATCTGTCAAGAAATTTCTAAGTTTCTAGATACACTTGAAAACAGACACATTTTCTTTTTTATTTATTGAGATGTTTGTGATCAAATATGTCTTGGTAAGTATGATGAGAGTAAATAATGCGTAATTCAGTGAAAATTAGAAAAGTCTTTCCACTGAAATAATTATTTCTTTTTAACCAAATGTGATGCTTCGTTAATTGATAATTTAAACTGTGTGAGCGATTGAATGTTATACAAGGGAATATAGGGCTGCAAAGGCTTGTTAACATTAACTAATTTTATTTTAATAAATGTTACTGAATTTATTATTATTATTAAAAAAAATTATTATTATGGTGTCTAGGCGGAATCTCAAAATCGCTCTTGATCGTAGAATTATACAACTGAGATGAATTTTGAAATTTGTTAAGAAATATATCTAAGGTGCTCTAATTTAGTAGAACAGACACTGACTATTGCCTAAGAATAACAAATAGAAATTTAAAGGTCAAGTGGAGACCTGGTTCATTTTCAGCTTAGGGTCATACCAATACTTTGACTTTATACTTATGAGGAGCCAACAGTCATAGAGAAAATTTAAAGGCAAATGTAAGATGATATAAAGATCTTTTTACCTTTCACAAATCTGATAATTTTCATGACTTGGTGAGTGTCATTTCATCTTTTTAAATATTATAATATGTTACGCAAATATCTCGGATTTTCAATTTTTGTGTGGTCTTTAAATTTTAGTTTTACAAGGCAGAGTTCTAAGAGGGTTAGTGGCATCCCATTTCGACTAGTGCAGGCTGTACCAATCGACCTGTTTCCACACACAGAACATTGTGAACTTGTCTTAATGTTTGAAAGAGAAAATCAGTCATCTTGAAGTCTTTTGCATTGGCCAACTATCATGAAGCCATAGTCGGACACTACTTGCATCTTAACGATGATCTTCTGGAAAAGAATGTATTTGAAATTAAAATAATTCATGGAATAGTAATGTCATTCAAATAACAAATGATGTAGTGTGACAATTGGACGGTGAAAATTGTGGTTTTGAATTTTGTATTTTGTTTTTGATTTTGAGCTAAATTCCAGTTTTGATTTGTGGAGCTAAACTTTTCATAATAATCATATTAACATAATTCATGCGGTTAACCTGTGCAATTATAAATTTATAATAAATATAGTAAGCATAAAATCACTGTCTTTCATATGAAAGCTTCCATGCATATGCTCTCATTATTCTTTCTTTGGGGCATCTGATAATAAAAAGCCAAGGTTTGTGTGCTTTGATATGTAGAGTGCAGATATGTAGTCAAGACCAGCAGTCCTGAGACCAAGACAAGACCAAGACCACTACCATCAAGACCACAACCAAGACCACTACCATCAAGACCATGACCAAGACCACTACCATAGAGACCAAGACCAGGGCCACCTACTGTAATGACATAATGCAAAAAAATTACTCAATTACTGTACACATACTTGCAGATGGCATGTTCAGCTCTTCTGTATCACCAGTCTGTGCAGGATTCTCTGAAGTTGTTGGAGTGGGCAGATTTTCTGCTTCATGAACTATGTAATCTATAATAAAATGCTTAGCATTGGTTTTGACTGCTGCCGAACCAAAATTATCTGAATCCAGCTAGACAAAACTGTATGCTGGATCCAAGACAACAGCAGCTGGATAGATCAAGTGCTCAAATGGCTCTTGTTGTACAGTTGATGTGGGCTGGATCTGCAGTGTTTGAAGAAGTCTGCTGAAATGCTTGTGGATGGATGCAACAAGTGCTGTTATCAAGGTTCCATGGTAACGTGAACGACCGCTCAGTTCAGCCATGCACTTGAGAAGTGCAACAACAGAAGGAACAACACAACTGATGGTGATGTACTTGTCACCTTGTGTCAAATCTGTCATTTCTGCAAATGGTTGCAAGATATCCACCAGCTGCAACTCAGTCAGTGAATGTGTGACCAGTTATTGCCAGGTATGAGTGCATACACCTGTCAGTCCATATGTTCTTGGTGAGTGACATGCTGCTTGCCTTTGCAACGTGGGCTGACGCTCGTCTTTCAATCTTTTCCTTAGCTTTGGAAGCAACTTCTATATGAGATGTGACCTTGATGGCAGTGCATATTTGGGTTGAATTGCAGTCATGAATTCTCTGAACCAATCAATTTCTACAATTCCAAAGGCAGGATGTCCTTCATGATAAGATTCTGGAGAAGCAGATGCGTGATATGTTGCTGTTCCGGATGGTGACTGCTGACTAACTTGAAACCCTAAATGAAATTTGTACAATCTGATAGACGATATTTCTTATAATAAATAGTGGTCTCAAAAAATTTCTTAGACCAATTCATCAAGACCGAAACCAAGACCACCATTACTAAGACCAAGACCTTAGCTGTCGAAACCAAGACATGACCAAGACCACAAAATATAAGTCTCAAACGGTCTAAAGACCAAGACCACGGTCTCGAGGACTACATCTGCGGTAGAATGTCTGTGCAAGCAAGTAAAAATCAGAATCAACTTTCTTCTGGATCTGAATAGCTTAGGCCTAATCATCAAGTTTTAGGTTTGGCTGTCTAGTGTTTGAGAACCACCTACATTGTATCACCTGTCAGAGAAACATTTTTACAAATTTACACATCAATTTCTATTTTAACCAATGTTCATGAATCATTTTAAAACCCATATTTTACCCATACTAAAATTATTACATTGGCTTAAAATAACAGACCGTATCCAATATAAGATAATAACACTTACATATAGCTGACTTCAGTCATCAAAACCTGCCTACCTTAGATCACTATTAACCCCTCGGCCTCCTCGACCCACACGTTTGTCATCTCATCTTACTCTGTCACGCCCGCTTAATCAGTCATCCCTGAAAATTTGCAACCATGCCTTCTCATACGCTGCACCTGAACTTTGGAACTCTATCCCAGCTTCCCTCTGCAGACTTAGACACTTTCAAGCAATAAAATCTGAATCCTCATTTCCCATAATCCCTGCATTATCTCCTCAAGTCTTCAGGTCTAAGCTTAAATCCTTCATTTTTCTAAGATCATTCCCTCCATAGGGGTCGTCCATAAATTACGTCACGCGGTTAGGGGGTCTGGCCATTTGTGATGAAGTGTGACGCCGCGGGAGTTCCGTAAATGTGACGTCACGCAAAAAATTAGGTCATGACCTTTAAAATTTAGGTTGCTTGTCAAGGATTTTGGAGAGGAAAAATACAATTATGACCTTTTTTGTTTGTCAGGGTGTTTTGAGAGGAAAAAATACATGGATGGCCCTTTTTGGTTGCCAAGACTTTTCGGAAGACGAAAATCGGGTCGGTCCTTTGTGACGTCATATTTTAGGGGTCAGACGTTTTGTGATGTCGCGTTACGTAGGAGGGTCAAAAAAGTGCCAAATTCGCGTAATGTAATTTATGGACGACCCCATAGCTGTAAGAACTTAGTCTCACTGCCCTTTGGATGTTGACTATTGCCTGGCTGATCATATATCTTTCCCATAGCTAATTTAAGAAAGGCTGAGCGCCTAGGAATAAGCAGCTACTGCTGTGCTTCCTCAAAGTGCTATAGATCAATCCATGAGATTTTACTTACTTACTTTTTCTGAAAAGATTCCCGGACAGAGGCATAAAAGAGGACTTGTCCGTGGAAACCCGAACACATGGTAACCCTTAATAATAATAATAATAATAATTATTATTATTATTATTGTAATAATTATGCACTTCTATAGCACCAATTTTAACACCTAAGGCAGGGTTGTCTAACTGGCGGGCCGGATCCGGCCCGCGGGACAGTTTCATCCGACCAGCCACCGAGTTTGGGAAAATTGCAATTTTAGCTATAGGACCGGTTATTATCTTTATTTTAGGACTAGGTTTATTTAATAAATGTAAAATGTGCAAAGAATTGCCGAAAATGTACAAAATTTGCCCCAAAATGTCAAAAAATTTCAAATTTGCCAAAATTGGTCGAAAATTTGCCAACATTGCCAAAAATTCGTTAAAAATTGCCAAAATTGGCCAAAAAATTATCTCGGCGATAATCTCGCCCCCAAGAAAAGTGTAAAATGACGCTACTGCAAGGTATTATCGGTACTTGTAATCATGGGCGACCCGCGAGATTGGGTTTGTGGTCCAATGCGGCCCGCCATCTGATTTAAGTTGAAACTCGAGAATAGAAACTTAGAAAGGCAGGCGTATAAATTTGCGCTCACTCGTTGATAAATCACTCATTTAATGCGATTTTTTTGTTATTTATTGCCATTATTATTTTTTATTCGAATGGCATGGTGTCGTAGTGTTATCTCTAGGTACAATTGTATTTTGCTGTTGCGTGACGGAAGAGAAAATCGCAGGTCAACATGAGATCAACAGATGACTTAAGACTTGGAGCAGAGCAGTAGAGTGGCCGAGACCTCCTGCTTCTCGCCCTGCCCAGTTGACCGCCGATCAGCACCGTTTGGTCATCGCATCGGTTGACCTGCTCCGATCGAAAGAAGACGCGCGACCATCACAGGACCGTCACAGGACCTGTGCTTTATAGGCTGTATACAGCAAGCGCTCCAAGTGGCACACGTGCTGCTGTTGCAGCAATGGAATAGCAGCAGGCTATACTCGGTCGTTTTATACTGGTCTAACATGGGTTGCCTCTGCAGTTTGTGCCCAAAGGCTCTTCAGGATGGAGAAAGGTTAGATTTGCTGGTAGGGGTAAAGACGAGCGGCGTAACTGAAAGTAGTCCGTAAACACTGATAGAAATTCCGTTGAAAGGGTTAGGGTCAGGGTTAGGGTCAGGGTTATGGTTAGGATTAACTTTAACTCTAACCCTAACCCTAAACACTAACCCTAAACCCTACCGAAACCCTAACCCATACTGATACGCGTAGTGATACCTTACGCCGCTCGTCTTTACCCCTACCGATTTGCTGCATTTGTTTCATAAATGCCGTGGCTGTGGGGCAGTCAAGATGGAACCCGACAACCATTCCAATTAATTATTAGCAGATCTTATAGAGTGGATGATTTAACCAACTGCTAACAGCTGACCAGAATAACGATAATAGGGCTAAGGGCAGATTTAGACAAATTCCATTAATATACCTAATTAGCAAATTAGCTTAAGTAAAAGAGTAATAAATGTTGCAGTCGTAGTAAGCTATTGATTCCACTAATGACAGCTGACTTTCGATAGGTTGATTGTCTGAAGGATTGGTAGTTAGATATTCCAATGGCAATGTGTACCCCATCCATGCTGTTTGATGTGTAAATATATGCTATTTCTAATTCTATATTTTGAAGCTAGAAAGATTATGGGAATTCTATTGATTCTAATAATTTATATTTTGCTGATATTTTAGAATGTTGGCATTTGTTTGGTTTTAGAATTCCTGCACGACAATTGTATGTTGAATTAAGAAAAGATCAGTGGCCAATAGTCTATTGTCCATCCTACAACATCAGCTTCTGTGGTCTTGAAAACTGCCACCCATTTGATTCAAAAAAATGGGGAAGAGTTTTCAAAACATTGCAAGGTTACCTGGCTGCAGACATTCATTTTTAATTAATGTCTGAGGAAAATGAACTGGATGCTAATAATTTGTAGCTGTGAAAGCCTTAGTCATTTGCCAGTGAAAACTTTTATTTAAGATAGTATTGTTGGTTAAAGATTGTTGGTTAAAGGTTAAAGCTCCCCTTGGGACAGCGGGTCTCGGAGACAGATCCTTCCGGCGTGGCAACCCTGCTTCGTGGAACTTGCTCCCGAAGACAGTGACAACTGAGTCACTGCCTGAGCGGTTCCGGAAGCAGTTGAAGACGCACCTGTTTAACAGCTCGTTTTTGTAAAGCGCTCTTGACTTTGCCTTGATGACATGTTTACTGCGCTTAAAAAATTGTCTTGCATAATAATAATAATAATAATAATAATAATAAAGATGTTGGCCACCATTCTAGTTTTTGGATTCGGTCTGAAACACATTCTGATGCTTTTTTACTGGCACCTGCACTTATATATAACTCACATCCATGTATAACTCATGCCACACCACATGTAACTTACAGCTATATGATTTAATGTAATGTAATAAAGGACTTAACGGTATATGGTGCTTCTTATATTTCTTCTCAAAGGCACTCTGAGCTCTTTAGAGTCACTTGATAAGAAAGTGAGACTTTGTGACTGGACCCTCCCTCTGGAATGCCTTAAACCCATCCATTCGGGAATCACTTCTTACTCCCTCGCTCTGCTCAATGCCAAAGCTAAAGTCTCATTACTTTACCCTGCGACTCCAATGCTAGGAGCACCTTTGAGTAGAAATAGAAGAAGTGCTATACAAATGTCACATTACATTACATTTAGTCTTCAAAAATAAACCTCACTTTCTGTCTCTACATCTCTGTGTCTGTCTCTCTACATCTCTGTCTGTGTGTCTGTCTGTCTCTGTTTGTATGTCTGTTTGTCTCTCTCTCTTTCTCTCTCTCACACATACACACACAGAGTCATTTTTATCATTTCTGACTTTGGATTACTTATGGACTTTGATGCTCCATCCTTCTGTCTTCAGTCACATTTCTCAATTCCTCTTTGTTCGTGTTCATTGTCTCCATGTTATTATCCATCAATCTTGTCTTCTGCCTGCTGTTTTTCTTTTCCCTTCAGCAGGTGCTAACAAGAATTTCAGACCTGCTTTGTTTTTAAATCTAGTGGCAGGCCTGTAGGAAGTAGGGGTGCAGCTGCACCTCCTGGAAAAAATCAATGGGTGCAGTGCACCCCTGGAAAATGAAGCTGATTTTTTAATTTTTTGCTTGTGAGGAATTTTAAATTGAGAGAGAGAGAGAGAGAGAGATGGCAACCTTTTTTGCTTGTCAAGGTTTTTAAGAGATGAACTTTTTTTATCTTGAGAAAATCTGAAAATCTGCACCCCCCTGCTGAAAATTCGTTCTGACGTGTGTGTCTAGTGGTTTATAATTCCTTAAAAGAATGGAAATTGTTATAGTATTCAGACTGTCAGAATTGCACGGCCCCTTTTTGGTAATATTGACCAGATAGTTAATTAACACACTGATCGATTGACCAGACTTGTAAGCAAATGGTGCATATCCTACCTGCGTGTACAGCATGAACCTCTTAAGACTTACCGGTAATATATGGTAGAATAATCATTTGTATGCCACATCACAAAACTAATGTGATCATTTTGAAATGACCCTCATGTTAATTTATGGAACCAAAATTGCTTTACCAGTAATTGAAATTTGTGGTTAAGCTCTTAAGTGCATATAAGTTAACATTAATTACTTTCACAAATAAATAGTTTTATGGCTTGCAAACACACTGGTCAACATTTTGGTCTTCATTCTATATAAAAGATTTTCACGCAACTTTGAAAGTGAACTTGGTTAGCCATGGCACTAGAATTAAAAGCTTACTATTTATTTCAGGTTAATGTACTTTTGCACAAATGAGCTCGTGTTTTTGCTGTGCTTTTCTATTTACCTGTTTGTGTTGTTTGTAGATCACTCAATGGTTAAAATGGAAAATATTGTTCAACCAGTTGAAATTTCTAATGCAGAACTGTCATTAGTACATCCAGAAGAATATCTGGATAGCCTCAATGTTAGCTTATATAAACTGAATTAAAATTCAATACTGCTTAGATGGTTTAAATTGAAATAGGATATGAATCGTTGATAGAGTATTGGACTCCAGCTTGTTTTGGTTGCGTTTGTTAAGTCATAGAAGCAAACGTCTTTCATACATGGTGCTGCTACTAATAATAACATTTGTGTCTACCCACAGCAGTTCAGAATTGGAAATTCAAAGCTAAAACTGACTTAAGACAGAAAATATTCCTTGGCATAAGCCAAACTGTCAACTCTAAGCAGTTTAAAATAGCCTTGTTAATTATTCAGTGGTGTGGTCATTCGGTTCAATATTTTCATGTTGAGCTTCGCTAAAGGTTTTTATGCACTTATTTTATTCGATTCAGGCCATCATTATATTGCTTATTTTAAAATAAGATGTGAATGTGGTCAGTTGTTTCAGATCTGAAATATCAAATACATTTGTGCTTATTAAGACAGTTGATGGCAAATTTTGGCTTTGTCTTTTATGTTTCAGTGGAGTTTTAATGTTGCCGCTATAACAGAAGTGCCCTTTGTTTGTTGTTTCCCCAACTGTATGGTTCAGCGGTTGGTTCTTCGTCCGTTTCGATTTCAGACAGCTGGGACTATTATTGTAAGCATTTTAACCTGTTTTGTCTTTGGAGAGGACTGTTCACTTGCATTCATTGGCTCTGTGAAATATGGTGGTTATTTTAGTAAACTTGCACATTCTAATAAATCCAAAATATTTTCTCTTGGTTAAGAATTGTCGCTTCACACTCTACTTTAGACTGTTATTAACATTTCTGTTACTTATCATCATCTTCATCATTGCTATTATCACCATCATCTTTTTCCGCTTTTAAAAAATTAATTAAATAAGTAAGTAAAATATCATTAATTTCTATAACACTTTCAAAAGCAGCACCGAAGTAGCTCCTTATTCCTAGGCACTTAATCTTAAAATGAAGTAGCTATAGCCGAAGGTGGGGTCATTCATGCAGTCATTTAATCCAAAAGGCCAGTGGTTGGGGATGTTACAGCTATGGAGGAAATGATTTCAGTTTAGAAAGAAAAACTTGAGGAGATGTTGCAAGAATGGAAGGAAATTGTGATTCAGAATTTGTTATTTGGCCATGATGTAGACAGCGGAGGGATGCTGGAATTGAGTTATAAAGTTCTGCTGCAGCATATGAAAAAGCGCGGTTGCAAATTTTGAGAGACGATTGATGATAATTAGTCCATATATGTCTGATATTTTGCAATCCAAAACTCGCTGTTGTCAGTGTTGTTAATATTGCTGATACTGTATTGTTGATACAGTATTGGCAATACTTTTTAGTATCACCTATTGTAATTGTCAGTACTTTTAAAATCAAGTTTCGGTTTCTGTATTGCCGATCCTCTTTACAGTGAAAGTTTTCAATACCAATATTTTTCTATTGCTAACTTATTATTGGTTCCTGGAACATTCGGTACAGGAGAATTCGGCACCAAAATTTTACTTGTGGAAGATTCGGTACCGGATAATTCGGTACCAGATAAATTGGTACATGTCCGACATACAGATCAGTAGCCATAACCCTAACCCTAATCCTAAAACTGTATAAATCAGTAAAATGAATATAATTATCAATACCGTATTATCTCTGGTATAATACGCCCCTATGTATAATACGCACCCTTAGTTTCTAGAGTTATCATAATGTAGAAATTTTAACACCTATATATAATACGCACACAAAATTTCCTATGAGAATCTTTATTAATTAATCTGGATAATCACAATTGTCTTTCAAATGCTGCTTAAAATTGGAAGAGTAGACAGTTTCCCCTCGCCGGCGGCCGTCAATTTTTTTAGCTCTCAGTGACAGAATGTCTATTGAGTAACCTAGACAACTGCAATTTTCTGGCAAATTCTTTTTGAAAATTGATGTGCAAAGTTTTTCTCCACCGACCGTTTAGGTAAAAACCCATATAACACGCATGTTATTTGCGAAAAATACAGCTAAATAAAAAATATGCATGTTATGGACATAAAATTGTATGTACTTAAAATGTATTTCTATGTATAATATGCACCCACACCTTGTACCAATTTTTTAAGGGAAAAAAGTGTCTTATATGCGAGTTAATAATACGGTAATATACCTACCTAAATTCTACTTAAATATTATACTTAAATATATAGGAGCATATACATAACTATAGACACCACCCAAAACCAGAGGACCCTGGGATTGGGGAGGGGAGGTGGAGTGGGGGAGGTAGAGCCAGTGCCTAACACGTGTAACTGAATTTGCCATCCTGAAAATACTGTTCCCAATGTTCCGGTACTGAATCTTCCATGACCGGTACCGAATTTTCCGGTACCAAATCTTCCGGTCACCCTTATTATTGCTGCCATGGCTGGAACAACCCACTCGAACGCTCTGCAAGGCAGAGGCACCAGCTCTAGGGGGCGCAACAATCTGGCTGACAATTACATGTAGTGTGGTCAGCCTCTTCTCATCATTCAGACTTCCTGAGCTGTCAGTTGGTCAAGGCTCTAAATAATTGACCTTCAAGACAAAGTACAGTCTTATTTCGTTATACCACCCATATCCGTCTGGCGTTCTGTTTTAGCAAGGGTGGGGTTGGTGACATAACAAGGGCAAGTCAATCAAGTACGTCTAACTGAGATGTTTATGAGCAAGCAGTGGAAGTAGGCTAACGTTCATCGTAGGCATTTCCCGTGATGACCGGATGAAGTTCTCCCCTCCCTTTGTCTCTGTCTATCCCTCCCTTCATCTCTGTCTCTCTTTCTCTCCCTCAGTAAAACAACGATGATCAATTGCACAGATGGTACCTCTCTTACTCTCCCTCCCTCTGTCTGTCTGTCTGTTCTCTCTTTTCTCACCCTTTCTCTCTGATATGCACCCCATCTCATAATGTTGATGTCAGTGAGGTGGGGCTTTCTGACCACAAGCTGGGCTTTCTGACCACAAGCTGGTCCGTTGGGCAATAACTGCCGCCTGACCCAGCCCAGAGTACATGACTATATCTCGGAGGCGCTGGTCGTCCTTCAACAAAGACCAGTTTGCCGAGCGGCTGGAAATGTCCGAGCTCTGTCGGTCGTCATACTTGGATACCCTTGTCTGCTTCGGCGATGGCAGAAAGCTACCACAAAGTGATAACGGGCATCCTAGACGATCTTGTCCCGTTGTCGACGGTGTCCGTTCGGGTCCGAACTCGTCGTCCTTACTATGATCAAGATTGTAGGCGAGCCCGTCACAATGCTCGCCGTCTCGAGAGATCCTACCGCAAAATGAAACGCACTGAGTCGACCGCGGAGGCCGAAGCACTCAACTCCTGGTGTTCGGCTCTCCAAGCCAGCAGGCACCTGGTGTGGTCCAAAGGACGCAAATACTGGAAGGACGCCTTGGAGTCAGTGTCACTAGACTCCAAGATGACGTGGCGCAAGGTCGACAGGCTTCTCGGTAAAGCCAACCCCAGCTTTCGTCTGCAGTCCAGCTTCACGGCGGAGAATTTCCACCAACACCTGGACGACAAAATCACCAGCATTAGGGAGAGAACTGTGGACGCCGGTCCAGCAGAGTGCACGGTACACCCCGGGTCTACTCTGGACGAGTTCTCCGCGTTATCGGCGGAGGACGTCGTGGCGATTGTGCGGTCGGCGCCCAACAAGCAGTGAGCAGCGGACCCACTTCCGGTATGGCTGCTCAAGGAGGCCATTGATGTACTGGCCCCATTCCTCGCGACGCTTTTCTCCACCTCCCTGAAGACTGGAGAATTCCCCTCGACCTGGAAGCATGCCGCAGTCTATCTGCATCTTAAGCGCCCTGGCTCTGACCTTGCTGACATGTCCAATTACCGTCCAGTATCCAATCTCCCCTTCCTCTTGAAAGTGTTCGAGAGGGCTGTAAATTTGCAAATGGTCCATTACCTGACATCTAATGGCCTCATGCCGAGGAATCAGTCGGCGTACCGGCATGGCCATTCGACTGAAACTGCCGTATTGCGAATATATAATGACATCGTAGACGCCATAGCGAACAGCCAGCTGGCCCTCCTCTCTTCGCTTGATCTTTCGGTATTGGTATCGATTTAGGCATTACAATTTCATTCTAGTGTTGTATTGGTATTAAAAATACTTTTTTCATACAGTATTGGTATTGGCAATACCTTTTAACAGTATTGTTAACAACCCTGGCTGTTGTGGACTTCTTTGTGGTTTACTTGCAATGTTGTTCCTCTTTTACTTCTGCCTCTTCCACTCCTTTTGTCCAGCTTTTTCATGGTCTTCTTGTTAATAATTTTCCTTCTACATATTTTGATATTGTTCTTTGTGACATTCTGTCCATTTTCATATGCCCAGCCTGTTCATCATTATCATTCTTTCAGGGAATGTTTTTCAATATTTCTGCCATTCCTCATACTGTATTATTACTGATTTTGTTCCTCCTCCTAACTCCACATATTCTTCTCAGATGAGTGATTTCAGTTATTTGTATCAGGTATCAGTTATTAAATTATTTATTCAGTTATTTGTTTTCTTTGGTTTTCTTGATGTCTGAATTTCTGAACCAGCAATATTTCAGGCAGTACTAGTGTATCGTACATTTTGTTATTGACAATTGACAGTCACCAATGCTTAATTTAGTTATAGACTAGGTCCATGGTTTCAAAAATACATTGTAATATTTTGTTGCATTTAATTTAACAGATTGAAAGTCTAAATTGGCTAGCTTCAGCAGATATGCCTGTAATTTGGTTGAGTCTTTTGATCTTAAATTGGTCATGCTGTGAAATTGAATTGTGTCTGGAATATAAGTGAGGTTCTGTTCTCTTACTGTTACAGGCTGCACAGCTGGCCTTGCAGAGAGGTTGGGCAATAAACATTGGTGGTGGTTTTCACCACTGCTCCGCCAACAAAGGTGGTGGCTTCTGTGCCTATGCAGACATCACTCTTGCAATTCGTTACATGTTTCGAGATTATGGAATCAAAGCTGCCATGATCATTGATCTTGATGCACATCAGGTTGTGTTCTTTTCCAAATTATGGTTTTAGCTTGTATTTTAGGATTTAATTAATGCAGAAAGACTGGCTAGTACGATTGAACTGCATAACGTTAATCACAGTATTAACTCTTTGACTATTGATCACCTGTTTCATTTACATTTGATTTATACATCATTTATTGCTGCATTTTATTCAGCAGCAGCTTCTTCAGTTTCATTGAACAGTTGAATGCAACTGTGATAATATTTTCATTTGATGAAATGAAAATGTGATATCAAATGAAGATTTATCAGAGGCATTCATCGAGTGTACACTGTGTACAAATACACATACTGACGTACTGACAAATGAATGATTCATGACTGCCTTCTGTGATATAACTGTTATAGTCAATTTTTGAACATGAAAATGTTATTTCAAGCAAAAACTATCAGAGGTATATATCAAGTGTACTTTGCATACAGATACACAAAGGTACTTGCAGACTTACTGATAAATTATTCATGAATTCCTTCTTTGTAGCAACTAGTGACAAAATTGAACTTGAAAGTCTGAATAACTAATTTTATTTGCATTATTATTGAGTCATTGTGCATGAGAATGAATTGTTGCTCTTAATGCCATCAATTTGTCTTTTTTGAAACAACTGTATAAAAATTGTCTCGTCATTATGGACTTCACAGACATAGCGTTGTTGCAATGCATCGGAATTGTATAACTTTGTGCATTATGTGTAATAGTTTCTTTAAGAATAGCTCAGAAAAACAGTAGTAATAATTATCATTATAATAATATTATTAGAGAAACAGTGTACTGAGTAATGATCATCTTTTTCTGCAAAGTTTCACTAATTAGATTCTCTGAAGTTCATGCAGAATGATTGCATTGATTAACTTTCTGATTTTCTCTAAAATTTGATATTCAAATGTTTTTCTGTTTAAACATTTTTTACGTTAGTCATTGATTGTAAGTCTTGCTGGGTTATTTTTGGTCAGCCATTCCATTGTGAATTTTCAGTCGGTCTTGAAAGTCAATTTGTTACTTTTTCCTGTCTAAAAAATTGACTCGTGAAATATTGGGACCAGTTAATGTAGTGGGTTATAGATAATGAAACTTTCAGTCTGTGCTAAGGTTGTTAACGGTTAACCAGTTAACCGGTCCTAAGAGCAAGGACCGGTCAATATCTTCGACCGGTTAACCGTAATTTCAATTTGAAAACATCAAAACGGTTTGTTGTAGCCGCGCAGGACGCCGGCATAGGCGCCAGCGCATCAAAGCACTTTGATGTAGCCACGCAGGACGCCGGCATAGGCGCCAGCGGCATCAAAGCACTTTGATGTAGCCACGCAGGACACCGGCATAGAGCGCCAGCGGCATCAAAGCACTTTGATGTAGCCACGCAGGACACCGGCGGCGGCGGCGACATCAAAGCACTTTGATGTTGGCATGACACCAGACTGCCGCTAATGAGCGGTTAACCGGTCTTTTTTTGAACGGTTAACTGGTCCTTCAAAACCAGCGGTCTTGACAACCTTAGTCTGTGCACAAGTTCTTTTGCAATTTCTTCAGATGTTGCTGTACAGTAGTTGATCCCATATTGCCATCCTACAGGTTTTATTTGGTATCAAATTTGTTTATAAATTAGCTTGAATTGTCAAGTTAGCTGTTTCTAATATTGCCGTAATTGATTTGTCCATGTCAATATTTTGCTCAGAATGTCTGAATGAGAAACTGATAAAACCAGGAAGGAAAGAGGTTTTATGTTTAGTGCAGTTTTTCAAATATTAGCTCAAGTGGACAGATATAAAGAGGCCATGCTTGTCATGGTAATAATTTGTAATGAAAGAGAAGATAATTTTGTTGGTATTTTTAAGTGCTGTGTTTGTTAAATGATTGATTGTAATCATTTTTAGGGCAATGGTCACGAGCGTGATTTTACTGGAGACAGCTCAGTCTTTATACTTGATATATACAATGGCAGTATCTATCCAAGAGATTCTAGGGCTAAAGGTATGCATGCATATATATATATATGTTAAAAAGTATCAAGAATTAAAGAAGCCTAGTTGACTGATGAGACGAGCATATGCCAAAGAGACAAGGACAGATCTAGGAATGATATGATGATCCAGTAGGAAAAAAATGCATTTTCTGTTGATAAATGGCAAATTTAATGTTGAGCATTAACAATGGAATTGTTGTTAATCTTGTGATAATATGCTGTGTCATGGAAAATATCAAGACATTTTCTTTTTCTACATTGTGTCTCGAATGAAGTGACACCATTATAAAAATCAGTATTACTTCAACAAATTTTATCCAAAATTTATAAAACTATCTGTATTAAATGTCTTCTATTCTACACAAAATCTGCACATTTTAACAAAACCAGTCGTGCGGTTTACAAGATATTAATTTTTAAAAATTTGAAGCAGAAAACTATTAAAGAATTTAAGTGTTTCTTTGCCGAAAGGCCTCCAAGCCATAGCTCAGACCCACGACTCTTCATTAACCTTCACACACAGACCCACTCATCACTTTCCACTCCAATTTGGCCATTCTGATCTCCATTTCTCCAAGGACCATCCAATTCCAGTGTATTCCTTCAAAATTTGTCCATATTTCAATTTTCACCTGCTGCATCTGCTCCACTCTAAACTTCAAAATTGTTGCATTATGACTTTATAAGATTTGGAGTTTAAATTCTTGTAGTTTTCAATTCTATTGCAGATTGAAATGAAAATGATTTTTCTGCTGTTATTATTTAGTTTGATTGTACCAAAATTCAGCCAAATATGATTTCATACAGTTGGTTTCTTATATTAAAACCAATTATACAGACAGAATTTTATTGTCTTTTTGTTATATCAGCTGGAATTCGTCGTAAATATGAGTTGGGGTTTTACGTTGGAAATGAAGAATATCTGTCTACCGTTGAAACGTTAGTAAAAAAATTTAGTGACATTTTGGCATAATATTTCTTTTATGGTTTGTATGCATAATTTGGTATTTATAGATGACATTTATATTCTCTATAACAGTACAACATTTAACTCTTTGGCAGCCATGTTGTTTTCACAGAATTTACCTCTCAACGGTTTCCCAAAATGTTTTTAAACAAATATCATAACAATATTGACAATGTATATCAATTGAAAAGGTTTTTGATTATCTATAAGAATATTAAAAGAAAATTTTAACATTTGCAATGACATTCTTCATATTTCATGTGAAGATATAAAAATTAAAAAATTAAAATTGGACTTTGAAATTCATCAAAATTTTGTCAGCAACAAGACAGTGTAAAGTAAGCTATCTGAAACATTTGCACATATGTAATAAACATTTAGAAAGTTATATATAGATGCATAAGTGTCATATTTTAGTTTACAGAGGATTTTGTTTGAAAGTTCTCTAAGCAGTTACGGCATATGTATTTTTGGCACTTGTCACAAAAGTTCCTAAAAAGTTTTTCCAGCAACAAGACATTATAAGCAAACTATCTGAAATATGTACACATATGTAGTAAACATTAAAAATTATATAAAATGTCATATTTTAGTTTAGAGAGGATCTTGTGTGAAAAGTCTCAAAGCAATTATGACATACATATTCTTTACACTTGCCACAAAAGTTCACAGACTTGGTTTTTTTGTACTGTCCAGCAGAATTTTTTTGTTTTCGTTGTCATCAGGCCTGAAAATATCCATGTCATCAAACTTAACCATTTGCAATCGCTTCCAAGACTTTCTTTGTTGAATAAAACTTCTGCCTCTATGTATGGAGGGATATTTAAAATTTAAATGCCAGAAGGACTGCAAATCTAGCCAAAAAAATTGATATATTTTCACAGTCAAGCTCATGAAATAAACCTTTTTTCGTACATTTTAGAAGCAAAAGAATGTTAGCTTTCATTGGAATAACCCAATAGCATAAAAATAAGGGTCTATATTTAGAAATGAGTGTTTTTTGTTATGCAGTCGAAAACGACCGCAATGGATGCAGAAGAGTTAAAGACTCATTTGTTTATTATTAAATACAAATGACATGTGTTAAAGCACCCTTGACTTTGGCCTTCACCATGCCCACTGGACTATAAAATTGTCTCAATAATAATAATAATTATAATTATAATTATAGACTTTATAGTACACATGGACACTGATCTTGCAATATAGAAACACCTAGTAAATGCATTTGTGCCTTAATTTGTGCATATCACAGTTATGAAAATAAGTATGTGGTGAGTATTATGTATGTGTGTATGCCTAGAATTTGCACCCATGATTTTGACAGGCATACAGTCATGTTTATCGTTCATGTATGTGTGCTATCTTTGAATGTCTTGTCAGTATAAAAACACTTGCATTACTTTCTACTGCATCAGAGCTGGAAAACTGTTTCATACATTACAAATACACATTGGCTTTGCTTGAATTATCCTAACTTAGAACATGCAAACAAGGTGATTCTGTGTGTATTTTTTGCTTGTGTACAATAATATATGAATTATTTTTAAAAACTGTCTTTTTATTAGATTCAGTGACTTTCAGAATAGACTAAAAACTATTTATAATATTTAGATGATTCTGATTATTGAAGATTATTATTAGAAAGTTCATTTTCTCTTATAAGGAAATATTGTGCATGTAACCATTTTTCATACTTAGGTGACATAATTTTTGAAAATCTCTGAAAAGTTACAAGAGTTGCAGTTTTTTATTCAATGGCTGCAGACTTACACTTTTCTATTATATACTTTTGAATAACAATGCAATTAATGACCAGATTTGTGCTCAAGTCCATTAGTTAATATCTGTTTCTTCTACTCTTGAATTATTTTCTGATTTATCAAAATTCTAGGTTTCTTGTCTTCCAAGTCTTCCAAATACTGCATCATAAGTATAAAAAACATTCTGAACTGAACAGAAAAGAAATAAAGCATTAAGATAATTTGGAAAATATAAAATTATTTTGTTTTAACATTTTGCTTGTTTCACCTGGAAATGATAATTTTTTGTAGTACAGTTTTCTTCTTTGAATGAAATGACTGAACGGATGCAAAAAGATTTTAAAAGTCTTGAATCGTTCATATGTCTTATCCTGGGATCTCCACTGTTCTGTACCAATAATATGCACATGTTGTTTGCCAACATTTTGTTATTACATGTATCCATGTCTGTTAATGCTGTTAAATTTATTACACATTCAGTGATGTTTCAGAGCAGATGTGATGATTTTAGACAGGTACGAGGTGCTCTGAATGAGTTTCAGCCTGAGTTGGTCATCTATAATGCCGGAACGGATATCTTAGACGGAGATCCTCTTGGAATGCTGTCGGTTACAGGAGATGCAAGTATTAGCTGGGCTTACAGCATGAAAACAGCTGCTGTAGAAAGTTGATTCTACTCTATTACCTTGTCAATTGCCAAATTGAAACATATTTGTTTCAGAAAACTTATGTAAAAGCTTATGCTATTGGACTCTGGACTGCTCTTAAGGTCATAATATTATTAAAGAGCACAAAATAATGAATTACATTCTGCTTTTTGTTTCTTATATAATGTGTGTGTGTTTGATTTCTGTTTTATCATATGGGATAATTTAACACATATAAATTTTAAAATGAAGGTTGATGTATTTAGCAGTGACTATATAGTAGACTTTTGTCAGTGTGCCATGTGCAGTGTGTTTTTAGCAGTTGCTTTGTTTGGCTAGGGCATTATCAGGCGTGATGAAGTTGTTTTTCAATTGGTGCGATCAAAGAAGATTCCAATAGCGATGGTTACAAGTGGAGGATACCAAAGACGAACAGCTGACATCATTGCCAATTCCATCCTGAATCTTCATCACAAGGGCCTTATCCCAATGGAAACTAAAGGTCACTGAAAAATAGCACCTTAACCTGTACATCTCCTTAATGACGTCTCATATATATATATATATATATATATATATATATATATATATATACATACATACATACATACACACATGTGTGTGTGTGTGTGTGTGTGTGTGTATACCATATATTTATATAGTAAACCAGCATTAAAATAAGAACCTTATTAATATTCGTGAATGCTCTCTTGTTAAACAGAAAATGCAGATTCTTCTAATATCTAAGTAGACCTGTGCGCTGCCAACGTTTTGCATGACGCCGCCGGTGATACAGGATCGGCGCGCCGCCGAGAGGATACCGGCATCCCTATGGTGAAATTATTTCTCTCATTGTAACCAGAGTACACCAACACTTGTAATACGTGGATAAAAATGTCTTCACCATATAGGCAACACTAGCTAACTCAAAACATATGTTACTTATTTACTTTGCTTCATTCATCTATCGAATGACGTCCTGTATTGTTTACATTCTGCAAAATGGCTAAAGAAAAGCGTTTTTGATGAAAATTACACGAAGACTAAAAAAGATGCATAAAATTAACTTAATTACACGAGCAGTGAACCTATGCATCGTAACTGAGAGCGTTTTTGTTTACAGTGTAAATCCTCTTAGTTTAGTTTAAATCTTCTTAGTCTGATGTCGGTGGTGCTTTGTTTTCTAAGTTGGCACATAAACTTTTTAAAAGTTTTCATTTATGGTCAATTTCGGATATATAATGAAGCAATATAATCTGATAAGAAATTTACCATTTTATATTTTTATGCACTTCTTAAATTGTATAATTTGATTTTTAATGTGTATTATAAGTTTGTAACATTGTTTTCAAATGAACCGGGTGACAAAAGACCATGAGAATTGAACAAAAACGACGATGTCATATGGCATCCTTTGTAGTCACACGTAACGTATTGTACTGTATTAACCGTTTGTACATCGCCGTCAATGAAGTCCACGCCGCCGCCGATAAAATTGGTTCGGCACGCCACCGCCGGTGATAGAGCGGTCAAACGCCGCTGCCGACCCTCAAAGTGTTGGCGCACAGGTCTATATCTAAGCTGGTTATCTCTTTTATTTCATTTAAATACTGGTAATCTTATTTGTTCATCCATAAATTAAAGCTCCATCGTTGCATGTTTGCACTTTGAATGTAATAAATTGGCCATAAAATTCTATGGGACAGGGGAACAGGTCCCTTTGTAAAGTATTAGTAAGAAATTAATGTTTATTTCAGGTTGATGGCTTGATGCCACAGACAGCCTTGCAACACTGTGAAGCTAACGGAGTCTTTCCATATAAATTATGCCATGTAAAGAACTCATTCAGTTAGCATCAAAGATTGTATATATCACTCAATACTTTCTAATGAGACTGGTATTCTTTTATTGTTCCACATTTGGCATATTGTGCCAATAACTGAATTTTTTATACCCTTTAATTGTAATTATGCTGTCAGAAACAGCCAATTATCTGATTAAGCTGATGGAAGTGGTTTGGCCTTAGAGCCTTGCTTTTTTGTCAAGGTCTTCTTATACAAATGATGCAAAGAATCCCAAGTTTGTAGCATGAAATTACTAACTGAATTTTGATGCATTGCTTGCATATTATAGATGGCTGTTATTACTGAATCAGTCTATTGTAAATATTTTAGCTAATTAAATACAGAAATTTGTACAATGATTGTTATGTTTTGAATTTTAAAAACTATTACAGTATTCAGAAAATGAAGCATTAGGGCTGCAGGGGCGTAGCCAGGAATTTGATTTGGGAGGGTATATTTTGGGTGGGTATAAATCTTAACTATAAACTACATAAACCATATAAACCACATAAAAACTTTAAGGCAGACTGATTTTTTTGGGGGGGCCGGGGGGTATATATACCGATATACCACACCGTCGCATTGATGCATTATTTGTGATATGTTTGAGTAAACTGTAAATAATAGATTTTACAGCATCCTCTGAATTTCATATCGTGTTTATACCGCTAATAATTATTCAGCGATCCAGTGGCATAGCCAAGGGAGGGTTTGGGGGTTAAAACCCCTTTTGGCTATTCTCAGTGTAGCCAAAAGGGGAAGTTTTGTGGGGTTGAAAGTTGAAACCCTCTTGGCTGTTCAACCAAATGTTTTTATTGTATCGATTTAGCTGTACGTGCTCGCATACCTATACAATTCACTTATTAATCATCTTTATTCGTGACAAGCACAGCATAAAAAAGTAGTACACAACCAGTAGTACACAACCAAGGAAAACACAAATCAACTGAACAAAACTAAATAATAATAATAATAAAAATAATAATAAAAATAAACCTAATAATAAACAAATACACTAAGAACAAACTTTACACAGTACAGCCTCTGCCCTCCGACAAATTTTAGTAATGCACTGAGCAAAGTACAGTGGCTTCTTCTCATATCTACCAACAAAGGATGCTTGTCGCTTTTCTACAATAGCATGCATACTATCCAAACCCGTCAGGACTCTGATATAACATTATCTGCCTCCATGTTTTAAAAATTTTGCACACAACTACTCGAATCAGTCTGTCAAGAGCATTAAGAATACTTTTGTTTGGAAATGTGGCTTCCATACCATACAATACAATAGGTAGACAATAGCTCTTTACCAGGTTAACGCATATTAATTCTGAATCTGCAGCTCTGCTGCGACTATACAAGCAATTAAACGTGCGGAAAAATTTTAATTTAGCTTCAGAAATAGATAACCCGAAGTGCCTGCCCTTTTCAGTGTCACCCCGAGATACCTAATTTCCTCCACAAATGGCAAGGCAACACCATCCAGGACCAATACAGCACATGCGATATTGCAACGTGTCCCAACCCTCATCACCATAGATTTCTTCAAAAATTAAATTTCAAATCCAAATCCACAAAGTCATTGGTGCAAATATCCAGCATGTGCTGCATGCCGGATATAGAGTGTGACACCAATAAGATATCATCAGCATACAATAAACATATAGGCCTACATATAGCAGCCATATCCAGATTTGTTTGTTGGATGTTTATTGTATGCTGATGATATCCTCCCATGCTGGATATTTGCACCAATGAAATTTAATTATTTAATTGTTGAAGCAAAATAATAATTGACAACCTTTTTTGCTTGTCAGGATTTGTCCGTGTTGTTAACCATGAGAATCATGATGATAACCTTTTTTGTTGTCGGAACATTTTCCAAAGCTGGGATTCATGGATGGAAACCATAAACCCCGCCTTAAAGGGGCGTAGCGACGGGGTGTTATATCAATATATATACCCCCACCCCCCAAAAAAAAATCAGTCTACCTTAAAGTTTTTTATGTGGTTTATATGGTTTATGTAGTTTATAGTTAAGATTTATACCCTCCCAAATCAAATTCCTGGCTACGCTTCTGCAGCCCTGAACCTGAACCTTAAAAATCTCATTCTCAGAAAACCCTGACAAACAAAACAGGTCGCCGTCGTTACTACTCAGTAAAAGTCTTACAAGAAAAGCATGACAAGCAAAAACTGTCGTATTGATCGGATCCTAAGCTGAAAACTTTGAAAAGGCAAAAATGAAGGTCACCACAACTATCTTGATGCTTCTTTTTCCATTTTTGCTACCCTAAACCCGGTTTTGGCGCCCCTAAACCAAATTTTGCCCCCCCCCCACCTGGGCGCCTGGAGACATTACCATCCCCTCCCCTATATCTACGCCTCTGATCTGATGCAAAGAAGCTTAAATATGTGCGTCACCTACAAATAATATAAGTTTAAGTGGAGTAACTTGATCCACGCCCTGAATAGAGTCTCTATACTCTAGACTGACTAGAGCTATGAATAAGAAACCTAGTCTTTTGCGGATGAACTTCAGTGGTTTTCACACAGGCTTACTTAGCCTCCTAAACCACTTAAAATCACATTATTATTATTTTAATCATTTGAAGCTATATAAGAACGCTGTTACATTACATTTTACCATCGATTGATATCCTCAGGTATATAACTGGTGCTATAGAAGTGAATAATTATTCTTATTCTATTAATATGTAAAATATAAGAAAGACTAGTCAATGGACTAGTCCAATAAATTATTACTTACTAGACCTAGTAACTTAGTAAGTAATAATTCATTGGACTAGTCAGACCACAGAATTTTGATTCTATGCGTCCGTTCGATCGTTCCGTTTCTATGGTTGTCTATCGTTGGCGATATTAAAGGAAGTTATATATCGTAGAAATTATGGCGAGTGAAGTGAGAGGCGCCGTCGTTGATTTGGAGCTGAAGAAGGTCGAGACGGTCACTCGTCCATGTAGCTCCTATGGACGTTTCTAGTTTTATTGGCGTTGATTATGAGGAAATTATCTGTTGTGCTGGGCCTATAAAGTAAAAGTAAAGGTTTCACCCGTAGGCTCAATGCCCGTAGGGTCCGGTGCTGATCCCCGTGTTTTGTAGCCAACAGCCCATAGGTGGCTAAGCCATACATCGGCGGACGGTGACCAGTCCCTTCCGCCGAACCTATGGTTACTTTCGCAATGTTGCCATTAGGCTTATCGCAGAACTAAAATTAGAATCGGTCCTAAAGGAGGTCACGCTCACTGCGCATGCGTATGCAAATGTGGCCATTAGATAGTTGAATTCACGCGGTATTGTGTGAATTACTAAATAGATTTCTTAAAGTTTAATTTGTTCCGCGATAAAATTAAGTATGCCCATCAATCACTGTTGTTATGGAATATGAATATGTGCAAATGACAATAGGAAAACTGACATTTGTTTGAAAGAAGGGGTTCGTTTTATACAGTTCCCCGGCCCGTCGAGTCGTCGACTGACAGAGCAAAAGCAGAGAGGTGGGCTGTAGCATGTCGACGAGAGAACTTTACTATCGGGAACATTACCAGATGGACATACATTTGCAACAAGCACTTCTTAGATCCAACTGGGCCAACTCAGATGAATCCGGATCCTCTACAGGCCAACTCCACACATCATGCAATCCTACCTTCAAATAATATCAAATTGCATATTTTCATGGACGGGGCACAGGGCATACGTTCAGTAACTGTTAAAGTTTGATGCCTACTAGCCAAACGGAGTGGCGTCATTAACCAAAATTGCCTAAAATTTCCCAAAATTTGCAAAAAATGCCTAAGATTTGCAAAAATTTGTCAAAATTTGACCATAAAATTATCTCGTCCCCCCCCCCCCCCAGAAAAGTGTGAAATGACGCTACTGGCCAAACGTTTAACCATCCTACATGATATCACTGCAGTTTCACTCGTACTCGTGGGTCGTTGCCTACTAAAAATCTCTATAACTAGTTAATTTATTCTGGCTAGGGTGAAGAGCCAACAAGAAATTTGTTTAAAAATTATAACTCAAAATTGAAATGTTAACATTGAAATTCTCAAGATCGTCGTTTATTCTTTATTAGCATTGCTTATGTATGTTATTATATATGTGTGTGTGTGTGTGTGTGTGTGTGTGTGTGTGTGTGTGTGTGTGTGTAGACAAATTAAGATGATTAAAAAACGGCTTGACCACATTTTGCTTAACGCTATATTAGACATTGCCTATGCACAAGTTCATCTTTTTTTCCGGTCTGCACTCGAATCAACGTTTCAATTCAACAACTGAATTGTTTGTAACATCACTACGGCGAAGTTTTGCTCCTGGAACGTCTGATTCTAACAGCTTTATTTAAAAAAACGCGCTGCTTGCAGTGCTTGACGCCATGTCCACTAGCTCTTCGCTGTCCACATTTGCATAAACAGCTGAGCGCAGTTTGACCTATTTATTTTAATTAGATGCATGACGTCACGGAATCGCTTAGGCGATAAGCCTAATTGATACTCATTTGATGTTACTACCGCCCTCTAGCGATTAAGGCTGAGTCGACCTTCGGGGCTCCTACGGGATTGAACCCGTTCCGTCGGCGTGCCTGCCCAATGATATTACCATTCATCTATCTTCTCGCCCCTGTGCTGGGCCTATAGTGATAATTAAAAATCAGATATAATTATAGTAGGCACTCGTCATGGTCCCTCTTCTTGGACTTCTGCACCGTCACTTTGATCATTTAATTTGACCTTCTCTCCAATTAATAATAGTCATTATCATTATTCACTTTACAGTATCAATTCTACAGGGTGGTGCAAAAAACCGGACTATATTAAATGCAAACCTAAATGTGACTAGACCGGTTTTTGTGCGCCAGCTTGTAATTATCAGTTATTTGATTGGGAGACGGAGGTATTCTGACTGGGTTAAAGTCATCAGTGGTGCTCACAAGGTTTAGTGCCTTGGCTTTTGCTTTTCTTCACACACACACTGCTTTGCATGCAAGACACACTACACACACATATATATATATATATATATATATATATATATATATATATGCATATATATATATATATATATATATATATATATATATATATATATATATTCCTTATGTATAAAAGTATATAAGACATAAATGAGGGCATGTTATAAATAAAATCTCAAAATTTGCAGATGACACAAAACTCTGCAAGGAAACTGGCAAATTCAGGTGCCATTGTGTGGAATCCAATGTCGTAAAAATATTAGCCCATTGCATTGATAGTAGTTGACACTTATTTTACCTCTGCTTGACTTTCTATCTGCAGGCATTTCAAGAATTGCAGGTGAAAATGGTATCCACAACTCAACAGCTCAGGGTGTCAGATCTGCAGATTGATCAACTAAAGCGTCAGATCACTCATGCACATCTTGTTTCTAAGGAAATTGGATCTCTGCCAAAGGAAACAAGAACCTATGAAGGAGTTGGAAGAATGTGAGTTCATTGCTTGATAAAAATGGTGAAAAAGTAATGGAAAATGTGATTTAATTGAAATTATTGAAATCATATTTTCTGATCTAGTCACATGTAAATGAACAGCTGTGCAGTTATTTTTCAACTTTTCTGTATTTTCAGTTGGAAACAGCTTAAAATTAGTCAAATTAGTGTATTCCAAATTTAGTTCATTGCATTTGTGTTGCTACCAGTAAAGTTGTGTTTTAAAATCAGCAAATACATTAGGCAGTATATAATAAAACCCCATTAACATTGACTTGTAACATGGATCCTCAGCTAGCATAGGCCATTTATTTGGACCAATTATGAGTTAATAAATTTTTGAGACTCAGTTAATATGGACTTTTTGTTAACATGAATGATTTTTTCCTGTCCCCTGAAATCAATGTTAAGAGTTTGCTGTATGTTATCTAAAAAGTAAAAGTATTCATAATTTGTGGAATTGTTATGCTGTTACTGCTGTAATGTCCACATGCTGTCTCTATTTTCACTATACTTTACTGCATGGGTATTCAACTAAATTTTTATGACTAGTTCCCAAAGGCCAGGTGCAAACATTTTTTAGTTTAAAAAATATAGTTAATAAATAAAAGAATACAGGTAAGTTGAAAATAAAACATTAAAAATATATTGTATGTATTAGAAAAAGTTGTTGATTGTTTCAGTATTTGTGCTGGCTATTTCACAGCCCATGGCACACCAGATGTGGCCCAAGGGTCACCATTTGAATACCTCTGCCATTAATGAGTCGCCCAAACTCAGTCAGCATGTGTACAAATAATGTACTTTTTATATTTCTGGCTTATTGCTCAACAACTTGAAAAGAAGTCTATTTTCTTACAATTTAATGGAGGTGATAACAAAGATTTGAGTGAACAAAACAACAGGAAATACAATTTGGACCGCTAGCATTCTCGGTCTTGTCTCTAATTTCTGGTTTTTGGCATTTTTTCATCTGAACCTTAGATGTCTTTTACAGCTAGAATCATTGGTGCAATCAAGATGTGTTGTAGTTAAATTGGAAACTATTGTGAACATTGGAATTCAGTATGGCCTTCCATTTTGACTAAAAGTTGTCAGAGCAAGGCTTGTAACTCTCTGTTATCAGATGAACAAGTTGACCAAAAAACTATTAGGCTA
Source organism: Metaphire vulgaris (assembly GCA_018105865.1). Classification (NCBI taxonomy): domain Eukaryota; kingdom Metazoa; phylum Annelida; class Clitellata; order Crassiclitellata; family Megascolecidae; genus Metaphire; species Metaphire vulgaris. The sequence goes on along the minus strand of CM030840.1, from coordinate 10,546,565 downwards.
TTAAACCCTTTATCGTGTATTTACGGTAACTGTAACTCAAAGTAAAATGGACGGATATATATTCGGGGTTGCGGTAAAGGGTTAACAAACCTCTTTAAATAGGTGTTTTTGTCTCCTTTACAGGTTCATTCTTCAGCCAATGCCCATCATTGAAACCAATTTGACTGACAAGGTTAAAACATGTGAAGAAAAGATAAAAACCATTGAAGTTAGTTGAAGTTTAGCAACACTTTTCATGTTTCTTTTGAAACTTTTTCTTATATTTCCTATTTTTCAACAATACATAATGATTACTATCTTAGTACTGTTGCAAATATACTAAGACTTACAAACTAAGACATAGATGCAGACATCAATTAGACCACTGAAGTTTAATAATAATTAAAATTTTTCTGGATGGTTCCAAGAAGTAGGGGGAGACTCTTTGTCCCATTTGTATTACTCTTTTAAACTACAAACATATTCTATTATATTATTATGTGTCTTTTTTGTAATAGTTCAGTTTATGAAATGATTTCATATATGTACAAAATCATTATTAAAACCTCTTCATACTTAAATATTTTATTCTTGTGCAATAACTTGTTTATCCAGGATTTTTACTATGGCCTGCAAAAAGAAATTGATGCAAAATTTGGCCCTTCATGAGAAAAGTTTGCAGGCTGCTGTTTTATCTATACTGTGTGATTATGGCAGTGCTGAACTAGTTGTTGTTGTCTCATTATTTTGCATAATAGAATAATTGTGTTTCACGTCAGAAACCCAGAATTTGACTCCTATCACAAGAGGCATGCCGAGGGGTGGTGCGATGGCCCCGGGCATCCACCAGAGGGGCATCCAAATTGACTTGGTGCCCTTTATTTGCTCATCAACATTTTTCACATGAAAACCGGTAAAAATTATTGATTTGGCCCTGGGCATCCATATCCATACCAGATAAGGGCATCCAAATTGACTCGGTGACCTTTTTTCTCATCAACACTTAACACTGAGGCTCGATGGGGCATACTTTGGCCCCAGGCATCAGCCTGCCTTGGCACACCACTGCCTATCACTAACTTGACGTGCCTAGAACTTGATTTGTTTTGAATTGCAATTTTGCAATATTCCTGTCAGTTTGGGCTACCATCACTACCATCATGATTTTTCAAAGTGCACCATAGTATCAGAATGGCATTCTATGGATACTTTTCTGGAAGTTCTGTGTATGCATATTCCGTTGGTTTTGTAGACACTACTTTCGTATTGAACTCAATTTCTATGATGTGGTCCCAGAATACTGTTTTATTTTTAGAACACTTGATGAGTTGGAAATTCTAGATTGCTGAGTTGTATAGTTGGACAGCCATTGTCTTGGCAGCAAGATTCGTTATTTGTGCATTATGAGATTGTAATGTGTAATCTGATGTTTAGGGTAGCAAGGCATACCTGGAACGTAGCCTGAAGGAAAGTGAAGAAAACCTCCGTGAACTGGTCAATGCAAAGCAAAGGGAACTAACTCACTGACTTATCTAAATAAAATTACAAAGAAATTTTTATGGACATTTTGTCTGATGGATGTTTAACATTCAATGCTATGATAGTTTGCGCACAAATGTCTTTTACAAGAACATCGGTTGCAACACTTACTTCTGAATTCTGATAGATTTTTATGTGATATATAATCTGTGTTCAATTTGTGATATAATTCGAATGATAAGATTGCCAATTAGAAATTTTGATCAGCATGCAAAGGGTGCATTTTCTTTTGCACATCACCGTTTCAACAATAGTACAGTAACTGCAGTCACGTAATGGTAGCAACTGGTAACAATTACAATTAAGCAGCAGTTTAAAGTAAGTTACTACAGTGTATTTTACTAAATTAAAAACAGGAGCTACTACTGTAGTGTTACTCATGACTCAAAATTGTATGCATAAATACACTGTAGGACCTATAACATTTATTTGGAAAAATGCCTGAGGGCCTAGGGTTGGCCACCTGTGGTATTGCATCTCGTCTTAGCCTCTTAGGGCAGCTCAGCAGCACCCGTAAGAAGAGGTGTTGTGTATCCTATTCCTTAGTGTTTTGATAAAGAAATGGGCCTTAGGGCGACGTACTTTCCGGAGAAATGGCCTATTGCTCTCATCGTGCACTGACTTGAATTTCGGTCTACTTGGCCGTGTACAGTAACTGGCAACTGCCAACTGAACACTACCGTCGACTTTCAATAGACAAAGGAAACCGATTGACTCTGAAAGAGCAATTCTCACCTGCAGACAATGTCTTGCATGTAGTCTTAGAAATGGAAATAATTATCCATATAGTAGGCCTACGTACGCACTGAGGGAGTTGGATTTAGGAGGTTTTGCGTATAATAACAAGGTTTAAAGTGGTTCAGTAGGGTCTGCCCTGTGTGTGAACCACTGTTGCACTCGTCCAAATCTAGTAACCTACAGTACTGAGACCCATTTTGAAGTCGCTCACACTCGTAGCCATTACAATATTCTCGTCCAATTCATTCCATCTGTCCGTATGTACGGTCTCGGTGTGCAAACTGGGAAGGGGTTAAAATATGGTACATCGACATTTGCGCGACGACAAATGCGCTAGCGAAATTTATCCATTTGCCTGAAAAATGTTCAGTCTTGGATGTTTAGTAATAAGCTTGCATTAAACCCTTCAAAAACCGAGTTTTTACTTCTTGGTACAACTTTTAATTTAAGTAAATTTGAGGACATGCAATCCTTTAAATTTGACAACATTTCAGTTAATCAGTCAGTCTGTCCGCAACCTAGGTGTAATATTTGACAAAAACCTGTCTTTTAATGATCACATAAATGAGGTTAGCAGAGCTGCTCATTTTCAAATCAGAGACATTCGACGAATTCGTGATCTTGTGCGTACTTACTAGCAGTGTTTATTCTAGGCCTTCTCTGGGGGAATTTGCCCCCGCCCAAGTTCTAAAATCCCCCAAATTTTTGATATGTTGCATGGGGATGGATCCCTCCAAAAAGTGTGACGCCGGGGGGCTTTTATTTTTTGAGAGAGGAAAATGTAAGGATGAGAATTTTCCGAGCCAGGGCATTTGAGAAGGGTAAAAATTTTTAAGGAGGTTGGAGGGATGACTTTTTTGCTTGCCACCACATTTCAAAAGGAAGATAACCTTTATTTGCTTGTCAAGGTTTTTGGAGACTCAGACCTTGTCTCCCCAAACCAGTGCCGGATTACCCATTAGGCAGAGTAGGCATCTGCCTATGGGCCCCGCGACTTTTAGGGGCCCCACAAGACAATGATGAAAGACATTTTTACTTACTTATTTTTAAGAATAGCGCTATGCGAAAGTCACGTGACGACGCTGACGTCATACAATAATTTTTACACTTCATTGGCGTTCTAGTAGTCATTAGGGGCCCAGTGGCGTAGCGAAGGGGCAGAGGGGGCGAAGCGCCCCAGGCGGCACTTGCCCTAGGGGAGGCATTTTCGAGATTTCCTAAAAAAGTTTACAAGGAAATGAGAAAATTAATTTATAATGAATTAATGCGCACAAAATTGCAAAAATTGCCAAAAAATCTAAAAATTGCAAATTTGCCAACATTGGCCCTAAAATTTTGCAAAATTGCTCAAAATTTTGCAAACATTTTGCAAAAATGCCTAAGAGTTGCAAAAATTTGCAAAAATTTGCCAAAATTGGCAAACATTTTCTCGCCCCAAGAAAAGTGTGAAATGACGCTACTGCTTGATTGGTAATGTTTTTTCCAGGAAATTTTGAAATTTTGGAGGCGGCACTTTTTTCTCGGCCCGGGCGGCACTTTGCCTCGCTACGCCACTGCTGGGGCCCCAAAAGTTTGACTGCCTATGGGCCTCCACGGTGCTTAATCCGGCACTGCCCCAAACATTTAAAAATCCCCCTCCAATGTCAAGGTGGCTAGAATAAACACTGCATACTAGGCTACATGGATGAGCTACCCCTGTATTTATTAATTTATCTCGGTATGCGAGGACCTTTGTTTGCCTGTCAAGATTTTTTACCCTGTCGAATCGGGTCGATGTAAGTCACGAGTTGTCAGAGGCGCGATGCCTGCTTTGCGCCGGGGCAACCGAAGCTGTGCCACTGAGTGTGCTTATTTTATTTTACTGCCTATTTCCTTTGTCCGGCTTCGTCCTCCTTTATGACCTCTGGTGTCCTCCTTTGGATATGGAGGCCAAATCTTAAATACAAAATTTTCACAGGATTCAGAATTCTGTGACCCGGCCGCCCGAGCCATTACAAAAACTCGTAAACATGATCACCTTAAACATGTCCTTCAAAAGTTGCACTGGCTGGAGTGGCTGCCGATAGAACAGATAATTATATTCAAGACTGGTATCCTTGTTTTTAAAATACTGCAGTCTGGCCAACCTCAATATTTAAAATCTATGTTAAACCATCCGAAACATTATCATTCAACAAGGTTTGCTGAGTCATTGTTAAATGTACCTAGAACAAACACTGAAATTGGTAAGAGAGCTTTTTCTATTTCTGGGCCAAAAATCTGGAACTCTCTCCCTCTGGTTGTCAGATCTTCCAATAAACTGAGCATTTTCAGATCTAGGCTTAAAACACATCTCTTCCAACTAGCATTTCCTCCATAGTCTGTCTTGCTGTTTCCCTCTGACTGATTTCTGGAATGACCGGGTCTTTTGCGGATGGATTTGAAGTATCATCGATTGATACCCTTGGCAGGCCTGAGAAGAGGAGGCGCAGCCGGTACATTGTTCCGGGGCCCATGTCTGATGATGATGATGTATTAACAATAGTCTGAACCCTGAAAAAGACTCTGACAACGGGAAAAAGGTCATCTTCATCATGAGCACAGAGGCCCGGCGAATGTCTGTTAGGTGGCCCGGTGTAGCATATTATAATGACTCCCATATAATAATAACTCCCACCTCATTATTATATATATAATAAAGACTCCCCCCTCATTATTATATATATAATAATAACTCTCTCTATATTATAATAATTCCCCAGAAGAAGTAGGCCTAAAAATTGAAAAAAATAACCCCAATTTATAAAAATGTCTCTAAACTGGTTATATGAAATTATAGACCCATTTCCAATCTCACAGTTTCCCTAAAATTCCTGAAAGGGCAATGCTTACCAGAATGTTAAACTACTTAGATGCATTTAATATGCTATCCACTGATCAATATGGTTTCAGCCCTATTTCTCCACTTAAATGCCAATAACGAATTTAATTGATACCAAAACAACACATTTTTAATCCCACAAGCACACTATTGGAACAATCCTCGATATAAAAAAAGCTTTTGGTGCTCTAGACCATGGTATCTCAGCTGGCTTCTGAAAAACTAAGGGAGTTATTATAATATAGAGAGAGTTATTATTATATAAATAATAATGATGGGGGAGTCATTATTATATATATAATAATGAGGGGGGAGTTATTATTATATGGGAGTCATTATAATATACTATACCGGGCCTATCATGTTAGTCTAATTAAGTAACGCCATAAAAAGTTTAAAAGACCGAGAAGCGAAAACAAGGTCATCAACTTTTTCATACACTTGTCAGCTCAGAGGCCCGTGACTATTTTTGGCACCGGGGCCCGGAAATTCTCTCGGCGGCCCTGACCCTTGGGTATTAGAAATGGTGCTATAGAAGTGCATATTTATTATTATCTGGCAACCCTACATGTAGACCTAGCTGACTGATGCAGAGCTGCTCATCGGTGGCGTAACTACTGTAGAGTCAACATGGAACTCGAGCAGCTGGCGCCCGTCTGCTCTGATGGCATTATACCAGTGGTGGCTCCAGGATTTGGCAAATGGGGAGGCAACTTCTAAGCATAGGGGGCCAACCATTTGTTGATAGTATGTAAGTATGTAGTAAGTATAGGTCCCAACAGGGGGCTATTGGAAAGCGGCAGGGACGCTTAGATTTTGTTTCACAGTAACACACTATCCTTCGCTAGCATGAAATTTTAACGCTATGTAATGCGTCATGCAGACTGATACAGACTACCATGCATTGTAGTTGGTAGAAGACAGTTTAAAGAACATACAGAAACTGGTGACCTACAAATAAGTTTTATTGTAATCACTATACAACAACGTCACAAATTATATTTTTAGACGATGCAAGATTCTTCATGCGCAAAATCATAGAATTCTCTATAGATATATTTTTCAAAAGCTTTATAAGTGTTTCTCTGCTCAACCAGGGCATTGTCCGTGATTGCCGGAGCGTGGTTACGCCGCTGTTGTTCAGTCGGCGACAGTGATGCATTTCTTACTGAATTGGTCAATCATTCCGCAGGGCATCAGACGTACTCAACAGCGTCCAGATCATCATCATCATCATCATCATCATTAACCGTGGGCTCATCGCCCGTTGGTGTATAATGCCATCTCCACAGTTTTCTGCCATTCTTTCCTGTCCGTTGCTCTGTGACTAAGATCCTGTAAACTGCTTCCACACCATTCTTCAATATCATCACACCATTCCTTGTGTGGTCTCCCTCTCTTATTGGCACCCTCCATTATTCCAAACATTAGAGCTTTGATCTTTCTGTCCTCTTTCATTCTGCATATGTGTCCAAAAAGTTGGAGTTTCCTTTGTTTTACTCTTTCCAGCATGGTTTGTTTGGGCTGAATTCTCCTGTATAGTTCTTCATTTGTGATTTTTCGACCCATCCGATTCGTAGGTATTTTTCTATAACATTTTCTTTCAAAGGCTAGTATTTTTCTTTCCAGGTCTTTGGTGATGGTCCATGTTTCGCATCCATATAAAAAGCTGCTGAAGATACAGGTTTCGAGTATTTTCTTTTTTGTTTCAGTGCTTATTGATTTGCTTTGATTTGCATATCACCTCTCCACCGCCTATCTGGAGAGATAGGCGGTGGAGAGGTGATATGGTCTGGAAATGAAAAGAAACATGAGGCAGGGGTGGGATTTCTTCTCAGCAAAAGAGCAAGACAGGCCCTGATAGGATACAAACCTGTGAATTCAAGAATCATAGTTGCAAGATTTGAAGCAAGACCATTCAACATATCCATAGTTCAGGTCTATGCACCAACAGCAGAAAGCTCAGAGGAGGAAATAGATCTCTTTTATGCAGATTTGATAGCGACCATAAAGGAGATACCAAAGAGAGATGTAATGATCATTGGTGGAGACTGGAATGCAAAAATTGGCACAGATAGATCTGGATGGGAAAGGGTGATGGGAAAATATGGAATCGGTGATAGAAATGAAAGAGGGAAAATTACTGGAGTTCTCTCTACAACACGAGATGGTCATTTGCAACACCAAGTTCCAACAGAAGAACTGCAGAAAGTGGACATGGAGATCTGGAGATGGGAGGACTAAGAACATGATAGACATGATCCTAATGCCCAGAAGATGGATCACTGCAGTCCAGTTGTGCAGGTCTTTCCAAGGTGCAGATATTGATTCGGATCACAGCCTCGTGCTTTGCGAACATCAAAATGAAACTGAAAATACGAATAAGAAGACCATTCCAAACATCAAGAGACATCAGTAAGTTGGGAGAAAAGGATTTTGAGCAATCTTACCAAGAAAGACTAGAATTTAAGATCAGAAATGCGCCATGGAGCCAGATGGAAGAGCAAGATATTGATAAGAGAGCTGACGGGATAGCAGGAGTGATACGAGAAGCTTTTGAAGAAACAGTACCAGAAAAGGAGAAAATCAATAAGAAATGGATTACAGAAGCAACCCTCAAGCTTGTGGTTGAGAAGAGGGCCCTAAAAGTTAGACGTGATTTATCTGATGCAGCTGAAAAAGAGTATAGATTAAAATGTAAAGCGTCCAGATGACAAATGCTAATGCTAACCAACAACGATCAGAGCCGTAGCTAGTGGCTGGGGTGGAGAGACTGCCCCGGGCGCCTTCTTATAGGGGGGGGGAGCTCCAGAAATCATGGTTGATTTTATTCACGACGGGAGTTGTAACGAGTTAATTTAAACACGCCCGTCGTCGAAAGTCTTTCCAGTATGACAAGTAAATAAAGGTGATCACCCGCTTTCTGCACTACTTTAGTCCTCCAACGTCATGAAAAGTGTATGTGTGATAAGCTAAAAAAAGGTCATCGCCAGTTTTTAGACTATTAGGGGCGAAAAATTGATATCTTGCGCCGGGCGCCGAATACTCTAGCTACGGCTCTGACAATAATAATCTTTATTCGTGACAAGTACAGCATCAAAAAGAGTAGCACACAACCAATTTAGATAACACAAATCAACTGAACAATGATACAATGATAGCTTCATTTTTATTTACTTTATGTTTATTCTTTCTTTATTAACTGTTCTAAGAAGCCTAGATATTGTTTGTAAACTTACAAATTGGCCTATTCTGCCCTTCTTCTCTAATCAGTAATTCTCCGCGGACTTGGCCCCCAGACAAAGTCAGCAGTGAAAAAATTAAGCCAAGCCTCCGGAGGCAGTCGTTGAAGCTTTAGCCTATGTATTATTGTTGGTTGACGAAGAGCTTGTTGTGTGCGTTGATTTCGGCGGGATGACCTTTGAACTAACGACTGATTGGTTGAAACGATGCCGGCAGACGAAACCGAGATTATTATGTTTAGGTGTTTGCACGATATGTCGTGCTTCGCTCGCGGGCGTTTTCGCTTCAGAGACATTCCCGGCGGAGAAAGCCTGTAAGTGTAGTAGTACATAAGGGAGATAAACTCGCCGTCTATTTAATCGAAAGATCTAAGGCACCGATTTCGTCAAAAGAATGTTTTGCCGATGGAAGCATTTGATTTGTGGAATCGTTTGCTATAGCAGGAAATGGCTTTATGTCCACAGAGACAAAATCACTCGGTGTGTAAAGATTCGTCTTCAAATCGGTGGACACTTTCTTTTTAGAACCTGATCGCTCGTTGGTTAGCTCTCCTTTTCCACGCAGCTTCTGTGACCTACTGCCCGGCTTAGTGGAGGTCGAAGAAGCATTCCGCGATTTAGTACTGTTTGGTAAGTCTATCCTGGTAGAACTTGTTTTCGAATGACGCATTAGGCCTACGTTCAAGTATGGCTCAGGTGACTCCGACTTTGAAGTAGGAAAGTAGAATGGTGGCGATCCGGGGCTTTCCAAACCTGAACCCATATTATATAAGCCACTTCGTGACCTGAGAAAGTTGAGAGCTACTACTGGATTCAGAAACTCGCTGTAAGATGATTGTACATTATCGGAAGGTTGGAAGGTCTCTGGCAGAGCATTCTTTCGAGGCTTCTTTCTTGAAGTCTTGTTCGGCGCATGCGCAGAACGTCGCTTACGCTGCGATTTTTCCTGGGATGGCGGATGAAGAACAGACTGCGATGGCGCTGAAGCTAAGGTAGTTCCGACTGCTGGCGAAGATCCGACACCAAACGACGGATGAGCCTTTGCGTCAGTCGAAGGATGGCACGAGGGTAGCAGAGGGTGCAGAGGAAACCCCATGAACAGGTACGGAGGATAGAGCGAATACGGCGTCGGTGGAAATGGCAGAGACCCCAGTTGAGACGGGTTTAAGCCATACAAACCCATAGTGGCTAAGCAGTGGGACATGCCAGGGGAAGTCATCGCAGGCCTGCTGTTGTCCTTCTGTGGTGGTCCCTGGGTTCTCCGTCCGTCATTCGGGTCGGCAAGTGACGATGATGAATGGCTGCTGCGATTCGCTCGTTTCCTGGTGGACTTAGATTTCTTGACCGTCTCCGATGTTTTTGCCTTTGCTTTAGATTGGTTGGAGGTCAACTGTGCTGAAACTGCGTCGTTCCTTTGCAGAGATTCAGAGCTTCTGCGTTTCTTCGATGACACCGACGTGTCACCCGGTGCAACATTCGACGCCAAGGTGCTGTTGTCACCCGAAGCGCCACCGAATGTTGAATCGACATTTGAACTGACGCTCACGATAAAGCGCATCGCAGGATTTCCTAATAGATCCTGATCCAATGAAAGGCATTGCTTCACGTTCCCATCGTCTACACTACTTTTGCCTAAAAATTATCAACAAAAATCCCACGCCTACATAAACTCTACGCTGCACTGAGAAAGCAGTTAGACAGCGTTCTCTATAGGCCTAATCAGTGGCGGTTTCAAGAACTCTTGATGGGGACGCAATAAATTTCTAGGAAGATCCCGCCAATTGTCAAAGGAATTAAATGTAAACGGTTTAGAAGAAATCTGTAGATTTGATTAAAAATATAATATTCGGAATTGACGATGTATAAAAGCCATTTTAGTCTGGTTGTACAAAGTCATAGTGCAAAATCGAGTTTTCTATTGCCTGAAGCGAATTTGTCGATGATATTGTCTATGGATATGTCTATATCTTTGTGGATATATATCAAGGCTAATCCGTTTAGACGATAATCTTCCATTGAAGACGCATATTTGGCGAGCCGGTGGGGGATGCATTCCCGGTCATCCCCAACGTGGAACCGCCCCTGGGCGTATTAAAATTTTCAATAGCCAATCAATTGCAAATGCAGTAGTCACTAATGCAGTGGTTCTCAACCTGGTTCTCAACCCGTGGTCCACGGAACAACAAGTGGTCCGCGAGAGGGGGTCTAGTGGTCCGCGGCAAAGTCTGAACAATGTAAATAAATATTAGACAAATATATTTTCCATTTTTCCATGTGAAAAATCTGAAAAGTGCGACGAGGAATACAAGGTCATCAGCACAAAAAAGTTATCAGCATATTTTGTGTGTATTTTGTGCATTTTCAATGTGAAAAAGTCTGACAAGCAAGAAAGAACAAAAGGTCATAACCGCTTTTTTAGGAGCAGATGCCTGCTCAATTTATCAGGATGTCCGCGAGAAATTTTGGAACTTCAAAAGTGATCCGCGAGGCGAAGAGTTTTGAGAGCCACTGCTGACTAATGCTAAAACATAAAATTGCGCAAAATAAGAAATGCAGCGAAGAACTACAAACCCTATCTAATCCATCCTAATTCGCAATGGAAACCTCCTTTTGGCATAAAAGCTTCGATCCACGGTTTCCTCGTGACACTCAATTGGCATCTTTTAACTGTTCAAAATTAAGATAATGTGGAATCTCTTATGTTTTGGCTTGTCGCACCTGGGGTTAAGCGATTTTGCCGTACTCGTAGGATTTTTAAGACGCGTAAAAAAGGTGTGTTCCTGGCAAAATTTTAAAGAAGATAATTTTCAAGAAATTTCAATATATATATATATATATCTCCTTTTGACTTATCTTTGGCAAAAATATAAATAATTCTACCGAATATATTTGCCATATTTCCATTGGAATTGAATCAGAGCTTTCGTTTGGCCTTTTATTCAAAACTCAGAAGATTCTTTTCAACTAACGTTCGCCAGATGGCCTAATGCATTTTTTAAAAAAATATTATATGCTATGTTGATTAGGGTTGCGGGAGTCACAAGTCCGCTGAAGTGGGCCGTGGTTCCAAAATGTCTGGGAAACCCTGTGTTAAACCAAAGCCATGGCTACTGAATGTCGGTTATACGGGTTACGTTTTTACAGCAGGTGTATACGCGGACTAACCTTATAGGGCCTATAGGCCTAAGTGTATCCGCGCCTTTTAGCAGGGCCGGATTAAGGTCCGAGTGGGCCTGGGGCTGAGAAGTAGAAAAAAGGTCGTCGCTTCCATAATTTGAAAATTGCTCCTTGTAAAATTTCCCGCCGCCTTCACTGAAAATCTCTGACAAGCAAAAAAGAGGTCGTCGCTTGAAAAGCGGTGGGCCTATTTGTTATGATGGGCCTGGGGCTTCAGCCCCTTCAGCCCCCGCCTTAATATGGCCCTGCCTTTTAGACATCCAGAGCGAAGTTATGCCACCGCCTGTGAATGAAGTCAAACGAGACTGGTGAGAATCACTCACTCGGTGCGTTGACTGATGATTCTCTTGGTTTCAATACGACGGAACCAAGTTCCTTCTTCTTCTGCTTCAGCTCTGCTATCACAGCCACCAGATGAGCGTTCCGACTAAACAAACAGCGTACATGCAGACAGGAGAAGATAATAAGACGACGTTTCTCTTGTTAAACGACTACTTAGATCATTTTAAAAATTATACGGAATACGATAAATAATAGAGTTAAGCCAAGGGCTGTCAATAAATGACAAGAATTTCTTCACTCTTGTAATCATCGTCTGCTTTATCCATGAAGATAAATTTCATCCTCAAATTCATTGCAAATAAGAGAATCGTTGGTTGATCTTAAAATTCAATTAGGGACCGTCCATAAATGACGTCACGCACTTAGAGGGGCTTCAAACATTTGTGACGATGTGTGACGACGGGGGAAGGGGTTTCCAGAAATGTGACGTCTAATAATACTAAATGTTGTTATTACTAACGCAATGCTATGTTACCGTAAAGTTGGACGTTTTTACACTCATAATTCATTTTTACAAAAGAATTTGAAAAAGTTTCTGAATTTCGCTTCAACTATAGTAATTATAATGAGTATTATCAAACGAATTAATTGCAATACCCGCTTCATTAAAGAAATAATTGAATTAAAACATTAATTTTGACATTAAAAGATCGGAGTCAACGCGTTGTGACGTCGATTTAGGGGTCTGACTTTTGGTGACGACTTGTGACGATGGGGAGGGGAACTAAAAACTGCCAAAATCGCGTGACGTCATTTATGGACGGCCCCTTATCAAGCATATAAAGCAATGATTTTTGTAATAGTCTGCTTAATATTTTTACCTCAAAACTTTGGCTTTTTCTTGCCCTTCGGACGTTGAACCAAGAGTACCGGTTACATCAGAAGAATTGCCAGAAAAAGCCGGCATTCCGGACGACTGAAGATGGCAGTTAAATGAAACTGCGGTGTCTTGATCAGAAACAGAATTTCCACTCGGATCATCCTCTATTTCTTGACTGAGTTGCAATTCTTCGGTCGACTGCTCCAAATATGAAAGTACGCTGCCTCTAATCGGCTTAGCTAAGGAAATTGCCACCGCAGCCATTTGAGAATGCCGGTCAACTGCGCTGTGACCATCGTTCGGTGGATGCTCATCGTTTTCTTCGGCTGCCGTCTTCTCTCCTTTGATCACAACTGAATTGTTCAATGCGCAATCATCGGCTGTCTGATTGAAGTCGTCAAGAATTATGTTCAATTCTTTATCCGAATGATTTTCTTCTTTTTTATTGAAGATGTTGCGATTTTGACAATCCATGTGCCCGGCGTTCTTTCTGTTATGCTTAACTGGCGTACTTGAAAGCAATTTATTTGATGCAATTAAGTCCAAATCTTTCTTGCTAGACAGTCGTATGTCTGCATTATTTGTGTTGCAATCCCCACTGAATGAGAACATAACGCCTTGTGGAGCCATGGGTTGAATTTCGGAATACACTGAAGACGATTCATTTCCTGCACAGGATTCAATATCTTCGCTGTCTTTTCTATTTTCCAGCGTGCATGATTCATGACCACGATTCACTTCTAAGACCAGTCTCTCGTCGTCAAGCGAAAACTCCCTACTAACTGACGAACGACCGTGCACATCTTTATGGTCTCTGTCCGTCTCTGGTTCCACGGAGCGTGAAATGGAATGGTTTTCGCTGCGGCGTTTCTGTCGGATAATTTCCGGTGTTTCCCCATTGAATGGCTGGCTTCGGTTATTGTCTTCGACTGCTTCATCTCCGTGTGAATGCGAATGCGACGCCGCAGTCGGTTCGCAGAAATCGATCTCTGCTGTGGTGAAATCGCTTCCTTTTGCTGCCAGTGCACACTTTATCGCCTCGTAGTCGTTTCCTATACTACCAAGATCCACTCCGGAGGTCAGAAAGCCGTCACTTGCGATCAATGAGCAGCTGTCTGTTGGAGTCTTCCTACTGCTGCTGCTGCTGCTGCATTGTTCGGCCTCCTTTGCCTTGATCTTTGCGGCCATTCTCTTCGCTTTGAAGGCAATTTCGTTGAAAAGGACAGTTTCTTCAGTCGCTAGCATGGATTTATTTTCATTTATGCTCATAGCCGTAGCAGCTGCGTGTGAAGACAAATTTCTCCCACAATGACCCTTTTCTTCCCGATCCGTGTCTTTCCAATTCACTTCCCTGCGCGGAACTCGTTTCCGTTTTTCGCGCCGTTTCCTTCGTCCTTTATTGGCGCCCTGCTCTTCTTCACAGTCGGCTGCTGCTGCTGCTTCTGCTGCGGAAACAGAAGCTGACGACTGCGACAGATTACTCAGCGAAGATTTGTACTTATCAGGTAAACGAACAGCAGACTGTGAAATTGCTTCTTTTTCCATTCTGTCCTTCGAAGTCTCTTGACCCTAAACAGTAAAGTCATAAGTTATCTCAAAAGTTGCATTAAATAAGAAAATGACCAACATAATATAAATAAATCATGTGTCGACTGATTGCGATTACAAAGTCGATCACGGGACAAACGGCGTAAATCCATTTCGCACCCTAAACAAACGACACATGGCTGCATGGGGCGATGCCGATTCCAACGTTCGCGTAGACAAAAGATTGAAGAGTTTAACACGCTCCTCCAATTGTATGGATAACATCTTAACCTGTGGTTGGAATATTGGTCCCACCAAGGTCAAGGTGAAAAATCAAACGATCCCTATTAGGCACCTTTTTGGACAAATCTATATGATACTGTTTAGAGACTCCGTTAATTCGTGCTAAATCTGACTGTTTAGACCAGAGGTTCCCAAACTTTTTGGATTGCGGACCCCTACTTTGTTCTCAACTTAGATCGCGGACCACATTATCTAACAAGTAAATGTCACAGTTAATATTTAATTAAAATAATGGGCAGACTATTCACACAACACCAGTTGTGTTGGCTAGCGGCGCTAACCCTATGACAACTTGCTACGATGCAGACAATCGCAATATACAATTGAAAACGAAATAAACGTTGTTACGTTCAGAGGCGGATTTACATTTTGGAGGCCCGGTGCAAATATTTCCATGGAGGCCCCCGCGCCATCGTGGTCACTTAAAGACAGTGTTTATTCTATGCCCTTTTTGGGGGGATTCCCCAAAATGAAAAAAATTCCCCCAAACAAAATTTTATATGTTGCATGGGGAGATAGAAATCCCCCCACAAAAAGTGTGGCGACGGGGGATTTTTTATTTTTTTGGAGAGGGGGAAAATAAGGAAGCTTGTCACAGAGCGTTTAAGAAGGGAAAACGGGCAGATGACCTTTTTGTTTTTTGTTTTGTTTTTTTGCTCGTCAAGACTTTTGAGATGTCAAACCTTGTCCCTCCAAACATTTCAAAATCCCCCCAATGTCAAGGTGGCTAGAATAAACACTGCTTAAAGAAGTAAAAATACAACAAACGTAATTGAAAAATGAAACAATTAAATGCCATTAACTTCAACTCAAATAAACTTGCATTGAATTTGCAGTCGCTCATTCATTGCATTGAATTTGCAGTCGTGCAGCCAGTGTACAAGAACTGGGGCACGGTCGACCTGTCGTCTATAATCCACGTGTTTTGACGTATAAATTAATTTAATTTATTTAAGTGTTATTTGAACTTATTTCTTATGAATTTAATCATACACGTACCTTTTTCTACAAAAAAGCACTAAGTATAACTAAGATTTGTAATCGTTTCCCAAAAAGGTCACCGTCACGGTGTTACGCATTTTACGGTAAGACAAATGAGTGATGGCGTTAGTCTGTATGCAACTATGCATTGCCATTCCAAAGGTACGCAGGCATACAAATAAACATACTCCTCCCATTTCCCGCACTTCTTGACCGGTGGTACCTTGGTAAGAATTGACCGTCGAGACACACTGTACAGGCACTCAGGTTGAGTCATGCAGACCCTAATCTGCATAACGATGCAAGAGGCCGGGCGTCTACGACCATGCAACCGCCGGTCACTTGGTCAGAGTCCAGCCATTATGAGCCATACCATTAATTGAGGTCAGCTAAACCGGGATATATGAGATATAGGCTTTCTTAACATAGACTCATGGAGCATGCATTACATTGCATTTCAATACTAAATTATTACTAATCCATGTCCAAACACTACTAACGTCTAACGATACAACATTCATGTATATCTCCGAAAATAAATTACTTTAAAGAAACTAATAATTAATAGTCTTTAAAAAATTATTAGAAAAGGGAGGCCCCTACATTTGTATTTTCAAGGGAGGCCCGGTACCGATGCACCACCTGGTACCGTGGTAAATCCGCCTCTGGTTACGTTACAGATAACGGAACACGCTTTTTTCAAAAATCAGCCACTTCGTCAAATTATCTTAAATATAATTACTGTTAATGAGATGGATGTGCCTGCCTTTGTGCACAAACTGACAATTCTTGGTTGCATTTTGACACGAACGCACGCACGCAAGTCAGTTTCAACGAAAGTCTCGATCTATACTTCGTTTTCATTATTGTTCACTAACATTTAGTGGCTAAGAGACTAAATCATTTGTGATTTTGACCGTGTTCTTTACTGTGTTAAAAAAAATTTTCTCAATATTTTCTGTTATCCATTACGGCCTAAACTCAGTAACTCTGAATAGTGAGTGATGTTGTGTACTTGGCTATTATTTCTGATTGTTGCTGAGATCTGGTGGTCTTTGCTTATGACTGACAGATGAAGCTGTAGGTGGTCTGGTGGCGGCCAAGGGAATATGTTGCCAGAATGATATGAAAAGAAAGTACTATCACGCCTTTAATTTCTTCTTTAGTTCTCCAGGTCCAGGTGGCTGCTAACTGACTAAGCACATTACGGAGCGATATATTTCTTTGATGAAATCAAATCTGTTATAAATAGCGTTCTCAATAAGGACTGTCAAAAAATAAACTGATGTCGTCTGCTGGGCCCTCTCGCACGCTCTCGCGAGGCCTCCTTGGTTTTCTCCGCTAATATTATACTCCGGCTGGCGGTGTTACTCTAGGCCTATATCTATATATTATTATGTAGCTCTACTATATTTATCATATGATTTATATTGATTACTATTGTTATTGGTGGCTCGACCAGCGCAGGGGCGCCCACAGAAGGGGATGAAGCAAATGCTTCCTAAAAAACCTAGGGGGGAGAAAATTCCTCCCTGAGTTTTGGTATAACGTTAGAATAGCATATTAATTCGACAGGCCCCTAAATGCCTGTGCGATTACTGGCTTTGCTGCAGTACAATTTTGTAACTTCATATAAGCTTACCGGTACTCAATTCAAGTTCAAGTTCATTATTATTACAGTATCAGGCATTCATAAAATTTTATTATTATTGTCACTTTTACATGCAGTCATTCCTAATGATGCAGAGTGTAAACTTCCTGTGAAATATAAATAATTTATAACAAACCAATAGACTCACATGAAGTTTACGTTCCAAATTAGACTACTGCAACTCCCTCCACTATAGCCTTCCAAAGACCTCCATCAACAAATTACAATCCATTCAAAACTGTGAAACGGTGCAATTAGATACTGTTAATAATTTGCTTCTTTCAGTCAGCTGCCTTAAGTCTAGTTATCCTTTTTGCAGTTGCTACAGCTTTAGTGCATCTATAAAAATGATGTAGGTGTGGTTGTTGGAGAAATCTAATTTTTAAACTAGATACTAAAAGTAACATTTATTTTATGTGCATTTGGATGTGGTTATATTGTCAATTGATAATTTGCAGGTAGGGCTAATTTTGAATAGTTTGCCACAGAGATGGACATGGGTTGGGTTAACCCATGGGTTGGGTTAGGTTGGGTTGGGTTGGATTGGGTTGGGTCATAAATTTAGGCAGTTGTGGTGGGTTGGGTTGGGTTGGGTTGCAAAACGCTGATTTGCACGTGGCATGCACACACCATACATTGGTTATAAAAAAATGGTTATCGTTTTCCGCATTTTCGTGTAACAAATTGCCGCCGAACTGTCGCTGGCAATACTGGCTTTGACGGCTCTTAGTTGCGATTGGCGGGTGGGGGTTATATTCAGGACTGTCTTGAGCCCTGGTTCTATTGATCCAAACACAGTTGTTCCTATATATAAAGCATTAAAATAAGTCTATCTCCTTTGATACATAAACCCCCCTCGCCGTTGTAGTTGCTTTCTCGATATTGTGCAGCGTCATATGCCTATAAGTAAATGTTGATCCGCAGCCACGAGATATTTGCATAAGACCGGTAGGAGTAAATAATTCAAGGCATTGGAAAAGTCGAAATTGATGAAAGAAGGAATAACTTTCTTTGAACGAAGTAACTTTCTTTGAACCATCCACTGTAAATCCATCTTAATCCCCTTTATTTCCAATAACATTTATGAGCTACTGCGTGGGAGTGCGTGCCGAACTTGCTAAGCAAATGCTATAATTCCAGGGTTCCTTATTCGTTAGTCTTTCAACATTTGAAGCTGAATTTTAGATAGTATAAGTACAAATTATAAGAAGGACGTCTACCTTCCTCTGCACGCCAATGATAATTATAATGGCGGGAAAACATGCCCTACAGCGACATATGAGGGTAATTTTTTAAAATGATTTGTATGCAGTAATTGACCAGCAATAAATTTGCTGAATATGTTTACTTGAAATGAATACTTGCAATTGCCGGCATGGGTTGGGTTGGGTTGGGGTGAGATTTGATGGGTCGGGTTGGGTTGGGTTCTAAAAAATGGACCCATGTCCATCTCTGGTTTCAATTACTGCGATGTCTCTCTTCAGTTTCAATTTAATAGTGCTTTGTGGCTGTTGGAAATTTCCAGAAATTAAGAATTTGAAGTTACTGGTATGAGACGTATCCACGTGCACCAAAGTGTGCGATTTAATGTCCAAAATGCACTGAAACTCACTACGAGCATCTATTGATTTTCAAAAATTTGTTTTATACCCCGGACCCCAGGCTTTTTCCAAGAATTTGGGGGGTATCAATGTCAGTGTCGAGTCTTAAACGGCTAGTTTTTCGTATAATAATAATAATAATAATAATAATAATAATAATAATAATAATAATAATAATAATAATAATAATAATAATAATAATATGTCATGTAGATAAATCTCTGCCGGACTCCCGTTTTGGGGTAGGAGAGGGAAGGGGGAAGTTGCTTCAAGCAGCCAGGGGGATGGGCGCCCCTGGACCAGCTCACATAATTTGAGAACAGATTGTTAATGCTAAAATTATTAAGTGCCACTTAATATTTCTGGAGGCTCTCGCGGACCCCCGCCATATCCTCCACGGACCCCCTTCGGTCCGCGGACCACAGTTTTGGAACCGCTGGTTTAGACAATAGCTTTACACCTTCACGTGTACGACGGTAACGATAGCATACAGTTTAACAGAAAACCATTTGTGAAAAGCACATTATCTTGTGTGGCGATCGCCTGACGTACGCAGCTTTGCTCGTTCGTATTTTAGCTCAAAATTAATTAGGAGGCGGCCACGATTAACATTTTCTGAAGCCTTGAACAGATCTTCCAGACATCTACATATAACCAATCAATCAATATCCCAGTGGGCTTCAAATCCATGCAGAATGAAACCTTTAAATCTTTTAAATACGTTTGTCTCTAACGCGGCTGACGCAGCTTGAGCGGAAAATGGAATCGAATTTAGTTGGACAGTCGTAATAAAGACATCGAATGTCGTTGACGCTTCTCGTCTCGAAGCATTAGCTGCTGCCGAGAACATTCACCAATCTCGAGTAAAGGCACTTCGAATGGTCGCCGACCTCTAAGACTCAGTGTACATAAATCGACTCGAGACTTTTACAAGTTGCGTTGAAGAGCATCTCACTACGGCTTATAACATGCAAAGAGCTTACAAAGACGAGAACTCGTCGAAAAGGCGACAGAAATTCTGTGCTATGTAAGTCCGTACAATTGAACGATTAAGTGGCGTAGCCAACTGGGGCTTGGGGGTTAAACCCCATTGGTTGCTCTACCAACTTTTTTTATTGCGTACTATTATTCTGTGGGTGGAGGGCGCCAAAATCGAGTTTAAGGTAGCCTCATTTTTGCTCGTCAAAACTTTTGGGCCGAGAGATGTAGAAGTGCCCCTATTCTGGAATCCTGGCTACGCCACTGTAAGCCTATGACCTACAGGCAAAGTTCTTCAAAGATTGCAGTCAGAAGCAGTTGCGACATAAGAGATGAGGAAATTAAAGCTCGTGATATAAGCTCCTTAGCCTAAACCTGATTCGACCTTGATAAAAAACAGGAAGAATCGACATGAATAGTCCAACTACGAACATGCAGCAATCGAACGAAAACTTCCAGTGACACGCTGGCAGTGGCGTAGCCAGGATTTCCGGAAGGGAGGGGTTGGTTTTGACTTTTCACCGTCACCAACTTTTGACGAAAAATCTTGACAAGCAAAATAGGTCATCCTATGTAGGCCTATCTATCCTGTGTCTTTCCTTCTAAATTTGTTCCTCTCAGTTGATGACAAGCAAAAAAGGTCGTCACGCCTATGGCGCTTTAAAATGTTGGCCAGCAGCCCCAAGAAGGGGGATTTTGACCCTCAAAACCGCGTCCGAAATTTAAAATGCATGGAAACACATTTACATTTTTCGTTGGCGCCCAGGGGGTTTAACCCCAAAACCCCCCCTTGGCTACGCCACTGCACGCTGGTGCTGATGAATCATAAGTTTGTAGATATTTCCAACCGCAGTTTCTGATTTTGTCAAATACAAGTTCTAATTCGAAATATAGAATGCAAAAGACGTCATCGTCATGACGTCGTCGTCATCATCATTATTAGACCCATAATTAGCCTAAGTACTTGTCATCATCGTCATTCTCGCCATTATCATGATTATCATCATTATTATTACCATCGGTTTAATCATCAGTGTCAATGTCAGTGCAGTCGTCGTCGTCGTTAAATCGGTGGTCATTCATCTCGTGCTATCATAACCCCGTCAAAGACAATGTCATTTATATGCATGAAGAAGTAATTATCAAGAAAATTTCCCAAATGCGAGCAACGCTAAATAGCATTCGATTTATACAAAGAATGATTTATCAATTTGTATGCCTGTCTGGAAGAAATAAATGTCGCTATGCCCATCGTTGCATAAGCTTACACTCTCCTTGCCATGGGGGATTTATGGCAGTTCGGGGGCGTGGTTTCATGAGGAATGGTGAGAAATTGCTATCGCACTACACATTGAGGCGCAAATTTGGGGGTATCTAAGACTTTTGGGGGAGAATGTTCCTCTACCCGCCCTGTATGTAACACCCGCCATGCCCCTCAGTGAGAATCGCTTCATTTTCCTCTGCTTAAGATTCTTCGAATACTAAAAAAACTTCAGCAATAAATCTTGAGTCACTGATACCATTAAAGGAATGCCAGCCGCGGTAATAAGACGCCAGCAAAATGTCCAGGTATAGTTTAAGATAGCCTAGTTCTTACAGCAATGCAGCTCACTCGCCTATTCAATCTAATATGGAAAACTGAGGACTTTCCAAAGTTTCCACTAGAATGGAGGTGTGGAGCCATTGTACCAATACAAAAAGGCGACTGCAACTATTGGCGAAGAATAACACTACTGTCAGAAGCGGGTAAAGTATTATGCAGTGTGCTGTTGTACAGACTGAAGAAAAGTACAGATCAGACACTTCGTGAGGAGCAAGCTGGCTTCCGCGGCGGAAGATCCTGCACAGAGAACATTCTAACTTCAAAGAACATCACTGAGCAATGCCAGAACTGGAAAAGCCTCTGTATATCAATTACTTTAAATGATGAGAGAAGGTTGGGTCTGGAAATCAACGTCAGAAAGACAAAATGTCATGGCGGCATGCAGGTAAAGTGGAGGAGCGGGTGGTAGCCACCTGAGACAGCACACGGTTGGAAGCTGTCGAACAGTTTGTATATCTTGGAAGCATGGTGCGAGCAGATGGGAATTGTAATCAGGGGATCAGAAGGAGGATTGGTCTGGCCTGCTCAGCAAAGGGCCGGTTTGGTAAATTATGGAGCTCTACAAAGGTTTCCATCTAGACAAAGCTCCAAATTTTACGAGTCTGTGTCTTCTCTATGCTCCTTTACGGAGGGGAGACCTGGGCATTTAAAAAAGATGATTGTAGGCGACTCCTGGCTTTCGATCTTTCGCTTAAAATGGGGCTAACACATGTTGGCAGACCTAGGTTTTGCTGATGACATCACCTTGGTGAGTGAAAGAAAGACTACCCAACAAGAAATGACAGATAGATTCTAAGAAAACTGAGCAAGAGTTGGTCTAAAACCAGCGGTGAAAAAACGAAAGAAATGGCGGTGCATGGAGACCCTCAAGTAACACCACTCAATGCTCATGGAAACCAAATTGAATGTGCTGAGACGTTCATCTTTCTTGGCAGCAACCTTTCCAACAATGGAGACGTTGACTCTGATGTTAATGTTAGAACTGGAAAGGAAGACATCAGCAAAATTCTGGCGTCTCAACCAAATATACAGGGTATAAAAGTAAAAACTGGACCGATGTTTGACATTGAATATCTCGCCGCTTGTGTAGTGATTCCAATAAAATTTATAGGCCATATACCTATATACCATATATAGTTTGTTAATTAATTCGACAAATTCCGATATTGTTCTTGCGAATTTTTAAAATTTTACTTTTTAATTTTAAGACGTTTTCAGCTGTTTATGTCGGTATATTTTTCTTTAACTATTTTTATTTAACTCCGCCACAATTTATAAACTTAGAATCAACATGACCTATCATCGCTCATTTCATTACCGTTACTATTTGTAATTTAACTAAGCATTCTTTTAGTTTTTCTTTTAAATTTTTAAATTAAATTATTTCACTCCACACTAATATCGGCTGCACTATTGACCTCATGCTGAGCTTGTGATCCGCTGCATGAGCTGAAAGACAATTTGACTTTCCTTCACATTTTTACTTTCCTCGTTAATCTCATCCTGACATCATGACATTACTTCCTCTCTATTTGTTTATTCTAACTGTTCATTTCTTTTCCTCGAAACTTGATGTACGCAAACCGATTAATCACTGGACCTACCGCACTGCCGTTGATCAATACTCACATTTGAACAAAATTCCTATCTCCTTTTCATTAACCCTCCGTTGCTCACATCTTCGTATTCACCGTTCACATTTCCGTCTCATGCGACGCTCAGATATCATCTTCATCCTTCTTGCTCTTTCAGGCGATATCCACCCGAATCCTGGACCATCCCAACCACACATAACACTCTGCACTCTCAACATTAGATCCCTCACTAATCCTCACACACACATTCACTACATGAACTCACTAACATAAAATTAGACTCCCTCTTTCCAACGCACACACTTCACTCCTCTACCATAGACATAGTTGCACTAACTGAAACCTGGGTATCTCCGTCTACTACTTCATGTCAACTGAGGTAACCCCACCTGGCTTCTCCCTCCTAAGTTTTCCTCGTTCAAAAAGTCTACCAATTGCTCTAGTAATTTAGGTGGAGGCACCGCTTTCCTTATTTGCGATCATATACAAATTAGCAATTCCTCATCAATTAATTTCTCCTCATTTGAATGTTCATCTGTCACTCTCAATCTTCCTCTCTCAAAACTAACTATTTTTAACATTTACCGCCCCCTACATCATCAAAATATTCAACCTCATTCATGACATTCCTCGACGATTTTCCTCCTTTTTAGGCTCTGCAGGCATGAGTTCTTAATTACCGGTGATTTTAATGTACATGTTGATAAGTGTGATGATCCCAACTCTATCCAATTCATACAACTGCTCACTCAGACTAACCTCACACAACACATATCTCTTCCTACTCACACTTTTGGACATACTTTAGACTTGCTCATCACGTCTTCTTCTTCATCACTATCTCCAATTTCAGCAATTAGCCAATTCTCTCCTTCTGATCATTTTCCCATCTTCTCCATTTTAAGTATCTGCTCGCCAACTCCTCTGCCTCGTGGCACCTACTCATTTCGCCGTCTTAACAAAATTGACGTAGCCTTGTTCTGTGACAACATTAAATCATCTGAACTAATTACTAACCCCCCCACTTCTCTGCCGTCACTGATCAATAAATACAATTCTGTGTTATCCGGTCTTCTTGATAAACATGCTCCTATCATCACAAGACCTATTTCATCACACAACAGCAAACCCTGGTATAACTCTTTCATTCATGCTTTCAAGTCATTTCGCAGACGTCTTGAACGAACATACCATAGAACACATTCTCCATCTGACCTTTTAAATCTTCGTTCCGCCACCAACCGGTACCATAATCTCCTTACATCTGCCAAAAAGAAGTACTATTCTAACATCATTTCAACAAATAGCTCTAACCCACGTAAGCTCTGAAAACCGTAAATGATCTTTTCCATCGCAAAGAATCAAAACCTCTCCCTCAATCCATTTCTCTGTCAGAACTTGCTGAATCTTTTGCTAATTTCTTCTCTGCAAAAATCTCTAAGATTCGCAGTGTCCTTAAGTCTTTCACTATTACTCAAACCACCTCTCCTCATTACCCTTCTCCCCCACAACCCCCATGCAATTTATCCAGCTTCACTCCTGCAACTGATGAAGAGGTATCCAAACTGCTACTTTCTCTCCCCAAACAAACAATGTGATCTAGATCCCATACCTACTTCTTTACTCAAACAGTGTGCCATCGTGCTTACGCCTATCATAACTAGAATCATTAACCTCTCTCTTACCTCAGGCACTTTCCCTTCTTCATTCAAAAACTCTTTTGTCATTCCTCTCCTAAAAAAAAGCCTGGTCTTGACAGAGAAGATCTTAATAACTATCGCCTCATCTCAAATCTTTCACTTCTATCAAAACTTACTGAGAAAATTGTGCTTTCTAGACTGACTGAACACCTTTCAAATAACTCGCTATATAATGCTCATCAGTCTGCCTACACTAAACATCACTCAACTGAAACCGTTCTCGCCTACATTCATGACAGACTCTTAACCGCAATTGGTCTCCGACAAGTTACTGGCCTTTGTCTCCTTGACCTCTCTGCTGCATTTGATACTATAGATCACAAAAATTCTGCTCGAACGACTCTCTCTGGTTTGGAATATCTGAAATAGCTCATAACTGGTTTTCATCTTATCTTAAATCCCGGTCTTTTCAAGTGTCCTGTCTTAGCCAAATTTCTCTATCTCACACTGTAGATTTTGGAGTGCCTCAAGGATCTGTTCTTGGGCCTGTACTGTTCAGCCTTTACACTACACCACTCTCATCTTTAATCAATTCCCTTAATTTAAATCACCAACTCTATGCCGATGACACTCAGCTATTCCTTTCCTTCTCACCTCTTTCATTCAATGCTTCTATTATTGAGCTTGAATCTGCATTCTCATCAATCTCTGCTTGGATGTCATCTAATCTCCTCGCTCTTAACCCTTCTAAGACAGAGTTTCTTTTAATTGACTACCCCAACAACTCAAAAAAATTGACAATCCTAAACTAGTTTTGGCTTCTGACACCACAATAATCCCTGTTCCAACTGCTAGAAATCTAGGATTCAAATTTGATTCTTTTCTAAATGAATCACAAATTTCCCAATTATCAAAAAGCCTGCTATGTTCATATTCGTGACCTTCGCCGCCTACGTCCTTGCCTAGATACTAAAACTGCCTCCACAATTGCCACCTCAATAGTCCACTCCAAATTAGATTATTGTAACTCCTCTACTATAACCTTCCCAAAGCCTCTATCAACAAATTGCAATCAATACAAAATGCACTTGCTCGTGCTGTTACTAAGTCACCTAAATTCTCCCATATTTCACCCATACTAAAATCATTACATTGGCTTAAAATAACTGAACGTATCCAATATAAGATAATAACACTTACACATAGCTCTTCAGTCATCAAAACCTGTCTACCTTAGGTCACTATTAATCCCTCAGCCTCCTCGACCCACACGTTCGTCATCTCATCTCACTCTGTCACGCCCGCTAAATCAATCATCCCTGAAAATTTGCAACCCGTGCCTTCTCATACGCTGCACCTGAACTCTGGAACTCGATCCCAGCTTCCCTTCGCACACTTGGACACTTTCAAACAATAAAATCTGATTCCTCATTTCCTATAATTCCTGCACTTTCTCCTCAAGTCTTCAGGTCTAAGCTTAAATCCTTCCTGTTTCTTAAATCATTTCCGCCATAGCTGTAACAACCTAGCCTCACTGCCCTTCGGATATTGATTGCCTGGCTGATCCCACACCTTTCCTATAGCTATTTTAAGAGAGGCTGAGCGCCTAAGAATAAGCAGCTACTGTTGTGCTGCTTTCCAAGGCGCTATAGAAATCCACGAGATTTTACTTTACTTTACTTTACTTACCTGGGAATTTTTCTGATGTAATTGCCAAATTTCATGCTGATAGCTTTAGTCAAAGTTTAGTGTTTGCTGAAATATGGTCAAAAAACTAAAGAGACCCAAGTTTTAAAATTGACAACGAGGACTTTTTTCCCCGGGGGACTTGCCTCAGTGGAAAATACAGCCCCCGGGGGGAGCTGGGGCTAGGTCTCCCACGGGAGGCTGCGCCCCCAGTAATGCCTACGGCCCCACATGGGGCTGCGCCCCTCAGTGGGGCCTACGGCCTCCCTCGGGGGCATGCGCTTGGTCTCCGATTGGAGGCTGCGTCCCAGTAGGGCCTACGGCCTCCACGTCGGCTTGGGCTTGGTTTACGACGAGAGGCCGCGCCCCCTTCCAGTAGGGTCTACAGGCTACGGACCAACACGGGGGACTGCGTCCCCAGTAGGGCCTACGGCGCCATACCGAGTACTGCGCCCTCAGTGGTGCCGTAAAACGTGCAGGCAATCAGGACGATTCGTAAAGCTGCAATGAATACGCTTCGTCAAACGCTCCGTCGATTAAACAGTTTGGTTGTCAATGGCAACAACGTCCTCCAACATCTGCCGTGTATCGTGACTGACAAACTTACCTTACATAGAGAATTATTATTATTATTATTATAAGACAATTTATAGAGCGCAGTAAGCATAGTGAAGACTAAAGTCAAAAGCGCTTAACAATGAATTATATACATAGATTATATTCAGGACGTAAATTCAGAAATAATTTTAATCTCCAATAACTTTTGATTTGTATTTGATATATAAGGTGTGTATTATGTATTATTATATAAGCCTATTATGTTTCGACCTTGCGTTTTGTCAAGGTTGATTTAATAAAGCGATCTTGTATTGTATTGTATTGTTTTATACACATTAAACACGCGGAGACGCAGATACATTTGGCCATGCACATCTTGCGAATTCCGCTGTCAAGACCCACAGCCCAAGCAGTGGGACTGGAGACCAGAGGAAGGGAGAAGAAGCAGAGGAAGTCCGAAAATCATGGCAAGACACTTTCGCAGAAGACATAGCAGCCGAAGCAAGAGAAGTTGCCAGTGATCGTGCCGGGTGGAGAAGACTCGTTGGCGTTGCCCAATGTTCCAGAGGAGACGGGAAGATCTAAGTCTAAGTAAGTGAGTTCTTGCCTCAATTGCGAAAAACGATGCCTCTAGCGCAGTGTTGTTTTATTTGGCGCTTTTGATAATTAATTAGAATTAGAATTAGGTACATGAAATATCTAATTAATTATAATTAGTAAATTTGATCTAATTAAGTTAATTAGCAGCTAAATTAGATCAGGAATGACGATGGTTACGAATTGTCAAATGACAAATGACAATTAGTGCAGTCATATTATAAACAGTTTCAGCTTCAAATGACAAATAATGCAGTCGAGTTATAGACATTATTCTTAACAGTCAGCTGACAATGTTAAGCAACTTGTATCTGCTACACTTGCATGGCAATGACAAGCAACTCCTTCCTTTTCTTTGTCTTTTCTGCATCAAAAGTTTTCTACCTGTAAGGGATACATAGCTTTGCATGATTTATAAAATTCAACGTCACCCTTATTGGTTTCCAATCGCTAGTTATCCTCTTCTTGCTTGTCTTGCAGGATCCAGAAATGCGCGTCTTATTGTCTACTTGATTGATTGTAAACTTAAGTCAGTTAAAAAAATTCCAGATTGTCACATATTTCCAGAGGCGCAGCGAAGGGGGCAGGTGAGGGCATATGCCCCCGGGCGCCGAGGTGAGGGGGCGCCAAAATCGGGTTTTGGGGTAAGATAAACAGTCAAATACATAATAAATAAGAAGAAAGAAGTGCGGCGGCCTTTTTTGCTCGTCAGAAGTATAAGGAGAGGGGCGCCGTAGAGAGTTGAGGGGAGGGGCGCCGAGAGAACGATGTGATGACCGTTTTGCTCGTCATCAGTGTTGGGGGCGCTAACTGTACACTTTGCCCCCGGACGCCGGATACCCTCGCTACGCCTCTGCATATTTCTTCAAAAAATTTGCCATGATCAACCAACAATTCACAAAGAGATATCAGATCATTGAAACATTGATAGGAAAAAATACTATTTTTGGACGGCAATCTAAGTAACCAAGCAAGCACTTTAATCCCAAAAAGTTAGATTATTAAGATTATAAAATATATTTAGATTTTATTAAAATTATTTCTAATTAATTAGAATTAGCTTTAAAATCTAATTAATTATAATTGTAATTACATAAACAGTTTTTCTAATTAATTATAATTATAATTATCACGTATTCTAATTAATTAGTTAATTAAGCTTAATCAGCTAATTAAAATATGAATGCGCCATTTGAAATAAATAGGTCTCGATGTAATTTAGACAAGCGATACATTGCTAGAATGTCATGCAACGTCTAAGATTTTGAAATCTCATAAGTGTATATACTCTACTCTGGGTAACTCGTATGGATTATAAGAAGGTTGCATAAAGAGCGTTTGATTCGCAGCAGTCCCTTAAAGAGTGGGGTGAAACTCAAAACAAGAACTGAGTTCAAAGAGCTTAAGCTCTGATTCTGCAGTTTGCGCCACTGCCGATAAAATTGTCTCTGATTTGATCTCTGGAATGACCTGGTCTTTTGAGGAGGGATTTGAAGTACCATCGATTGATCGATTGATACCCTTGGGTATTAGAACTGGTGCTATAGAGGTGCATTATTATTATTATTATTATTATTATTATTATTATTATTATTATTATTAGTAGTAGTAGTAGTAGTAGTAGTAGTAGTAGTAGTAGTAGTAGTAGTAGTAGTAGTAGTAGTAGTAGTAGTAGTAGTAGTAGTAGTAGTAGTAGTAGTAGTAGTAGTAGTAGTAGCATTACATCGAGAGACGTCTGTAGGCCTATTGCTGTCTGTATGAACATATGCGAATAATCACTGGCGTAATAAGTAAGTAAAATCTCGTAAATTTATACAGCGCTTTGGAAGTAAGTAAGTAAGTAAGTAAGTAAAATCTCGTAAATTTATACAGCGCTCTGGAAAGTAGTACAGTAGTAGCTGCTTTCTCTTATGCGCTTAATCTTTCTTGGAATAGCTATGGGCAAAGCGGATTGTCGGCCGGGCAAAGGTCAGTGTATCCATGAGGCGGCGGGGCAGGTTTAAATAACATTGCAGACTGAGTGAGTCGCATAATCTCACTTGTTCTCACGTCTTACGCGGTGCATATTCGTCCATGACCGCCAGTTTTCTTGTCAGCCGAATTTCTCTCTCCCTCTCTCTGTCTCTGTCTGTCTGTCTGTCTGTCTCTCGCTCTCTCTCTCTCTCTCTCTCTCTCTCTCTCTCTCTCTCTCTCTCTCTCTCTCTCTCGTTAAATGTCGCCGTCGTTCGTCGTCAGGGCTTCCAAAATCAGATCAATATGGCGAACGCACAGAAAGGAAGCCGCGTGCACGCCGTCGTCGTATAATAAACGTATTGATCTCATTTCGAAACCCCAACAACAGGGGCATTTCACAGGCGAACTAAATAGCCTTCGAAATAAACATTCGACAGCGCTATTTGCATACAGCTGTATTGGATGGCTATATATATCTATTGCTGATCTTGATAGCCCTTCTTCCTATTCATGTCGTTATGTAATTCAGTGGAATACAACCTCGAGGTCGAATCAGTAGGCAAGCGCGCGTGTGTACATGTGTGTGTGTGTGTGTGTGTGTGTGTGTGCGCGCGCGCCTGCTCTACGGACAGGCGTCGTCTGGATGTGGATTTGGGGCAGCAGAGACGCCATAGGAGGTCAGTCAAACAGTTAAAGAGACGAAACTCTTCCGTTCCACATTTATCTCCTTTCTGCAGCGTTCGAACCGAAGGATTATAATGCTTAATGGAGAGATTGGTAGAATGCTGAAAACAGTAAAAGAGCCATACAGTCTACTAGGCAGTAGTATGCCTACATGTAAATTGATCTGACTTCCTCCGTTGGCTGGATCTGTTTCTGATAAAACCTGAATCCAGCCATCAGGGCTAACGACCAATCGGCACATAGCCCAAGACTTGCCCAAGTGTTCCACAGTTGGACGACCGTATTCAACCTTGGACAGGAAGGTGTAACGGCGAACCGAACAGGTGTCTATTCAATGACCCATAAAATTAATTGGTCTATCATTCCGATTAAATTCCATCTATATGTCAATCAGTGGCATAGCCAAAGGGAGGGGTTGGGGTTAAACCTCCTTCGCTGCCGAAAACAAAATAATTTTAATGAGTCTTCATGTATTTTTTTATTTTTTTGACGCGACTTTGGGGGTCAAACCCCTCTTGGCTATAGCCCTATAGACCTTTTTTGTTTGTGGGCTAAAAACTAGAGGTGTAAAGGGTTTTTTGCTTGTTGCGTAAAAAAGTAGAGGTGATAACGTATTTTTTTGCTTTTCATGATTTTTCCAAAGTTTTCACGAAACCATACCCCTTCCGGAAATCTCGGCTACGCCACTGATGTCAATACTTAATACTGAGAGATATATAAAATTTCACATGTAACCACGATACAGTGCATGAGCCAATAATCTTCTCTTATGCATTCTCAACCTTTGGCTGAAATTACAATTTTTCTTTGCCTGATTCTCAGCGTTAGCCTACATACAGCTGTAGAAACTGTGCAAACTCTTTCGAGCGCATAGAAACAGAGAATTGCAAACGGGCGTTGAAAATAGCCTTTTGTCGAATGTCGATTGCGAAAACGCGTTCAACAGAGTCGACTGAAAGCGTTGATAACAATCTGCATGAGATAAAAAGAGATGCGAAATTGATCGGCAACTTCGGTATTGGCAATCAGCGCTGATAAAAATCAATGGGGATTTCTCAGACTCAGAAGGATTGTTGGGGTATGAGACAAGGATGCCACTTTCACCTCTCTCTTCTTCATCACCTACAGAAAAGAAATATTGAAGGGAGTAATAGACGATATACAGGCAGGATTGAAGGTAGAATGAGAAGCAATAAAAGTGACATGAGTCGCTAATGACCAGGTAGCCATGACTATCAGCAACGAAGAGTTGCAAGCACACATGAACTTTACAAGCGAGGTGCGATACAGGTATCGGAGGAAAATCGATAGTAATAAAACCAAGACAACGGAAATCAGCAAGAATGTAAAACGAACATAACCAATTAACCATCGCTGACGGTGAAATTCTGAAACTCAAGAAGATCAGCGCTGCTGCCTGTGGAGCCTAATCGCCGAAAACATCAAATTTCGTAGAGATATGATTAGAAGCATTCTCATAAGAAGAGAAACATTTAAGCAACAAAAGCTGCTGAAAAGAGGTCCAAACAAATGAACATAAGAGCACTGGAAGACAGAATGGAAGGAAGAAAATGTCAAGGAACACAAAAAACATTAACGTGACCAGGAGGGAAGCTCGATGAACACAGGGCCTACCCATGAAGATCAAGGCTAGTCCTCTGAGTTTTATGCAAAGTCGATGAGAACATTTTATCAGTTTTGGGGGTGGGTTGATTGTCGATATGCTGTCATATAGTCTGAAAGTATAGACTCAATATCTCAAAATTTTAATCTAGTATTTTCCTAACATTTTCCCAGTCTCCCAGATGCCGTAGAGAGACGTTCCCTAAATTCTCTTGTTGGGTCACAAAAAAAGTTGACGACACGCGCCACCTTCTGGAACCCTTGCTGAGTCAGTGACAAAGAATGGTGACGTTGAACTGGATGTATTGGGAGAAACGAAACTTAATTGTACAGCATCTTATAAACGAGACAGATCAAGATCGAGAAAATCCCGTTGAATTAATTTAATTGCCTGATACTAGACGAAGAATCAGCGTTTAGTCTTAGAAGAAGAAAGCGTAGAGACGCTTTTATGCTGATGTCTGTATCTCTTAAACATAGTTAGGGGCCTAATGTTAGACACCGGCGCACCAAGATTCAGTCTGATTCTGTCTGTAAAGATCCAACATCTTGTTGCGTCACCCTAATTTAAGCGGCGCTCCAGGATGTCAATACAGAACTGATCACGCCATGTCTGCGACCTGAGCACATATTTTAGAGGTGCAAGATATTTTAACCTTGCTTGATTTATCATGGTGGAAATGGCTGCGCTGATAGTGGATGGCAACGGGTCACTCAAAATGACCAAAATGACCCATTGAAACCCCTGACCCAGGTGACTCATCGAGTATTGATGACCCATTGCCATTTCTGTGCTGAAGAATTCTAGCATTTCAGAATCAACAGAATCTTTGGCAGATTTCCGGCAGAGTTTCCGGCTTGGCGCCTACGCGGCTGCCAGCACGTGTTACGTGCGTCTCATGGATCGCCGCCGTGCTCGGAATTTACCGATGTTATGCCGCTGCGTTTGGATTTTGCGCCAATCGCGAGGACTGTGTTCCACTCGTCGATTTTCCGAAGTCTCTCTCGCCGTCCTTCACTTTTCAACGTCGTTCTGGAAGTTTGAAGTCGGTCGCCGCCGCCATTGAGTGGCCCTCCAATGTCCGCCATTAAAATGGCCGCTGCGTGCAATTCAACGGGACCGCGGCTGAATGTCGTTCCAGACTTCGCTGGAGCCTGGAACCTCCATATTCGTCGGATTTGCCGATTTCGGTGACGAACTATTCTCTCGCGGAAGACCGCTTCTTCTGAATTCACCGCCGGATCTTACCGCGCAAAGAACTCCAACCCAACTACCAACTCGCAAACCTTTAGCACCATCTTCCGTTCCTCGTTGACGTGCCAATTTGGCTGCAGTTTTCCTGTGAATGACCGCTTCTTAAGAACTCAGCACCGGTATTTCTTCACGGCAGCGAGTTCTTACTATCATCCGAGTGGATTTTTTAACATCGCCACCTACTGGCCTTCATTGGCATGTCAAAGCGCTTTTGATTTTGGTTTTAACTATGCTACAGCGCTATATAAATTGTCCTGTTACAATACAATCTCACAATATCCCACTTCTTCACACTCTGCATTCGCTTTCCTCTTGCTAAGTCTCCCTCCCGCTGTTCTTTCTTTGTCGTCTCCGGCTTTATCCTCAAAGCGTCTACTGTTGGCAATATGCGAATAGTGTTGAGGCTGCAAACGCCGGTAATTATCTCACAGAGACAACGGACAGTCAAATTTTCAGGACCTCGCATTTGGAACAGACTCTCTACCTCTCTTAAAATAATACCTAATCTTGATGAATTTAAAAATAAAACCAAAAAATTTATAATGCTGGAACAATGTCAATCTTAATTAATATTTATTATCTATATATCATGCATACTGTTTTCTCACTTGTCATATAGTCATTATTCATGTTATTTAGTCCTTATTCTTTAAAACCTACTTTAAAAGATATCATGATGTCTTTAACTTACTTTATTTACTATAGGGCCTACTCTATCTGAGATACCTACTTGCAGGAATTCTTTCCCTTATGGTATCTTTTTATTTTCCTGTTTTGAACTAATGAGTAATTATGTTATGATCTTTCTAATTGTTTACTTTTAATTAAGTCATTTATTTTAATTTCATCTATGCTGTAATATGTTAAGTACTATGCTCATATTATATTTTCTCTGTTATAATTATTTCATTGCTGATGGATTTGGAAAATAATAAACTATGTATGCATGTATGTATGTATGTATGCATGTATGTATGATTGTATGTATGTATGTACGACGACATTCTTGTTTCGTTGCACTGTCATTATTGTACCGTCGTCAGTTGCAGTTACCGTCTCATTCGTTAATAGTCGAGTGGAATTACCGACTTCATGTACTTCAGATCATCTCAGCCCACAATTCACCATTAGTGCAACAATCGTGGTTCGTCGGTTTGTTCTTTCTTCTTCGCTCTCATCGTCCACTTTAATCCAGTTATACCCTTACAAACTTACTTAAATGCTCGCTTAGCATACATCTTGTAGGGCTAATGTTCAGTTTGAAGTTCTACTCGGAATCAATCAAATTGTTAAAACAAAAACCTATGTAAATGATTTTTACCTGTGTATGTCAGTGGTGA